>OY756358.1:2460255-3690382 GCA_963576895.1 Ceraclea dissimilis
CGGAGGAGCTGGTATTCCTGGATGAGCTGGTCTTGGATTTGGATCAGGTTCAGGTGGTCCATGATGAATTCCAATTGGAGGTCCATAATTAGCATCAGGTCCAGTCAGTTGCTGGGAGAAGAAGTCATTTGGACCAATTGGTTTTCCAGGTGGACCGTAAGTGTCTTCAGGCACATGGAAGGATGGTTTCAATGGCTGCGCTAATGGGATCGGTGAGATAGGTGGTCCATATACTGGATGTGGTTTATTTAAAAATACCGGTTTAGGTGGAGGGCCATATTCCGGTTTTGGTGGACCATATTCCAATTTCGGTGGTTTGTATTCCAGTTTCGGTGGACCGTACTCTAGTTTTGGTGGTCCGTATTCTGGTTTAGGTGGGCCGTATTGGGGCTTGGGAATGAAAATTGGTTTTGGTGGTCCATAGTGCTGTTTAATACCTCCGAAGCTTTTAATTGGGAACTGTAGTTTGGGAACTCCGTATTGTGGCTTAGGTCCAACGAACTTAGGAGGTCCATATTGTATTTTAGGTGGGCCGTATTGTGGCTTTGGTGGGCCATATTGAGGCTTTGGTGGTCCATACTGTGGTTTGGGTGGGCCGTAATGAGGTTTAGGCGGGCCATATTGCTGTTTCGGTGGTCCATATGATATTGGTGGCGGAGGCCCGTGATAATTTGAAGACCCGGAGAAAATTGGCTTTGGTGATCCGTACACGCCTTGAGGGATGGACTGGGGTGGTCCGTATGTCTGGTGAGGAATGTTCAGAAGGGGTCCGCCGATTGGTGGTGGTATGTCAGGTGGTGGGCCTGGATACTGCACATGGTTGGAGTGTTCATCTGGTACTCCATACACTGGTATTGGGAGACCTGAAAACGAAGTGAAATATAATTATATGGGAGACATAAGGTCCTTATGAAATCAGACCACTTTTAAACAAATTTCACGAATTGGTCAATTTATCCATATTTGGGATTCACTTACCAATATTGGAGTTTGGTGGGGGACCGTAAGAATCCGAAATCGGGATTGGAGGAGGACCCAGTGGTGGGGCAATGATGTTTCCTTTCTCCTGGGGAGGTCCATAAGAGTCTGCGGGGATCGGCTCTCCATATGAGTTGGAGAGGACGCCAACAGCTGGGATTTCACGTTTCTGTGTTTCAGCTGGAAAATAAAAACATTTAGAACTTGTACATGGAATTCTATAGTATAATTCAGAAGTTTCTGACATGAATTCGAAAGGGGTTTTTGAGCAAGAAAATAATTTATTACAAATATACGATCTGTAAAAATTTTTAGCAATGTCCTGGTTTATAATGTTTTTTTAATGGAAAATCAATGGACCAAGCATTTCATGCATTACTGCCTTCAGATTTTTTTTTAAATTTTGACATCTTTCGAAATTACATCTCGCCTCCAAGACCTACGTGCCTCATGTAAGTCGTAAGAGAGGTCTTGAATTCTCGAAATCCAATAGTGCCCCTACAAAGATCTGATATTTTGTGAGCGAGCGAATGTTCACAATTACAGAGGATGTGAATAGATTTTTTCGTCATTCGCAGAGCAAAATCTACAAGCTGGATTTTACCTGTCTCTGAAGCCTCTGCCACTAAGTCATCTCCTCCCTCGACCTCCACCAGACCTGGTGGTCCCTCCACGCTCTGGTCACCACCTCCTCCATTATTGTTATTGTTTACAACTCCCAGGGCAGACTTTGACAACAATAGAACTAAGCAGAATGTTGTACTCAACCATACTTGGCTTGTCATCTGAAAAAAAAACAATCATAAACTTTATCCTTGAATTTTTTAATGCCAAAGTCACTTATTTTTAACTGATGAATCCTATGAACGTGTGGTTCTCGAGAATGGGAGTCGTCAGTGGGGGGCAGCTGATTCCCCTAGAGATTGAAATAGGTATTTATTTTTTCATACTAAATGGCAATTTCACAAAAAATCACATTACTACAACGCATTTTCTCATCATAAATTTTCATTCATAAATCCATCAGTTTCATAAAAAAATTGCCTGCAGCGCCATTTTTTATCAGTTTTTTATAAAAAATCATTTTTCGTACATATTATTGTACAAAGTACGAGTATTATACATATATACATTTTCAAATAAACAAACGACATCACGACCTTCTGCACAGTGTCTCACAAAAAAAATCGCCTGCGCCGCTATTTTCTCGTTTTTTTATGCTATTTTTTTTATTTATTTTTGTTGTCCCCTCCTAGTTCCGAGGCTGGCGACGACCATCTACTCGAGTATTGACTATTGATCAGACGTTGCCACAAAATTAGAAAAATTACTAAGTGATAAAACCTTACAATAAATCACATTATTGTCACACATTTTCTCATCATCATGAATTTCCTAAGATTAGTATAAAAATCCATCAAAATGCAATTGTTTCATAAAAAATTGCCTGCGGCTCTATTTTTCATTTCTTTTTTATAAAAAACATTTTACATACATATTATTGTGTAAAGTATTATAGTATACATTTTCAAATAAACCAAACCACATCACGACCTTCTTTACTATGTCCCAATTTTTTTTTGCTATTAACGGGTTTTTCAAGCTGTATTGAATTTCGAAATTTTTGTTGCCCCCATCCCAGGCTGGCGACGCCCTTGTATAGGCCTGTTCTAAATTTCGTATACTTTTCTTTATTCGAGGGTTTGATGAAAAAATTCATAACTCGAAAACTACAAAAAAATAACCCCGGTTAAAATCGATATGTGCTACCACACGCTCGCCTACGCTCGTGTGAATGAGTAAAAAGACGTGCGGACGGGGTGATTGCCTTGGATTGTATACGTAATCGACGGTTAACGTCTTTTTACTCATTCACACAAAAAACGTCGAGGGTCGGCGAGCATGTGGATGAGGCAATAGGTTATAGAGGTCCCATATCACCCTGCTTCGGTTGATCCACCAGTGGTGTTACACCGTGTATATCGTTTCTATGTGTTCGACAAATAGGAAGAGAAAATTATGACAATAAAAACTCTGAATAATTATGCAATGAGATCCGCATTCTTGATTATGAATCATCACTAAAGAGACCCACAATATAACATTATTGTAGATATTATTTTCTTCATTGTATGTAGATGATATGATATGATAAAAAAAGATAAATTTGTCATTCGCATTATTCCATTGTATTGTTGCATTGCGTGTATGTGACATTCACTTTCGTTTGTTATATAAAGTATGCTACATACTACCTACTAACTTACATTTACCTAGGGAACCTATATAAATGTAGGAAGTCCTAACGGATTCGAAGCCTGCGATAGTAGAGTACAAGCCTACATCCTCGAATTCCATCACCGCCACGAGTGGTGACGTCACCTTGTATCGGTGACAAACAGCTTGTCTCAGTGACAAACACTTGAACTACGGAATATTTTTTCCCATACAATTTTGATGGTGTAATCATCGTCAAATGTCAGTTGGGCCCGGCCTCCATGAAGACGGCCTCGACGGATTTAAAGCCATAGAGAAAAATTGGCCGCCGCTAGCATTTATACGCAATTTTTTTCTCGATGAAAAGTACGCTAATTTACCATTAAATTACATAGGTTATATTCCAAAGGTAATTTCCTCACTGATTATACATAATGAGTCGCAAACATCACTAACTACTAGTCCTACGAAAAAATTGACTTACATTTTTTTTAGAGAATTTAGCAAGGATTATTTTTGTCATTGACTTCTTTCTCCTATCTCTTACCATATTCCTATAAAATGCGAAAAACCGCGAACCACCTTTTCGGGGGGGGGGGGGGAAGGGGGGGTTGCGGCAAGATTTTGATAGGCAACCCTAGTGCGATGTAATACCCTATTGGTAAGCTATCATTTATACCACTTTTCGATCAAAAAACAGATACGTCATAATTTAAGCAGCAGGCTCTCGGACTATGAAATATCACCAGGATTCATGCAATTGTGGACAACCAATATGAGCAGCTTGGGTAACAAATTGGGTAAAAGTATGTTACAGACTGTATCAACTAAGAGGGATATACTGACAAAAATGAATCCGAAATACCAATTCAACGATAATTTCTCATGACTCAGCTATTATGACTCGGAACCCTTGACCCTATCTATACCTTATATGTCGATACCTGCATACTGTATAGACTTTAAATCTGACGCAACATATTTGCAGTACTTTATTTTCTTGAGAGAAATTTTCCGGATGTAGGTAAAGATGACATAAAAACGAAGACAGTAAAATACATATTATACGTACCTACTCAAATCAAGGATTCATTTTCTAATATCTTAAGAGTATGCAATATGCATACCGACATTTCAAAAATTTCTAAAAACGGGAGACCTTAGATCTCGACAACCGTAACTAAATATGCTTTAGAAAAAATATGGTGGATAAGTACATTGAACCTTTACCTAGGGAATAATTATTGTAAAAGTTCATTTTATATCTTGCATAGATTTCTAAAAAACAAAAATGTAAAACACACTATTTGAAAGACAGAAACTCGTTTCCCGAAAGTCGCGAAGAATTTTATTTTCGTATTGAAAATGCATTGAAATCTAGGGAATGACCGCAAAAGTTTTTTATTGAAGCGAAATTAACCCCAGGAAATGGAAAAAACGCTACGAGTTGCCGAAATTATTGCTCATGTAAGTGCACCTTAATAACATATATTTTCTCTGAATTAAAATTTCATCCGGTTAATTTAGACTTTACAGCTTTACAATACATTCATATGTCAAATAATATTCATTGATCAAAATAATTTATTCAAATAAATTCTTTTATGAATAATGTCGCGTACGTTATTATTCATATATAAGGACAAAGCCTTTTAAAGTGAGATAATGGTGTTGCGGATAGGATGTTTTGTTTATTGTCAGACATTCAACAAGATGGGATATACACATGGGCGTCGCCAGCCTCTTAGCTAAGAGGGGCAACAAAAATTAAAAAAAAAATGATATCGCATGAAAAATATCACCGCAGGCGATTTTTTTTGTGAGATATTGTAAAGAAGGTCATGATTTGGTTTGGTTTATTAAATGTACGTACGTATATAATATTTTTTTCATTTCATTTATTTAATATCCAATAATTTTACCAAAGAAAATATTAGAAAAAACAAGTACTGGATTTTATTGCCTCACATTTTATCTGCACAACAATATGTATGAAAAAAAGTAATAAGGCAATTTTATCTGTGAAACAATTGTATTTTGATGGATTTTTCATACTTATTTTAGAAAATTTATGACATACATGATAAGAAAATGTGTGGTAATAATGTTATTTTTTGTAAGCTTTTATTATCAAGTATGAAAAATATATACCTATTCATTAGAGATTGCTCTAGGTGGAGCACGGAGCAGCTGCCCCCCTTGCCCCCCTGACTACGCCCATGGATATACATATTATACTTATTGTCTACCAACCATTCTGTACGCGGCACTTTCTCTATTTAAATTTAGCAAGCAGTTTATTGATCCGTAGATCTGTAGATCTTTACATTTGCGCACAGGCAATTAGTCATAATGATTAATACAATTTCTCAACAGGTTTTGAATGTGAAGATTCAACATTGGATACATTGTAATGGGTGTTAAACTCATGTGACATGTTTTTTTAGCACATGTATTTGTACGTGACGGAAGTAAGAAGTGTATGTGAGGGTTCTCTCTGCCTACTCTGCAAGGGACGCGACGTGAGGGGATAGAATGTTTATATAGATAGATTTCTTTATTGGTCATAATCATAATAGTGTACATATAAAAACATAGTTAGGCATTTCAATTCATTTGTGTTTACATTCATCAATACGCGAACAGCTCATCTATGTTTAAAAGCATAACCGTGGGTGAACTATAGAGCTGATTGCCCTGTATCTCACCACACGGTATAAAATCATTACAGTAATATACCTAGTCACCACAGGACTAAGCAGTCCACAATTCAAAAAGTATACCAATATTCAATATACCATGGGAAACTCTAAACTTCTAGCGAGACTTAGACAAGGCTGAAGAAGGACGATCAGATATGAATGCAGTTAAGATGAAATGGTTAAGAAATGTGTAGAAAAACGTTTAGAGATAGGATAAGAGATTAGACTGATTAGAGAGAGATGAGTGACTGTAAAACGGATGTTGTAACTAGAATGAAAATTAAAAAGTTTAATTGATTGGGACATGTAGAGAGGATGAATGTTGAAAGGATGACAAAGAAAGTATAATTGGGTAAAAGAATCGAAAAGAGCTAAAAATGAATAAAAACGCTATTTTTACCACTTTATCATGCGATTGTTCACGAGATTTTGAACCTTAATGCCGTGGGAAATGACCGTGATGTCATTCTTGGTACCAAGCCTGCTTATTTATTTTTGTACGTCGAAAAAACTATAAAAAGTGGCACAAAGACCCCCGTATTACGTATATAGGTAGATGGTATTTTTACCTTTCTAATAATCATGTTTGCGGTGTAATCAGCTGATGCACCTGGGTGTGGACATGGATGAGGGGGGCCTCTAGACTAGATCAAGCAGGACACTCCTGAAACAATCAAATAACAAACAAATCATTAGCTAAATTTGCTAGCAACAAGATAGTACTTCGAAATCAAGGATGTTTCTTTTTTTTACAGTAGATGTGTAAGTATAGGTATATGCTTCACTTATGCTGGATTTCATCAACTTTTAAGTGAGGAATAGCGGAGATAGCCACCTGGCACAATTTTTTTATGAAAAATAATGATAAGTGGCTCCTATCTCCACTATTCCTCACCTAAAAAGTTGGTGAAATCCAGTATTAAGGTCCCTTATGCACTGAGCAAAAATCGTTCTATTATCGCTTCAACTATATCAAATTTTGTATGAGAATATAAGCGCAAAATAAGAATAACGTAAGCGACAATGTGAACTATACCTTTTTAAAAAGAACCTGGTAACAAATTAAAAAAAAACTATGATAGTCAACTTGTTTATAACCTTATAATTACCAATTTTTTTTGATAATATATACTTCTACATTTGAAAAACTGAACGGATCGATAATCAGGATAATCTATAAGTCCCGTAAATTTCGGGGGTTTATTCGGAATATTTTTATATTCAAGGAATTTTCATATATTGTAATTCTAGAATAGTCAACTTGTAGTCAATACTTCCATCTATCACTGTCTTCAGTTTCAAGACGATGCTCTCAGCATTGACTGAGTAAACGTCAAAGCAGAATGACAGCATATAGCCTCTTAATATCTCTGTATTTTCTTCACAAAAGTGTAAAAAGTTATAAGTAAAATTCCTAGGCGCCGGGTATTTGAGTTCGTATTACATAAATATGTATCTACCAATATACAAAATAACCACAATCCAAAAAACTTGCATCGGAATGTATTATTAGTACCTAAACCTGTATATAATGTTAAGTATTTGGTTTTACTTTCACCTGACTCCGGCCCATATACCTACTGTGTGGCGTGTACGGCTACACCTGAGCCCCACTGACCTTACAATGTGAAGGTCGCGGGTTCAAATTACCTCTCACATTATCTCATAAAGATATTGATACATTCACAGAAAATGTTTCAATTATAGAAAATGCAAGTGATTAATAATAATCATAGATTCGGAGAATTATCATAATTTCATTTGACATAGATAAGTTAAAATTTAATTGTTTTAATACAAGTCCATATTATGAAGCCAATTTATTGACAGGATAGTGTCAAAATGTTAAGATTTTTATATCTCTCACTTCACCAACTGTCAACAATCGATCTCAAATGTTAAAATAAATAAATAAATCTTTATTGGGCAGAGAAAATATGCATAGTTACAAAAACAAGACTATTATAGTGTGCCAAAAGGCGGACTTATTGCAAAACCAATATCTTACAGTCAACCCGATAGGTAGAGTCTGGAAAATTTCGCGATCGCGATGAAGCGATTTTATTCGTGAATTTCGTGCTTTTTACGCGAATAACGTTTTCGTTTCGCGTTTTTTTTCAGATATAACGCGATTTTTAGCATATACATAATACTCCCCTGAACTCAGAGTACCTACCACAACTACAATACAAAGACAACATAAGACCAATAAGGCACATACCTACTAGTGACGATGTCTAAAAGCTTCGTGTGTCTCAGTGTGCGCGCTTCCCAGAGAGTTCAAATCGCTGGATTATACGGCCTTCCGCGGAGGGGTTAAGAAGTACCTTGTCGATAAAGTGTTTTACTCTATTGACGATATGTTAAAAACAAATTATTTTTATGTATGACGAAATGACAATCAGAGCCCTTTACACTCCGATTGGCATTGATCTGATAATGATTATTGTTTTTGAGTACATGATTGGCGCAGTTGGTTGAGGCGGCAATCTCTCAAGCGGGAGGTGCCAGGTTCTAATCCTGGCGCTGGCAATGTATTCTACACTTTGCGATACAAGCTTTTAGCCTAGTGAAAGGTGTGCAGGAAAGTATTTGGGTTTGAGTATGCAAGCCCTGATCCTTTTCAATAAAAAAAATAAATTGTTTTTGTTTTATAATATATGTACTATAATTGTAAAAATGGACGAGTCCAGGTGCCCGAATGGGCCTACGGAAGATAGAAAACAATAAAACGATAAACACGCATATAATAGTCTGATAACATATATGTCTATAATAAGATATATAGATTTATTTATTACATGCGGAAAAGGAAACGATGTAATGATCTTGTAAAGGTGAAAGACACTGCGACTGTATCTTCATACTAGTTATACATATATGTATACATATGTATACACCGTGTGCGAAAGCAATGAATACATACTCAGTTATTAATAAATGTACATACGAGTATAACACCGTATACAGAAGATCGTAAACATCTTATTGAGAACGGATTTTAAATTGTAACTTATGTATATTCTATTATTTTTTTTAATAATAAGTATTTATTTGTTTTAGCAACATCCACATAAGATTACGTCTTAGGTAGATTTTAACAGGATCGTCATTAAAAAAATCTTCAAATTCAGTTCAACATCAAATTCTTAAACTCCATTATTTATTTAATGTCCTCAATACTGTAAAACGCGTTTTTTCAGAAATCTTTCACTATTGTCTGTTGTTCTAATAGAAATATTTAATTAAATTTTGTTAACAAAAGAAAAACAACATACATACATAATCCAAATGTTAATAATAAAACAAATGTTAATCCAGTGGGCGCGGGTTCAATCCCCGACTTACTCCACTTCACAACACAAGCTTTTAAGCTTTCTGTGAAGTGTACAAAGATGTATTTGGGTTTATTTCGATAAACCCAGATTCATTTTTTATAAAAAAAAAAAAAAAAAAAAAAAATATGTAATGTATTTCGATCTAACCTTAAGTAGATTAAAAAAATCATCAGGTTCTTTTTTAATGTTTCTGGTGTTGGCCAACGAATTGGTTTACATCCGCCTGGAATATGCGGAAAACTATAGGTAGGTACTTCTTTATAATCGTCCTTGGCATGATTGGCCCGGATCTCACCCAAGGCGCGCTCCAAGCAATTGAACCAACGATTTAGTTCATTCATTTATTGTAGTGAAGTACAAAAGTTGAAACAAAAGAACAAAAATATCATACGTATATGAATATACCTACTCGCGAAAAAACACATTTAAAATAGTATTTGAAAAAAATGCGTTGGTTTGTCTCGAAAATTCTTATACCGAGATTTAATAAGGGTTTACAACAACGATATAATTATGTAAAGTGAATTTACATTTTTTATTCATTGTAATAATTATTAGTAATGAAACAATATCGATTGAAAATCCGTGTTCATCTCATTCACGCCTAGAAGGTGGGTACATGTATTTGTATACGTATTGACCCAATGGCACAGATTTTTGACCCTGATTTTTATAACGTACACTCTTTTACTTTCTTTCCACTTATCAATGTGTTCCATGTTTTATATAGTAAACTACCATATAATGTGGCATTATCTGTGTATAGCTAATTTAATATCAATACATATTTATATTATGTTGATGCTGCCATATTAACTGCGGTTTTTTGATTGTGCGAATTTACTCACATACTTAGAATCAATACCGATTAAACCTAACCATTAACTTGCTTATTACAAAACCGATTTATGATTGTTAATGTTTTTTTTTTAATTAAAGGCAATCCACCCGTCAACGAGTGATTTGTGTTTTTCTATGTTAAGAGTATGAATACTGACATTTCAAAAAAATCTAAAAACAGGAGACCTTATGTCTCGACAACCGTTACTAAATATGCTTTGGAAAAAATATAGTAGATACATTGAACCTTTATCTAGGGAATAACCCTAAAATATTTTTTATATCTTGTATAGATTTCTCAAAAAAAAAATGAAAAACACCTCTGATCTTTTTTCCGAAAGACAGAAACTCGTTTCTCAAAAGTCGCGGAGAAAATATTTTTTTGTATTGATAATGTATTAAAATCTATAGGGAATGACCGTAAAAGTTTTTTGATTAAAGCGAAATTAACCCCAAAAAATTAAAAAAAAACGCTATTTTTACCCTTTTATCATGCGATTGTTCATGCGATTTTGAACCTTAATGCCTCGGGAAATGACCGTGACGTCATAGTTGGGTTTCGAGCCTAAAGTTTAAGCTGCATAGAAAGCGGAAACATCACACAAGTTATGTGACTTATATTAGCTGTCTGTGTGATTTCTTTTGTTATGTGATAAAGTTCTTTTGTTTAATTGTTTTTAATTGTGGAATCCTGCACCCTGTTCAAGCATTCAGTTGCTTATGGAGTGCAGTAGATCTGTAAATAGCTGTGTACATAGTTCTATTCTATTCTATACCCTCGCGCCACCTCCCTTGCGGGGTAGGCAGAGAGAACGGATCGCCAGACTTTCCTATCCTGACACACATTTCGAGCTTCCGTCACATTCATGCAATTCCTCATACATATTCTCCGATTACTTTTACTCAAAACACGCCCGTCCTTGAGTATCTGGTCAACATGGTCCAGCCATGTTGTTCTTGGACGGCCGCGTTTCCTTACACCTCCTCTTTCACCCAGGTAAATTTTCTTCGTTATTCTTTCATCGTTCATTCTCTCCACATGACCCAACCATCTCAACTTGTTCACTTTCATTTTAGTCACAACATCCTTTTTACATTCACTCAATGTGTACATAGTTTTAAGTGTTAATTATGTTCTATATTAATTGATATAAAAAAAATATAATAAGTAGTACATAATAATATATTCACAGGGTGTTATAAAGATCTATAGATGGTGTTCGATTGATTGGTTGAAATAATAACTGACTTCTATATCATCAGTAGACGCAAGGTCATCACGTTTATGTGAAACAAACTCCCACAGCATACAAAAGTGTCTGTTTCGTGAGAAAACACTAGATTAGGTATCTCGGTATATACTCGTAGCAAAATTAAATGCAAGCTATTCCAAGAAAATTTTAGACACAACTAAGAATTACATAGTTAGTGTCGGTGTGAATGTCTTACTTATAAATTTCTTCTTTCTTGCACGGAAGAAGAAACCAGGGTGGCCAGCGCAAGCGATACAAAGACGTCCTTCATACTATCCTGAAGGACAGTAATATCCAGCACACCTCGGAACAAGATGCTGCGGACCGCGCCAAGTGGAGACACGCTATCCACGAATATCAACCAAAGAACAGAGGACACCCTGGCCACCAGGAGGAGAACATCCATGCCCTAAATGTGGAAAGATATGTTTATCTCGGATCGGCGGCCTATTTAGCCAATTGAGATGGCAAAGTAGAATGGAGTCAGGACGGGATCCACCATGAACCCCCAGCGCTCACAATACTCGCCCTATCGAGTTGTATTACGAATTTAAAATTTCGTTGATAGTATTAGAAACTACCAATACTACAAATAAAATAAAACCGTATATGGATAGGAACAAAACTAGATACCTACTTAGAAACTTTTCATTTATTTGAATTTTATTTATTACTACCACCATCATATATGTAAATATTATATTCTTATAGTTACTAACACCATCAAGGAAATTTTAAATTCAAATAGATGTATCTACCCCTGAAAATTACGGGGCTTATGGATTATCCGTTCAGTTTTTCAGATGTGACTCATAGTTAATTTGAAAAAGTTGAATCGATACCTAATAGAACGATTTTTCCTCTCTAGATGAACGATTCATTTATGGGAGGCCTAACTGAGGGTAGTTCACTACGAAAAAATACTTTGTCCTGAGGTCCTGAGGTCTCCCAAAATGAATAAAATCTTATTATTAGGTATGTAGTGTTCTTACCTCCATAAATATACCTACCTTACTACAATCGTATATGTTCCTAGCTTCACGGCTAATTCAAATTAAGAATGAAAACACAGTTTAAAATTCGATTATTTAAAAATTGTGCATAAATTCATTAACATACTTTGGCCAAACTATCGTAACAATTATTATGACGTATAGAGAAAACATTACAAATTGGTTTTGCATTAAAGATTATTATATGCGCATAATGTGTAAATAATTGATTAGCTGGTAGATTCAGATTAATTAATAAGTAACTGAGCCATTTGCACTTTCCAAAATTGTGTACTTATGTTTTTTTTCGCCTAATAATCATTCATATATTTTGATATAATAAATCAATTTCTAAGACAAAAATTACTTTCTTAATGATTTTTAATGCCTACGTTTTTAAGTAATTTTATCTGCTGTAGTCTGCGTCTAAATATTCCTATTTAAATTTTAGTAACTTCTCAATGTTGCACTCCCTTGAAATTTTGCACACATTTTTGAGATACCAAACACGACGGTATTCGGTGACTGGATCCTCTCGATCGTCCGGTGTCTTCCGAGGTTTGAGCTGAACAACATCTGACTTACGATCTAGATTTATTTTCCAACGCCCTTTCATACGATACCACTCATGACCCCACACAATCCATAGATCCCCTGAAACCCCTTTCATCTTTTTTGTCTTTAGAGTAGGCTGATCCAATTTAGTACAGAATTGTATTGTCACCGAATTTACTTATGTTTGCAAAGTTTCAGGTCTCTAAGTAGTCAGAATGTGGTTGAAAAACCAATTACAAAATTTGCGTATTTTTTTTTTAAAACGACGGAGTGAAGTCAAAATAAAATCTTGTAAATAGTCAGAAGGGTTTCAGAAGGATCAAAAGATTACTCTCCTGTGATCAGAAATCTATCCTGGGATCTTGTAAATGGAAGGTCTGATGTATCAGTGTCACACTTTAGCTCATATCAATTCGTTTTCTAGAAAATGTGTGTAGGTAGATATAAAAAATATATACCTATACAGTTAGGTAGATTTAAATAATTTTGATTTACCTAGTCATTTGGTTAACCTCAAATAAATTTAGCGTATCAACTTAAAAATGTTTTATACCAGTTTATTAATTAGTTTCATGTCACCGAAAATGTAAGAAATCTAGGAATGGTATACAATTTCCAGTAAATGTGTACAACGCCGACTAGAAATGTGTAGTGTGAAATAAGTTGTTAGATTCTTTATGAGTATGCATATTGAAATTTCAAAAAATTGTATAAACGGAAGACCTTTGATCTCGAAAACCGTTACTACATTTCGTTTCATCCGTCTTGTCACACTTTTTGTATAGAATTACTATGTAGCCAGTGGCCAAGTTATATGAAACAAGGAGTAAATATGCTTTGGAACAAAACAGCGTAGATGCATTGAACCTTTATCTAGGGAATAACCGTAAAAGTTTTTTTATATCTTGTATAGATTTCTCAAAAAAAAAATGTGAAAAACACCTCTGATCTTTTTTCCGAAAGACGGAAACTTGTTTCCCGAAAGTTGAGGAGTAATTTTTTTTTTATTGATAATATGCATTAAAATCTAGGGAATAACCGTAAAAGTTTTTTAATAGACGCAAAATTAACCCCGAAAAATTGAAAAAACGCTAGTTTTAACATTTTATTTTTTTCTTTAAATGAATCTGTGTTTATCGAAATAAACCCAAATACATCTTTGTACACTTCACAGAAAGCTTAAAAGCTTGTGTTGTGAAGTGGAGTCAGTCGGGGATTGAACCCGCGCCCACTGGATTAACAGTCGAGTGCGTTACCAACCAGGCTACCGACCACCTCATGCGATTGTTCATGCAATTTTGAAACTTTATATCGTGGGAAATGACCGTGACGTCATATTTCCTAGGGATTGAACGCAATGACGGATTTCTTACATTACCGGTAACATATGCAATATACATAGATATTATAATGATGTATACATAAGATTAATATGTATTTTGATAATGCATATGTTCTTGTTGTTACACTTCCATATGATATAGTTGATTATAATATACATACATTTAACCGGCATTCACTTTTACTCTCTCATCTCAATTATAATTGGGTATTCGGTATTCGTACATTTACATTATCTTCATGCAGGTACCAGGGATTTTGCGAATTCGCATCCGCATCCGCTGAACTGATACGGACGTTATGCAAATGTCAGAATGCACGATTTCTGAAAATATTTCCCTTGTCTTATTATTATTATTTTATTTATGATTTTTTTATTTTTTATTTATCTGGTTTATCGAAATAAACGTACACTTCACAGAAAGCTTAAAAGCTTGTGTTGTGAAGTGGAGTAGGTCGGGGATTGAACCCACGCCCACTGGATTAACAGTCGAGCGCGTTACCAACCAGGCTACCGACCACCTCATGAATCTGGGCTCATCAAAATAAACCCAAATACATCTTTGTACACTTCACAGAAAGCTTGAAAAGCTTGTGTTGTGAAGTGGAGTAAGTCGGTAAGTTTATTTGCATTATGGCAATCCACCCGTCAAGTAGTAATTTGTGCAATGGCGTATATAGGTTTTCATTTCGGGGGAGGGGAGGGAGGCGATATAATATTTGACTTTAGGAAGGGGGAGATGAAAACTAAACCTGACCATTCAATCTGGATAATAGCGTCGCAGTCAAAATTTTTCGTGAAAGTGAGTGAAAAATCCGTACAATTTATTGTCTTTTACGTTCAATATCGCATATGTACCTACAATAGCATGATTAAATTTAGGAAATGTTTTTGTTTTTGCGATTCTAGGAAAAATTTGGATATATTAATAAAACTGTTTAGAAAACTCATTATTTCTGTGAAAATAATTCAGAGGTACCTATTATTCACAATTATTTTCGGGAACTTAAACATCACGATATGAAAAATCTCCTACATTAATTCTTTAGGGGACAAGTGGAGGGCTTAAATAGAATAAATAATAAATAAATAATTCTTTAGGGGAAGCTTCAATGTATGAACCCTATATTTTAAGAGTAGGCATATTGACATTTCATAAATTTCTAAAAACGGGAAACCTTAGATCTCGATATTGTCTCTGTGACCTCTGCAACATATTGCCTATTTAAAGACATGCATCTCGCACCAGTGCTATCTTGACGCTCCTTCGATCCTATTGGTTAACATCTGACGAATCACAACGCCTCAGATTTCAAGTGAAATTTAGACGTACGCAACCTAGAAGACTTAGTTTCAAATCCGTGATTGGTTCTGGTGTCCTTTAGGTGCCCGCTTAAATTAGACAGATCTGTTTAAAGTGCTTTCTCTAAAAAAAACATCCTCGTTGTAATACCAACAGTGAAAACGCAAACATGCAGTTCACAAACAGTGGATTTCAAAAAAGAATTATCCCTTGAAATCTGAGACGTTGTGATTGGTCAGTTAAGTCAGATGTTAACCAATAGGATCGAAGGAGCGTCAAGATTGCACTGGTGTGAGACACAAGTCTTTAAAGAGCGCGTATATAAGGTCTTTAAGGTTTCGCTTGCACGGATACCTGATAAATACCTACCTATTAATATGTAACACAGTTATGAATGAACCCATGGCTTCGGTATTCTGTGGATGGGCGTTGTGGTGGTGAGCTCCGATAGTGAAAGTAGACGCAGAATTATTATATATTATGTATAATTAACATATTTATTGTATTGTATTGCATATACAAGAACAACTAACACAGATATTTGTAAATCACGATATCTATATAGGTAGTACTGAATATACACACTCCCAATATACCTGCATATTAATAAGAAATTATGGTACAGTGATAAAAGGGAAAATGTCCAAAAATTCAATTTATTTATACAGGGTGATTGGTTCCGCTGTTCAGATATTTAGATAGGAGATAGAGGATGAAAAAATATGAAAAAAAGTTGATAAGATGCACATCCAAAAATCAACCATTTTGGAGATAAGGCCTTTTGAAAATCGTGGAGTATGAAAATTTCTCATTTAGGTTTTTAGCCAATAACTCTTAAACTACAAACTCGATTTTGACAAAACCAACGACAAATCATAGTAAATAATTTAGGCTTCTGACTAAAAAATTTTTGGGTTTTGACTTAGAATGTAGTGTAAATTTTGTTATTAAACACGATTTTTGCGGAATTTTTTTTTAAATAAATAGCAATTCAAAAAAAAAGTGGCCAATTATGTGTCCATTTTTACATTCTGGAATGAGGCCTTAATGTATTTTCCGATATATCCCGACGATGGGACTACAGCATCCGATCTAATAATGTCCAAGTGTATTCGCGAGAAGATTAAAATATACTATCGGCCTAAGAAAAACTGCTAACTAACTGTTATTTAATCGAATTGTGATTTAAATGAAGATTTGCACACAGGGTCATAGTTCACCACATGGTAGCCTATAAAAATCTTGCCGCGTCACCCCCCTGGCCCCCCATATTGGTCACCTGATGGTGTTTTTCGCATTTCTAAAAAATGCGAAAAACACCATCGGGTATAGGGCTTCATTCTAGAATGTAAACTTACAGATGCGAGAGTTTGTCCTTGGATTTGTAATTCATAATTTTCGTACTAAAAATTTGCATTAAAAATATGCAAATTTTTAGTACGAAAATTATGAATTGCAAATCCAAGGACAAACTCTCGCATCTGTAAGTTTCAATTGTTCAATGGGTCAATGTATTGACGAGTTTGTTGAGACATATTATGAGTAAGTATATTTTACTAGACGTTGTCACTTGTATCACTGGAAAAAATTTCTCATAAAACCGGTATTGGCTGGTGGAATGGATCTCCTACCAGCATCCACAAATACAGTAGAGACTTGATTATGTGGAACATATGGTATTGAATAACTTCCGGGCTGTATTATTATGATATTATAAATTTAAAAAAAGAAAAAAAAAATGTAGTAGTGTGTAGATACTTGCAGTGAGAGTCTACTCCAAGGAACATTAAGAGTGTTCAGAGTAGTTTCGGGAGGGGTTTGTTGAGGGGAGCCCTTCCAGCGAACCTTAGCCCTCCTTTGAAAAAAATGTTTTTTGCGTAAAAGACTGGATGATACGAGTAAGTATAAAAAAAATTGTGAGACATAGTGAAAAAGGTCGTGATGTGGTTTGATTTATTTGAAAATGTACGTAATAATTTGCACAATAACATGTAATTATATATTTTAATATTAAAATATTTTTTATAAAAAGTAATTAAAAAAAGCTCCGCAGGCAATTTATTTTTATGAAACAATTTTATTTTGATGGATTTTCATGCTAATTTTAGAAAATTTATGACATGATGGGAAAATGTGTGATAATAATGTGATTTTCTGTGAGGTTTTGTCGTTTAGTATGGAAAAGTACAGACGCCAATGCTGTGTATTATGATTTTCTTTTAATATAAAAAATGAATCTGTGTATCTTACTGTGTATGTAAAATACATCTTTGTACACTTCACAGTAAGCTTAAAAAGTTTGTGTCGTGAAGAGTTAAATAAATAAATAAATAAAGATGTTTTTAATGGAGTGGAAAATCCATACCGGAACAGATGCAGATAATGTAGAGTTCACTGTACCATTCTATGATACATCATACTGAGTAGGTAACTGAGACAAACAGCAACATCAGCTATCACCAGAACAACTAGCACCACACCAGCCCAATACACAACGCAACACATGCACACTGACCTACAGACACATACCTTGGTTCAATGACACATCATCCCACCACACAGCCATAAGACATGCGTGCTGTAACTAGAAGTCATAAAACACTCACATACACACATACATACACCTGTTCAATGATTTTACTCTAAGGTGGCTATTTTACGAGCATTTTGTCACCTCAATGAAAACGTTTTCTAATTTCTGTCCATTTCACATGGATGTAAAATTGGTACGAGTATTAAGTTACATACTTGCGCAAGTTGCTTGCACAATAATGAAAAATGTTTACCCAAACATAGCTATAGGCATGACGAGATTTAAAAAATTCAAAAAACGGGAGACCTTAGACGTAGATCTCGACAATTTACTAAATGCTTTGGAAAAAAATAGGGTAGATAAATTGAACCTTTATCTAATAAATGACAGTAAAAGATTTTTTATATCTTGTATAGATTTCTCAAAAAAAAATGTGGAAACCACCTCTGATCTTTCTTCCGAAAGACAGAAACGCGTTTCCCTAAAGTCGCGGAGATATTTTTTTTGTATCGATAGTATGCGTAAAATCTAGAGAATGACCGTAAAACTTTTTTTATGAAGCCACCCAAATAAGAAAAAAAAATATGTTTAACATTTTATCAATTGGCTAGCTTTAAGGACCTGTCGAATGTCGAATAATATTGTCACCATGAAGCTCGAATTTTCGAATGGATGAAGGAAACCATATCAGTTCAATTAAAACCCAGGCTCCATTCCGCCAGTATATTGTCGCTTGTTAAGCAGGCTTTTTAAGACCCTTATTGGTAGGTATATTATTGCTTCTTTTTTTGTTTCAGTAATACAATTTAGTGGCGGATTCGGCATAACGTCGAGTTGTAAAATATGTATTAAAGCCCTAACATCTCAACGCATATCAAGCTGCTTAGATTGAGATGGGCTGGACACGTCCAAAGAATGCCAGATTTGCGCGGACCCATAAGAATCTTTGTTACTCACCCAGATGAAAAAAGAAGAGTTTGGAGACAAAGGCTAAGATGAGAAGACGTGGTTAAGAGAGATGCAGCACAAATTCTACAGGTTGAATGATGGCGGCGAAGGACAGAAGAGGTTGGAGGAGGCCAAGCCTCGATTTGGGCTGTAGCGCCATTAGAGAAAAGAAGAATATAATTTCCCGTCATAGAACCATGTGCATCGTCTCGTGTCGTATACCAACTCTTATTAACTGTTAACAAGTCTTTTATCATATTATTTAACATCTATGTATATCCATGGTATGGTTGATTCCACACGAGTAGGTGCAAAATGGAATACAAGATTACAATAGAAATAAAACATCATTTATTTGTATCTACGTTAGTAGTAATTTATGATGTAATGTACGCATAAATATTAATTTACGAGTTATATAATTCAACGCCATCCTGGTGCAAACACTGATGTATGCGAGTCAGGCATGGCTGAAGAAGGAAGAATCAGGTATAAATGCTGTCGAGACGAGATCGCTGAGAAGAATCAAAACTAAAAAACCTGAGTAAAAAACTAATTTAATCTATGTAGTATTCCCACTACATTGTATATACTACGGAATGAAGAAAAAATCCAAGGCTTTACAAGAATAAAATTTGTAAATCAAAATAATTCAAGTAATCTAGTCTATTTTCCCACGCTCAAATTTACCTAATAAGTAAGTAATATCAACTGAGCTAATTATTCTGGGTTATATTGTCTGACGTTAAGACGAGTCAACTGATAATACATCTAATTACATAGCAATCCATAATAATATACTAATTACTTACATTGTTCCGTAGTGTAATTATACGTCATAAATACAAATCAGCTGATTTAATGAACACTTAGCAAAGTTTAGTATCAGTAGGCATGAATATATTGAGTAGTGATGTGTTTTTCATTATTATTATCTATTTATTACTCATTTATTTATCCACAAACACACTTTATAGGCTTTTAATACTTTTTTGCAAGTAATATTATGTTTACGTTTCCGTTAACGTGAAAATTACTACTACTTTCTCCTATCTCTTACCATATTCCTATAAAATGCGAAAAACCGCGAAGAGGGACCTTTTCGGAGGGGGGGGGGGCAGGGGGGGTCGCGGCAAGATTTTGATAGGCAACCCTAGTGCGATGTAATACCCTATTGGTAAGCTATCGTTTATACCACATTTCGATCAAAAAACAGATACGTCATAAATTAAGCAGCGGGCTCTCGGACTAATAGAGCTTTTTATTTGGTTTGTGCGCAAATTTTGTAACCGGTTTTTCAACCACTTCCTGACTACATAGAGAGTTGAAACTTTGCAAACTTACGTAGAGTCAGTGGCTGTTGAAGGTTTCCACGAAATGCAGTTTTGGACCATTTACATACATCCAGACCTGCGTTGAATAATATATATCTGTTTTTACTGATTTCTTTATCAAACTTTGTTGTCACTGACGTAATGTAGTTCTGGACAACTTACATCCAGACCTGCATCGAACTAATCCACACCTGTTTTATAGTTATGTTTTGTCACCATGTGTTTATTTACTTCATTCTTTTTTGCTGTAACTATTGATTTCCCGCATTTGATTTTGTAATGTTTGTTCAATATGTAAACCTGACGATTCCAAGTGCCTTAAATAAGGCCTCTCTTCTTCTTTTTCCTCCAGCCACCTCTCCACTGCTGGATATAGGCCTCTTCCATTTTTCTCTATCTTGAGCTTTACCAATCTATCTTCTACCCGCGACTGGGATAATATCGTCGGCCCATCTTTTCTGTGGCCGACCTACTCCTCTTTTTTATTCCAAGAACTCTGGTAGTCCATCGTTCTATCCCCTGTCTGACAACATGACCCGCCCTCTGCCATTTTTGTTTAGCAACCCGGTCCATGATATCTACGACTTAATAAGGCCTACGGATGATTTAAAACCAATAAACCGATAGACACCGCCACAATAAAATCACAAAAAAATCGTCTTGCATTTTAAATTAACACCACAAGTGCGGTGTCTGTGAAATGTTCACATGCGACATGCAACTATTTTTCTAGGTAAATAACCCAACCCAAGTCATATTGTCGTGATTATGTGAAGTGAATATTATAAAAAGTGTAATGTCAGACAAACGCCACAATGTACTCGTATGGGAACTGTGCTATGAGGTAACAATACCTACACATCATCTATACAATTCATCTTATAATTATATTAAACAGTTGATCTTCAATAAACAACCTTTAAAATGAAAAACTAAATATTTAGATTAAAATCCACAGTAAAATGACTTTAGATTTCGCGACCAGTGGGTATTAAAGGATTCGCACCCTCATTATCACGCAATTGTGAATAATACTTTAATAATACTTTAAAATATTTTGAAACGAAGATTAATTGATTGACGCGAAATTAACGCCAAAAATAAAAAAAAAAACGCTATATTTAACATTTATCATGCGATTTTGAACCTTGGCCGTGACCGTGACGTCATAATTGGGTCCCTGGGCTTAAACACAAAATACACGGTCAACTTTTGAATGTAATCTGTTTTTAAGGCTTTGCATGAATCAAGATCTCCGTGGGATCCTCAAGTTGTAAAATAGGTACTTAACATATTATAAGTTTTTTAAGATACTTTTTAAGATAAGGTATCATCCTGCATAGATTCCAAACTGTTATTAATTTTGCCGACTTTCCCATACATTGATTTTCTAAAAAGACTGAGCTGTCTTTCAAATATACAAACACTACAATTAAAAAAAAAAGCTGATTCATTCGAAAGTTCGCATATCGAATGTTCGTATCTAGACAACCTAGTGTAGGTAGACGTAATTTTTAAGATAAATGTAAGTCACTTGAACTTTATTTGTTGTGACCTTGGACTTATTAAGTGTAATGTAAGTCATCTGTCAAATTGAATTAACTTTAAAGTGGTTTAAGTCAAAACATTTTTTGCTTTGTTAACTTAATTTAATGAGTCAATCTCCATAACGCGACGTGCAGTCTCTTACTAATGATATATAGTTAGGTATACCATCAAGTCTTGGGTTTAGTTAGATCGTGGAAACTATTTTGTATGTATCATAGTGCTATAGTATTTTTTGTTGTTGTCTAATGCCACTACTACATATTATCTTTATCCGAACATTATTTAGAATGGGTGGCGAATCTCATTGCTGAGAAATGTCTTATGGGAGTTTTAAGGACACCTCGCTCTTACAAGACACTCGAAGATATCTAAGTTTGGGGACAATCGGGGATCCTCACATAGAAATATTATTGATAGGTACAACATAACATTCAACATTAAAGGAAAGTCCTCACGTCATCGTTTCGGTCACCACTGTCGCATCGCATAAACAATCGCATGATAAAATGGTAAAAGTAACGTTTTATTCATTTTTTGTGGTTAATTTCGCTTCAATCAAAAAACTTTTACAGTCCATCCTTAAATTTTGATGTAATTGCCAATACTAAAAATTTACTCCGCGGCTTTCGAGAGACGAGTTGCTTTTCCAAAAAAAGATCAGAGGTATATTACACTTCTGTTTTGAGAAATCTATACAAGATATTAAAAAAATACGGTCATTCCCTAGATAAAGGTTCAATGTATCTAGTCTATTTTTTTCCAAATCATATTTAGTAAGGTTGTCGAGATCAAAGGTCTCCCGTTTTTAGAAATTGTTCAAATGACAATATGCGTAGGTACTCTTAAGGTTCTATATGCTGTCATTGGGCTTCGGCGCCCTGAATTGTACTCGGCCAATACTGAGGGAATGGTCTTGAAACTGAAGACAGTGATAGATGAAAGTATAGACTACAGATAGGCTGTTTTAGAATTACAGGATTTGAAAATTTTTTGAATAAAAAAATATTCCTAAAGTACCCCTAAAATTTACGAGATCTGAAGATTTTCCGTTCAGTTTTTCAGATATAAAAGTATAATTTAGCCAAAATACTGATAATTATAATCTTAACAAATCGGCTGTTTTAGATTTTTAATTTCTTCCCAGGTTTCTTTTAAAAAGGTATAATTCACATTGTCGCTAACGTTATTCTTATTTCAAACTAACTTTCTCATACAAAATTTGAAAAAACGAAGCAAAAATAGAACGATTTTTGCTCAGTGCATATACCCCCTCAATAATTCACCAACAACGTTGCAAAATTTCGGTCAAGTTTAATATGAAAAGAAAGTTGTTTTGATCAACATATATAACTTCTATACAACTGTATAATGATATCATTATTAGGCAGAAGTATATTGCTAACTTACTATCTATAAGTTTCTACCAAGTAGAAGCCCCAGAGAGATTCGCAGTACCTGAATATTTATTTGCTCAAGAAATAATGAACGAAACAAGTACACTTAAGGGCATGGCACCAGGAATGACGTCACAGTCTTTTCCCACGGCATTAAGGTTCAAAATCGCGTGACAATCGCACGATAAAATGGTAAAAATTGCGTTTTTCCTATTTTTTGGGGTTAATTTTGCGTCTATCAAAAAACTTTTACGGTTATTCCCTAGATTTTTATGCATATTGTCAGTACAAAAAAAAAATTACTCCGCGACTTTCGGGAAACGAGTTTCCGTCTTTCGGAAAAAAGATCAGGGGTGTTTTTAATATGTTTTTTTTGAGAAATCTATACACGATAAAAAATCTTTTAGGTACGGTTATTCCCTAGATAAAGGTTCAATGCAATAACCCTACTTTGTTCCGAAGAATATTTAGTAACGGTTGTCGAGATAGAAGGTCTCCCGTTTTTAGAAATTTTTAAAATGTCAGTAGTAAATTGAAAAATAAAAATCATAAAAAAAACAAGATTTTATGACTACACAACCTAGATCCGTTTTTCCTGGTCTTCTAAACGAGGTGTTTATAGTAAAATTGATCGACTGTTAATCCAGTGGGCGCGGGCTCAATCCCCGACTTACTCCACTTCACAACACAAGCTTTTCAAGCTTACTGTGAAGTGTACAAAGGTGTATTTGGGTTTATATCGATAAAACCAGATTCATTAAAAAAAAAACAAATGTCGAACGCGGTCATAAAAGTGTGACCGAGAAGGGACGGCTACCTCCTTTATTCGCACTTATGGCTTTGGCATCCCTTCGCGGTTACACTTTGATGACTGCGTTCGACAGTTTAAAATAATTTCACTATAGGTTCCGATTCATTCCGATGGCGCCTCCCACCAAGAATTGTCAGATTCTAAATTTGTAAAAAGATGTTCTCTTTGCCTACCATGAAGGGGACTCAGGTAAATAGAAAAGATACATTATATTTTTTCAATACAACAAAAGTCGTTTTTTTTCTTATTGTTTCAACTCTTACAAACGCCCAGAGGTACTGGAAGACCAGACCATTATCATACATTATTACTTCTCGTATGCGAGTAGATATATTGTTTTATTAGGTAGTGGCTCCCCACACTGACCACCACTGACCTTGATAGACTACGAGAGCACTTTCTTCCGTGGAATGTTGATTAACTGGACGAACAACTCTTTACCAAAAATTATAAAATCATATATTCGGTTGCTATGCGTTGTCAAACTCGGAGGTGCTCGTTAAAAATGTAATTCAGGTACCATACACAAAGTGATAATGTCAGAAATATATTTTGTTTTAATATTTTTTTGTTCCTACTAAATATATATTTTTTTTAATACTAGTCTCCAAGAAAAATATGGTTTTCGATAAGGGCAATACTTGTAGCTTATGTCAAACCCTTTAAAATTTCAACAGAAATCTCATTGTTGCCTGCAAACAAAATTGTAGTTCTAAGTTAAGACTCGGGACCCAACTATGGCGTCACGGTCATTTCCCACGGCATCAAGGTTCAAAATTGCGTGAACAATCACATGATAAAATATTAAAAACAGCGTTTTTTCCGTTTTTTGTTTTTTTTTAGCTTCAATCAAAAAACTTTTTTTTTCGGAAAATTTATCAGTGATGCTTTTCACATTTTTTTTATTTTTGAGAAATCTATACAAAACATTTTCTTTTTCACCGTCATTCCCAACGTTTAAGGTACAATGTTCCCATCCTATTTTTTTTTTCAAAGTACGGTTGTAGAAATATAATGTCAACCATTTTTTGAAATTTTTTGATACTCGATATGCCTCTCCGAGACTATTTTTTCTTGGCAGACTGTACATAATATTTTTGAGGCATAGGTATGTATAAAAACAGCTGCTAACTAAAAATATATACTTTCTATATATTTTCTTTATATAAAGTTTTATAATATGAATAATTTTAAAAAAATCAATAAAACTGGTAATATTTATAATAATTCATACTAAATTAAAACTTGACTGCTGAAACTGCTTAAACTTGTGATTTTATGTCCCGCCAAAAAAAAAATGAATAAAGATTTTTATTTTCCTTCACATGCTCTTAAAAAATGATTTTCAATAAAATCATAAAATTATTGCCAAAATCTCTCAAAGAACAAAGAAAGAAGCACAAATGCAGGACGTAGATAACTATACTTTCTCCATTGCAATAATTAATAACAGAAAACAATCAAGTTTTGAAATGTAGTCCTATAACAATTATTAGGTTTTTTTACTCGACATATGCCCGTGTATCGCGCGACCGCAAGTTCAATAATAAATTTCATGTGGTCATATTATGTTTTTTTAACGGCCGGGTCCGAAAGCGCTTTTCGAAATATCTAAAGTGAGTGTTGAATCGTTATAGCCTTAAAACTTTCTCTCTTACAAATAATTATTTATAATATTAGTATATATCCAATGCTATGTATAGCAATATTAATCATAATTACATACTAATATTTTAATACAACATATCGGCCGCCCGACAACCGGCTGATTTGTAATCCGATAAAAAATCGGATAAATATCTACATATCTATCAATTGTTATATTAAAATATTAGATTTAATGCAGTATTCCTACAACAGTGTAGAAGAATTAAGGGTGAACATTGTCAGGCAAGTGATCACTTTACACTCGAGAAACATTCGCCATTTCAGTTCACCCCGGCTGGGATTCGAACCCAGACCTTCGTCTCGCATAGTAGGGATCAATTATGTGTTTGTGTGTATGACTGTGTACATAATATATTGTATGTTCAATGATTGAGACTTCTACTGAATTTAATATTTCTATAACACAAAAAAGTCGCTTTTGAAAAAATGCATAACTCTTCTAATAACAACATTACAAAATTATTTCTTTCACCAAAATTGTAGGAAATTTAATATTCTCTAATATTGTATGAAGCTTTTTTTCTCTAGGTTGCATTGGAAAAGATAAGATCATTAAACTGAAAAATGGTCGGATTATCCCTGAATAAATTTTGACTCGCCCTAGTGAACACACAAGGGTGAGGAAGTCGCAAATTAGGATTCTGACCCCCGACCTATTTAAAACATAATATAAAAAAACTACTACTCATTTTGCAAGGTAAGCTACCCTTTTTACTCCCTATACCTCGAACTATAAAAGCGACAACAGACTACAAGAGCTCAGAGATGTAAGTAATCGAGGGGTTAGCTGGCATAAGTCGCAGCATTGCGATAAGCTCGCCCTAGTGAACAAACGTTATATTTATATTCGTAATATTATTAACATATGTCAGTATTTTGTTCACCAAAAGTGTAAATAAATAAATAAATAATGGATTGATCCTTTCTATAGAATTTACGGAAAAGCTGCAGAGTGCAAATCATTTCGACCTGATCTCGACTTATACACAGATCAATTCTATTCCCACGTATTTACGAGTAGGTATACTAATATATCTAAGTACTACAATTTCACCTGCTAATTTGACATCACATTAATTTCACCTGTAAATTTGACATTTCGCTATCCACACCTTACAGTGGGTATGTGTTACACATACAATGTATCACTTTGGTACATGGGCGTCGCCAGCCTCGGAGCTAAAGGGGGGGGGGGGGGGCAACAAAAATGAAAAAAAAAGATATAGGATGAAAAACGCGTAAATAGCGCCGCAGGTGAAATTGTTTTGTGAGACATAGCGTAGAAGATCGTGATATAGTTTGGTTTATTTGAAAATGAACATAATATTTTGCACAATAATATGTAAGAATGAAAAAATATTTTTGTGAAAACAAATAATAAAAATAGCGCCGCAGGCAATGTTTTTACGAAACAATTGTATTTTGATGGATTTTTTATACTTATTTTAGAAAATGTATGACATGATGAGAAAATGTGTCGTAATAATGGGATTTTTTTGTGTAGTTTTATCGTTTAGTATGAAAAAATATATACCTATTCCAATCTCTAGGAGGTGGGCAGCTGCCCCTCCTGCCCCCCAAGACGACGCCCATGGTTATCAACATTCGAAAATGACTATTAGAAATGTAATAGGCATAATATTATATCTATCTACCTACATACATTCAATACAACAACATTCCGGTACAAGAATTTTCACCTCAATTTGAATAATATTTACATTAAACACATATTTAATTTTTTTACCAAATAAAACAAATATATGTAAAGATATTATTTACTAATAAACATACGTATTTACATATTGTATAAGGTACAGACGATATGAGAGTTTGTTGAGATACTTATCGCCAAATGTCGTCATCACTTAACCTTTACAATGCCGTGTTGAGGAATTCTTGGGCGATTTAAAACGCAGATGGCATCTAAATCGTTTTGTAATAATTCTTAAAAGAATGTCATAATTTATTAGATACCTCAGATTAATTTATTTTATTCTATTCCATGACAGTGGCAGTGGGTGGGTCATGTTGCCAGACAGGGGACAGAACGATGGACTCCCAGAGTTCTAAGATGGAGACCGTGGGATAAAAAAGAGGAGTATGTCGGTCACAGAAAAGATGGGCCGACGATATTATCCCAGTCGGGGGTAGAAGATGGATTGGCTAATTCAAGATAAAGAAAAATGGAAGCAAACGGAAGAGGCCTACATCCAGCAGTGGAGAGATGGCTGAAGGAAGAAGAAGAAGATTTCATCCTCTCACGCCACGTCCCTTGCAGGTAGGCAGAGAGGACAGAATGCCATACCGCCACATCTATAACCTAAAACGCCTGCTTCCATCACACTCATACAACTCGTAACATACACACGTATCTACCCCTACGATTCATTTTATTCAAAAAGTTTCAGGTCTCTGAGTAGTCAGGAAGTTGTCGAAAAATCCATTGTAAGATTTGCGCACAAACAAAAAAGGATTTGGGGCTTGCATACACAAACTCTGTATTTACTTTCCTGCACCAGACACAGTAAAAGCCTGTGTCGTGAAGTGCAGAATACATCGTCAGTGCCGGGTTTCCAGCCAGTTACCTCCTCCAGGAAGACCGGCGCCATGTGGGTGTACTCAAAATTGTTCCAACAATGGAATTTATTGGTCGTTCTTTCATCATTCATCCTCTCTACATAGCCTAGCCATGCAAGTCACTTGCGAGTATTTAATTAAGTTACGTTTTCTTTTATGAAAACTGTCACATTAAAGATCTTGTGAGAAAATTTGATCTGCGTGTTCAAAATACATGGGTGAAAAGAAACAAAATTTTCTAGACAGGGGGTGGAAACTGTTAAAAAAAATTGCTCGTTTTTGTCAACACATCTGGCAACCCTACCTAGAATATCTAAGTTTTAAAATAAGAATAAGATGCCTGTATAGCTAGGTGTAGAATGTATTTGTAGAGATATATTAATATTTGCTTTGAAGAAAGTTGCAAGTTCGTGACTCAGTATGAAAATACAGAATTATGCACAGTGCAGGTATAGTACCTGTGTTCTATTATTAGGTACGATTCATTAAACATGAATAACATTCTAAACTAAAGGCAAGTCCTGACGCCGTCTTTCGATAAGAAGACAGCATGGAAATGGGGCTCACTATATTTATTTGCAAAAGCACAATTTTATTATGATAATTTATGGGGGCTTTACTACGTTCGGTACTAATTCCACGTATGCAACATCTGCTAGTAGGTAACGTATGAGTGGTGGATAAAATAATTTGATTAGCACACTTTATAATGGTATAAGGTTATAACAATGTACATGTAAGTTCCTAAGTTTATGGTTTATTTGGGCTCATTTAATATATTTGTTTATTCTTTAGGTGAACAAGTCAAATATCATCACAATGAAAGATGCATATAATACAATTGTTTATTGTTTGATAAATTTTATTGTTTATTGTTCTTTAATCATCCGTAGGCCTTATTTAAGGTAAATAAATAAATCTTTATTGGCCAAAGAAAAATATGCATAGTTACAAAAACATGATAATGGTAGTGTGCCAAAAGGCGGACTTATTGCAAAAGCAATATCTTACAGTCAACCCGAATGGAATCGTGAGGTTTCATCAAAGAGTAATCAAATAAATCATACGAAATTGTTAACTAGGGCGAACTTATTGCAATGATACGATTTCTTCTATAACCCCATACAAATATATCTACTGTAGATAAAGTTTGTGAATTTAGTTATTAATCATGTATTAAGGAAAGTAAATAACCATCGGTGCGCATGTAAGTAGGGCGTAAAAATTGTTACTAAATATGCATTGGAACAAAATAGGGTAGATACATTGAACATTTATAGGGAATAACTGTAAAAGATTTTTAATATCTTGTATAGATTTCTCAAAAAAAAGTATGAAATATTATGTTATCATGCGATTGTTCACGCGATTTTGAACCTTAATGCCGTGGGAAATGACCGTGACGTCATTATTGGTACCAAGCCCTTAAATTATAACGTTTTACCCCCCCCCCCCCTTATAAAGAAAAACTTGTGTTAAGGGGGGGGAATATCCTGAATTATCAGGACTTAAAATATCATATACTTAATACTATTAAACACAACTTACACAGCTATTACTATGTGTATAAATAAAATAAATAAATAAAATAAGTTGACAACCCCTGATGGTACCCACTTAAGGAGCAGATGTAAGTCAACATGTTTGAATATAGATATACAATATAGTTGTAGGCATACATTGCGCCAAGCTTTCTCTCGATCACGCTGTGACCTTCACTGCCGAGACCCGCACACGAGATGATGAGAGTCGGTGGTTAGTGCCTCTAGGCATAATATACTATACAATATACATACAATAAGAATGATATTGTCACCTATCACTGTATCATATGTGATACCATCTGGCGGTCAAAATCTGAATTTGGAAATTACTCATTTGCATAACTATCACCGTAATTAGTCATCTCAATAGATATAAGTACAGCAAAGGATAAACTTTTCATCAAGCTTACGACTGATCGTCGGCTGGCTTAATGTGATCAATTTAGACTTCGTCCAACATTTTAAAAATTCTATTCTGTTATATTCCTTCACGCCGCATCCCTTGCGGGGTAAGCGGAAAGAGATCGCCAGACTTCTCTATCCTTACACACACTTGTGTAACACACACTTCTGTAACATTCATGCAATAGCCAAAAATCCATTTGGATTAGGCACCACACCAATGATTTATACTTTGTTATAATAATTTGGAATAAATAAAAAAAATCGTCATACACACTCAATTCTTTTTGTTCAAAACGCGTCCATCCCTAAGTAATTTCTCGACATGGTCGAGCAAGTGGTTCTTTGACGGCCGCACTTCCTTACACCTCATCTTCCGCTTAAGTATATTGTTTTGCAATTCTTTCATCATTCATCCTCTCCACATGTCCCAACCATCTCAACTTTTACCCACATTTCCTACAAACACAACGAAGACCTCCACACTAACCATAAGGCTCTATTGTGGAAGTTGAAATGGTTTCCAAATTCTTCAAACTGCAGAGCTAGGTACCGTCATCTATCTGATACTTGAGAGCTTTCTCAACATTTTTACGAAGATTTCCGATTGCTCTTTTAATAGGGTTAAAAAAAAACTAAAAATTTGTAATCGTAAAAAGGTTTATAAGAACCACTCTGATATTTCTCCATATAAAAAAATAATCAGTTAAAATTTTCAAATAGATACAATTTTAAACTGTAACCTAAAGAAAAAATATCAGCTATGCAAATAAATATGAGGTGGTCGGTAGCCTATGGATGGTAACGCGCTCGACTGTTCGTCGTTCGATCCCGATGCCGACCTACTCCACTTCACGACACAAGCTTTTCAAGCTTACTGTGAAGTGTACAAAGGTGTATTTGGGTTTATTTCGATAAACCCAGATTCATTAAAAAAACATCTATGTGCTGGGACATTTGGAATGTCATTTTAAAAATTGAAGATGATAATGTAGACGCAGACAACAAAAACATCGACAGGACGTAGTTAAATGAATGCGAGGTAAAAAATATAGTTTCAGCTAAATTCGAAACGTTAATTTTCCCCCGTTCATAAAAGGAAGAAATTAAAGAGCGGGAAATTTGAATTTAAAGAAAACTGTAAATTAAAATTGCTAAGTATATCTGGATAGGTCAATGTTTCCTAGTATTAGGCCGATGAGTTTATACGTCAATCATGAATGATAATATGTAGACTCTTCTGGCTGGTAGTACTGAGAAGTGTGTTGGCAAGTCCTGCCTCCGCGTATATAAAAACCATGTTACATAAATTTTGAGAAACTTTGACATACCTTTTCAATAAGTGTCCAAAATCACAAATTATAGTTCCAAAAACACAAAATGTTTTTCTTCTATTTTCTGCAATACAAAAATATCACAAATACACTGAAAATAATAAGAAAAAAAACAAACACACTTTACACACGCGCGCGAAAAAAACAACACAGTATAAAAAATTAGGCACTTTATTTTATTATTTTAATGTTAAACGGAAAATTTAGGTTATGTTAGTTAATGAAATAATTAATTTATGTAATTAATTTTAAATTAAGTTTGCATAATTTTAATTAAGTACAAAAATAGGTTAATAGAACGTATTTTTAAAATTATTTTTTAACAGTTATTTAAAAAAGGAATCTGAATTTAAAATTGTGAATTTATTTAATGAGATTCAAAAATGTACAATATTTAATTAAGACCTGTATTTTTTCTAGATATGATAATTATTAATTTGTCAATTATCCCAGTGGGTCCTATTGCGACAAAAACAAAGATCATACAAAAAAAAGAATCGATTGAAATCGAAATAAAAAAATAATAATTAACAAAAAAAAAACAAACACGGAAGCTGTGAAAAGCAGGAAGTGAAAGTTTTGTTAATTAATTAAGCTACAAAAAAAAGCTATAAAAAATGTATTGACATTCGAAATATAATAAAAAAAATTGGACAATGTTTACGACGATCGTTTGACCCGCCCTCAAAAATATCGATATTTCTCGATTATGGCAAGGATATCATTTAAAATTTTCTTTTTTAATTATGTCAGTATTATTTTTTATTTTATTTATTTATTTATTTACCGATTTATTGTATCGTTTGGTACAAAGCGCGTCTCTACAGTGCGGATGTTGGAAACGAAATGAGTTAACTTTCTTTTGGTGATTCAATTTTATCAATTATATGAATGGTAAATGATAATAGTACAGTGTGCACGCTATGTGCAGAGGAGATCAACTCAGGGTGAAAGGGGGCCTAACTACAATAGTATTCTGTTAGAAAATGAAACATGTTATCAGGATGCAAAGTCTCCAGTCTCCCTTATCCTGAAATCCATAGATATTAATATTTTCTTCTCTTATTTTGAAACAGAATCTTTTAAATAGAGAGATGTGATTGATTCTCTATTTTGAATTCCATTTTTGAATACGTAGATCGAATGCAGAAATCTCGTTATGCGGCCGCTTCACGCTCGGCATCCCTCCACGAGTTTTCTGTGAATGAGTAAAAGGACGTACGGACGAGCTGATTGTCTTGAACTGTATACGTAACCGACGGTTAACGCCTTTTTACTCATTCGCGCGGTACTCGTGGAAGGTCGGACAGCATGTGGATGAGGCATCACATTCTATATTCAAACCTTTTGCAGTAGAGAACAAAATTAGGTAATACAAAATGGAAAAATAAATAAATATTACTTAGAATCAAAAATTTATCGATTCAAAAATAATTTTTGATAAAACAGTACTACACAATTTTAAACTGTCACCCAAAGCAAATATGTATGCAAAATTTCAAGGTGCCGTTATTGAAATTTGAAGAGGAAAATGTAGACTCAGACAAAAACAAGAACGACAGATGTACCTATAGTTAAAGAAATGTGCGGCAAAAAATAAAACTTTAAAAGACAAATAAAATTTATCAACACCAAGGCGTTCTTTTTTAAAATATTTCATAGGAAAATAAATTTAAAAAACACGCATGTAAAAATGTACAAAATTGAATCTCTATTTATATAAATTATCATGTGGCACTTACAGTTTTTTATTAGTCTTTTTTGGTTATTTGTGTGTGTTTCCTTGTTCTCACGTTTTCAGCCTATTCACTTACTTCATCAACAAGACAGAAAATTCTCAAATTTATACAAAGATTCAGAAATCCATTTGTGGGTTGCGACCCTGAGGTTGGATCCTCGTGTTCAATGCCGTCATCCGGACGCACCTCACGGATAGAAATTCTTTCATATGATGTTATTGTTGTCTTATGTACATCAGAGATGCTGATGAGAGAAGATGCTGTGACTGTGAGGACATTATTTGGTTTTACCATACATACAACTGGGTGTCGAGGAGGGCGTCATATTAGTTACGTTTACATCCGTAATGTCACGTGTGTATTTGAGGACTTTTCTAATTACGTGGTTTACGTTGGTTTGTTTTAAGAATATGAATATTAACATTTCAAAAAATTCTAAAAACGAGAGACCTTTTAAATCTCGACAACCGTTACTAAATACGCTTTGAAAAAAAAATAGAGTAGATACGTTGAACCTTTATCTAGGGAATAACCGTAAAGATTTTTTTATATCTTGTAGGTATAGATTTCTCAAAAAAAATGTGAAAGACACTTCAGTTCTTTTTTCCGAAAGACAGAAACTCTGAGTTTTTTTTTTTTTTTGTATTGATAATATGCTTTAAAATCTAGGGAATAACCGTAAAAGTTTTTTGATTGAAGCGAAATTACCTCAAGAAGTGGAAAAAACGCCTTTTTTACAATTGTATCATGCGATTGTTCACACGATTTTGAACCTTAATGCCGTGGGAAATGACTGTGACGTCATTCTTGGTACCAAGCCCTTCAAATCCACAAAAATGACTTTAAATTACGCGACCATAGTGTTCTAGGATTTGCGCCCTCATCATCAGGCGATTGTGAATGAAGTAAACAGGAATATAGAGACAGTGAGTATTTATAGGAATTGAAACTATATAGTGGGAGAAGCCCGTAATTAAAAAAAAATCCTTTGGCACGCCACAGGCATAGGTAGATTTCAAGTGATGATGTACCTAGCATGGATGTAGTTTATTCTTTCACTAGTGGGTAAAAACGAATAGGTAGATCCTGTGTGGAAATCTACCTTAAACGTACATTTTTTAAATTCTTATACAAAATTGGGAAAAGTTCAAGAGTAATTCTTGCTCCTTTCTTTATATTCTACATACCTAATTCCTTTTAATCAAATCTCCTATAAATTAAAGAATGGATAATTAGATTGATTGAAACGCATGATTTCAATACAAAATAGAATCAAATCAAACTACAATATCTTCTTTTAATAATAAATATATCGAGTGAATAGATTAACGGAAATAGATTTTAACTTTCTTATAAATTTTCCCACGGATGTCAACCATTATTATAATTCCAATTTTATTTATTATAAACTATAAAGTAACATCGCACAATGCAGAAAATTACTACAAATATAATTAATAAAAGTAATTATTGTATGAATAGACAATTTATTCAGTCGATATCATTCAAATCGATGCATGTGCGATGAACTCGTAGGAGTCAGGACCAGCAACATATGACCAAAATCTTTCTGCTAAAAAATCTAAAAACGGGAGAGCTTAGATCTCGACAACCTTACGAAATATGCTTTGGAAAAAAATAGGGTAGATACATTGAACCTTTATCTAGGGAATGACCGTAAAATATTTTTTGAATGAAGCGAAATTAACCCCGAAAAGTTAAAAGAAAAAACGCAATTGTTTTATTGTTTGTTGTTTCAGCAACAACAACAACAATTGGGGGTTAACTGGAAGAAATCGCAGTTCTGCGATAAGTTCGCCCTAGTGAACAACGTTTTATAATCTGTTCTATGTCCATTTTCTATATTTATATGTGTTTGTTGTTTACTTTAAGTTTAAATAAATGAATAAATAAATAAACAATTTTTAACATTTCATCATGCGATTGTTTATGCGAACATTTTGAACCTAAACCCCGTGGGAAATGACCGTGACGTCATAGTTGGGTCTTAAGCACACGGCTATAAATACCTACTAACAATATTTTTGCCACACGTAGATAGAAGAAGGTAAGTAGGTATAAAATTCGATTCCAATTTCAATCTACAAGTATATTAATAAATTTTACATAGCTCAAGTGTACCTGCTAAGTAAATTAAAAAATGTTCGAAAAGATTTGAGTTCTACTCGTGAAGCAAAACTAAACATGCGGCGATATGACAGGATCCTCTCGATCACCTAGGTGTCTCCCGATGGCTTGAATTGAGCAAAATCTGACTTTCAATCTGAATTATTTTCCGTAGCCCTTTCATACGATAGAACTTTTATTTCATATACAATAGGACATTTATAGGAAATATTTCCTTTACTACTCCTCCTTAAGTGAGCTTACTACGCTTAATAAAAGAATTAAGCTGATAGTGATATATATAGGACTGATACACCTATTTGTTATCTGTTGAAACATATTTATGACACATACCTAAGAGTACGCATACCGACATTTCAAAGATTTCTAGAAACGGGAGACCTTCTATCTCGACAACCGTTACTAAATATGCTTTGGAACAAAATAGGGTAGATGCATTGAACCTTTATCTAGGGAATAACCGTAAAAGATTTTTAATATCTTGTATAGATTTCTCAAAAAAAAAAATGTGAAAAACATCTCTAATCTTTTTTCCGAAAGACGGAAACTCGTTTCCCGAAAGTCGCGGAATATTTTTTTTCTTGTACTGATAATATGCATTAAAATCTAGGGAATAACCGTAAAAGTTTTTTGATAGACGCAAAATTAACTCCAAAAAATGGAAAAAAAACGCTATTTTTACCATTTTAGCATGCGATTGTCACGCGATTTTGAACTTTAATGCCGTGGGAAATGACTGTGACGTCATTCTTGGTGCCATGCCCTTAAATGTTCCTAAAGCGGGAAATCTGAGGAACCTAGCAATAATATAGGAAGTATATTTTCAATGTATTGTGAAAAAAATCGAGATGACGAATCAATATCCACATCCGTAACACACGCACCTTTCGAGATTAGGTAACGACTTATATAAAAATGAATGTGTATTTACAAGTACAAGTATACACAAGTGAATGTGTTATAGAAATGAAAACAATTCTGTTATGAATCTAAGAAATATCTTATCATTGCATTTATCACAATAATTGCATGGAGAATCCATATTCCATAACAGCATTCTCTTTTTGTACGTCACATCATAAAATTTTAAGACACATTCGAAATCAAATGCATGATGTAATAGATTAATTACTATTTTATCGTCTACAATTCTACATGGATAGCTGACTAACACTTTAATTATTTGGGATACTTCATGTTCGCAATCAGTGAGGCTTTCGGCCAGAAAGACAGTTGGAAGCTGAAAAAAGGTGTCTATTTTATAGCTGTGTGTCAGCAAGAAAAGGAAAACTTCATCATCATCATGTCAGCCTCCCTGCGTCCACTATTGAACATAGGCCTGCCCCATTGGTATCCACAGCTCCCTATCCTGGGCAGACCGCATCCAACCGCCCCTTCGCAACTCGCCTTACATCATCCAACCGTGACCGTGCTTAAAGCCTACCAACGCTTCTTCTGTCTGTTCTAGAGGTTGCCACTCCAGAACTTTCTTTGTCCACCTAGAGTCTGTGGTTCTGTCGACATGACCAGCCCAACTCCATTTCTGACTGGAAACTCTGTGAACGACATCAACGACTTTGGTCTTCTCTCTCAAGAAAAACTTAAAATGTATAAAAATAAAAATTATTCTCAATAATTGTAACCCGAATAGGTATCCAGTGTATTGATTTTACAGAATAGTCACTAGCATGGGCGTCGCCAGCCTCGGATCTAGGAGGGGGGGGGGCAACAAAAATTCCAAATTCCATATAGCTTGAAAAATCCGTAAATAGCGCCACAGGCCACAGTCGAATTTTTTTGTGAGAGATATGGTGAAGAAGGTTGGTATCTGGTTTGGTTTATTTAAAAATGTATAAGTATAAAACTTTACACATTAATATTTATGAATAAAGTTTTTTTTTTTTGAATAAAGGCAATTTTTTTATGAAACAATCGTATTTTGATGGATTTTCTTACTAATTTTAGAAAATTTATAATGTGTTGAGCAAACGTACGGCAATAAAGTGATTTTTTGTAAGGTTTTATATCACTAATAATGAATGAATTTATACCTATTCCGATCCCTCTGCCCCCCTGACGACGCCCATGATTACCAGGTTTCTATCTGACAAAAATTTGAGGATAAAGCGGATACACATGCATTTAGTTTGTTAGATAATACATGCATTGGCAGGACAATTCTAATGTAAATGATTACAGATATTATTACGAGTACAATAGAATGTAATTGTCTATACGCGGAACTTAATTACAAGAGAATGGACGATATGAGAGAAGAATATAAATTTATCTACAATTCCTAATCATCATTCTCTTTAGACCAGCCTAGACTATAACATACATACACTATATACATTACTGATGCATTATGTAGTTTAGCTACAATTGTCAATTAGTATTAGATATTTGCAATTTGCATACTCTCTTTTCCTAGATTTTATAATTGTTACGAAACACTACTGACATGGGGAAATACGCTGCGTCCTTTGCGGGGCAGGCAGAGAGAACACCTCGCCAGATTTCCGGTCCTTATAGGTACGATACATCTTTGCTTCCATTACAATCATACAATTCGTCATACGCGCTCTACGATTGGTTTTACTCAAAACACTTCTCGCGCGTGTGGTCGACAAGTACCCACACTTAAAGAATTCACCCTTCAGAAATATGCTCAACGGACAAAAGCCCAAACTTTCTAATTGGATTCCAGTAGATAATGCGGCGCAATTTTTCTTTTTATTATGCCCCCGCTACACGCTGGTGACCAACCACGAGCGAATGGTGTTCATGAGTAAAAAGGCGTCAACGATCGGTTACGCACACGTCAAGACAAACGTTCGATCCACACGCTTTTGTACACAATAATTTTGATACCAACCCAAAACCCGTTTTTTTTTCATTCATATTCATTAAAAAAAATACTGGACCGGCTCCCTCCGAAATGAAAAGCTATATACGCCACTGCATGGTACCATCTAATCCTAGTTTAAAATATTACAATCGTATGGATGGTGGATAAAATATTTCATATCTACCATTTGGATAAATAAATAAAATGTTTTCTAAAATATTACGAAATTATAAGCAAATATTCGTAAGTAAGTAAGTAAATGATAAATTAGATTTATCAGCAATATTTTGGACAGTGGAATTCCGTCACGTAATGGCTATATCCCACGGAAGGTGAATCCTGCTTCGTCCGTAGATTCGCATGCCGTGGGAAGGAGTGAGTCCGTGAATCTACAGACTTTTTCATAGCGATTTGTATGGCGGTACGTGATATCGCAGACGTGCACGGATCGTGGGAAATAGGTTGCCTGTGAATCCGCGGACACGCCTTGATGAATCCAGATGAATCCGTCTAATCCATAGCGTTTGGATAACTTGCAATACAAGTGTTGAATCCAATATACATATACGTAGATATTTCTTTAGGAAACATCCCAAACAGACAGTTTTTTTCATTTTATTTCTTCTTTTCTATTTTAAAATGTATTTTAATTAAAATTAAACTTTTTTTTCAATTATTTCAATGTTAATTTATAGTTTGATAATTACAAAATGTGTAATATAATTATATGTGTGTGTGTGTGTGTGTGTGTGTGTGTGTGTGTGTGTGTGTGTGTGTGTGTGAGGGTGTGTGTGTGTGTGTGTGTGAGGGTGTGTGTGTGTGTGTGTGTGTGTGTGTGTGTGTGTGTGTGTGTGTGTGTGTGTGTGTGTGTGTGTGTGTGTGTGTGTGTGTGTGTGTGTGTGTGTGTGTGTGTGTGAGGGTGTGTGTGTGTGTGTGTGTGTGTGTGTGTGTGTGTGTGAGGGTGTGTGTGTGTGTGTGTGTGTGTGTGTGTGTGTGTGTGTGTGTGTGTGTGTGTGTGTGTGTGTGTGTGTGTGTGTGTGTGTGTGTGTGTGTGTGTGTGTGTGTGTGTGTGTGTGTGTGTGTGTGTGTGTGTGTGTGAGTGTGTGTGTGTGTGTGTGTGTGTGAGGGTGTGTGTGTGTGTGTGTGTGTGTGTGTGTGTGTGTGTGTGTGTGTGTGTGAGTGTGTTGATTCTCACAAAATAAAAAACGTTTTATTAAAAAATATAATTATGTATATATTTATGTAGGTACCTATTAGCTTATTACGTTACTTCATTTTCTATAGTATAACTATTAAACGTAATACATATATATATTCCATTTGTCGCCGCCCACAAGTTTTTTGTGTATATGAGTAAAAAGGCGTGTGGATGGAACGTTTGTCTTGGCTCGTTTACGTAACAGACCGTTGACGCCTTTTTCCTCATGAACGCAAAAAACTCGTAGACGCTCGCAAGCGTGTGGCGGCGACATTAACTTTTACTTAAAGTATTATACCGAATCGGTAGGTATTACCTATATAATTGGCACCAGGAATGACGTCACAGTCTTTTCCCACGGCATTAAGGTTCAAAATCGCGTGACAATCGCATGATAAAATGGTAAAAATAGCGTTTTTTTAATTTTTTGAGGTTAATTTTGCGTCTATCAAAAAACTTTTACGGTTATTCCCTAGGTTTTAATGCATATTATCAGTACAAAAAAAATTTTTACTCAACGACTTTCAGGAAACGAGTTTCCGTCTTTCGGAAAAAAGATCAGAGGTGTTTTCCATTTTTTTTGAGAAATCTATACAAGATATAAAAAATCTTTTACGGTTATATACGGTTATATAAAGGTTCAATGCATCTACCCTATTTTGTTCCAAAGCATAATTAATAACGGTTGTCGAGATAGAAGGTCTCCCGTTTTTAGAAATTTTTGAAATGTCGGTATGCATACTCTTAACATTACTTACTGTAAATTAATACTGATTCAAAAGTTATTCATAGGTACAAAAATACATAATACAAGAATATGATACTAAATTGATAACATGTAGCTACCTACATTAACTGAAAATAACGTGTTGTAATTTTTGCTAGTCGGGTAATTTGTATATTTTTGTAACAATTTTACAATAAAAATAATTATTATTCGATATATTTTCGGATATATATTCATTATTCACTAACAACGAGGGTTGTCAACCGTACTAGAGTATAATAATAATATTGAAAGTGAGTTGCAAGAAATATATGGATCGCAAAATACTATATATTTTTTTTGGCAACAACTAAGAAAATATCAACCAAATCCGCTTCACTTGTAAAATTTAAACGCAGTTTAAGAATTATATAATTGCCTGCAGTTTTCGACTGACGAATGAGTGTGTAATTTACATTAATTTGAAAATTGAGAAAACCACACTTTTCTAGCAAATAAAAATATTATAAAATTCAAGCAGTTCATAAAATGACAGTTTTTATTTAAATAGATAAGTAGATATTTATTTATTTATTGCACATGGAACAGATACAGTCACAAAAACAAACATTGGCAGGTACATTAATACAAAAATATCAATACACAAGACCAATTACATCCGTTCACAATTAGCACACACGCAAAACAAATAGATTACATTACATAGTTAAAAATATATATCTTATATCTATAAAACATTTATGGTAGGGAAGGAGGAAGCATGGGAAGAGGAAGAAGAAGAGGAAGAAAGGAGGGGATAATGAAGGAAGCAACAAAAAAAGAGTTAAGAACTGATATCAAGAACAATAAGATAATGTGTATGTTTTCTTTTATTTTCATAAAATTATCGAATTACACCCTGATACATATTTGTACACTTCATAACAAGCTTAAAAGCTTGTGTCGTGAAGTGGGGTATGTCGGCATCCAGGATCGAGCGCTTTAGCAACCAGGCTTCCGACAACTTTTTAAAATTACTTATTGATGCAGATGGAATAATCAGCTGAAAAAATGTTGACAACCCTACTTACATGTTTCAGCGCGTGTATACACAACGGTTTCCGAAGAAAAACCCATAGGAGTATTTACGATGATGTAGTATGAACCCCAAAAAACACAAAAACCCTTCAGAAATATGACGTACTTAATGTAGTTCTGGACAATTTACATCCAGACCTGCATTAAATTGTACCACAAATGTGTTATAGTTTTGTATTGTCTATGTGTTTATTGCTTTCATTCTTTTTTGTTGTGTTTATTGATTTATTGCATTTGATTTTGTGTTTGTAAACCTGACGATTCCAAGTGCCTTAAATATGGTCTACAGATGATTAAAAACCAATAAAAAATCCTCAAATAATAAAAGCTTAAACTTTTTAGTTGGATTTCAGTAGATGAATTATTTATAAAATGTTGAAATCATTGTCTATCCCATTTTAGATCCGCTTATTTATTCGTATTTTTTAATCTATTCTAGTTCCTAATATAATTTACTCGAATACTAATCGATACAATTAATTTTATTTACAAAATTCAATTAGATTTGTGCTTTTATCCCTAAAAAAAATCCTGTGTGGCTTTTGTACGGCTTTTGTGGGGTTTATTTATTTTGAGCAATATGCTTATGGGTTTCGTACTGTTACAATATACAACGAGAGTGAAAGAGATGCAGACACCCGCATGATTCGAAAAATAAAAATCAAAATAAATAAAGTATAAATTTAGATTCCCCAGTTGCCATAGAGTGGGGAACATTATATTTTCTTATTATTTATTGAATTAATTTTTCTGGAATTTTGTTACATCGAATTATAAGTCGATGTGGTGCATTTTATCAGTATGATGCCAATCTTTCAAATGTCTCCCTTAAAAAATTATGTACCTAATCTATTAGTCTAAATAACACACGAATGATAAAGAAATTATAATTTTATTTAAAATGAAAAAAAGTTTAAGGTACCAATCATTATATTTTTCTAATACCACGGACCTGAAACAGCACAATTTTTGCACTGTTACTGGGCCGGTATTCTTTTATTCTGATAATATCGACATTAATAATATTAAAAATAAATAAATAAATTATTTAATGGGTTCTCTAATTTCCAGTTATGGCAGACATTTTTTCCCGTACAAAATAAATATAATGTACACCCCGACACATAATGCGCCCGCTACACGCTCGCGAGTCACCGCGACCTTTTGGTGTTCATGAGTAAAAAGGGGTGCGGATGGATCGTTTGTCTTGACATGTACGTAACCGACCCTTGACGCCTTTTTACTCATGAACACCAAAAGGTCGTGGCGACTCGCGAGCGTGTAGCGGGCCCATAACGGGACTGAGAGAGATTAGCAGCTAATTTGAGAAAAACCGGTGTTGAAAAATAACGCGTGATACAAGATACAAAAACTCCGTGTGACAAACTTTAAAAAATATCACCCACAAACAAGTTTAATTAATGCCGCAGGCAATTCTTTCTTTTATTTTTTTTTTACTAAATTACAATTAATATTGGTGTAAAGACAATAATTTATTCTCGTACCTGATCAATCTAATTTTTAAACACAAAAACAGAATTAGTATATATTCAACAGTATGACAGAGATAATTATTATTATCTATTTATTATATTATATATTTATTTATTTATTGCTTCAACGGACTCAAGATATTTTCAAAATTTACAACGTTAAAGTTAAAAAGTTAAAAATATTAATACAATGAATTATTATATTATTATAAAAATAAGGAACTATTTCCCCATACCCCGTGCACGAAATCATCCATCCGGAAGGGATTAATCCAGATTCGCGTACGAATCCGGATTCACTTGTCGTGGGAAGGCACCCTAAGATGTACAGAAAATTATCATAAATTGTACATTTGTGGTTTCATCTGAATAAGGTGATGTCCGAAGTCATTTAAAGTAATGGCTATTATATTATATTATATTAATGCTGGCAGGTACTGGTAGGCATGGGCGTCGTCAGGGGGGCAGGGGGGCAGCTAAAGATTGGAATAGTGTCAGTGGCGAAGGGTGGATTTTTGCAGAAGGGAAGCCGGATCTAACATTTCTTATTGGATTACGTCAGATAAGACACTATTATAGGTACCTATAATTTTATCCAAAAGGTTACTCGATGGGAATCGTGTTCTTAGGTAGCTTCGCGCCTGATAAGTATATATTTTTTTATACTAAATGATAAAACCTCACAAAAAATCGCAATACTATCACACATTTTCTCATCATATCATAAATTTTCTAAAATTAGTAAGTATAAGAATTCATCAGTTTTTGAAAAAAAAATGCATGCGGCGCTATTTTTTATTACTATTTTATAAAAAACGTACTTCATACATATTATTGTGCAAAGTATTATATACATTTTCAAATAAACAAACCACATCAAGACCTTCTTCACTATGTCTCACAAAAAAAATCGTCTGCGGCGCTATTTACGCATTTCCTATTATTATTATTAATAATATTAATTTTGGGCAAGCAGCCTAGGCTGATGGGCCCAAATTAATATCTGTGCTATCCGCCGTTCTGAGAAAGTCATCCAATCTGTTCTTAACAGCGTTCACTGATGGTTCTTGCATCACATTTTCGGGTAATCGGTTCCACATATTCACCACTCTATTGCAAATAAAGTTCTTTCTCGGATTACTGTGAAACCGTCCCTTGGTGAGCTTCATAATAGAATGTCCTCTCAAATGGGTATTGGTATTCGGGGCCGGTGTAGATGGAGCAGATATCGGGAACGTCATAGTAGCCATATTGCCATGCTACATAATTTTTCAAAAAATTTTGTTGCCCCCCCATAGTTCCTAAGCTGGCGACGCCCATGGCTAGCAGGCAGGTACCCATTACAGAGATTAACTACAACTACTCACAGCCACCTTAAATTTCACTTTCCAATATTTGCGGAAAAAATACCAATTTACAATTTATTTGATAAAGATTGCATCAGAGCCGTGTTCAACCTCTCTAGCGCCCGGGGCCGGATTTGTCAATAGGCTGAGTAGGCCGGGGACTATTCTACTATAACTCTCTAGGAGCAAAACTGCCATTGGCGACCCCATAGTCTACCAGTGGTAATAAATAGTTGAAATCTTGAAGGCGTATTGCATTACTAATTAAAGTACTTACGCTGGATTTCGCCAACTTTTTAGGTAAGGAATAGCGAAAATAGGAACCACCCAATTCAAATTTTGTAAATATGGAAAATTTAAATTAGATGACATCTAAGAAGTTGGTGAAATCTGTTTTATTATATCGAATCAATCAAATGACTTCTCATATAACTAATATTCTTGTTCTACAAGACTAATGATTTGCTCCCACAAGGATTCCGAAGCTCGCCATGCAAGAGACCCACCGAAAAGATGGAGAGAAAGTTGGATCTCTTCATCACAGGAACGAGACTTGAGCCCTGACTAAACAGATCCAAGATCTATTCAAAGAGAGAGAAGAAGAAAACTAATGATTTTTTGTATCCCTTCTTATTCTCTATGTGTCCTGTCGGGTCCCCCCGATGTTGACGACCACTTGGGAGAACGCCTCTCTGTCCTGGGCAGTGCGAAACAGCTCCTCCATAGTTTTGATCCCGGTACACTGCCGAATGTTTCGAAGCCAGGATAGCTGCTTCCTTCCGACCCCTCTACGGCCTTCTATCTTTCCCTTCATAACGAGCTGGAGAATGTATCCCTAAGCACTTTTGATTGTGGTCATCGCTCTCACGCCAGCCCTGTTAGAATTCAGAAGAAAGTCAATAACATTACCACGGTACACACCTGAGTATTATTAAATAAGTATTCCACCTACCTGTTATATTACTTACTATATGTATTATCTAGTATACAATATATATTTAAATATTTAACATGTGTAATGTAAGAGAAACAACTGGACACTTCATTTGCATACATATTATACAACAATACACATGCCTATCTAATACACACTACACGAAAACTTTGATTTAACGAATTTCGGGACACCAATATAAAAATGTCACGTGCAAGACATTAAGGGTAAACCCAGCTCCACCCCTGGATGTTTCAGGAGCTTCAGCTCCTATGTCATCCAGTCTTTTACGCAAAAACATTTTTTCAAAGGAGGGCTCAATGTTCGCTGGAAGGGCTCCCCTCAACAAAACCCTCCCGAAACTACTCTGAACACTCATACCCCCGTTTTCACCAACTTTTACCTAAGAAGGAGACCCCTAAGAAATTTCCATACAAAAACAGAGATAATATTCTATTTATTGACACGCAGGCCTACCAACCACACCCTAATTCCATACAAAATGCAACACGCAACACACCTAGCCTGGGCAGAGATATTCGGGCACCTAACGTAGGTGAGTTGCGTGTTGCAATTTGTATGGAATTAGGGTGTGGTTGGTAGGCCTGCGTGTCAATAAATAGAATATTATCTCTGTTTTTGTATGGAAATTTCTTAGGGGTCTCCTTCTTAGGTAAAAGTTGGTGAAAACGGGGGTTAATGTTCCCTGGAAGAGACTCTCACTGCAAGGATCTACACACTATGTAGGTACTACATTTTCTTAGAAACCATCATCTTACAATTACGTATTACTACGTACTAAATCTTAATCTAGAGGACAACATTTTTCATGTGCAAGATAAAGTGTTATGGGTGAAAAGCTTAGAGGAATTGCGTACTACTGAAGAGGAAACTGGGCTTAAAAACTGGCAGGTAAAACCATGGGCGTCGCCACCCTCGGAGCTAGGGAAGGCAACAAAAATTTTGAAAATTGATATTGCATGAAAAAGGCGTAAATAGAGCCGCAGGCGAAATTTTTTTGTGAGACATAGTGAAGAAGGTTGTGATGTGGTTTGATTTATTTGAAAATGTACATAATAATTTGCACAATCACACAATCAATGAAAAATGATTTTTATAAAAAGTAATAAAAAAAATTGCGTCACAGACAATTTTTTTATGAAACAATTGTATTTTGATGGATTTTTATACTAATTTTAGAAAATGTATGACATGATGAGAAAATGTGTCGTAATAATGTGATCTTTTGTGTGGTTTTATCATTTAGTATGAAAACATATAATACTTATTCCAATTCCTGACGACGCCCATGGCAATATGTATTTATACCCTAACTAAAGTCCATAATCTAAATTTGACTGTAGATGCCTGTAATCTTCGCTCCGTTTTGTCATTCGTAAACGGATCTTGAAGAAATGTAATTTCAACTTAATTACCTACTACCGTCTTTTTCTTGTTACATAGTTTTAGAAAATAGAAAAAATACCAATACTTAAATAGGCGTTTTTTGAAAAAAATAAACTAAGAATAAAAGTAAAAACATCACCGTCAAGGAGGCAAGCGGTGGCCCGCCTAGAATAAGAAAACTCATAAATCATAAAAAAATAGTTTTTTTTTTCACAAATATGGCATTTTGGACGATGCATAACTTTTTAAATATTAACATTTCATAATGTTCTAACTATTCATTCTTACTTCAATATTTTTTTACTAGGGTGCACCTGTAAAAAGTTATAATCATTAAACTGAAAAATGGAAGGAAAATCTACGGTTTTTGGCTCGCCCTAGTGAACGCACAAGGGTGGGGAGGTCGCAAACTTGGATACTGAACCACAAGACCGACCTTTATAACATATCCAAAAATCAGGAAATACTTCTCTTATTGCAAGGCAAAATCCTAATTCATTCAGGAGATATGGTTTAAAAATTTAGAATTAATTTCGATCGAGTTCAAAACCATTTCAAAACGCCCGGCTTAAAACAGCCTCTATTGAATTAAATCAAAAGCTTGATAACAAAATATTGTGTGATCAAAAAATATTATGTGAAAACTTTGAAGAAGTATTGAAGAAACCCACCAGATGGCGCCGACAGCGCCGCTGTCAAGTATTCGAATTTGAAAGAAAACCGAAAACGACGTAAAACGGCGGGAGAGTTGCGTTTTGTATTGTTTTGACAGTTTTGTTTGAGTTCACATTTTTACAATTTGTTTTTTTGACTACTTTTGAGTTTATTGTGTTGAATTATTGATATATTTGAGTAGTTTTACAATACTGCTTTGTGTGCAAAGTGCTTTGACGTCAATTATGCATTACACGGAAGAAATTCTTCTAGCTGATAACAAAAGGTTAGGCAAGAAGCTTCAAGAATTAGAACAACACATTGTTCAGTTGGAATTAAGAAAATCTTCTGAATATGACAGGTAATTAATGATAGACTGTCTATTAATTTGTAAATAAGTGTATTACGTATTTTTCTGTGCTTAATATTAGAGAAATTAGTGATTGTAAGGCTGGTGTTGTGAAAGAAAGCAAGTGAAGAAATTAGGATGTTTTAGACGCCCTTGCCTGTCAGCTGTTTCATAATTTGCTAATTTGTTTGCTACCTAGTTGGTTTTGATTGTGTTAATTATTTTACAGTGAATTCACAAGTTACAGTGGAGGGACTTCTTGTGGGGTAGGGGGAGAGGATGAAGAGGATGAAGAGGAGACCTTGGAGAGTATAATGTATTGCATCAGCGCCACTGAGGAAGTGTGTGGAGTCTCAGTGCATGATTACAAGTCTGCCATCTTGCCACCCAGTGAAGGGTACGTTTTCTTTAATTTATTACGTAAATATATCACATAGACCAGAGTTGTCAGGTTTACGGTATTTTACTAAGCCGTTCGGTATTTCAGCTCTGAGTTCGGTATGATAAAAATGGGATCCAGACAAATGGCCGAGTGCCATTTGACCGACAGAGACAAATAGCCAGCATGACCAATTGGAAGGCCGAAATCCAAATGGCCGACAAGTACAATAGTTCGAAATCAAGGATAAATCATAGAGATAGTAAAAGTTAGAGTGTTTGACAACCTGCGCAGTAGACAGTTTCGTAGGCCAACATCTTATATGGGGTGGCCACGTGGAGTGTGGCAAACGGTCTTTTTGTGTACTATTATTTGTACGTAATTTGAACTTCCCTCAGCGATAATCCGTGATTTTACTATTAAAAATAAATTATTTGCCTCTTTATCAATAGTACTGGACTGTCCATACAAACCCACTCCTCAAACGTGTTTGTTTTGCCACACTCCATGTGATAGATGTTGGCTTATGCGCAGAACACCAAAATAGAAACCTGTGACACTAATATATGGTATCTCTATGGGATAAATGGCCAAAAGACGTATGGCCAACAGGACAAATGGCCGACACCATGGAGTGAGCAGGATTAGCGATTTGTCCTGTCGGCTATATGTATTTTTGTGTGTCCGGTAATGTTGCCAATCTCATCTGGCAGCCCTGTTAGTAACAGGTTGGATAACAAGTAGTTGTCTCAACAGATCACCGGTTGATTTTGATTGTACGTAAAATGTAAAAGTATTTTTGTGTTTAGGTTACCTGCTGGGAGGTGGAGAGAGGTCTCTATGAATATTCTAGTGTTGGACTCTCTCAAGGCAGCCATTACAGTCATAGAAGGAGAACAGGTAATTAAATAACGAGTTATGCCATTCTATTCCATCTCCTTATGGTGTAAGCAGAGAACACGATGCCAGTCTGCCCTATCCTTACTAGTGGTGGGTGTTTACGTTAATTAAAGTTATCAACTTGTTCACTTTCAGTTTAGTCACAACACGAGAGCCCCTTTCTATATTAGATGTTATCAGCCAGGCAGCTATGGTGATATGACTGATCTCACAACAGTATTCACTCATTCAGTCTGTCAAGTCCATTGTTTAAATACATTCACACTTTGTGCAACAACAAGCTCCATACATACACAACTCTATTGGATAAGAAATGTTATCAGCCAGGCAGCTATGGTGATATGTCTGATCTCACAACAGTATTCACTCATTCAGTATGTCAAGTCCATTTTTAAACACATTCACACTTTCGGCAACAACTAACTCTGGCAGCAGACCATTCCATGCATCCACTACTCGATTGGATAAAAAATGCTTCAAGTGATTCTGCTTGAAACTGTGTTTGTTTAAAACTTCAAACTGTGACCTCTTGTATTGTCATTTACTTTGCAGAATGGAAAACATCGCGTTCTTTCCCTCGAGTGCTTAGCCGGTGAGACTCCCTTGGAGAGAAGTGAACTCTCAGGTCTCATCGCTGAATGCTGTAACTCTACGCCTCCTCAGTGTCAGAAGCTGCTTGCATCCCTCGCAGAGTACGCAAGGATGTGGGCGCAGAGGAGATCTGTCATCAAATCGTTTAAAGAGAGTCATCACGATAATGTTCGAGTGCACACATCTGTAAGTGTTAATCTTACTCCACTTCACGACAGAAGCTTTTCAAGCTCGCTGTCAAGTGTACATCTATTTGGGTTTATTTCGATAAACCAGTTCAGTAAAAAAATAATAAATATATATTTAAAAAAAATATTGTACTGTTTTTGTATTACAGGCTGAGGGCGTGATCGTGCAGTGGCGTGGCAGATTATTTGAAATATCCTGGAGAGTGCAGTGGTGTGGTAAAACGGAAAAGGTCCAAGATACCATCACTGTGGAGATAGGTCACCATGGTACGCAAAATAATCTTTTTAACATCAAAATATTACTTAAATTATTTTGATTTACAAATTTATTCTTGTAAAGAAAGAAAAAAGAATTCGACAACACAGCTGTCGCTCCTCATGGTGTAGTGGATATGATCCCTACTATGGGAGACGAAGGTCTGGGCTTGAATCCCAGCCGGGGTGAACTGAAATGGCAAATGTTTCTCTCGAGTGTAAAGTGATCACTTATACCAGCCGAGGTCGGTCGTAAGCCCGACAATGTTCATCCTTAACTCTTCTACACTGTTGTGGGAATACTACAACAAAATATTGCTTTGCATGTTAAAATTTACAAATTCAATTATTTTTTGTGTTTTTTTTCTTACAGCCAACCCCGCCTTTATTCGTGAGAGTGAGGCGAGTCTGCGCCGCTTGACAGAATTCACGACAACACCAGAATCTCGATTGGAATGCCTGCAAAACATAGCCAGATTTGCCATCACTCTAAACTAGAGTTGCCAGTAGATGTGTCATTAAATGAATCCAGCCTTATTAATAAATACCTTTTTTTTTCAATTTCGATTACGTTTTTGTATCTTCTATTAAAATAACAGATACTCTGAAACAATTACATAGCAGCGTTTTCTTTTAGCTGTCGTTTTTCATCTCAACATCTGATCTCTTTAATATTAAGGTCCTATATGCTGTCATCCGGCTTCGGCCCTCTGAATTGTTCTCAGCCAATACTGAGAGAATCGTCTTGACATCGTCAAGACAGTTATAGATGAAACTTGCTATAGACTACAGATTGACTGTTTTGAAATTACAATACTATTTGGAGATTCCTCGATACTGCTGAAATTTACGGGATCTGAGTATTTTCCGTTCGGGTTTTCAGATATAAAAGTATAATTTAGCCAAAATAGTGGTAAATATAATCTTAACAAATTTTCGATTTTTTAATTTCTTCCCAAGTTTCTTTCAAAAGGTAAAAATCGTTTGAATGAGGTGGGGAGTGTCTCAATAGGTTGGTCTGACTTTGTCCCATCTGTCTACCCGGAAAAGGATGCACAATAGGAGGGATAGATAAAGATGGAAATTGTTAAGTAAAACAAATAATATTGCCAAAAATATTAAATTACTTTATTTTTATTTTATTAACATCATACAACATGAGTATGTCTGAGAGACACTGCAGTGAAATAATTAGTAAACATTACAAAATATAATATTATACATAAACAATAATAAAAAAATAATAAATACATGTCATTACAGAAATACAATTACTACTATTTTTAACAATGGTTCGAGTACATGCATGGCACAGTTGGTTGGAGCGCGAGCTTTCAATCCGGAGGTGCCGGATTCAAATCTCAGTGCTGACAATGTAGTCTACACTTTTTTTTTATGCGGAGGCATGACTTTGCCAACACACTTCTCAGTATTATCAGCCAGAAGAGTCTACAATCCACTGCATATATTTTACAACAGACTTTTAAAATCTTTAACCAAACCAACAATTTATTACGATAAAACACATTAAAAATAAGTTACAAATCCAAAAATTTTAAAGCAATATTTCATAAATCCAATTTTTTAACATGTATGTATAGGATATCATAAACAATAACTTACCAAACTACTAACTAACAAGCCTTTCTCAAACTTAACTCATATAATTATTCAACGTATTAACTAAATCACAGATTTTCAAACTTATTTATAACACTTTTTTTAAAGGGTTTTGTCTTTAGGAAAAATTGTCCCTACAAAAAAAAACAGCATTAAAACGAAAAAGGAAATATGAGAGATCTGACAGGGAATGAGTTTATTAGAGAGATGAGTGACTGTAAGACGAGTGTAGTGACTAGAATGAAAGTGAATAACCTTAGATGGTTTGGGCATGTTGAGAGAATGACCAAACGAGGTGTGATAAGTGTGGGCGTCCAAGACTGACCTGGTCTGATCATGTCGACCAGATCATTATGGACGAATGCGTTTTAGAGGAAAACAACATTATTGGAACATGTAGAGAGAATGAACGGTGAAAGGAAGCGTAGCTGTCCAAGAACCACATGGCTCGACCATGTAAACTAGATTTTTAAGGATGGACGTGTCTGAGTTAAAAGAATCGTGGAGTGTGTATGACAAATTGCATGAATATGATGGGAGCGATGTGTGTGAAGTCTGCCATTCTGTCCACCCTGCCTACTCCACGAGGGATCTCTGTCACATTAGATGTCCTAATTTTGAACAGGGCATATTTTTACAAAGCAATAACATGTAATTTTTTGAAGGGACACGATAGATCGCGAACGTTTGAGAAAAACTACAAATACATCATATCATCATCTACTTACTTACTACTAACTTAATGAATATTTATTTTACTTTGTATATAAGATTATCGTGTCACATATTTTTGAATTGAATTTCCGCAGTCAACAATATTTATTTACAAAAAGGAAGCAATAATTACATCTTCATAGTGAATTTTAAGACTGGCATACTATGTTATTATCCTAAACATTTTATTTTTTTAAACACGTACTTAAACGACATACTTTTTGAAAGTTTGGACAGGAGGTTGCGTATAAAATAAATACAGTATATTACAAAAATAAAGACAAATCGATGAACTTGCGTCGTAGCAAAGGCAAAGTCTGAAATTGAACTGAAAGAATTTGATAGTCTTATATACAATATTATGTACATTTTTTTTTTAATTAAAAAGGATCTGGGCTTGCATACACAAACCCAAATACTTTCCTGCACACCTTGCACTAGGCTAAAAGCCTGTACCGCAAAGTGTGGAATACATCACCAGCGCCGGGGTTTGAACCTGGCACCTCCCGCTGAGAGACTGCCGCCTCAACCAACTGCGCCAACCATGTACTCATTTAAACATTGGTAATTCATGGTTCCTTTAGAAAACAAAGGTTTCATCTAGGGATGTGACTATTCAATGAGGCATAGGTTCCCAATCTTTTTCGGTTTGCGGCTCTCTTAATACATCGGACTTTTTCCGCAACCTAGACATGGTACACAGCCCTAATTTTGTGTTATTTTTTTTCCTGTTTTTAGGTATTCGGCCGAATACCGAATAGTAACCGAATATTCGTTTTATCTCTAGTTACACCACCAAACAATATAAATTACAACAATACACAATAAATTACAAGATTCCCCACTTTGGGACCACAATTAATAAGAGTGACATAAAAGATTACATTAGTCTAAACAATTCTCCCCAACATTTCATTTACACAACGTCATCCGAGAATAACGAGATTCTACTGACTTTTTTGCGTTAAAATACAGTGAAACTCAGATTTTAAATTCCCAGACTTTACGTTTTTTCCCAGTCCCATTTCACCCCCATACATTCCAGAACAAAAATTTTCTGAATTTTAAATCAGGTGCGAAAAACAATTAAGTTTTTTTCCTCGATCTCTGGAAAAACTTAAAATCAGGGTTTCACTGCATGTCGACATTAAAATAGATACTGCATTTGTTCACTGGGGCGAGCTTCCACAGTACTGCGATCTCTTCCTACTAACCTCAATAAAATTACAAACATACTAAAAAAACCGAGTAATTTGAAACTTCGATTTCATTTTTTTTTAACATTTTAGTGTTGTCAGTTAGTACCTTGTTATTCTCAGTTAACGATAACTTAAAATTTACAATATCCAAGATTTTTAGAATCACACTGGTTCAGATATTTCCGTCCATTCAGCAAGCGACTTCTTCTTCGGTAAAACTCTTTATAAACTGCAACGAGAAATAAAAATAACAGTTACATTTTGGGTAAGCAGCCTAGGTTGATGGGCTCAAATCGGTGTCTGTGCCATCCCTCGGTCTAAGAAAATCATCCAAACTGTTTTTAAAAATGTTCACTGATGGTGCTTGTATCACATTTTCACCACTCTATTGCAAATAAAATTCTTTCTCGGATTACTGTGATACCGTTCTTTGGTGAGCTTCATAGAATGTCCTCTCAAATGGGTATTGGCATTCAGGATGTAGATGGAGCTGATAACGGGAACATCACAGTAGTCATAATAGTACAGATATTACGAGCTGCATCTTACGTAGGTGTGTGTAAGGATAGGTCAATGTGGCGTTCTGTTATCACGTCGTACCCTGCAAGAGATGCGGCATGAGAGGAGAGTATAGTATAAATATTTAAGTTACCTTATCGAGCTGTATCCTCGTGTAGTCCGGAGGAAGATCCAGGGAGGATATGATGCTAAGGAGAGGACGAACAGAAGACTTTGTCACTCGTCCTGTTTCCGGATCTCCGACTACAGCGCAACCCACTTGGGCGAGACGCGCCGCCACTTCCCATCTGAAAATAATATTTATATACGTATGTCAAATGTTGAGTTTGTTTGGGCATGTTCAGAGAATGGCTGATGATAGGATGACAAAAAATATGAGCGAAAAAAAAGGCTGAAAAGGTGCAACTTGGCCTCCAAGTCGACCTGGACCAATCATGTCGATTTGCACCATTTCACCAAGGACGGACACGTCTTTCAAAGGAATCGGAGAGACGAATTGCATGAACGTGACGCAAGCAAGGATTGTATCTAAGGTTCAGGCAGATATTCGTCAGCAGGTACATTCACAGTCAAAAATAAAATGCTCTTCTTACCTGGCAACAGTGTGTTTGAGTGTGGGTGTTGCCAGACCGCTGATGGCCGTACAAGCGGAAGCTATTCTTCTTTTAAGAGCCTCGCATTTGTAAGAGAAGTCGCTCCAATCCAAACCAACCAACGATTTCACCTGAAACAATATAAATATTATTGTATTCACACTTTTTTGTACATCCCGCTTAAGAGACCAGCACTCCAACAATGTTCTCGGGGAAATAAATTGTGTAACATGCATTGAATTTTAAAATTTTACCTCATCCCATATGTCCATAAACTCCAAGAAAAGATGCCCTCCCGAGTTCCAGTGAGGTATGATACCCGAGGTCCCGGGACGAATCAGAGGCTGCAGGACTCGCCTCAGGGCTTCAGCGTTTTCTGTCATAAAAAATACAAGTATATATATAATACAACCATTGTTCGTTAAAATCCGATCTTTATCATAAAGCATTCAGTAGAGAACTCACCATTGAGTATGTAAGCTGGTGCCAGTTTATCCAGAATCACCTGATGTGCTTCTACATATCTTCCAGCTAATGTTAAATGTCTCGCTTCATTCTCAGGGTCACTCTGATATGAAACACAAAAAGATAGACAATCATTAGTGGTGCAACCAACAGTTTATTCGGCCTGATTAAGAGTACGCATACTGTCATTTCAAAAATTTCTAAAAACGGGAGACCTTAGATCTCGACAACCGTTACTAAATGTGCTTTGGAAAAAATAGAGTAGATACATTGAACTTTTATTTAGGATATAACTGTAAAAGATTTTTTATATCTTGTACAGCAAAGTCGCTGTGAAAATTATTTTTTTACTGATTACAATCTAGGGAACAATTGCAAAAGTTTTTTGATCTTGATTTTATCATGCAATTAATTGTTCACGTGATTTTGAACTATCGAACTATGAACGAAAAATAGATTGCTTGCTCTGTGTAACTGTGAACTGACAACATTTTCCTACACTAAGATTAGTTGAAGAAAGAAATAACTCACCCTATAGTGTGAGAGTTGTGCCTCGGCTTGATGCAACCACTTGACCGGCAGACCCAACCTCTCCAGGTGCTTCCTCACTCCCGGGACTTCTGTGACGCCCGCGTGTCTCATCAACATGTCCTTCACTGCTACGTTGCGACTGGAAAAATATTCAACTATAAATAACACTTCATTTTTTTAATTTCACGATTCACGACACAGCAGATAGACTACCAGTGCATCAGGCTGGAGGCCTGGATTCGAATCTCGGCTACTAATATACCTACAATGTGTAGTATTATAATAAGAAATTTCCACACTCTTATCTCAATTTACACTAAAGTGACTGATTGTTGTTCAATACTAGACTAAGCCATGATACTTACAGCCCATCATTGGTGATGTGTTGCAAGACAAACAGAGACCACAGCCACATTCCATGCGCCTCCAGTTGAGAGGCAAATCCTGTGATGAGGCAAGACATTCCACTCTGGGACCAATGGCTGTAGCCCAGACCTTCCAAGAACTGCTGCAGACACCAACTGATGACAACAAAAACATTTGTACATTTGGAAATATACAGACAGTTCAGCCAACAGACTGAATGTTTTAGAATTACCATGTACAATATTTGGAAATTCCTTGAAAAAAAAATATTCCAAAAGTACCTCTGAAATTTATGGGATCTGAGGATTTTCCATTCAGTTTTTCAGATATAAAAGTATAATTTAGCCAAAATACCGGTAATTATAATGTCAACAAATTGGCTGTTTTAGATTTTTAAATTTCTTCCCAGGTTTCTTCTAAAAAGGTATAATTCACTTTGTCGCTTACATTATTCTTATTACGCTCTAACATTCTCATACAAAATTTGAAAAAGTTGAAGTGAAAATAGAACGATTTTTGCTCAGTGCATATAAGACCTCAGACACTGCATTTTTAACCTGCAAATGGTGTGATAATGTAAAACAGTTACCTGAGTCTATAATCCAGTGGGTCTGGTGTGTGTGAAGCGGGGTTGACTATACTATCCAGAGAGGTCCACTTGGAGGCCTTCAGAGACATCAACTGGAATCTCAAGTCCAGCATCTGTTTTTTGGTTTCCTAAAACACAAATAAACAAATATATTGGATAAGAAATGAAGTTATTAGAGAGATGAGTGATAGAAGATGCGTAAGAACGCATGGCCATCCTAGACTAACTGACTATCGAAGAGATGTTGTTGGACTCATCGTAATTATTGTATTAGTATTACTATTTATTGATGACGAAATGTAGTTCTGGACAATTTACATCCAGACCTGCATTGAACTAAACCACACCTGCTTTCAGTTATGTTTTGTCACCATGTGTTTATTAATTTCATTCTTGTTTGCTGTAACTGTTTATTGATGTACCACATTTTATTTTGCGATGTTTGTTTAATATGTAAACCTGACGATTTCAAGTGCCTTAAATGGGGCCTACGGATGATTAGAGAACAATAGACAAAATGAAGAATAACCTGGACCAATCATGTCAACCAGATCTTCAAGGTTGGACACATTTTAAGAAAAAGAAATCAGAGAGCGTGCATGACAAATTGGATGAATGTTACGGAAGCACAGAGTGTATATAAGTGTGTGGTGTTCTGTCCTTACTTCGCCTGAGACATGATGCGAGGCGATAGATAAAAAATAAACAGAAGCTACCTCACATCACCAAACAGCGCTAAAATCTTACCTCTCTAGTTTCATTGGTGTATGGTGGGAACGGATAAGCCACCCTTGACTTGTCAATGTCTATTTGTTCAGCGTAGAGCAGTTCCTTGTATCGGCTACCATCTTCCATCTCCACGTCCTCGTGTCTCGCAACCGATTGGTCGGTTGAGAAGCGTCGGGTGTCTTCCCAGAAAGATCGCTGGAAAGCTGCTAATGCATCTGATACGGTCGCTACAGGGTCGCACAGATACCTGAAAATTAAAAAAAGTTATTATTAAAATGAAAACAATCTTACATACAACACTTAAGTGTCTCATAAAAATATGATTCTGTTCTATCGCCCTCACTGCGTCCCTTGCTGGGTTCGCAGAGGGAATAGACATGCTTACACACTTCTTGCTTCCGTCACATTCATGCAATTCGTCACACACACTCTAAGAATCATTCCACTCAAAATACATCTGACATGGTCAAGTGGTTCTTAGACGGCCGCATTCCTTACACCTCTTCTTTCACCCATGTTAATAATAAACTTAAAATCCGGGAATTGTTTTTCGGACCTGACATAAAATTCAGGAAATTTTTGTTCTGGAATGTATAGGGGTGAAACGGGACTGGCAAAAAAAAAAAAACTTAAAATGCGGGGACTTAAAATCAGAGTAATAAATTACCAGTAGTGTAGGGCCAAGGCTTGCATCCAAGTGAGTCCCTCGCACGTGTGTAGTAAGGTCCCCTTATCATCCGCCACCGTACACGCTCTCCCAGCACACAGAGCTAATACGCTCAAACACCAGTGGGGAATGTGGCAGTCTGTATTGGTTTCTCGCCAGGTCGCCAGCTGATTGTACGCTAGGGAACGAACGTTTAAATCACCTGGAAACAACACCACAATGAAAGGTTATTTGAAATGTATAAGCTTTGTCGAGTAACTCATGTGACTTTAAGAGAGAGGCGAAGGCGTATCTCGTCAATAAAGCATTTTAAAGTGTAGACGAAATGTTGAATAATCGCATGGATACCAGCTAGCATTATTTTTACAAAATAAAATTAGACGAAAATCTAACGTCTTATTTTCACAATAACTGTGGAATGCTACTGTTACTCATATGTATGATGATGGCAAAATAAAACAGTGATTCCCGGCCGCGGCAGTTGGATGGACTGGAATTGGTGAATGTCACGTAAGTGTAAAGTGATCACATTAAACCAGCCGATGATCAGTCATAAGCCTGCTGAAAAGCCCATCCTTTGCTGTATAGATAACTTCTTATTTCGACAACGTACAACATTCTATGAAGCTCATCAAGGAACGGTTTCACAGTAATCCGAGAAAGAATTTTATTTGCAATAGAGTGGTGAATATGTGGAACCGTTTACCCGAAAATGCGATACAAGCACTATCAGTAAACGTTTTTAAAAACAGATTGGATGACTTTCTCAGAACCACCGATGGCACAGACATTGATTTGGGACCATCAGCCTAGGCTGCTTGCCTAAAAAATAATAATATTTAATTCTGTAACATAAAGACTTACTTTTGATTTGCGTAAGTATAGCGGCAGCTATATAATTCCTATTGCTCTGACACTCGACACATGCGTCGCCTATTTTATTAGCAGCCAACAGATTTAAAATCCTGTCCCGTCCGTTCTCAGGGCTGCTCGGTTCAGCGTCACACACCTGTGCGTTCACTTCTTCCAACCAATCAGAGAGGGCAGCGTGATCAGCTAACAGACGCTCACCGCTCGCTACGTCTGGATCTAGTAAAAGCAAAAAACACACATTTTGTTATAATAAATTTCATACAAAATGAAGTTTATTAATCGATGATAAAACGTAGACGGTTTGTGCATGTTGAGAGAATGAATGATGATAGGATAACTAACGAGATATATGTGAGTGTAAGGGGAGGCACAATCTGGACCCACCATGTCAACCAGATCCTCAAGCACAAATGCATTTTCGGAGAACATGTATGATAAATTGCATGACTGTGATGGAAGCAAGCAGTGTGTCTAAGTATAGGGCAGTCTAGCGTTCTGTCATCTTGCCTACCCTCAAAGGACAAGTAAGTTCATTAACTCATACTAATTTTGTGTACCTATAACATTTTGTTTTTACTTACCACAGTCATCGTCTAAATGTTTATCCCACAGGGCTAGGCAGAGAGACCAGACTTGTCTCCAGTAGCTGGGGTTCACTCCAAACTATAAGAAAAAAAACCAATTAAATTAGAGCTGTTCATCAACGAAAATACTAATTAAGAGGTCACAGTTTGAAGCTAAACAAACACAGGTTCAAGCAGAATCCCTGTGCACATTTCTTATCCAATAGAGTTGTGTATGTATGGACTCAGGTATGGAGCTTGTTGTTGCACAAAGTGTGAATGTATTTAAACAATGGACTTGACAGACTGAATGAGTGAATACTGTTGTGAGATCAGACATATCACCATAGCTGCATGTTTATTATAAGGTGTTATGGCTGATAACACCTGATAATAAACATGCCTGCCTTAGCAATGTCTACCATCTAATATAATAAAACATCTTACGTTAGTGTTAATCCCTCTGTTGGCCAACTTGATATCCTCTTGCAGATGTTGTTTGGCTGCACTCAGACACTTGGTGGGGTCCGGCACAATTAGGGGACAGTTGTCACTCATATCACCACTTGGATACACAAGCTTGGAGTTCTTTAACACAATCTCCAGATGTGGCTCGATACTCTCCTATAATCAACAGACAAGATACAGTCTATCTATCTATACCCTCACGCCACATCCCTTGCAGGGTAGGCAGAGAGGACAGAGCGCCAGACAGCCCTATCCTTACACACACTCCTAGCTTCCGTCACATTCATGCAATTAGTCATACACGCTCTCCGATTCCTTTTACTCAAAACGCGTCCATCCTTGAGGATCTGGTCGACATGATCGGACCAGGTCAGTCTCGGACGGCCGCGCTTTCTCACCCCTCTTCGCTCATTCAGATATATCTTTTTTGTCATCCTGTCATCATTCATTCTCTCAACATGCCCAAACCATCTTAGTTTGTTTACTTTCATTCTTGTCACTACACCAGTCTTGCAGTCACTCATTTCCCTAATAACCTCATTCCTTATCTTATCTCTCAGCGTTTTCCCGCACATTCTTCTTAATGACCTCATTTCTACTGCATTCAACCCTGATTCATCCTTCTTCATCCACGTCCACGTCTCACTAGCATACATCAGGGTCGGCACCAAGACAGCATTGTGCACTAGCACTTTTGCTTTCATAGACACATTGCTACTACTAACAATCGGACCGAGCGCACCATTCGTCCTAGTACCGGCCAGCTTCCTTCTTTCAATGTCTCCATCACAGCGTCCATCTCTAGTAAACAAACTTCCCAGATATACATACTCATCCACTTGCTCCAGACAGTCATTACCAACCTTTATCACACAATTTGTCCTTATTTCCTCTCTTTCGAACACTAATACTTTCGTTTTATTTACATTCATTTTCATACCATTCATATCGCAGCTTTCGTACACACAGGATACTATCCGTTGTAACTCACATTCATCATCAGCCATCAACACTAAATCATCTGCAAACATTAACGCACATACTTTCACTCCATTTAGGTCCACACCAACATTCAGCTCATTCAGAGGACGCATGCAGAAGTCGAAGAACAGGTTGAACAACCAAGGCGACATGACGCAACCCTGTTTAACCCCTTTTGTGAGAGTGAACCACTGCGACAACGCAGCATTCACCCTGACACAAGCAGAGCTCTCCGTATATAGAGACGCGATTGCGCCAATCAGTCGGTCGCTCACCCCATATTCCGACAGTACACGCCACAGTCTTTCTCGGTCCACACGATCGTATGCCTTCTCCAGATCCACGAACGCGCAGAAGAGCCTCTGGTGTTTAGCCAGAAGCTTCTCCACGACCATCCGTAGGGAGAAGATCTGATCGGTGCACCCCCTGCCACTCATGAAAGCACCCTGCACATCCCATACTTTACTTTCAGTCACTTTTCTTACTCTTTCAATCAATACCTTTCCATACAGTTTGCCCACAGAGCTCAGCAAACTGATAGCCCGATAACTGCCGCATTCCAACCTTGAGCCTTTCCCCTTGTACAAAGGGCAGATGACTGCCCTCCTCCAATCCTCAGGAGTGCAGCCACTCTCCCAGCACAAGTTGAAGAGCCTCAGGCACCACTCGAGAATCTTCGGGCCACCTTGCTTGATGAACTCTATGGCCACACAGTCATGTCCCGCAGCTTTACCATTCTTTGCTTTTTTCAATGCAAGCACAACTTCATTCATACGTATTTCCTCGTCCTCAGCAATATTTACATTCATACTATCTGCTACATTCGTCTGGTTTGTACTAGTACCACTTTCATACAATTCTTCGAAGTATTCTTTCCATCTTTCAACAACTTCTTCTCCATTCATCACTAAATCACCATTCTTATCTTTGATGCAATTCATACTGTTTTTCTCACTTCCAGATCTCTTTCTTTTTACTTCCTTCCAGAATATTTTCAAATTCTCCTCGGCGTTCCTCGATAATTTCATACATTCCTCTTCCTCAAGTTTTCTCTTTTTCTGGCAAACCATTTCTTTCACTTCTTTCCTACACGCTTTATATATATTCTTCTTTCTTTCTTTCTCACCTCCATCATCTGGTTTCGCACCAAGCACATCATTCCACGCTTTCTTTTTCCTCACTACAGCATCCTTCACCTCATCATCCCACCACGCATCACCTTTTTTCCTTCCTACCAACGCTTCTCCACATACTTCTCTTGCACTCTTTACTAGCACCTCCTTCATAACATTCCATAGTTCACTCGTCGAGCGTTCCTCATCATCATGTACTTCTAGCCTTTCGTTAGTCAGTCTTTCATATTCATCCCTAACATTCGTCTCTTTCAGTTTTTCGACCCTGATTCTCCGGACAGGCTCCAACTTCCGAGCCCTCGAGCGCCAACCGGAGAAAAGATCAATCCTTGTTATCACAAGGAAGTGATCCGTCCACAGTCCGGCGCCCCGAAATGCCCGGGTGTCCTTTGTCGCCTTCCGGAGCTCAGAGTCCACACATACAAAGTCAATCATCGACCTTTCAATACGATCAACTCTCTCTCTTTGCCAAGTGTACTGGTGGATCTCCTTGTGTGCGAAGAATGTGTTCGCCACAAAGAGATCCAACTCCAAACATACTTCTAACACTCTTTTCCCGTTATCATTCACCCTATCATCGCCATGCAATCCCAACACTCTCTCAAAATTCTTCCTTCTGACACCGACCCAACCATTCAGATCACCTGCCAATATTACTTTTTCATTCGCTCTTCTTTTATCCGCTGTCTCCCGCACTAAGTTCCAAAACTCATCCTTCTCATCATCCAAGGCATCATTCCCTGGACCGTAACCTATAATAAGGAACAGCCTGGTCATGCCTACCTTGAAACGAATCCAGATGAGTCTCGGTCCTACCAGTCCATACCCATTACGCTTCACCATACATTCAGTCATTCTTTTTGATAATATAGCACCCACTCCCTGACGTCCATGTTCATTTTCAGGCACTCCAGACCACATCTCTGCCATTCCATTCACCACATCACAATCTCTATCCTTTCTTTTCGTCTCACATAAACACAATATATCTAAGTTCCTCTCATGCAAAACATCACGCAATTCATTCATCTTACCTTCCATATCTCCTCTTATATTCCACACACCAATCCGGCATTCTGCCCTCCTCTTTGCGCCCTCCCTGGTACTTGACGCGGCGTGATGGGTGGCGAGCCTCATCGACTCCATGCGTCAAGACACTCCATGCGTCAAGACGAGACAAGATACAGAATCTTCATTAATGAAAACAGCAATAGAACAATTCTTGCGGGAGACACAAATAAGTACAGAATAAACCAGTACTGAAAGTGCCACAACAGAACCGAACATTTCAGTACGTAACCAATACAGAACATGGCCACAATAACACGTGATTTGTCTGCGGCATCTTTTTTATTTCATCTATTCTGTTTTGCATTGGTTAGTTCTGCACGAAAGCACAGCCGTCCAAGACTGACCTGGACACCTAACATCGATCAAGGATGGATGCGTTTCAAGTAAAAGAAATAAGAGAGCGTTTTCTACTACTAATTGCACAAATGTGACGGCAGCAAAGTGTGTGTGCAAAGCAAGGGCAGTTTGGTGTTCTGTCCCGAAAACACACTGAAAATAAACAGAAGCTGCATCACACCACCAAACGTCGTTCTGAATTTTGTATTAGCAGCGTTCTGTAAGGTCCACATTCCTGATCGTTCTGAATGTCAGTTCGATTGTCGGTTTGTCACCACAAAATACACGTACAAAAATAAACAACTCCAAGAGTCACTCACTCACCTTAAAACTAAGTCCCATATCTGTGGGTGCTCCACCACCAGCTATCCTCAGTCTTTGTGCTATCACCGCTGACCCATCGTTGCCCACTCGACCCTTCAAATAGTCACCAAGAGTCGGAAGACCCCCACCTGAAAATAAAACAAGATTACAATAAAAAATACAGTCTAAAAAATTGCCTAAATCTTAAGAAGAAGATTTCTTAGTTATATTTTTGGTAACCTGACTCTGTACTCGATTCAAGTAAAAGGTATTTGTCATTTAATACTTACTCAATGGTGCATCGGTTGTGCTATCAAGTGTAGACAGAGATGTCAGTTGTGACCCTCTCCCCCAACCGACACGGAAAAGTCTTGCGTTAGCCACGGACAAATCAGTGTAAGTAGACGCCCCCATTCTCCCAGCCACCGTCTTGTGGAAGGGGACCACACGCTTGTGATATTTCAACATTACAGTCTGCGGTTTGATGATTGGAGCTCTGATCTCCACACCTGGAAACACAAACATCAAAATATGTAATAACAATATATATTTATTTATTTTGATAGTCATAACATTGTGTGGATTACAGTGTAAAGCACCTTTGCGTAAATTAACCAGTATTTTGGCTAAATTATACTTTTATATCTGAAAAACCGAAGGAAAATCGTCAGATCCCGTAAATTTCAGGGGTACTTTCGGAATATTTTTTTATTTAAATAATTTCCAAATATTGTAATTCTAAAATAGCCAATCTGTAATCCATACTTTCATTTATCACTGTATTCAGTTTCAAGACGACAATCTCAGTATTGGCTGAGAAGAATTCAGGGTGCCAAAGCCGGATGACAGCATATAGGACCTTAATACTATTAGATAGATACGAAGTGCTTACCTGAGTGTAGTAACGGCTCGTGTTTGAGACCATCTTGAGCCAGCAGCGTGGTATTATCTGCTTGCTGAATGACATCACCGAGTCGGAGACTCATGTTGCTCACACTACCAGCAGTGGAAGCCAACTGGGGCACTAGCTGGTCGGTTACGGAAGCTGCATCGTCTAGAATTAAAAAAATTGTGATAATTAGTACAAATAATTCCGATTTACTATTTCAATAATCTACGTACAATCTGTCAAGATATTCGATAAAAGGCTGTATGAAGCTATTCGGCAACCACAATGGCAACACATGTAGTATTTCAATTAGTCACAATAGACCTACTCTGGTCGCAGTGACGCAGGGGATAAACGGTCCCCTGACCTATCAAAAAAAAAAGTATTTCAATTGAAATTTCATCATTGCCAGCAAAAAAATGGCAGTTACAAATTGATCAGAGACCAACTCTTTTTAGACAGACTGTATGTATCTATTGGGGTTAGCTGGCAGAGATCGCAGCATTGCGATAAGCTCGCCATAGTGAACAAATATTTTAGCATCTATTAGGTATTTGTTATTTTTTTACATTTTATTTTCTTCTTTTCTATCTTAATATGTATAAATACATTCAACAAAACATCACCATTTTGTAGACCAAAGAAAGTTCTGCGAATAACCGACTGGCTATGTTAACATACTGCTGTATTTTATTCACATAACGTATAAATAAATATGTGTGTAGTCAGCATTACCACTGTCCATGTTATAGAACGACGCCTTCATGAGTTGCAACGTGTGAGAACTCCTTGCATTGAGATGACTGCGAGACATTGGACTCAGGATGTCTGTAAAACGAAACGACAGTGTCAAAAGTGATTTAGAAGCCAATAAATACAGTATATCATATTCTTGGGTGAACTGCTACCTTTTGACTCGGACGCACTCGTCTGATTGTACGTTCCCTCCGGGTAGAAGACTATTGTATCTACGCTGTTTTCTTCAGAAGTGTCCATAGCCAAACCTGCAAAGGACAAAACATTAATTTGCTATCTATCAATTCACTCTACGTCCCTTATGGGGTAGACATAAAGGATAGAGCGCCAGATCACCAGATCCTAACACATAGTACTTGCTTTCGTCACTTTCATAAAATTTGTCTTAAACGCTCTCAGATTTCTTTTAATTAAAATGTATCCGTCCTTGAGAATCTCATCAACCTGTTCGATCCAGGTGTGTCTTGGACCTCTTCGTTCACCCATATACATTATCCTGTCATCGTTCATTCTCTCAACATGCCCAAACCATCCTGTCGCCATTCAGACCATAAGCATGTAAATAGATTATTCTTTTAAAGAGGTGGATCGCTATATGCGAAATGTCACGAACCTTTGTTTGATGTGGAAGTTCTGGCAGTGAATAAATGATCATCGAGAGACTGGTCATCATCATATGGAATGCTGCTGCCACCTAAACCCACTGGAAAAAAATACAACATAAATAAACATGAATACATACTAAATCTTTATTAGCCAATGAATATCCACAAGTTACAAAACAAGACCCGTTTTAAGTTCTCCCGTTTTTGGAAATTTTTCAAATGTCAATGTGCCTACTCTTAATACACTGAATAAATAAATATGTACACACATAGACAACCATAAAATTGACAAATCCACCTTAACAATATAAAACAAATGTAGATAGTATTTACCTTGCACGGTGTCACCTCCCAGCCCTCTGCTAACTTTGGTGGCAGGCAGGCCTCCCTTGAGGATCCCCTTGCCTTGTTGCTGCTGTTGAAGCAACAGCTGCTGTTTCATCTTCTGAATGTCCGCAGGTCCGTCGTCCTCTTCATCCGATTCAGTCAGACCGTATTTGGAAAAGTGTTGGACCTTTGAATAAGAAATCAAAATGTAATGTCGATTCAAAATTGTCAAGTACAGAAATTTATTAGCATAGTAACTTTTGTAAATAGTTTAATTAGTGTTTTATGCCTACCTTAAAGACCCAACTGCCTGTCTGTGGACGATACTCTATGAATTTAGTTCCAATCTTATCGCAAGCTCTCCTCAACTTGGATTCATAGTCCATCAGAGCCAACCTGAAATTGACAAGATATTTTATAATTGTACAAGCGAACAATTCGAGATGGCTGCGACATGTAAAGCTGAAAGGATAACAATGAAATATATATTCAGGTTAGCTGGAAGAGATCTCTGTATAGAGATAAGCTCGCCCTGGTGAGCATTCATTATTATTATAAATATGTATTATCTTGTTAAATCTTATGTAATGTTCACTTAACACCTTGCATGCTAATGACCCGTATTTGCGTTATATGTAGTATACTTTCGCGCAGTGCTTTGATGCAAATATGCGACATGATACAATTCAATGTTCCTCGGCCTATTTTGTTGTAGCGTAGTACAGAACATACTAAAAAGAATGTAGCACACGCAAAAGTCGTACACCTTGCTCGACCGTGTTGAAAGGATGCTCGAGGAGGGGCATGTTTTGAGTGAAACGAATCGTAGAGTGTGCAAAAATAAGACAGAAGCACGACTGTGTTTAATTAAGGATAGGAAAATCTGGCATTAAATTCCCTCTACCCGCCACGCAAGGATCACGACGTGAGTGGACATAGAATAGATAATGACTCTTTAAGACAGTACGACTCACCTCTCTGGGTCAGTTATGGGCACCATGAATGTTTTATCTTTTGGCCACACCTTGTCCAGGGTCACTTGGGCTTTACGGTTCAACCCTTTGCCCACTTCAGGTTTGTCATCATCCTCGGGGTAAACTATAATCTCCTTATTCATTATGTGAACTGAAAACAAAACATTGGAATTATTTATGACATAACTTGAGTCAAAGTCGGCTTGTGGATTAGTGGGTAGAATCCTTGCTTCACAGCCGTGGGGCGTAGGTTCGAATCCCACACAGGTTACGAGTATAACTTACTCTGAAAAAGGTGTAAGAATACACACATAGGTGTTAAGGGCTGAATGGCGAACGTTTCTCGAGAGTAAAGTAATCACCTAAACCATCCAATGGCTGGTCGTGAGCCCAGCATGCCCATCTTACACTGTTCGTTAGTTGAGAGACTACGTAACTGACTCACCGATTTCATCCAAATCTAAATTGGCGACATCCATTTCGCAGTCGAAGAACACGTTGCCATAACCTCGGCGGCCAACTGTAAACTGCGGCACGATACAACTGCCGTCAGGGCGGATGTAACCGATCAGTTCCTCCATGGAGGGGAGAGTGTAGTAGCCTGGACGGTTGAGTTTAATACCAGTCGGATGAGGTACTGTATTCTCTTTGTCACGTTCTTCTGTAAACATAAGAATGAAACATTATAATAAATCAAAAATTGTAGTAGCCTATTACTGGATTTCACCAACTTTTTAGGTGAGGAATAGCGGAGATAGGAGCTCCTTAATAAAATTTGTGCTAGGTGGCTCCTATCTCCGCTATTCCTCACCTAAGAGTTTGCGAAATCTAGCATATGTCACCCAACGACTTCTAATGTTTATAAAGAGGTATAATATAGTTTAATCAGAGGTCTACTTCCCGAGATCCTTCGTTGAGAAAAAAAAACAAATGACTACCCTCTTTATACGGTAATGCTAACCTTGCGTGTCATCATCCAACGTCTCCACATCGCCAATTAGCCCTTGCTTCTTCAGCGAGGGATATAATCTCCCCACACCTGATGATCTGCCAGGCAACAATTGGTCTATGGTGCTGTCCAGTTGCGACACGACGCTCTGTGATGATGACACAGGCGTCCCTCCCAAGGTGCCTGAAGACGTACCTGGTTGGGAGTCGGAACCTTGGTCTGGAGATGGCCATTTGTTCAGTGGCTTCGTAGTCAACCTGAAACAGATACGGAAAATCTCATTTTCCCAACTAGGTATGAAAATAAGTTACTATTTTAGTATTCCAATGTTGGCTACGACGAAGTAACAAATTATGAGGCCATGCGCTGCCATTTGGCTTTGGTATTTACTCAGCCAATACTGAGAGAATCGTCTTGAAACTGAAGACAGTGATAGATGAAAGTATTGACTACAAGTTGACTGTCCTAGAATTACAATATTTGAAATTTATTATTTATTTATTATTTACTTACCAGCTAGAACGTCGTTCCGATTCCATGTCTGAATTGTTAGCACCTGGAAAACACAAAAGTATTACATTTTGATAAGTAACATAAACAGAAAGTAAGATAATAATCACAGATGCATATTCTTTAATCTGCAGGACATAAAACAAACTCACTAGAACTCATCTGAAGCGGAGATTTGCCGGATGGACGAAGGTCTTTGTATGTGACCCTCCGCTGTACATTGGAGCCGCCCCCCGGAGACGGATCCCTGTCCAGTCTCTCGGACGATCTGAAACAAATTATACAACATTATACAGGATCATCGGAAAAGATGGACCCTATTTTAAAAAGGTAGGTATAACTTTGGAACTATTCATGTTAAATGCGTGATTCTTACACTGTACGGTAACTGATGAATGTAAGTTTTGTTTGATGCACAATAAAATGCTGTAAGCGGTGTGATATTTGAATTCGCATTATGACAGTACTGTCATTCAACACCACTGGCCACGTGCTGGAAGAATTCTACGGCCAGGTGTGGATTACTGTCAACAGTACCAGGGTGTGTATGTACGGAAGGAATCCTAGATATAAATTCACACGGACAATTTGTAACTCATTACATACCGACTGAGTCCTACAGTACTGTCTTCTATTCGGGTCACATCGTTAATGTTGTCTGTCTCATTAATGGACTGATTCTCCGCCCCCTCGATGGCTGGGAAACTGGAATTACCAATGTCGTTCTCCGAAGGCTTGGGACGCAGGACGAGACGTTTGATGTTTCTCTTAACTGTAAACGTTTCCTGGACCGATGGATCGTTCTCTTCCAAACCATCAAACAACGATTTCTAAAAGAGAATTAATAAATACTTAATAAAAATTTAAGAGGTCACACTTTGAAGCAGAATCCATGGGAGCAATTCTTATCCAATAGAGTTGTGTATGTATGGAGGATGGTATGGAGCTTGTTGTTGCACAAAGTGTGAATGCATTTAAACAATGGACTTGACAGACTGAATGAGTGAATACCGTTGTGAGATCAGACATATCACCATAGCTGCCTGGCTGAGAACACCTCATAATAATAACACAATTAAATTTCATACGAAATACGAAACCTCCACAAATATAGCTGTACTATCTTTGACTGACCTTGGAGAGTGGTGTGGCTCCGCTGAAAGGCTTGACTCGAAGCCTCGGCACTCCTGGAGACACTTTATACTTATCATTGTCCAATACGGCCTTCTGAGCAATGGGGTTCGTCGGGCGTAGAGTTTCGTCTAATTTACCTAAAAAAATATAAGACAGTTAAAAATATACAAGTAATAACCGCCCACTTTATGAATAAAATAAACGTCGGCAAGTCGAAATGGTTAGGCCATGTGGAGAAGATGAATGATAATAAAGAAAAGGAGGTGTGAGGAAAGGTGGCACTCAGAAAACCCCTTGCCTTGATTTTGTCTGCAATATTCATAACGACAGTTGTGTCTTGAGGGGAGTAATCATAGAATGTGTACAACAAATTACATGAATGTGACAAAAGTAATAAGTGTGTGGAACAACGGGGGAGTGTAGCGCTCTGTTCTCTTTGCCTCAACCAGATTCTTAATAACGGCTATGTTTTGAGGAAAAGGAATCGTGGAATGTGTATGACGAACTGCGTGTGACAAAAGGATGAAGGATAGGGGGGCATGGGGATTTATTCTCTCTGCCTACCCCGCATGGAATGCAGTGTGAGGGGATGGAATGGATTGCTCCCTATACCATTAAATAAATAATGTACGTACCAGGGGATGTGTCCAGGTCCTTCAGTAGTGGTGAGTGTCCGAATGGTTTGGAGGTCAGAGAAATCATCTGCTCGTGAATACTTCCTCCAGGCGGCGACTGCACACTTCTGTAACACAAACAATACCAGATTATGAAGTCAAGAAATAACAATACAAAGTCTCCATACCCTCAGCCTATATCTCCTATGGGGGTAGGCAGAGGGACAGAATGCCAGGCCATACTATCCGTGCACTCATGCAAGCTCTCCTATTGTGACAATTAACATGTAATGGGAGTAAGTGCATGTAAGAACGAGTCTGGCATCTTGTTTTCTCTGCCTACCCTGGAGATAAAAAAATGTTACACACACTCATGGTAAAAAGGTCTCCAGGCAACGTTACTTACCCTAATAAACTACTGCCTCCGAGTTGAAGAGTGTTGGAGTTGCTTCCTAACAGTCCTCCACCTCCAAGGCCCCCCAGGCTCAGCCCGGATCCAAGCCCCCCAGTGTTGAGTCCACCAGTGCCCAAACCACCAGATTGAAAGCCTAAGGAACCTGAGAAAGCGGTACCTGAAAATTTGTATGTATTTATTATTTAACACTAAAAAAAGAATAGTTTTAGGATGTGTTTTAGTGAGTCCGGCAGGCAAAAAAAAAAATCTGAAACTTGAGATTGTTCCCGTAGTTTGTTAGATAATGCGGGTGATAAAATGTTTAAGGTAAAATGCAGTGACTTAAGTCGATATTCTTTTCGATATTCAGTCCCCTTTTTATACAATAAGTCAAAATCAATTCTCTTGTGTACGTAATTCTTATTTCGCCCTTACATTCTCACAATTTCGAAAATTTGAGGCGTAAATAAAACAATTTGTTCTCAGCGCTCAGTGTACTGCAGGTTGAAGGAATTATTGAAGATGAGGTGATTGATAACTCAATGTAATGTACCTGCGCCGGGAGCACCCTGTCCCAACTGTAGACCGGTTCCAGTGTTGCCAAATAGACTGCCAGGTTGTTGGGTGTTTCCCATGTTGCCAAACAACCCATTACCGGCTGGTTTTTGATTAAATAAGCTTCCACCTCCAAGACTCAATCCAGTATCTATAAATAAACAAATAAATTAAGCATACACATTACTAGACATCTACAATATTTGAGAATACCAAATTCCACTGTTCTTGAAACTCACTAAGTCCTGTATTCGACGTCGGCGTGGGGTTGAATCCTCCAAAAGTGGGTGCTCCGGTCGTAGCCGGCTTAGCCCCGAATCCTGTGTTACCAAACAGCCCCCCACCACTGGTGTTGGATGTTGGGGCACCGAATGCTGTTCCCGGGGCTCCAAAGGCTAAAAAAATTACCAACGTGAACAAAATAATATGTCTATAACAGAAAGAGGACAAATGATAAATAAAAACAGCTTGGTTCAACCATGTCGAACAGGAAAGACAAACGTGTTTTAAGTAAAACTAATCATGGAGCATATACGACAATTATTGGGAGTCAAGGGACAGGATAATAAATAGTGTTTTTTACCTGGAGCGGCGGTTCCAAAAGCCGGTGCCGGTTTAGCCCCAAAGAGTCCTCCAGCCGGTGCCGTGGCAGTCGGAGCCCCAAACACACTGCCACCGGTTCCAAAGGCGTTATTGGTTTGCGCAGGTTGTCCCATACCAAAGCCAGTGTTTTCAGGAGGTTTGGCGCCAAATAAACTATTGGTCTGAAATACAAACATAACATACAGAACACAACAATATAATGAAATCTGATAGGGACAAACTTCTGACAGATCTTGTCGAAAAATCGGTTTACACCACTGACAAAATTCAACTCGTAGAGTAGGCAGAGGGACAGATTTCTACACACTTCTATCCTTACATACATCTCTCGCTTCCATCCTGTTCATAGCATTCGTCACACACATTTTGCAGTTTCTCTCATTCAACACACAAACAACAATACATAATTACAGGCTGTTCAACATTAAAAGACGCATGGATCACCGTGGATACGAGATTTTTTCAATAGAATTACTAATGATGTGATCAACTATCCAACCGACACGTCATAGTAAATGCGGCATAGAGAAAATAGCCAAATAAGATCAAATTTCTCACATAGAAAACGAGAGCTTATTAAAAATGTTCGGAGTCTTCCGCAAACTAATTACAATATTGGCAGTCCTTACTTGTTGTGGGGCCCCCATCGTTCCAAAGCCCTGCGAGGGCTGCGTGGAGAAGGGAGTGGCTTGCGGTTGCGTCGCCGGGGCACCAAACAAAAGTCCCCCAGTCGAGAAAGGTTTCGCAGCACCAAACATGCCGGACGATTGACTAGTCGTGTTGCCGCCGAATGAAAATCCTGTACCTGGAAACAAAACAAAAAACCTGTAAACAAATACCAAAGCAAAACCTGTAGAAACAAACGCTACAAAGAGCACGTTTAATTATTTGTTTCTAGGAATTTGAATTCCCGATGTCAGAGACGAGTAAAGATTCATCGCACACAAAACATAGGTACAGTGAAACCCTGATTTTAAGTTTTTCCAAGGACCGGGATAAAAAACTTATAATCGGGGAAAACTTAATATGTATCTGTTAAAAATTATTATGTAATACTTTCTTTACATAATAATTTTTGACGGACTTATTGACAAACAATCAAATTTTACATGTTTTGTTTGGATATATTATTGCTCAGGTCGCTCGCGAAAACGAAGATAAAATGTGTTTTTTGTATAAAACGGCTGATTATGCGGCGTAAATTCGAGAAAAAAATTTTGAAACCAAAATCAAGGTTAGGCCGAAAAAAAAAAAAAAACTTAAAATCCGGCAACGGGTTTATTGCGCCTGATGTAAAACCTCGGGAAATTTTTGTTCTGGAAAACTTTAAATGCAGGGACTTAAAATCAGGGTTTCACTGTATTTCCATTTCACGTCCACTGAATATTTATTCAACAGTAAGTACCTGTGGCTGGTTGTGCTCCAAATCCTGTCGTGGCTGGCTTACCAAATAATCCACCAGTAGTAGACGTCGCCGGTTGGCCAAAGGCTGAAATACACATTAAATACAATAAATAAACCCTAACTCACCTAAACGTCGTTCAAAAACTTAATGGCATCATTGATTGAATCAGTGTGAGAAAGCATGGCTATCCAAAACTGACCTGGACCAATCATGACTTCCAGATCCTCAATGACAGACATGTTTTGAGTAAATGAAACTGAAGAGCGTGTGTGACAAAATGCACGAATGCGGCAAAAGCAAAAAGTGTGTAAGGATAGAGCGGTTAGCCTTCTGTCTTCTTCGCTCGCCCCACAAAGGATGCGGTGTGATCTAGGTCAGTCTCAGATGGCCACATTTTCTCACAACTCTTCTAACTAAACAATATTTCGTGGTTTATAACTCTTTACACCATCATGTTAAAACAATATAATATTAAGTTACCATTATTAGTTTGTCCGAATGTGTTGGTGGTCTGCCCAAACATCCCCTGAGGTTGTGCCTGTCCGAAGACGCTTCCCCCAGTGGTCCCCCCTCCCAGCACGCCTCCCCCCACCACCCCCTGACCCCCGCCTCGTCTGTTGCACGAATAATCCTCCAAACGAAGCTCCTCCAATGATTTGGTCTCGTATTCCTAAAAGAAAATGATACAACAGATTATGTATAACAATATGTTGACTGTTTTTTCCTTAACAGAGACGAGATGCATCTTCATTCACATAATGTAGGGTTAAGTGAACTCCCTTGGGCGGGAAGCAGGATAGGTATTCTGACGCTTACGAGTCAGCTTTGGCCAGCTTAAGTGATCACTTTATGCCCAGGGCAACGTTCACCCATTCCACCACATCCTGCTGTCAATCGTGTAATTTTTTTAAGTTGTAAGAAATACGCTACAGCTGGAAATCATTTCACATTGACCCAATGTTTCTGATCATCAGACAAAATTTGTAAAAAGTAGCAGTGCGCCTTGACCAATTGAATACAATATAATAAATGTAATGTTGTTGTTACCTTCATGCAGGTAATGCAGTGGTGTAACGTGTTAATGTTTTGTGTGTGACCATTCTTCACCATGACATCAGTGCCGGAGACGGGAGCGTATTTCATGTAAGTTCCATTCTGTTGTGCTCCTCCTACGCCAAAACCTGAAAACAATACAACACCACTGTGTCAACGTATACTCTGCTATGGAGACATTGAAAGAAGAAAGTTGGCAGCCGGAGTCATGGTGCACTCAGACCAATTATTGTTAAAAGTTCTAGTGCACAATACTGTCTTGGTGCCAACACCTATGTATGCTGGCGAGACTTAAGGAGGGGAAAAAGGATGAATCAGGGTTGAATGCAGTACAAGTGAGATCCTTGAGAAGAACGTGATAGTTACAGAATGAGATCAGAGAGAGAGAGTACATATCGTGCTTTCGTCACAATTCGTCAAATTTATTTTACTCAAAACTGGTTCTCGTTGGCAGCATTTCCTTAAACCTCCTCTGTCACCCGTATGTATTTTCTTTGCTATCCTTTGATGATCCATTCTCTCTACGTGAACTAACCATCTCAACTCCTACACTCTCTTTCATCGTTCAGTTAATTTAGTAATTATTGAATCTGTCTCCAACAACACGTTTTAGATCTTTTGTAAAAAAAATAAGGTTGTTATCTCACCACCTGAGGACCCAAAGAGGCCCGATGACCCGGCTGTGGGAGCAGCTGTCTGTCCAAATAGTCCGGAGGTAGCTGGAGCAGTCGATCCAAACAATCCACCACTGGTAGACGTCGCACCAAAACCAAACCCTAAGAGAAATCCAATGAAATATTTCGTAAACAAACAAAGCAATCGTAACAGTAATTAGTGATGGGAATTATTGAATGATTTCGATCATTCAGTTTGAATGAATTGAATTATGTATGATTCAAATATTCAATAGAATATAGTGTGTTGCTAGCTTCATGTAAGTGTGATTGAATCCTCATATATTTATTCGAGAAAAAATAGTAATTGAATTGGTCAGACGTCATTCGGTCAGTTTGAATGAATCATTGGAATATTTTGAAATATTCTAACTGTTCCGATTATCTTAATATTCGAACTAATTCAATCGAATATCCCAATACTAGCAATAATACACAAGCCCTCTTGGTTAAATTAAACCGTAGGTTGTCGAAGGCGTGACGAATCGCATTGTGGAAAAAGATGTGAGTTTCACAAGATTCACAGATTACTCATAAAAACATGAAAATAAGAGTGTGAGCCCATTCTACTAGCTGGTGAAGTCAGGTATCTCAGGGAAGGTTTGAAAAGGTCATACAAACCTTGTGGCTTGGCTCCGAATGGCTGCGTGGCCGGTTGACTAAACAGAGATGATCCAGTGCTGGTCGGAGAACTGAACAGACCGCTTGATTGGTTCTGACCGAAACCTGAAAATTTCACAAATTTGTTTAATCTCCTGTACTATAAAAAGTAAAAGCGCTAATTCTTGTACAAAGGGAGTTTCAGAATTAGATGTCTTTTTTTAAACATTAAATATAGTGTTTCGAGTGACTACTGATAAGGCAATATTATAAAAAACGTGGATATTGGGAGTGCCAGAGTCTCAACCAGCCACAGGTAAATTAAGTAAGAATATGAATTGTAAACATACCGAATCCAGCCTGTGCGTTAGTGGCTCCGAATGCATTTGTAGGTTGGGCCGGTTGTCCAAATAATCCTGTAGATTGTTGTGCCGCAGGTGGAGGCTGTCCAAAGAGACCACCGGCCGTCTGTCCTTGCTGTGGTTGAGCTGCGCCGAAGGCTCCACTGCCAAAACCAGTCGTGGCGGGTTTTCCAAAGGCACTCTGACCAAACGGAGACGCCGTAGTATTAAAACCTCCTGCAAAAATACCAATTCGGACAATATTTTTATTTCGTTTGATATAAACTGATAAACCATTTGGGGCCCACATCTATGTATGGAAGTGAGGCTTGGACATAGTTAAATAAGAAGGATAGTGGAATAAATTCAGTGGAGATGAGTTCGTTGAGAGATAGATTAAAGACTGAGGTAATCAGAGAGACAATTGGATGCAAGTGTTGTGACTAGAATGAAAGCGAACAAGTTGAGATGGTATGGGTATGTAGAGAGAATGACAGAAAATTGACAAGTCCGAAACACCATATTGCCCACATCGATATTCAAAGATGGGTGCGTGTTGTGTTGAAGAAACTGAAACGTATAACAAATGTTATGAAGCCAGAGACGTATGCAAGGCAAAAAGTGTGTGGTGCCCTGTCTTCTCTGCCTAACCCCGCAAGGGACTTATAAAATACTTATTCTTTATTGAAGAAATAGTAGTTCAAAATGCAGGCTTATTGCTGGATCACAATTTCTGACAACCAATCCTGACCAGGTATGGTATATAATGGGATAGACAGATAAATAAACCACAATATGGGTTAAGCTTAGAGGAATAGTTTTCATATGCGAGAAAATCAATGCTACCATTTTCTTATACTCACCAAATGCCCCAGTGGTTTGCCCGAAGGCTGGCTTAGCAGCTCCAAACATGACTGCGAGGACCGCTGTTTGTTGTTCTGCGGTCACACGACGTCACTCTCTGTAACAAATATGAAACAGCTGTAATATTATCAGTATACATCGGGAGATTCAATGCGGTGTGCAGGGACGTAGAGTGAACAAAAATATTATACAGTTAAATTTTGTTAATACTGCCTGCATAGCACACGCAGATACAAGTTACGTGGAATTTATTATTTACACTTCACTTATTGTTTTATTCCCCTCTGGATAATGATGGTTGTATAGAATTCAGGTAAAGATGGAAACCCCCGTAATTTAAATACGAAATAAAATAATACTTTTGCTCACGAGCCATCTATGGAATTACAGGATTAGTAAGGTTTTATTGCACCTCATCAGGCAAGTGGCATCCAAATTCCCTATGTATAATTATCCAATAATGCATATCAAATGTTACTATCTCCAACCGATACTAAATATTTGTAAAGTGTACATATCAGAAAGGAAAGTTAAGCTGTGACATGCGGAGAGCACCCAAGAGTCTCCAAATTGTGGACGAGTTTGTTATCAACTTGGTTTTAGTGACATTTTTTATATGGATAGAATAATGTGGCTGATTTTTAGATAGACTGGCTGATATTTGCACAACTACGCTGCCAAAGATGAAAATGAGTACACAAACATGAGAATAGTTTCAGATTGTGTTCATACCTAAATTAATAAATAATAAAAATTACACTCTAATTGTATGTTGAAAAATAAATTACAGCAAACATATCGGATGAGATGGACCTAACACGCACATGCCCCCAGGGATTGAACGAGCGGCGACACTTATGAAAAATACATTTCCCAGAATACTCACGTATTTTAATTTTGAGACTACTGTTTTCTCTATTTATTTTCATTTCTGCTAGGCCGAAATATAAAAAACATCCCAAATTTTACAGCTATTTACAAATGCAAACTGACAACCGCCGCGACATTCGGCTAATGCGCGCTAAGTTTATTTACAGGTACCTAATGTGTAAAATTAATGTGCAATATTATAAAAACTCACCTGTTACATAAACAATGTGTTTTGCAATGTAGAATTAGCAATATTTTACAATAAAAATTTTATATTCGTAATATTTCGATTACAACGAACGAAACAGACACCCCGCTCGTCACACGCGCCGAATCTTTGTCTATGGTTTGTCTATGGATCAAGCATAGACAAAGATGGAGGGGGTGCGTTCGGTATTGTTAATATTTAGGCTTTTTTTTTACACTTGAGAAAACTTATTTCATTGACTGGTCGGTATTGGTAGCTATAGCCCAAAGTACCTAACATTCAATCAGACGAAAAATATATCTCCTTTATACAGGTTCCCTAATATCTCCCACTGATTAGTAATTCGACGTCTCAACAATATGAAAAAATAACTTTTGATAAACGCTTTATAACGAAATATCGAACGAAGCCCTAGAAATCATTTCATTCTCTATGGCGAGATTTGAAATGGCAAAATACCCTTAGTTCAAAAATTTACCACGCGCGGCGCTAGTAATTCTTTCATGTCTCTTACCTACTCCTATATCATGACATTGTCAGTAAATTGTTCTATCTATCTATATTCTATACCCTCACGCCACGTCCCTTGCAGGGTAGGCAGAGAGTAAATTGTTCTATTCTATATCCTCACGCCACCTCCCTTGCGGGGTAGGCAGAGAAAACGGATCGCCAGACTTTCCTATCCTGACACACACTTCGGACTTCCATCACATTCATGCAATTCCTCATACATATTCTCCGATTACTTTTACTCAAAACAGGTCCGTCCTTGAGTATCTGGTCAACATGGTCCAGCCATGTGGTTCCTGGTACCAACACTGATGTATGCAACGTAGTGTCCGACCGAATGTTCGGTTTCGGTTTCGGTTTCGGTCGAGTTTCGGCAAAAAAACGGGTTTCGGTTTAGTTTCGGTTTCGGTGGCAAACCTGCCGAAACTACGACCGAAACCGAAACTGCATTCGGGAGTTTTCGCGCTGTGATCGGTCATGTTCGGCGCGTTGTGACGCGATGAAGTGTATTCATGTCGCGACTGGCAAGCGTTTGCAGGTCGTTTTGTTTTGTTTGTGTTTGTGACGTTTTGTTTGTGTCGTGTGATTTACTTTGAATTTGGTAAGTTTTATTCATAGAGATACCATATATCAGAGTGTCACACGTTTCTATTTTGGTGTTCTGCGCATAAGCCAACATCTACCACGTGAAGTGTGGCAAAACAAACACGTTTGAGGAGTGGATTTGTATGGACAGTCCAGTAAAGAGGCAAATAATTGATTTTTAATAGTAAAATCACGGATTATCGCTGAGGGGAGTTCAAATTTCGTACAAATATTAGTACATAAAAATACGTTTTGCCACACTCCACGTGGCCGCCCCATACAAGATGTTGGCCTACGAAACTGTCTACTGCGCAGGTTGTCAAACACTCTAACTATTCCTATCTCTATGGTTTTATTACGTGATATAGGCTATACCATATACATTCATAAGAATAGGTAGCAAACATAAAAAATAATTCAATATAACAACAAACTAATACATAGATTATAGTAGAATCAAGTTTAAGAGGGGTTTTCACGAAATAGGGGGTTTTTACAAGATAAATATCTGCTCACCGGTACACAATAGGCTAGTAAGATGTTAGCAGAATATTTAGTTTGTACCTTTGTCTAGTGGATCCCTTTTACAGATTTTTAAAAAAATGTATCAATCCTTCAGAAAAAAATTCCGAAGTTGACTTGTGATGATTTTTTCAACTAAGTTTTAGCAAAAACTATAAAACATGTATTAAAAAAATATATACATCATGGTAGAATTTGATAATACCTAGTGGATCCCTTTTGCACTACTACTCAAATAAACACCTCACCTATTTTAAGTATTTTTAAGGCGCAATCAATAATATTTTCTTAAAAAAGGGGTTGTTATGTTGATTATCAATAAGTGAAAATATCGAAGACTGCATAGTTATGTGATTTAAAAGTAAAAAAGTAAAGTCTGACTGATTATAATAACGTTTTCTTTATTTTTCCCTCAAAACATGTTCTTGTAAGAAAGTTTCGGTTTCGGTTTCGGTTTCGGCCGAAACTGAGACCGTTGCCGAAATTCGGTTTCGGTTTCGGTTTCGGTCATAAAAACCAGTTTCGGTCGGACACTATATGCAAGTGAGACATGGCTGAAGAAGGATGAATCAAGTATAAATGCTGTCGAGATGAGATCATTGAGAAGAATGTGTGGAAAAACATTGAGAGATAGAATAAGGAAGGAAATGATTAGAGAGTTGAGTGAATGTAAAAAGGATGGACCATGTTGACCAGATACTCAAGGACGGACCTGTTTTGAGTAAAAGTAATCGGAGAATATGTATGAGGAATTGCATGAATGTGATGGAAGTCCGAAGTGTGTGTCAGGATAGGAAAGTCTGGCGATCCGTTCTCTCTGCCTACCCCGCAAGGGAGGTGGCGTGAGGATATAGAATAGAACAATTTACTCTCTGCCTACCCTGCAAGGGACGTGGCGTGAGGGTATAGAATATAGATAGATAGAACAATTTACTGACAATGTCATGATATAGGAGTAGGTAAGAGACATGAAAGAATTACTAGCGCCGCGCGTGGTAAATTTTTGAACTAAGGGTATTTTGCCATTTCAAATCTCGCTTCTCTATGATTGTAACCATAGATAAGTTAATCAAAGAAAATGTCAAATTGTACTGTCAAGTCAATGTGAATGTCACGAATTGTGCCGAATTGTGCCGAATTAATTCCCCAGATGCTGCAAAATTTAATAATTTAATTGCATTTTCGTCTATGCGAATTTATTTAAGAAGTGATTTAAATACAATTCAATATCATGGAGTCAAAGCCACGAATTAAATTCTCCCTGCTGGAGAAGATGGAATTTTACGATGACAGGGAGATGAGATTATTTAGTAAAGTGTTTCCTAAAATAAAGAAGGAATATTTACATAAATATGTTCAATGTAAGTATAGTTTAGTATTAATTCTTTGGTACAGCGCCTGGATGCAGCGTATGGATCCTTTCTACTAGTGGAATCGTGTGTATAACAGTTGTGCATTCACATTACCCCTGATATTTATGATTGTATTTCAGTGTCCATAAAAGACATGTGCAGAACAGATTCAGGGGATGATGAAGGATCAAGAGATTTCTCTGCAGAAGCCCTCGCCATTAGGAAACTTATGGAAGTCTTGCATCGGGAGAGTTTGCATTGTGACAAAGATGAAATATTGGAATATCTTAGTTCTTTAAGGTAAGTTTTTTTTTACAATATTTATATTCCGAGGCAAGACTTGCCAACACATCTCTCAGGATTGTGATGTAGTGTAGTGTACATGTATGATACAACATCCAAAAATTACACGATTGACATCAGGATGTGGTGGAATGGGTGAACATTGCCCTGGGCATAAAGTGATCACTTAAGCCAGCCAAAGCTGACTCGTAAGCGTTGGAACACCCATCCTGCTTCCTCCCCGAGGGACTTAACATAAAGCTACATTATGTAAATGAAGATGACTCTCGTCTCTGTTGAGGAAAAAACTGTAATGTTTTTTTTAGTAAAATGAATCGTAGCGTGTGTATGACGAATTGCATGAATGTGGCGGAAGCGAGAAGTGTGTGTAAGGACAGGGAAGTTTGGCATTATGTTGTCAAATAGAACTTAATGTTTGTTAGTTGTTACTTCTTTTCAACAGGTTTATTTAATAAAAACATGTAATTTTATTTTAAATGTCTTATTTTCAGTATACAACCAGCAGAATGTAACGAGATTGCTTCGTTGGTATTATCTCGTGATATTTTCAATGACATTCCTAAATCAATAAGACTGAGACCAACTATCAAATCAATGCATTGGATGTTAGACATCTCCTACTAGTGAGTACATTTCTCCTAACTTTAACTCCAATTTCCGTCAACCTTTTGCCTAGGTAAAAATAGGTCTGCCACCTTTTAATGAGGGTGGGCCCGGAGATTTCGGAAAAAATCGTAGGCCCTGATATTTTCGCCCTCCCCACCTGTCACTTGCCAGCCCTAGGTATATCTAGCTAGCACAATCAATTGTCTCTCAAATACTTGTCCAACTTATTTTTAAACACATTAACACTGATAATATCACTAGGCAGTCTGTTCCATACTTGAACAACACGGTTCGGAAGAAAATGTTTGGCCGGATTCGACATGTCCCAACTATCTCCTCAAGTTAATAACTTCATTTCTTCCAGTAAATATATAAAGTAAATTTTTTGTTGTATTTTTTTATAAAACAAATAAAGTAAATTTTTTTTTGTATTTTTTTCAGCCAAAGAACATCAGAGCATTCTCCACAATCAGACGACAAATCCACATTAAGAGCGACGTTAAGAATAATTTTACTCATTAGATTATCCGACGGTAGGAAACATCCCGTGTATTTAAAATGCGGCAGAGAAAGTTGGTTAAGATACTTGGTGAGAATGGCTAGTGAAGGCCTCGCAAGAGTAGACGCATGTTCGTTGCAAAACATTGAGAAGGAAGGGGAAGAAAATGAATAATAAAAAATCATTGAATATCGTGCAAATTTCCTACTACGGACAGTAAAAGAATTGGATAATATTATATCTGTGACGTTTCAAGACTCCATAACAATCTCTACACAAAGCATTGTATATGTCGCATGGCATTGGAGAGACCAGAGTCAGAGATTAAGGTCTCAAGAGCTCAGGTATTGAAGTGCCTCAGGAGACAAGTTGTGAATGTCTTCCATTGTGCTGTTGAACCATCTTGACTACAGAGAAATGCAGAATGGGTGGTGATATTTTTACTACCACTACCAGTTTCTCCCAGCTAATAAGGTTCACTCTACGTCATCGAGGCGAAGAAGATCCATAAAAAATCTCTTCAACATTCCTTTTGATAACAGAAAACAACTGTTTCAAAAGCCTTGTGTAAATTATTGTCATCTGCTGTCTACAAATGACAATAATACAGTTTGTCAAGAAAGAGATGGTTAGATTAGGGCGCTACGTGTAGCTTTTTGGCAACCGTAGTGTAAAATCTCAATAGAAATGTCATAATTGCCGGCACACAAAATTGTAGTTCTCCATTGATCTGAGACCATTTCTTTCTTGACGGAGTGTAGACTGATTGAATAAAACTAAATGTTGCTGTATATATAATGTATATGTATATATTTTAATAAACATGATTACATAGTACATATTATTTAAATCAGGTATATTATTTCATAGGAATAATGTTAGTTACTAACAAATCAACAAACAACTAATAAATTCTTCCTTTCAGGTTACTCGGGTGTTGGCCGCGTGTCTGTTGATCTTCTCTGTGTGTGTAGCGTACCTTCGTGTACCTTCATCCTGAAGATGGCAGAAGTATCGCTGCCGAAAGCTAGAGAAGATCAACAGACACGCGGCCAACATCCGAATAACCTGAAAGGAAGAATATATATACCATGCTGCGAAAACCTACAACGTCATTAAACAACTAATAAATTGGATTCTAACTATGGATTTCACCAACTTTTTAGGAGAGGAATATAGCAAATTGGAGCTTCCTAACACAAATTTTGCATACAAACTATGTATTTTTTTTGCCAACACACTTATCAGTATTAGCAGCCAGAAGAGTATATATTATCATTCATGATTGGCACATAAACTCGTCAGCCTAACGCTGAGGGAAATATTCACCTATCCAGATATCACGCATATCACAGGATTAGGCTCAACGCGGGGGCTAAAATACAAGCATTCTGCCTGAAATATCAGTATTTACAAATCGTCTTACAATATTGCAAGTATTAATAATTACCAATTTTTGCATTGTTATGTGCAAATTTTCCGATAAATCTAGTTTATTAAAATTAATTATTAGGGATTTTGGTATTATACCTGTAGCTGATAATACTAATGGGATTATATATACCGACCTAGAATGCTAAATAACTTGTCAGTTGGGCACTTGATTGTATTACTAGTAGGTCTATTGTTAAATTTCATATCAATGGTGATTCGTGCGACTTACAACTCTGAATCTATATTTGTGCTATTCCTTTCTTAACGAGTCGGTAAAATCCATGGTTAAACATTATATGTCCATTACGAATAACTCCAGATTTGGATAAATCAGATTCTAGAATTTTTCATAGGAAGATTTGATTTTTAAAAGCATTTCATAGAAACAATTTGTAAATAGAGAATACTTCGTAACAGTAACTTATTTGTGATTTTTTCTACTGGCAAGTATTCAACGAAACGTAAAAATAATGTTACAAGAACATGGCAACAATTTACTATTACAATAATCACTGGATTTTATTATTTACTAAAAACAGTAATACATGAGTTACATAATTAAGTTATGAGGAGAGGCTCACCAGACTGGGGCTCACGACACATAAAGCCAGACGATCTAGAGGGGACCTTATCCAGACATATAAGATTACAAATGGCTACTATGATGTTCCCGATATCAGCTCCATCTACACCCTGAATACCAATACCCATTTGAGAAGACATTCTATGAAGCTCACCAAGGGACGGTTTCACAGTGATCCCAGAAAGAATTTTATTTGCAATAGAGTGGTGAATAATATGTGGAACCGTTTACCCGAAAATGTGATACAAGCACCATCAGTGAACGTTTTTAAGAACAGACTTTCTCAGAGGACGGATTTGATTTGAGTCCATCAGCCTACGCTGCTTGTCCAAATTTAATAACAATAATACCTGCTTCGAGTGAATACTACATGTATTAAAAAATGTGTATAAGTGTATGTATGATTTCTCTACATTTGCATAATCTAAAACTACGTACACAGTGACAGAATCATTTCATAAAACACAGGAATGTAGTTAACAATTACATTATAATATATAGTAAATGTATATTCTAAAACGCGCATGTGCGTGTAGTCATTAACACAAGAGGCATAGGCACGCTCGATAAAATTTAACCTTACATAATCATAACAGATTCTTTCTCTAAAAAGATTGGCTAAAATATTAAATGAGATACTTTTTATATTTTATTTTTTATAAAATATGAATCTGGGTTTATCGAAATAAACCCACACTCAAATGACAATGCTCAGAATCTAGATGGACCAAAAAGATTCTCGAGTGGCAACCTAGAACAAGCAAAAGGAGCATAGGTAGACCTCAGGCAAGATGGTCTGACGATGTGAGGCAAATCGCAGGAAGCAAGTGGATGCAGCATGCCCAGGATAGGGATCTGTGGAAAGTCAAAGGGGAGGGCTATGTCCAGCATTGGAATTAAAACGGCTGAGAAAGAAGAAGAAGAACATCGCTCCGGCACTGTTAAACATCTCAACGCAGCCTATATCCTCTCGTTAATGACAACACAACACACGTACGATAACAAGGAACAATAAGTTAATAATTATTCTACACACAAATTATTGACTACAATCAGATCAAATACACCATATTCTTATTAAATTAACAGTAGGCATAGTTATATTATAATTCTGCTACTCAGTAAAACAACATTAGCCATCGTTGACGAGTTTTGTGACGTAGTTGCTGGGGAATAAGCCAGTCATACCTCGGAGCTCACCTAGAAATAGAAAATAATACAATAATTATTACTACAACTGTACACGCCACGTCCCTTGCAGAGAGGACAGAGCGCCAGACAGCCCAGGACACACACTCCTAGCTTCCGTCACATTCATGCAATTTTTCATACAAGCTCTCCAATTCCTTTTACTCAAAACACGTTCATCTTTGAAGATCTGGTCGACATGATCAGACCAGGCCAGTCTCGGGCCGCCACATTTCCGCACACCTCTTTACTCGCTCAAATATAAACCTCATTCGTCAAAATTTGAATTGTCTTACGGAAGTTTCAAGAACCCCTGACCCTTTTAGGACACTCGTAAAAAATTTAAAAAAAAAACTGTATGGTGATAAAAACATCGCAGGAAAAAAACAAAATTTATTTATTTAAATTTGTTAAAATATGCTCCTGAGACAGATTTGGTTGAAGTTTGTCAACCAGGAGACGCTGGCGCAATCCCGGCGCTGACGATGGATACTGCACTTCACGACATAAGCTTTTAGCTTACTCCTGTAAAGTGTCAGGTTTGTGTCACAAAATATTTATTCTCAAAGCTTATCGAAAATTACTACCACCTGCAGTTGGTTAACGGGTTTATAATCAAAGTTTTGACAATGCATAAATATTCTACGTGAAATATTTAGCTTACCTTGCCACCATGCAGGGTCCTGATCTCTATTAGTGACTGAAATAATATCGTCTTTTTCAAAGCTCAACTCATCCGCATTCTGTGCCGTGTACGGATATAGTGCCATAACCTAGAAAATAACAAATCGTAGAATAAAATCGGGTCATTAACAAAATATGAGCAAGTTGGGAATGAGATCGATATGGTATAGTCGAAATATGGGAATTAACAAGTAGTTATCTCAAGAGATATACGGCAAAAGATGGACTTTCCATCAGACTTATGACTGATCATCGGCTGGTTTAATGAGATCACTTCACACTTGAGTAACATTCACCAATTCCAGTCCATCCATCTGCTGCAGCTGGGATTTGAACTCAGACCTCCAGCCTAACACGCCGGCATTCTACCCGCTGTGTCATGAAGGCTGATGATCGAAGCGAGAAGGAAACCTTCTATATTTTGTACTACCGGCAACTGCTGACATGTGGTTTGGTATTTGGCGTACAATCCAAACAACTTTTTTTATTGTTACTTCAACTACGACATGTAGAAAATCCTGTGTTTGTCACAAAAAATAAAACGTGAAATTAAAAAAAATATGGGAATTACTTTATCAATAACTTGCTCCTGCGACATGATGTCCATCTTAGACGAGAGGACGGGAGTTGTTCTGCCGGAGGCACGACCCGATGGTTGAAGAATCTGTAAATAAATAAAAGTAGATTATTTAATTTGCTCAATAACACAAGAAAACTTAATAAACATACGTTTAATAATATTAAACCTTATGTGGGCGCCACATGCCAGACTTTTCTATCCTTACACACACTTTGGGCTTCCGTCACATTCATGTAATTCCTCATACACACTCTATGACTCCTTTTACTCGGAACACGTACGTTACTCGTTACTCCTTACACCTCTTCTTTCACACAGGTATATTCTCTTTGTTATCCTTTCATCGTTCATTCTCTTTACATATCCCAACCATCTCAACTTGTTCACTTTCATTTTAGTCACAACATACGTTTTATATTCACTCAACTCTCTAACCACTTCATTTCTTATCCTATCTCTCCACAAATTCTTCTCAGCAACCTCGCCTGACAGCATTTATACCTGATTCTTTCTTCTTCAGCCATGTCCATGACTCACTCGCATACATCAATGTTGGCACCAGGAGGGCGTTGTGCACCAGTATCTTTGCCTTAGTAGATACGTTGCGACTTTTGATAATAGGACCAATCGCCCTGGTACCTGCTAACTTTCTTCTTTCAATGTCAGGTTTAAGCTGTCTGCTTCAAATAAAAAAATACCAACAATTACAATGTGTCTTACCTTAACATAACTGGCGGGGAACCAGCCCACTAGTCTCTTGTGTCCCTTAGCCTGGAGTTCTCCCTCCCACCAGCCGCTGTCTGCCTTCTTCCGCACCATGATCAACTGGCCCTTCTGAAGACTCAACTGCTCCGCGCTGAAATGTCATAAAGCCTTAAGAGATCCGCCAACATAATGACTTGATCGAGACGTTTAAATTTTGAACGGACACTATTCTGGTCCAAACATTCTGTCTCCGTTTACTTTTAAGGAGCATAGTGCCAGAGCAAAAATAGTTCTACTATCGCTTCAACTTTTTCAGACTTTGCATAAAAAGGGGACTGAATATCAAAAAAATATCTGCTAGAGTCACAGCGTCTTACCTTAAACATCTTATCAACCAAATTACAGCATTATATTATCTAACAAACTACGGAAATAATCTCAAGTTTCAGTCAATTTCAGAATGATTTTTCATTAAGAAAATTTACAAAAATCAAACTTCTACCAGCTCGAGTCACTAAAACATATTCTCATTTATCCATGTTTTAAATCTTGATGATATCTTTATTATAAGCTGAGTAATCTTAATTTTCCCGAAGCAATTTTTTGCAAGCTTATGCATCTTAAATATCTTTCTATTTCATTATTTGTTAACAGATAAAGTTGGTTTTTCTAAACATCGAGAAGTTCGCTTGTCACTCTCAGTTTCTCTTAGGATCACTTGATATACAATGGTTTTGGTTTGGTTCTCACCTGGTAGCAGTGTAAGATGCCAAAGCCTGAGCAATTTCTTTCTTCGTAGCTCTGCCCGTAACAGAGTCCCTTCCCGAGACAGAGTCTCTGCCCGATACACTGTCTCGTCCGCCTCCAGCTCCTCGGAGACCACTGGAGACCGCCGCAGACATGGCAGCCATGTCCGTGATGGAAGCCACTTCACTGGAAATGGGGGTAGAGGGTTTCTGCTCTTCGCTAGCCTGTTGAGCCGCAGTCTGCTCCGCGGTGAATTGATTGGAACTTGGAGTTTGAGCCGGAGCAGCAGACGACAGAGGCTGGACGTAGTTGGACGGGAAGATACCAACTCTGCAAAATTTAATTTCAAATTAAAATCAAAAGACCCTGGAAAGTAGAAATGAGATTAACAAGCTGTTATCTCAACAGATATACAGCAAAGGATGGACTTTCAATCAGGCTTACGACTGATCGTCGGCTGGCTTAATGTAATCACTTTACACTTAAGCAACACTCACCAATTCCAGTCCAGAAAGTCCATCATACCTGTTGAGATAACTGCTTGTTATATTCAACTACGACATGTAGAAAATTGCGATATTCTCACAAAACATAAATTGTGATTTTCAAAAATAATCTTAGAAATGACATTGTTCACTGAAAGAATAAATAAATCAGTTATTCCTCGACAGAATCTAAAGGTAACAATCACATGATATCTGAACTTCCTTGGGAAGGACGCAAGATGGGCATCTTGACGCTTACGAGTCGGCATTGCCAGGCTTAAGTGATCACTATGCAAGGTTCACTCATTCCGCCACATCCTACTGTCAAATGTAATTTTTTTTAAAGTCTGCAACGTTTCACAGTGCACAATTTCTTCGATCCTATCGCCATCTGTTGAGAAGTAGATGCAACATGATTTAGGTAGTAATTTGTTACTATTAATTTGTCTGTGCTATCCGTCATTCTGAGAAAGTCATCCAACCGGTTCTTAAAAACATTCACTGATGGTGCTTGTATCACATTTTCAGGTAATCGGTTCCACATATTCACCATTCTATTGCAAGTAAAATTCTTTCTGGGATTACTGTGAAACTGTCCCTTGGTGAGCTTCATGGAATGTCCTCTCAAATGGGTACTGGCATTCAGGGTGTAGATGCAGCTGATATCGAGAACACACTATGAAAAACTTAATACTCAAAGTTAACACTAACCTGTCCCCTACTTTTCCCGTCCACCAATCTCCGTTCATCTCAATCACTTCAATGTTCTCACCCTGCTGGAATATCAAATCTCCGGGTTCCGTGGAGTTGTAGGGATATGCGGCACAGTACATTCCCAGGGCTAGAAGACACAGAATCAAATACATGAATAATAATGCGGATACATTTGTAGAATAGATTTCCTTTCCATGCAATACAAAACAAAACATTCCAAATGAAAAGCAACCCACTATCATTGTTTGTATTTTTGGTTCTTATGTGATTACTAGTGGGTACCTACCCGTGAATTCACGGAGGTTGGTTTAATATGTTTTTGTGTAACCACTATTACTACTCCACCCTTCAAAATTCTTCGAGAGAACACAGGAAAATCACAAGGCTCCGTCTTTTCCCCGTCTTTCCAATATCGTCAAGAAAGTCGTAGAACCAGATTCACATCGTCGACTTTCTTAGTTGGTACCCACCCGTGAAAGCCACAAGACTCCTCTTTACCTGTGTCATTCCCATACTCATACTGCCACTCTACCACGGTCTTTAAAGTTAATCGAAGGAACACATCAGGGAAATCACAAGGTTCAGTCTTTTCCCATGCCCCTGCTATTGCTGTTGATAATGCTGCCCTGACAATGTTCTGATGTCATTGTAATAGGAACAATGTATCGTAAAGAGCAAGGGGGTTCCTGAGCATGGGTAACCCTGTGTGTCTTGCATTATTGGAACATGCCGAATATAGGACCATGCGAAACTTTTCGTAGCCAACATCTTCTTACAGTTGGCGAACTGGAATATAGTAGGTATATGGATTACTTTGAATCCCCTAATTCGTTGTCGTGAATCCTTATGTCCCTTCACATTCACTATATAGGATGTATTTGATACATATCCACTCCATGTGCTGTGCACTTCGCACAGTATTGAAGATCGGTCTGATAGTCTTCTGGTTTGGGCACGTTAAAAAAATAAACACTAAAAATAATCTAAGGTAACATTACCGTCTTTTCGGTAAGAGGTGTGGAGAATTGGTCGCTATTTGGTGTGAAAAAATATAGGGTCTTACCTACTTTCCATACTAATTTTACATACGTACCTATACTATATTATACCTACAGTAATTATGATTTGAATGACTCTATCAATAATTAATATAATAGGTAGGTAGGTATGTATGTAGTACTTGATTGTTTCAAAATCATACGAACCAACTGATAGTACCTATTCAAAACTGTTTTCATTCCATTTGGCTATACGTACCTACTATAGTATATATATAGTATGTAGGTATGATTCGAAAAACTCGATGCATTCTGTATCAAGTAGGTATGTACCTACCTATAAGTTACTGTATTCACCAAGTACCAATAATTCGAAATTTCAAAAAGTTTGAATTCACATTACGTCAAACGTATTGTTGAACCAACACTTTTCGTCCGATGTAAAGCGCTAGTGTAGAGAACATTTTCAAAATTTCATAGATTCGATCCGTTAGTTTGCATAATAATCACGGTACTATTTATTTTCGTCGCGCGCTGCGCACAGATGGACCGACAGACAGACATAGTACAATTATTTAAATTGATAAGCAGTCTCTGTAATAAACCCATAGACTCTTATATTAAGTACCTAGATGGCGTACTGAATGCTAGTAGTGAAGTAAACTGGTGCCCACAAATTGTCAAATCATACGAAGTATTTTGACATTTGGTGGGCAACGTTTTCGAAATTTTGTTCTTATAGTTAAAAACTGTATTAGTTTTATTGTTATTTAGGAATTAAGCGATAGTTTAATGGCATTTTAGTTTTTATTATTGATATCTTGTTAATTAATAGTGTGAGTTTTACGACTCTAAAATACCAAAAAGTGCCAAGCGTGAAATTGCGTCACTTCCTTTCTATTGAAAATACCTGAAGTCAGATGTCTACGTACTACTAAATATAAAAGTCTATGGATAAACCATTCTGGTGGCCACACTTATGTATGGAAGGGTGACATAGGTGTGGTGGAAAAAGGTTGAGAGTGGAATAACTGTGGTGAAGATAAGGTTGAAGAGAAGAATGTGTGGAAAAACACTGAGAGATGTACTAAGCCAGAACTGCACATACAAATGGCGGGAGTTAGCCAAAACTGATTTGTTTTTATTATTTTGTTTGTGACGATCCTATGTGGTGATTTAATCTATCATTTTTACTGCTTATGATGATCCTATATGGTGATTTATACTGAGAAAAATGTATGGTGCCTTTGGGGCGATTTTATCGCTAAACGGCGCCCAAAATTGTCCAATTGTTATTATTTTATGCCACCTTTAGGTATTTGGATTTTTTTATCGAAATGGGTATTTCAATCACAAAAAGTCTGAGCTTCCATACGCAACCCCTATTTTTCAAGCCCCCTATTTCCCTACAGATGAGCGGTAACTAGGATGAAAGTGAACAAGTTGAGATGTATAGGGCTTGTTGAGAGAATGCCTGAGAATAGAATGACAAAGAAATACTATACAAAGTCTGAATGAGAGGTGTTAGGAGACAAGGTCGTCCGGAAGTGAAAATTTTGATCGGATATTCAAAAACGGACTATGTTGAGCATGAAGCATGAATGTGATGGGAGCAGATGTATGGACGAATAGAAAGTTGTAGCTCTTTGTCCTCTGTCAAATTCTCAAATTCTGAGGATACAAATGTTCGCAGTATCCCCAGTTTGCATGCAAATCCAAAGATAAAAATAACAAGTATGTACTTAATTCATTCTACAAAACAACCGTGAAATTCAACAATGATTATAAAATGTTGTTAATACTGGGTGTTTGCTTCCGTGTGTAAAATCTCTTGAGGGGCGATAGAGGATGAAAAACTACGAAAAATAAGTTCAATGAATGCATGACCTAAAATCAACTGTTTTGGAATTACAGCCTTTTGAAAATTTAATGGTATGAAAATTTCCCATTTAGGTCTTTTAGAATTGATATTTTTTGAAAATATATCACAAATACTAAATACTGACTATAATTTTTGTTTTGTTTAGTCAAAATCGCATTAGTGGTTTGTGAGATATTTACAAAAAACCTAGATGGGAAATTTCATACTCGTAAATGTTCAAAAACTCCAAAACGGTTGATTTTAGGTCATGCGTTCGTTAAAACTTATTTTTCATAGCTTTTTATCCTTCATCACCCCTCAAGATATTTTATACACGGAGGGAAACACCACGTACAATCAACATGTGAACAGCATTCCAGGTTAATACAACATATTTAATTCAAACCTGGATTAGTATCTTGCACTATTTCTGTTGGGGGTGTATCTTCATATTCTAAAACACAAAATCGAAATCAGTCATATCCGTGTCTTTTCATACCACAACACAAACACAATGACATCTAACTTAGACGTGTCCTAATAATATTTTGACAAACCTGGTTGAGTGTAAGGTTGTTCTGTGTATGGTTGTTCTGTGGTAGACTGTAAAGATTCCACCTGTCCTTCGCTGATTGTTTCGGGCACTTCCGCAATACCTGAAAAACACAACAAACACTGTTATTTTAAGGTCCTATATGCCGTCGGCGCCCTGAAATGTTCTCAGCCGATACTGAGAGAATCGTCTTGAAACTGAAGGCAGGATAGATGAAAGTATGGACTACAGATTGACTGTTTTGAAATTACAATATTTGGAAATTACTTAAATAAATAAATATCCCGAAAGTACACCTGAAATTTACGGGATCTGAGGAATTTCCGTTCAGTTTTTCAGATATAAAAGTATAATTTAGCCAAAATACTGGTAATTATTATCTTAACAAATTGACTGTTTTAGATTTTTTAATTTGTTCCCAGGTTCCTTTTAAGAAGGTATAATTCACTTTGTCGCTAACACTCTCATACAAAATTTGAAAAGGTTGAAGCAATAATACAACAATTTTTACTCAAGCGTATCGCCTCACAATGAAATGAGTGCACGATTGTTTTGCTTTGTTGATTCGAGCAATTACTGCAAAGGAATTCGGACAATCTCGCATATTTTTTAATTAATTTACTTACCCTCCAGTACTGTCTTTGATTCCATGGTATCTTGCATTCCTCCGAGTTCTCCACCTGTGTCGCCTGCTCCAACCATCTCCACATAAGATTCGGGGAAAAGACCGGTATGTCCTACAAGAAAACATAACATGAATATGTGTTTATTGTTCATTATCGTCTTTAGGCCCTAACTTCGAACACTTGGACTCCTCAAATTTACATAGTTATAGTCTATTAACAATCAAGAGGAGCAATAAGAAAAGATAAGCACATCAGTGCTAACAGAGTGTAGAACGTCTGCTAGCATTTCCCAGGGAACACACAATCTAATTTGAACAATAAGCAATATCAAACAACAAAGTAATATCAAACAAAAATTCTGAGTAAAAGGAATCGTAGAGTGTGTATGAAAAATTAAAGTGTGTGTAAGGATAGGAAGTATAAATCGGGGTTGAAAGCAGAATGGGATAGGATAAGAAATAAGTGAATGTAAGACTAGAACAAATTTAGATGGTTTGTGCATGTTGCGAGAATAATGAATAATGACAGGATAACTAATGGATGACAATATACCTCTGGATCTTCCGCTCAGCCATCCCGGATCAGTCTTGGAGATAGCAGGAACCATCACGATATCACCTGGTTGTAAGGAGAGCTCGTCTACAGAGCGAGCCACAAATTCATAAACGGCACGGTACTTGATTTCATCAGACCCGGCTGCAACATATTCAAATTGAACAAAAATTATTAATTGTCACAAATTACTAGAAATGATTCATTATTATTTTTTGAGGACACTTAAAAAAAAACATACAGTGAGGGCACAGAATAGGACTAATACATCAAACATGGTATGGAAAAAAATAATGGAGAATGCTCATTTAGATTGAAAAAAACACTCAGACCAAGGCTGATGAAGAAGAAGAAGAAGAGAACGGGCTACCTAATACTCATTAGTATATTATACGCTTTTAAACCGTAATTTTAACTGTTTAATTCTCCTTTCACTAATACATTCATGTGACCCCTGTATGGCTAAATATGTGAAATACCTAGGTATTTCACATATTGATTTTGATATTGATTTCGATGATGCCACATATGCAGTATTCAATTACTCATTTTTACATATCATTTAAGTTAGATTTCGTTTGCGCCAGGCCTGTATTTTTTGCATTCTCAGTGGAGGAAATAGAGAAATATGTTAAAATTCAAGCACTGGGGCATCAAAACAATTGTTCACCAGAAATGTTAAAGACATAAAGTATATTGCTTTCTAATTTAACATTTGGTTAAGTACATGGTTGGAGCAGTTGGTTGAGGCGGTGATCTCTCAAGCGGGAGGTGCCAGGTTCAAACCCCGGCGCTGGCAATGTGTTCCACACTTCGCGATACAGGCTTTTAGCCTAATGCAAAGTGTGCAGGAAAGTATTTGGGTTTGTGTATGCAAACCCAGATCCTTTTCTAATAATAAAAAAATCTGGGTAACCATTTAAAAGTACACAGATTGTGGCCAATAAATAAAAGTTTTTAGTTTTCAACCATGGCGAGCTTATTGCAACGTTGCTAACCCCAAATTTATTATTCAAAGCGATGGATTAGTCACACGCACTCAAGACACAAAATTAATTTCAGCGTTGTTAGTCATAAGGGACAAAATTCACAAGCGAACATCAATCTTATGACTATACATTTAAATAACCTGATGTCGGTTTCAAGTCGAGCAAAAATGGATCTTCCCAAATGCTAAAATCGTCGGTCGATTGCTTCTTTGGTGGTGTTTTTTCTACTATTTTATTTGATTCCTTTTTGGTTTCGGTTTTGGACGGAACGGTGCGAAAATCCCACAGGTCCAAAACTTTCAAAATAAATAAAAAAACATTAAAAACTCCTTAAATTCACTATTTTGTCATCTGATGATAACAATGTTCTAACTGGCAATTTTACAAAATATTAACTTTTAGCGTGAAAATGTTTCTTATCAAAATAATCTATGGGTATTATTAACAAAAACACCCTAAAGTGGAGTAGTTTTGTAAATAACGAGACTAATAAGGTTCCAACATTGTATTTTGATATCGTTTCTATAACATTTTGGTCGTATCAGTTAGAATCTTGTTAAATTTGGGTGTCGATTCCCTGATTGTCATAAAAGTTGCAGAATCCTGGGTTACTCCTGTTAATTTCTTGCCAGTATCTTTGAAGGGAGTAAAATGATCACTTGATCCAACCAATGACAGTCTTTAAAGTCCATTTTGTGCTGTGCATTGGCTGAGATATCGAGATTATATATACTCCTATAACGAGATTAAGTTATTGCAAATCCACTAGACAAAAAACTTACCTGGTTCATTAGCGGCGCCGCTCGGCACGGCACTGGTACCCCATGTTGTATTTGAAGCCGGTTCCGATCCCCAATCGGCCGTCGCGGCAGGAGTGCTCCAAGAATCAGCTACAATTAAGAAAAACATCAATACATACATAACCAAAACACCAATTTAAAAGGTCACAGTTTGAAGTTAAACAAACACAGTTTCAAGCAGAATCCCTTGAAGCATTTAACAAATAGAGTAGTAGTGGATGCATGGAATAGTCTGCCGCCAGAGTTGGTTGTGGCGGAAAGTGTTCATGTGTTTAAGAATGGACTTGACTTGTTTAAGAATGGCTATCAGTTTATGAATACTTTTGCATCTTTTGTTGGGTTATTCAAAGTATGTATTTCACCCAATCTCATAAGAAACATGTGACGCTGTATCATCCAATTGAATGTCTCTTACCAGGGGCAGAGTCCCATGCGGAAGTGCTGAGCTGAGATGCGGTGAGAGCCTCGTATTCAGCTTTCCTCGCCTCCCACAGTTTGTATACCTAGAAATTACGTTAATAAAACAGTATTAGATTAGATAGCTTTGTAGATTTTCACGGTCCTTGTTAATCACGTCTCCATTCTTCTCGGGTGTACCATGTGTAGATTGTCGATGTTGTCAAGCTTTCGGCCCGCTTGCTGAGGCCATCCTCAGGACTAATGTAGTAGCATCTTTACTGTGATGTGTGTGTGTTGCAGGGGCGAAGCTACCTAAGAACACGATTCCCATCGAGTTATCCTTTGATTTAGATAGATAAATAATAGTTAGAATGATGTATAATCAGAAATGCACTAAAAAATATTACATTCAAACTTTGTAGATTCGTCTCCGATAGATGGCGGTGCACGGTATAATAATATTAGTAGTTTAAATAACCGCGGGAAACGTTTCCGATAGGTACCCGTACTCCGCTATTATACTGTGAGGTAAACCGTGTCGTCTTTAGTTACTGGTGCAGATTTTATTACCAGGTGGGTGTGTTCATATTCCTTTAAAATGACAAAAATATATCTTTCTCTCTGTCTTATGAGAAAACGGGAATACTACTGTCTCTTTCAACATCATCGAGGAAAAAACTTACCATGTCTTAGCGGCAGTAATTTAGGAATGTTTTTCAAAAGAGACTAGTTCACTGCACATTTCTATTCTCTAATACAAAGATATTTTAACGAATGGGTCAAATTTGTAATGTTATTTTAAAAAATGCAAAGCACGAGAAGTATTGCTGTTTACAAATATTATCGCTAGATGTGACTAATAATTTGAGGATTTTAGACCCTTTTTGTTTGATTGACAAGTATATTAATCTATTGATAACTACAGGTATTAATATAAGGTTATTAACAAGTAGTAGATTTTCTCATATTCAATTTTAGAATATTTTAGATACATGTTTTTTTCTTCATAATATGACATTCTCAATTTTAGAATATTTTAGATACATGTTTTTTTCTTCATAATATGACATTCAAATTATTAGCGATATAAAACTTTTCATATGGCAAGATTTTATCTGACACAAGCTCACCACAAGCTGTCAAAACAAATGGAATATGTTTTGTATATTTTTATCTCCGGGTTTTGTATTTAGTATAATATTATATTGTATTTTTTATGTTTTAATACTCATATGGAGGTATTTTAGTGATAGTTGTGGAAAGCGGTTCAACTTAATATATTTTTACTAACTAAATATAATTACAAACTTTTTCGATCGATGTTGATATACCTGATAAACCTTAAAGATGGGAACGTGCTTAATTATATAAGGTATGTATATTAATTTAATATTTTAGGTAATTATTATTTTCGACAATACGCTGGAAAATTGATAATATAAGATAATACAGTGGAATCGTGTTATTTTTTTTATTTTGCATAACGATAGAGACATCTGCATAATAAATTTGAAAGCTGCGTGTTTTGCTTCGATTTTGATAGATGGTGTTGAGTGGCCGTGTGTACCCACGAATTACAATACATATATTGCGTTTGCAATAAAAAATATTAGTACCGGCTTCCCTTCTACAGAAATCCACCCTTCGCCACTGGTGTGTTGATGAAGTATTTACTTGTGCAGCGTTAACAGTGTAGTGAAAGGTAGTTATGAGATGTTAACTTTTGCAACGAGAGCAGGTTATGAGTGTGTCGTAGAGTTGTATCGGTGGAAGGTGGTGGGGGAAGGCAGCGGATGTGTATTCTCATCCAGTAGTGGTTTCCATGCCGATTTTAGTTGTAATCCGTCGTCTCTGTTGATACTGTTCGGGTGTTTCTATATTTCTATTTCTTCTCTTATGAGGCGTGTGTGATATGATTTGGGTTTGAAGATGGCCTCAGCAAGGAGGCCGAAAACATCGACAATCTTCACACGGTACACCCGAGAAGAATGGAGAAGAGAGTATTCGATTAGCATAAATACTCATTTAGGTAACACATAATGTTGTTTGGACGAGGCATTCGCTTATACGAACCTGTTCACATTTGTCCGAGAGTTTGATAATGTTTCCATTGAGTTCAGTTAGTTCGTTGTTGTTCTTCTCAACATCCTTGCTCTTTACTTCTATGATGGACTTTGCTGCATCAATCTGGATAGCAAATAAACAAACAGTTCATGAGCAGTCTTAGTCGCTGTATTATAGAGTCATCGAAAAAGATGGACCCTATTTTAATAGATGGAAAAGATGGACCCTATTTTGTGCTCGGCGATGCGGACTGCGGAGAACAGAGAGGACTGGAGGCGCCTTGTTTTGTCCGTGGGTAGCTCCACAAATCACGACCCTCAGCAATGAGGAAACGATGAAAGAAGAATAAATTTTAAAAAGGTACAACCTTGGAACCATTCATCTTAAATGAGTGATTCATTCACTGTATGATAACTGCTGAATGTAAGTTTTGTTTGATGTATGATACAATGGGATTGCGCATGGGCAGGCTAGTTGGGCATATATTTAGTCTGCGGATGCGCTATTAATAGTATAAACTGAATTTACCTTATCCTTGAGTTGTTTCAGTGTAGCCTCCATGTTGCTGAATTTGTTCTCTTCGTCTCCCGATTTCACCTGTTATGAAAAATAAAACAATTACTTTAAAATTTACAAATTTTGAGAGTGTGTTTACTAGGGATGGAGACATTGAAAGAAGACTGTTGGCCGGTTCTAAGACGAATGGTCCACTCAGACCAATTGTTAGTAGTAGCAATGTGGCTACCAAAGCAATGCTGTCTTATTATAGTGCCAACCTGCATGTATGCTAGTGAGACAAGGACATGATTGAAGAAGGACCAATCATGGCTGAATGCGGCGGAAATGAGATCATTGTGAAGAATGTGTGGGAAAACATTGAGAGATTGAATAAAAAATGAGGTCATCAGAGAAATTAATGTCTCAAAGACAGATGTAATGACTAGAATGAAAGTGAATAACTTGGATGTTTCGGGCATGTTGAGAGAATGAATGGTAATAGGATTTTCATCCAACATACCTTAGCATCCCAGTGTGCCTTCTCCTGATTGAGAGCGATCTGCTTTGCATTAAGATCTTTCAAAGACTGCTTTAATTTTGACATTTCTTGCATCGAGACATCACGTGTGGTCCTGAAATAACGAAACAAAAAAATTACAACTAACCAACCTCCAGAATACATCTGGGTTCGATTCCCCGCCGAGGCAGATGGATGAACTGTAATTGGTGAACGCTACTTAAGTGTAAAGTGAGATATTAAGCCTGCAGATGATCAGTCATAAGCCTGATGGAAGGTCCATCCTTTGCTGTACATCTGTTGAGATAACTACTTGTTAAATAGTACAGTGTTACCTCATGCCATCAATGGTCGTCTTGACATCCGCCACACTGGTTCTCGTGTCTACAATCTGTTGAGTGAGATCCTTGCCTCTCGTCTGTACTTGCGTGAGCTCAATACTGAGTTGTTGATTCTTCGCTTTGAGTGCCAACAGTTTCTCCTGCTCCTGGTTTCGCATTGCTTGGAGCTCTTGAGTTCTGTCGCAAAATAAATCTATTATTAGTTGGAGGAATCACAAAGAGGTTTTCCTACTAGTGTGTTTTTTATATCTTGCCCGCCAGCAGACGTTAGCTACAAATGGAGTCGCAAGATTGTATTATTGGCAGCCCTGATTGTCGGACCTTGTCATAAGAGCTGTCAAACGTCCTCAATATTCCCACATTGTATATTCTACAAGTAACCTACAATGCCGAAAATACTACAGAGCAGCGCTAAAGAAATCAATTTAAAGGCAAAATAGTTATAAGAATTGGAAAAAGAAAAAAATACTCTGATAATCCCTTTAATCCGCCATCACAAGTTTGAAAAATGTCAGTTTACTCTAACAATCCAAAAATTGTCTAATTTTTTTAAACAACAGTTCTGAAATATAATTTGAAAGTAGGGACAAAATGTATAGAATACCTCTTAGTCTCCCACTCTAACTGACACTGTCTCTCCATCTCTTTCCTGGCTGCATCACGCTTTTCCTGTAAGAAAAAAAAAACATATAAGTACATGAATGAACAGTCAATTGCCTTTTATTTTAATAATCTGATTAAACATGACCATCTAAGAACTTCTTGGCTCGACCGTGCTGAACAGATTCTCAAGGACATATGTGTTTTTTAGTAAAATGAATGTGACGGAAGCAAAAAGGTGTCTGTAAATATAGGGACATACGGTCTTGAAACCTTGTTGCTCACTGCCAGAAGTGTCCACAAACTGTAATGCACTCAACGAGCAATGGAGAGACGAATGATAAGTGTAACCTTGAGAGACTGGACAAGAAATGAAGATATAAGACGACAGTCAAGGGTCTCAGACATTACGGAGAGAGTAGGGACACTGAAATGGCAGTGGGCGGGTCATGTGGCAAGCCAAAAGGACGGCAGATGGACCCCCAGAGTGCTAAGAATAAACAAAGTGTAGGGAGACAACAAATAGCCCAGGAAAACTAGATTTATAGCGTAAATAATTCTCGGAAAGCTGGAAACTGTTTTAATCTCTTCGTTAACATGCAAAGAAGGTTTCCTGAAGTTTGCACCAATTTTACGCTTGTGCTAAGTACAGGGTGTCCCAAAAACAAAAAAAAAATTTGAACTTTTTTCAGTTTTTCATTAATAACTCCTAAAGGAAGCATTCTAGACAAATTGTGTTCTTCTGTGAATTAAAGTAGATAAAATTCTTCGTCTACTGAGCATAAATACTACTCTCTACTCTGAAAAATAACTGAGAAACAGCGATTTACGATTGTGATGTTTTTCTCAACAAATGACAATTTTCTTAATTTTCTTGAATCGTTGTTGAATATCTTCTAATCCAAGCTACTTACAGCAAATTTTAGTACATATGATTCAATGGCCGGTTAATTCTCTATAAACTGGCATTAAAATTTTACCTCTATATTAAATTGTTTAGGATATAGAGGTATTTAAAGAGAGACGAGTGAAATAGAGAAATTTTTTAAACGATAGATTTCGGTATGTGAAAGGTAAGATAGACTTAATTTTGCGGCTCTTTCTTAATAACGTACAATTTTTTTAGTTAAAAACCGAAATTTTGCTATTGATACGCCACTGTGTAACAACTTATATCGAAAAGACTATTTTTTTACCTTCATCAGTTTTACTAATATAACTCCTGAGCAGTTGATGTTAGGGAAAAGATATTTTACTCAAAATTTAACTAAAACTTATTTACTATAACGTGATTTCAAAATTAACTCTGTAACTTAAATAATAACTGAGTTACAGTGTTTGAAAAAAAGCATTACCAAAAAAATTAAATTGCCTCGGCTATTTTTGTTGAATAACTCCTGAACCGTGATATAGAGAAAAAGTTCAAGAGATTTAAATATAAGGTTAATAAATTTTCTATAACACAAGCGTAATAAAATAACTTTAAAAGTTATAGTAAGAAAGTTATGGATGATCAAAGTCAATATTTTGTGTAACCATTCGACGTTTGCTTATGAATTATATTTGCCTAGTAAGCACCTCCGAGACGGTGTAGTATGAAATATGTCTCCCTAATAAAGTACCTGCTTGCCATATACGAGTAGTATGAAATATGTATATCTAAACAAGCGTCGAATGGCTACACAAAATATTGACTTTGATCATCCATAACTTTCTTACTATAACTTTTAAAGTTATTTTATGACGCTTGTGTTATAGAAAATTTATTTACCTTATATTTAAATCTCTTGAACTTTTTCTCTATATGACGGTTCAGGAGTTATTCAACAAAAATAGCCGAGGCAATCTATTTTTTTTAGTAATGCTTTTTTTCAAACACTGTAACTCAGTTATTATTTAAGTTACAGAGTTAATTTTGAAATCAAGTTATAGTAAATTAATTTTAGTTATATTTTGAGTAAAATATCTTTTCCCTAACATCAACCGTTCAGGAATTATATTAGTAAAACTGATGAAGGTAAAAAAAAATAGTCTTTTCGATATAAGTTGTTACACAGTGGCGTATTAATAGCGAAATTTGGGTTTTTAACTAAAAAAAATGAACGTTAATAAGAGAGAGCCGCAAAATTAAGTCTTCCTTACCTTTCACATATTGTAATCTATCATTTAATAAATTTCTCTATTTCACTCGTCTCTCTTTAAATACCTCTATATCCTAAACAATTTAATATAGAGATAAAATTTTAATGCCAGTTTATAGAGAATTAACCGGCCATTGAATCATATGTACTAAAATTTGCTGTAAGTAGCTTGGATTAGAAGATATTCAACAACGATTCAAGAAAATTAAGAAAATTGTCATATGTTGAGAAAAACATCACAATTTTAAATCGCTGTTTCTCATTTATTTTTCAAAGTAGAGATTAGTATTTATGCTCAGTAGACGAAGAATTTCATTTACTTTAATTCACAGGAGAACACAATTTGTCTAGAATGCTTCCTTTAGAAGTTATTAATGAAAAACTGAAAAAAGTTCAACTTTTTTTTTGTTTTTGGGACACCCTGTACTTAGCACAAGCGTAAAATTGGTGCAAACTTCAGGAAACCTTCTTTGCTTGTTAATGAAGATATTAAAACAGTTTCCAGCTTTCCGACAATTATCTACGCTATACCCCCTTTTTTAACGTTAAAACACCGGTCTATGTTGAATAACTCCTCAATTCAGATATTTACGGCAATATTTTACTAAACATATTTAATGGTGGGTTAATTTTCTCTAACTTGAGATTAAAACTTTATACCTATAGCGCATAGTTAAGGATGCACAGGTGTTTAAAGAGAGACGAGTGAAATAAAGAAATTTATTTAATGATAGATTTAGATATGTAAAAGCTAAGATAATTTAAATTTTACTATTCCATTTTCTTAACGTATAGTTTTGTCAATTAAAATATAAATTTTAAATACTAATACGCTACTGCATAACATTTTATATCAAAAAGAGTATTTTTTTACCTTTATTGGTTTTAATAATATATCTCCTAAACGAGTAGTGTTAGGAAAAAAATGTTTATCTCAAAATGTATCTACAATAATTTATCTACATTATAATTGCAAAATAATTTCTTTAACTTAAATACTAAGTGAGGTAGAATTGATTAAAAATGGTATATAAAAAATAAGTTCATACATGTCGCCACTTTTTGTTAAATAACTCCCTGACCAAGCGGTGTAGCACAAATTCGTAAGATTAAATTTAAAGCTAAATAAATTATCTATAAAATAAGCATAATAAAATTTATTTGGGAGTTATAATAAAAAAGTACTAGATGTTCAAATTTGATTTTGTATGGAGGCACTTTGCTACGCAGGAACATTTTGTATGGGAAGCGTGGATTTATTTTACAAAATATTGATATTGATCATCTAGTACTTTTTTACTATAGCTCCCAAATTCACTTTATTATACTTATTTTATAGATAATTTATTTAGCTTTAAATTTAATCTTACGAATTTGTGCTACACCGCTTGGTCAGGGAGTTATTTAACAAAAAGTGGCGACATGTATGAACTTATTTTTTATATACCATTTTTAATCAATTCTACCTCACTTAGTATTTAAGTTAAAGAAATTATTTTTCAATTATAATGTAGATAAATTATTGTAGATATATTTTGAGATAAACATTTTTTTCCTAACACTACTCGTTTAGGAGATATATTAATAAAACCAATAAAGGTAAAAAAATACTCTTTTTGATATAAAATGTTATGCAGTGGCGTATCAGTATTTAAAATTTATATTTTAATTGACAAAACTATACGTTAAGAAAATGGAATAGTAAAATTTAAATTATCTTAGCTTTTACATATCTAAATCTATCATTAAATAAATTTCTTTATTTCACTCGTCTCTCTTTAAACACCTGTGCATCCTAAACTATGCGCTGTAGGTATAAAGTTTTAATCTCAAGTTAGAGAAAATTAACCCACCATTAAATATGTTTAGTGAAATATTGCCGTAAATACCTGAATTGAGGAGTTATTCAACAACAAAAGTGAAAAATACGAATATTTTAATTAGTTGAGAAAATTAATATGTAATTGGCAGTGTCTGTATCATAATTATTTTTTGATGTACAAAAGAGTATTAATACTCAAACGACGCAGAATATCACGTACTTTCATTTATACAAAAACAATATTTTCCTAGAAAGTATCGTTTAGAAGTTATTAGTGAAAAACTGAAAAAAGTACAAAAATATTTCGGTTTTTGGGTCACCCTGTACTTAGCACAGAGCTGGGCGGTACTCGAGTACAAGTACTCATACATTGTACTTTGAGTACTTTTTGTGTACTCAGTACTCAGTCACGAGTACATTTATTTATATGTACTTGTACTTGTATTCGGCGCATTTTAGACCAAAAAAAATACTCGAATACTTTTCCAAGTACTCGAGTACATTTCAAGTACTCGAGTACATTTCAAGTACTCGAGTACATTTCAAGTACTCGAGTACATTTCAAGAACTCGAGTACATTTCAAGTACTCGAGTACATTTCAATCATACTATGCAATAAGTATATTTTTATGCAAGTAGAGACTTGTCAGTTGTCGTTTCACAGTGGTAGAGTGTGGAAGTGTTATCATAATAAGGAAGAAGGTGTGCGAAAAGTTATTAAAAGAAAGTAAGTATCATTTTCATATCTAATATATCGTCACTGCGCCTACAAAATCCCATGTGTGGCAATATTTTAGAATATGACCGTTGTGTTTTTTAAATTATTTAACAACACGCATTGATTCAATTAAACATTAAGGGTACGCATACGGACATTTCAAAAATTTCTACAAACTGGAGACCTTATATCTCGACAACCGTCCTAAATATATGCTTTGGAAAAAATAGAGTAGACACATTGAACCTTTATCTAGGGAATAACCGTAATAGATTTATTTTATCTTGTATAGATTTCTCAAAAAAAAAATGTGAAAAACAAGGCTGATCTTTTTTCCGACAGACGTTACAAGATCTTGCTCAAACAGCCCTTGTCAGGGCTACTCGACGAAGGACATTGGCAACAATGTCCGGATCCTACAACTAAACATCGAGGGTATTAGCAAGGCTAAGACTGAATATCTCCAAAGACTGACAACTGAGAACAACACTGACGTAATATTGCTGCAGGAAATGCATACTGCAAATGAGGAACAACTCCTGTCCAGGGGAAGGCTGCAGGGATACACCCTGGCCGCTGGATACATCCGCGAAAACATCCGAAACTGGGCAGTGGTGCACACCTCAGACGTAGATGACATATCAATCATAGCTGTTAGGATCAATGAACTCACTGTGGTAAACGTCTACAAACCTCCAAGCCGCTCTTGGCCAGAGAATATGTTCCCGAACATTGTGTCCCATCCTACTGTGCTCATGGGAGATTTTAACTGTCACCACACGGACTGGGGGTACCAGAGCGAAAACCTGGAGGGGGAGAAGCTTGTGGAGTGGATGGATGTGACCAATCTGCAGCTCATATTTGATGCTAAGGAGAGGGGCACCTTCCGCTCTGCCAGGTGGAACCGCGACTATAATCCAGATCTGTGCCTTGTCACCAGGGACGGCTCGGGTAGATCCCAACCTATTTCTCGTACCGTGGCCGGGGACTTTCCCCATAGTCAACACAGGCCTGTGATGGCTACGATTGGACACACACTCACAGTCATACACTCCATACCAAAACCCCGATGGAACTTCCAGAAGGCGGACTGGGCAACTTATAAGACCATCTTAGACAACGAAATTGAGACCCTAGATCCACTCCCTACCAACTATAAAAAAATTGTGGACCTTATACTCGCCACAGCGAAGAAAACAATCCCCAGAGGCTTTCGAAAAGCGTATGTGCCGGGCTGGAATGAAGAGTGCGAGAGACTCTATAATGAATTTCTGAACACTTAAAATCAAAACGTAGCGGACCAACTGCTAGAGTCTCTCGACACAGCCCGAAAAGATCGCTGGTCTACACTGATGGAGAGCTTAGACTTCAAGCACTCAAGTCGAAAGGCTTGGGCTCTCCTTCGGAAGCTGGGTCAGAGCCCCTCCCAAAATCGCCCAGCCCGTGCATCTGCGAACCTTATAGCAAAATTTGTACAATGGTCGTGTGCATACGAAAGAAGAAGAAGAATGAAAAAATGTAATGAAATTTGGTGTTTCATTGGTCAGTGATGTACTCGGTACTCTGTACTTGTATAAGTACTCGAGTACTTATTACTGAGTACTTGTACTTGTACTCGAGTACATTTTGTGTACAGTACTTGTACTCAGTACTCGAGTACTTTTTGCCTGTACTCGGAACAGCTCTGACTTAGCACAAGCGCAAATTTGGTGCAAACTTCAAGAAACCTTCTTTGCATGTTAATGAAGAGATTCCAGCTTTCCGAGAATTATTCACGCTATACCCCCTTTTTTGATGTTTTTAGACTGGCCTAAAAGGAGATGGGCCGATAATATCATCGAGTCGGTGGGACATGGGTGGAGACAGAGCGCCCAAAACAGAGAATTGTGGAAGAGACCTATATCCAGAAGTGGAGGGAAAGGGGCTGAAAAGAAGAAGAAATATAGGGAAGTCTGGCATTCTTTTCTCTCTGTCTAGATGAAGGGGTAATATCTATCTTACCTGGTCTTCTTTCTGCTTTCTCTTAATCTCCTCCTGCTCTTTCTTCTGTATTTCCAATCTCAATTTCTCTCTCTTTTCTGCCTCTTCTCTCTCCTTTCTTTCACGTTCCGCCTGTAAACACACACACAATAAAGTTAGTATAGTATTAATAAAAAATATTAGTAAAAATAGTGTTTTTTTCCATTTTTTGGGGTTAATTTCGAATCAATCAAAAAACTTTTACGGTTATTCCCTAGATTTTAGGGCATATTATCGGTAGAAAAAAAAAATTCTCAGCGACTTTCGGAAAAAGAATTTCTGTCTTTTGGAAAAAAGATCAGAGGTGTTTTTCACTTTTTTTTGAGGAATCTATACAAGATATAAAAAAATCTTTTACGGTTATTCCCTAGATAGAGGTATCTACTCTATTTTATCCAAAGCATATTTAGTAACGGTTGTCAAGATCTAAGGTCTCCCGTTTTTAGAAATTTTTGAATTGTCGGTATGCGTTCTCTTAAACTAAACTTATATCCAAAGTACTTAGAATGTACTGTTAGAGATTTAGCCATGAATCTGCCTATCAAACATATCCTTTTATTGTGATGGATAGAAATGCAATGCGTAAATGATCTGAGGATACCAACCTGTTCCTTCTGGGCCTCTTCCAGGGCGGCCTAATGACGGAAGCAAAAGACAGAAACACAAACAGAATGTATTACAGAATGAGAGGCGTGTTTTTAAACTGTGATAAATATACATCGGGTGCTACGAAAAGCAAAATGAAAAGTATATGAAAGAAAAAGTCACCTTATTTTAAACTTTAAACACTCCTGTAATAGGAAAGTTTTCGTATTATGTATTTTGAAGATGATTCAATATCTTTTCTGATGGTATATATTTTGAAAATATTCCTCATGGGATCGCTGGGTTTAAGAATTCCCCTGCTCCACCCTTTTTTTTAATTATTTCGAAAATCCTGTAAAATCCAGGTGTTTTTGAAACTTCCCTAAGACATTTCAAATCATTTTCAACTAAAGGTTCACAGAGAGCTTGATAAGCTTGTGTTACGAAGTGGAGTATGTCGGCATCGGGGATTGAATCCGCTTACCATAATAGTACATTATAGAATTATTATTACAATGTCTCTTGGCAACATAAGGATACCACCACACTTTTCTATGTAAAAAGATGTACGACTCCATTTTTCTATTGCGTTATTACTGGAAGCGTGCCAAAGCTTCAGTGAACGCCTGTGTATTATTGATAAATTTAAAGTGTGCAAAGACAGCATAATATATTGCTTACCTTTTCTTTCATCTGAACTTCGAGTAGTGCGGCACGCCTGCGATCCAATTCAGCTTGTCCGCGTTCGTAATTCTCCTTGCGTTTGTCATCGAACGAAGTCTGACTAAGGGGACTGCTAACAGCAGAGTCTCGTCTAGAAAATGGAATTACCTGTTAATTAACTATATTTATCTATCTAATGAAAGTGAATAAATTCTGAAAGAATGAGTGACGATATAATGACAAATAGGGTTGCCAGATATGTTGGACAAAAAAACTGGACAATTTGTAATTTACGCCGTCCACCCCCCTAATAGCTTACTTAGCCAAGTAAGTAATTGATAAGGCTCGATCGTGAACTTCTTGAGGTCCGATTAAAAAAACCGGACAATACTTTATTTATTATATTTATTATATTTTTACGTCCGATTTTCCACGATTTTTTCAACCGGACAGATTTAAGAAAAACCGGACTGTACAGTCCAAAACCGGACATCTGGAACCCTAATGACAAAAATAGTGTATGATGCTGAAACAAGGAATGTCAAAATGGAATGGCAAATCAATTGTAGTATTTGACATTTATACTTTACCTGAAAGATGGTGGTATAAGTTCCGGTGGTAGCTTGAAAGGGATGTTCTCACCAGAGGCTCCCATCTCACAAAGATACATGGCCAAAACAAACTCGTCACAACCTGAAACGTACAACCGAAACAATGTTAAAACTTTGACTAAATTTTACACAGATATATGTGATAGCTGTAATGACAAACTAAATTCAGTTGGAATATACATAGTTCGATCTTCTCCCACTATCACAGCGAGTTATAGAGTAGTTACATATTTTTTTATCTCCGACCCTAGTCTCTCCAAAGCTATATGATATGTACCTACATACAACCTTCAATACAATTTGGGTGAGCTGGAAGAGATTGCTGTATAGCGATAAGCTCGCCCTAGTGAACATTACTTATTATTATTATAAATGTGTATTATCTTGTTTTATATGTAGTGTTAACTTGAATAAATAAATACATAGATAATTCAGGAACATACATACATAGTTGGTTGGAGTGTGAACCTTCAATTTGGAAGTGCCCACACAACACAAGTTTTTAGCTTAAATTGAAGAGTGCAGGAAAGCATTAGGATTTATATACGCAAGTCCAGGATTTTTTAGCGAATCTCACCCGGGACAGGATTTGATAATATTTTACTGGAATGACAAAGTATGTACATTCATTCCCCACAGTCTTGTCAGTAAAGACTATTGGTCCATTTTTGCCCATTATCCTTTATATTACAAAGTTTACTTTGCTTACCGAGGTTTCCGTCAGAATCGATATCAGCCAAAGCCCATATTCTTGCTAAGATAGGTTGCGGGAGTCTGGATTGTACGAGAATATTCCTGGCCTGAGCTCCGCTGAGATATCCAGTCTTCCCGCGATCGCAGCTGTTGAAGACCTGCGTGTATTTGAGTCGGGATGCCTGCGGGATGGCCCACTCGAGAGGTTGGCTCATCTGGACCATACCCTGAGACTCCATGCCAGTGCCTGAAATAAATACGATACTAGAACACTACAAGAATATAATACATGTATTCATCTATCAACCATTCACGCTGCACCCTAGCAGGGTAGGAAGAGGCAGAGAAAGTCCCAAATTTCCCTATCCTTACACATACTCCTAGCTTCCGTCATATTCATGCAATCTGTCTCTCCAATACATGACGTCCAATTCATAGTCTCTTCAATACATAGAGTACATGGTTGGTACAGTTAGTTGAGGTGGCAGTCTCTGAAGCGGGTGGTGCTGGGTTCAAACTCCGGCGCAACGGTGTATTCCACACTTTGCGATACAGGCTTTTAGCCTAGTCCAAGATGTGCAGGAAAGTATTTGGGTTTGTGTATGCAAGCCCAGATCGCTTTTTAAATAAAAAAAATCTAATCAAAATGCATCCATCCTTGATAATTGGGTCGACATAGTCGGTCCAAGTCAGTCTCGCACGAGCTCACCTATACTGATTATTTTTAGTCATCCTATCATCATTCATTCTCCCAACATTCTCGAGCTATCCAAGTTTATTGTAAATCTATTAGTGGATGATTCTTACCTGGCATAGAAACGATGGACGCTTGCATGCTGCCCACCACTCCTTGCATATTGGCCACTGTGCTCTGAATACTGCTTACAGTCGACAGCGGAGCCATTGTAGTTTGCACCGGCATAATACCTGGGGGACTAGAAATGGAGCCGGTACGAGAACTGGGCCCACTGGGAGGTTTTGGAGGACTTTGAATCAAACCTGTAACAGCACTGTTATTCAAATTAGCGAGGGGTTGAGTCGTTATCACCCCCGCTGCGTTGCCAATCAAAGACGGTTGTGGTCCACCGATTAACGGTTGCATTGCAGGCTGTGATCCTCCCAACGGAATCAACGGTTGCGATACAGGTTGGACCATTGCTACAGGAGCTGGTGGCATTCCTTGCAACAATGATTGCGATGTAGGTTGAATCATCGGTTGCATCATCGGTTGTACTGGGGGCATCATCGGTTGGGTTGGGGGCATCATCGGTTGAGTCGGGGGCATCATCGGTTGATTCATTGGCATAATCGGCTGGGATGCAGGAATGATTGGTTGAGCTGCCGGTATCAACGGTTGTGTTGGTTGTTGCATTAATGGTGCTGATATCGGTATTCCAGGTATCAACGGTTGACTGATGGCTGCTGCTGACTGGGGCGGTGACAACGGTTTTATCGGTTGCGCTGACGGAGGCGTTATCGGCTTTATAGGAGGTGATGTAACAGATGCAACACCTGAAAAAAAGTCAAACAAGCAATCATAAAAAACTTTTTAAAGACTATGCTTATTTTCTCAATTAAAAATTTAATTAATTAAAATTTACTAATTGAAATGTGCTTATGATAAACCACTACTACAATTTTAGATTATCACCTAAAGCAAATATGTACGTGCAAATTTTCAAGGTGCTGAGACATTGGGAAGTTATTAAAATTTGAAGGGGAAAATGTAGGCGCAGATAACAATTGGAGATGAAGTTGAAAAAACATAGTAAGTAAAACAAATTACTATCAAGACTATGATTTCTAGATGAATTAACACACTTTGTGAATCTTTGTAAATCACGGAGACATTTTTATTGACATACTTGGTGGGTTTAGTGAGGCAACCAGAGATGGAGGAAGGGCTTTAGGAATTTCCACTCCGTGTAGTTTCAAATTGATAATCTGAAAACAAAACACGAGACATATTATATAGAAACACAGATATCATAATATTATGGAATTTATTTTATATTGAACTCAACACAATCTTACACTGGAATTTCACCCTGTCCTCAATCATTCTCTCAACATGTCCACACTATTCAAGTTTGTTCATTTTCATTCTAGACACAACACCGGTCTTAAGGTGCTCTTACACAAGCAACAATTGCGGCAACTCGTAAAAATCGTATCGATTCACATTATTTCGCAATAGTATATAGCAATATTTAAAGCGAGACAATGATATTGCGTGCAAACGCATAACAGAACTGACTAAAACGACCAAACCGATTAGATATTCAGCAATAAGAAATATAGATCAGAAATCCGAGAGCGCGTAAGACAAACGGAAGCAAGAAGTGTATAAGTATAGGGAAGTTTGGTGTTCCGTTCTCTTGGGAGATGGAAAGTCGGAATATTATATTTATTAATTTAGTAATGTACAACAGGTTTCAACAGACAGAACTTACCTTACAAGCGATGGAGAATTCTTTCAAATCCAGTTTGCCATCCGAGTTGGTATCTGCTAAGAACCAGATCTGTCCCAGAACTGGCGGCGGCAACTGAGACTAAAACAAACAGAAAACATTTATTCAAGTAGTCATCATAATATCGTATTTTATACCGAAACTAAATTAAGCAACCGTTACAATAAATTGCATTTAAGGGAATTGAAGATTACTCAGCTAATACTAAAGATATCATCCTGATACTGAATTTCACCAACTTCTTAGGTGAGGAATAGCGGAGATAGGAGCCACTTATCATTATTTTATAAAACGGCTTTCTTTTTCGCCGGGAACTTCGATGACACTAATCTCCTGAGGTGCAATAAAACTTTACTAATCCTCTAATTCCATAGACGCCTCGTGACCAAAAGTACTATTTCTCTTCGAATTTAAATTATGGGGGTTTCCATCTTTACCTGAATTCTATACTACCATCAATATCTACAGGGGAATAAAACAATAAGTGAAGTGTAAACGATAAATTCCATATAACTTGTGTCAGCGTGCATTATGCAGGTAGTATTAACAAAATTTGCGAAGTAAATAAACTGTACAATATTTTTGTTCACTCTACGTCCCTGCACGTCTCCTAGTCCCAGGTACCTAGAGCATTGGATCTCCCGATGTACAGTAATCACAGATAATATTAGGGATTTCGGTTAATCTGAAATACAAACCTGTAGCATAAATTTCTTTGCCTGTTCTCCTCCAAGCATCCCTCCGATAGGCGCGAGATTACGAAAGTGCTCCGCAAACTTGACATGTTCGTGTGGCTGTATGAACCACGGATCCGTCGAGACCATCTTGCTTATCTGTGGGTTGTATACTTCAGTTTATTGGGGGCTGAAACAAAATAGTTCCAATTATTACTTATTCACCAGATGTTATGTTAATGATACATGCTTATATCAATTCGATAAATTGGAACTATTGGAGTGATGCGGCCCCATTTAAGGTCAAGGTTATTTTGTTTTAAAAGAGCGGCTGCGGGTGGGTCTGGGAGCGCACATTCGAACCGAGCGAAGAACACCATTTTTAGCACCTTTTTTAAAACACGATAAACTTTTGACAGAAGTGACATTTCAAGTCCAAAACACAGAAAATTTACTAAATTCGTTTTAAAAAAAACACATTCTGACTTTCTGTGCCCTGCTCCGAACCCACACGCAGTCGAGCCGAGCGAAATAATAGTTTTTTACGCTTTTTTGAAAAAAAAAATTTTTTTTTCACAAAAAGTGGGGTTGCAGCACTCCAATAGTTCCGAAAAATTAATGGCAAACACTAAATGATGTATTAACGAATGAAATATAGAGACGGGATATGACAAACATTTCTGATAAGCTTTAAATAAACATAATATAAAAATACGCAGACACAGTACTACTTTACCGCAGTGCTGATAATAATTGTTTACCTCGATATCTCTCGATGAAAAGTGTAACAAACACCAAAATAGATTTATAAGACTAATTTACTGGATGATGTAAGTAAAAACAGTAATTTTATTGGCAAAATAGAGCTGTTCTATTGAAAAATTTTGTTAAAACTTGCGCAAAACGAAATCCACCCAATTCACTTGACACTTTCTCTAGTGTTACCCGAAGCATAAAAAAATATTCACCAAAATATAATAAGATGTTATCTTCGCTTAATTTTTATATCAATAGGGAAAACAAAAATTAACTATTGTTTTCAATATTTCACTGTAATAATTACACATTTTAATCTTTAGTTTCGTTATAAATATAGTATTTGTTATTTTATTTTTTGTAATTTACTCAGATTCGGCGATAATATACACAATATTGCAATACTCGATTTCATATTGATTTTGACGTTTTGACAGTTAGAAATGGGGCTGCCATAATAAGAAAACTAAAATAATGAGAAATCATGGATCTATAATACTATTCTAGTAAACTGGATGGAGAACATAGGTGTTTGTCTATACATTCTGTATGATTCTGGGGAAAATGGCCAGTTAGGCAAAAGAAGCAAAATGGAGGATTTTCCATACTAAACGGGCTATAGGAAACTGCGGTTTTCACATGGATTTTTGATTTTCACTGTTTATATTTTAACCGAAAATGAATTATAGACATCATATTGTCATAATTAAAGGACCAAGGGATGTAAAAAGTCCATTAATCAGAATTTATGAGCAATTTTATAACACAGGAAACGGCACACGATGGAAGTAAATTAAATTACTTTTATTTATTTTTCTTATTCTTTTTTCCGATTTCCCTTTAAGAATTAAACCTTTTGCATAATTTAAGAAAAAAAAAATTGTGAAAAAATGTGTTTTCAGTAGTTGCCTATCACTAATTATGATATTGAATATCACGGATGTGAAGACGTTTTAAATATATCATTTATTATGTAGGAATTTATTTTTTCATATTTTTTGTTATTTAAAGCTAATGTGTATGTATTTATGAATTTTTGTGCAATGTTTGATTTATGTTGTAATTAATGACAATAAAATAAAAGTTATTTAATTTACTTCCATCTTACGCTGTTTCCTCTGTTAAAAAAATTGCTTATAAATCCTGATTAACGGCCTATTTACATCCCTTGGTCCTATAATTATGACAATATGATGTCTATAATTCATTTTCAGTTAAAATATAAACAGTGAAAACCAAAAATCCATGTGAAAACCGCAGTTTCCTATAGCCCGTTTAGTATGGAAAATCCTCCATTTTGCTTCTTTTGCCTAACTGGCCATTTCCCAACCGCAATAGTCGGCCAAGAGATGAATCCAGTTTACTAGAAGTATTATACATCCATGTGAGAAATCAAGAAATAGCACAACCGTATCGAACTGTCACATGAATTGTCAAGTCGGCTGTCACTTTATAACCTCAAAAATATAATTTTCAGTAGGGTAGTAACCTTTAAATTATAATAGTTTTATAATTATAGTTACAATTCTATAGTAAATAATTAAGTACTTAATTATATTGGCAATGTGATGCTTTTACTTTTTGCTTATTGAGCCATAATTTCAATCATGTTGTTATGTAATTTTAATCGGTAATTCCGAGCATGATGTATTTGAAAACAATATGTAAGTCGCACTTTGTAATCATCCATAATATTTATAGAATTTTATAGCACATATGAATATTTATGAGTATTTCTTATGCGTTTTTTCCTGTGGACATGAATTTCGGCTTTTATTTTTATTCATTTATTATCTTCAACATTATATTGATACGCCCATCAAGGTTCATTAAAATATGATATTTATAATGAAGATTGAATAAATACCATTATGTGTGTAAATTAATTGTATTATCAGCGAACCCTGGTTTAAAATATCCGATTAATCAGTTGATCAATTTGCGATTTGATGTTGTGTACTTGTAGCGCAATTTGACGACAGTAATCATAGTGGACATCATAAAGTCGCTACTGGTATTCGAACCTGCAACTCCTATATTCCCAATGTCTTGTAAAGTAACCCAGATTTTGTTTTATTTTCAGATGACGACTCCAAATTCAACAAAATGGCTTGTTAGGGAAAAACGAAAATGTTACGAAACGCAAGAATTTTACACAGTTCCTGTTTGTATACGAAGAAGAACGTTCTGAAACCACAGACAATAGTCACAACAAAACAATATGTCCGCTTTACGTGTTGCCATAGTTTAAATACAAATAGAGATAATTCCTTAGAACGTTACAATAAAATTGCGTCAAAATGTAGTACTAATAATAAACTTTTAAATAACAGTTGTTATTATAGTAAAATAAGTAATAAATTATCTAATAGATATTTTAATATAAGCACAGCGAGATATTCTACCTCCTCCCCACATAGTGATAATGACAGTGACAGGAATTTGAAATTGGAGAATGATTCTAGAGCTAGTTCCGTATTTGAAAATGTGCCAAAGATAATAGATAATTGTAAATGTAAGATTGATCCATACATGAAGCTTATGCGAGTCGATAAACCAATAGGTGAGTTTATATTTTTTATCATTTGTTAATCGCAAGATCGATTTCAATTTTTCTCAAATGATTTGAGATTTTTTTCTGAAAATTCATGTGGATTGCTATACCTAATAGCATTAGATTTTTCAAGGATGTCGTGCGATTCTAATCTGTTTTTTTTTTGTAAGTGGCAACTTTTAACGTGAAAATATGCAGTTTCACCTTTGTAATGATTCTGTAGGTGGCTATATCAACCGATGTATAGCGCAAGATGAACCCTCACCGGTCTTACTACTTGGTTTAATTTAGTAATCACTTGACACCAAAAAAAATTCACCATTCGGTCCATCTTCAGATTTGTATAGTGATCGCTTAAGCCAACTAATGGCCAGTCGTAGAGGCCCGTCTTACATTGTACATGAATAACTGTAGTATATATAACCCAGCATTTTCACCAAATAGAATTTGTGCAACTTCAAGCACCTTTGTAATAATTTAAATGAATTGACTTTCGCAGGAACGTGGCTTCTATTTTGGCCTGGTGCTTGGTCCATTCTTCTGGCTTCGTCCCCATCTGTCTGTCCTCTGACTACCACGGCACACACGCTCGCTCTCTTCCTAGTCGGAGCCTTTGTCATGAGGGGGGCTGGTTGCACAATTAATGACATGTGGGATAAAGATATAGATGCCAAAGTAAGTTCTCAAAAATTAGAATTACGTTGCCTACGAAATGTCGAAATTCTCCATACGATTTGACAGTTTGTAGGCACCAGTTTACTTCACTACTAGCATTGAATACGCTATCTAGGTACTTAATATAAAAGTCTATGGTTAAAAGCTTGTACCGTGAAGTGCGGAACACATCATCAGTGCAAGGATTCAAACCCGACACCTCGATCTCGCATTGTAGCCAACTGCACCAACCGTGTACTTCTGTGTTTTTTTTTTATTCCACCAGCGCAATGTGACATTATTTAAATTCATATTTTTTTCTTTTAGGTAGAAAGGACGAAGGACAGACCTTTGGTAAGTGGCAAATTATCTCAGAAGCAGGCCCTGGTTTTCTTGGCTGGTCAGTTGTCTATAGGCCTCTCTATTTTGCTGCAACTCAACTGGTACAGTGTCGCATTAGGAGCATCTAGTATGGGTATGTTGAATTTTTTATTTTGTACACAAACACATATTCTATCAAGAGGTTATATGCTGCCATTTAGCTTTGGCGTTTACTCAGCCAATACTTAGATCATCGTCTTGAAACTGAAGATGGTGATAGATGAAAGTATTGACTACCAGTTGACTGTCCTAGAATTACAATATGTATTCGTAAATTCTTTGAACAAAAATTAATTCTGAAAGTAGCCATGAAATTTACAGGAAGAAACTATCACTCGTTCAGTTTTTCAAATGTATAAGTATAATTTGTCATAAATCACTCGTTGACGGGTGGATTGCCTTTAATTTAAAAAAAAAAGTATAATTTAGTAAAAATATTGGTAACTTAACTAGTTGACTGCCATAGATTTATTAATTTGTTTCCAGGTTCTTTTTTAAAAAGGTATAATTCACATTGTCGCTTATGTTATTCTTATTGAGCGCTAACATTCTCATACAAAATTGAAGCGATAATAGAACGATTTTCGCTCAGTGCATATCAGCTCTTACCATGATGACAAAATAGCATCCAGAATTAAATTTTATAAATAGTGTTTTCCACAGACATTTTTCCTGTGTTTCATTCTAATGAACTTACACCCAGAATCTTCGGTCAAAACGTTAGACAATAACCAAATTTTCTTTTTTTTTGCAGTTCTTGTAGTGTTGTACCCTCTTGCCAAGCGAGTCACTTACTATCCGCAACTAGTGTTGGGACTGTGTTTCAATTGGGGCGCCTTACTGGGATGGACAGCCCTACACAGTAGTCTAGCACCGGCGTGCGTGGCTCTGTACACCGCCGGAGTCTCGTGGACACTGTTTTACGACACAATTTATGCACATCAGGTAACAATACTATATGTACAGTCCGCTTTTTTTCAGAAGTCTCATGGAGAAAACATGGTTTATTAGTATTGCTTGATGTGATAATAAGATATGGTTACATTTTTTCTCTAATTTCAAATTATATTTTAGAATTGTTGTTTAAAAAATTGGCCAATTTTTGGATTGTTAGAATAAACTGTTAACTTTGTTTTTCAAACTTGTGATGGCGGTTTAAAGGGAATACCGGAGTATTTTTTTCTTTTTTCAACTCGCAAAACTATCTTGCCTTTAAAATGATTTCTCTAGCGCTGCTTTGTAATATTTTCGGCATCGTAGTTTACTTGCAAAATATACAATGTGAGAATACAGTGCCGGGGTTTGAACCTAGCACTTCCCGCTCGAGAGACTGCCGCCAACCATGTACTCATTTTTTTTGTTTACGTTTAACTCATTAAGTACATATTTTACATTTTAGGATAAGAGAGACGACTTAATAATTGGAATCAAATCTACGGCTCTGAAATTTGGTGATTCCACGAAGCTCTACTTGGGTGCCTTTGCCACTAGTCTCGTAGCTTCTCTGACCACCGCAGGAGTTCTGTGTGATTTAGATTGGCCATATTATCTTCTAATAGGAGCTGTCTCAACTCACATAGCTCGACAGGTAATACATCAATAATAATCTCGATATTTTGGACCATTGGTACTTGGTGGAAGTCCATTTTTATGAAAAAAAATTAAATATTTAGATTAAAATCCACGAAAAATGACTTTAACTTTCGCAACTAGTATTCAATTGCCTGATGATGGGTGCGAATCCTCGAATATTAGTCGCGAAAGCTAAAGTCATGTTTCGTGGATTTTAATCTGAATATTTAGTTTTTCATTTTTTTACATGAATAGTATTCTATCCTCACGCCCCATCTCTTGCGGGGTAGGCAGAGAGAACAGATCGCCAGACCTTACTATCCTTACACACACTTCGTGCTTCCGTCACATTCATGCAATTCGTCATACACACTCTACTAAGATTCACACATTTATTCCATTTTTAAACGTCCATAGACAAGTATACAAATATTTTATCTTATTTTTTCCAGGTGGCAACACTAGACATGGATAATCCCAAAGATTGTGCAGATAAGTTTGTGTCGAATCATCGTGTAGGTTTACTAATATTCTTAGGTATTCTGCTTGGCAAGTGGAAAACATGGGCTGAGTATTTAAAGAAACAAGAGGTCATTAGAAATATTCGAACTGAAGATACAGTGGTACCTCATTGTTAATTGGTTCGTTCACAACTCTTATCTTCGTGGATGTTGGTAGTACATTATTAAACCAGTTTTGTCTCGCCCCACCGAGGCCGGACGCCATATTGTCATACAGGCCCGGCCCAACTGACATTTGACGATGATGACGTCACCAAGATTGGGAGATAATGTATGGGAAAAAATATTCCGTAGTTCAAGTGTTTGTCACCGATACCAGGTGACGTCACCAATCAGGCTGGTGATGTTATTCGTGGGTGTAGGCTTGTATACTATCGTTGGCTTCGGCCCCACTTACTAACCTAGTGGTAGAATACCTGTGTTTTCGGGTAAGAGGTCCTGGATTCGAATCCCGGCCGTAGCGGATGGATGTACTGGAAATGGTCCCCGGAGAAAAACTCATAAGAATATTGCCCACGGTGAATGAACCCCAAAAAAGACAACAGATCTTCAGAAATATGCTCAACGAATAAAAGCCCAAACTTTCTAGTTGGATTCCGGTTAGCGTTGCCATCTGTCAGGCTTTAGCCGGACAGTGGTAGGCTTTTTGACCTCTTGTCCGACCAAATTAGAGTGCGTCCGGCCCGTCCGGCTTTTGTTAGGCTTTTTATTTAAGCTCAGAAACTATTGCAATAATGTTGAATTTGTAAAAACTTTTATGATAAAATTACTAAAGAAATCGACTTTTTAAAGCAGGTTTCTGCCAAAGGAAAATATATAAATGATACGGATTAACTTTGTTAAAAAATGTGTTTCATTCAATTTTTTAGTCAAAAATGTTTTTTTATTTAGCGTCCGGCCCTGGGTCCCAAAAGTCCGTCTTTTTTAGCGGCTATGTCCAGCTTTCTAATTTTCAGAGATGACAACGCTAATTCCGGTAGATGATTCAATTATAGAATGTTGATTATTGTCTGCCCCATTTTAGATCCGCTTATTTATTTGTTTATTCTTTAATCTATGGTAGTCTCTAACTAATAGATTCAATTAATTTTATTTTCAAAATCCAGTTAGATTTGAGCTTCTGTACCTTGAGAAAATTTCTGAAGGGCTTTCGACCTTTTTTGGATTTTTTCATGTTGAGCAACATTCATATGGGTTTTTGACTGGTCACGACTGGATAGTTACAAAATTTTACCATTATTTAAATATAAAATGTATATATTATTATAGGACTTATACTTTGAATGGCTGTTTAATAATATTATGTATTAAATTTAAATAAAGATGTTTCACCAAAACTTGGGCAGTTTTTATTGTTGGCAACACTAAAATGTTAAGAAAAATCCATCGACATAATATATTAAGTACTACCTAGACAGAGTACTCAATGCTAGAAGTGTAACAAAACTGGTCCCCACAAACTGTCAAATCGTATGGAAAATTTTGACAGTTTGTGGGCAACGGTTTCGAAATTTTGTTCTCATAGTTGAAAACTGTATTAGTTTTAACGTTATTTAGGACTAAAACGATAGTTTTAAAGATGTTTTAGTTTTTATTATTGATATCTTTTTAATAGTGTGACCTTTGCGACTCTAAAATACCAAAAAGTGCCGTGCGTGAAATTGCACATCCGTTGTATTGAAAATACATAGTAGTACAGGCGCTGGAAGCATTTTTGTATGAACAATATGAGGACCGAGTTTCATCAATTGATTATTGTTGGGGATAGGTCAAAGATAAAGGAATCAGATGTTGCCGGCCCATACTTTGGTCCAATTTTTTTTTACACCCCCTCAAAGTTAGGCGATGGGGTGCATTCTATGAAGTCATATTAATGACTATTTCAGTTTTAATTTTAATATTTTTGTAATAGAAAAGTGAAGTTGGGTCCTCTAGTGAAATAAAAATAAAAAAAAACTTTGCTGTTAATAAAACAATACAAAGAAAAAATGATGGTTTTCGGTCTCTCATCATTCACATGTCCTAATTGAGGATGCAAAAGATAAGGACCGGCCATTATGCACGAATTCTTATTCCTGGGACTTTAAACAATGAAAAAAACCATGTTGCCGGGAACTGCAGTGGTCCCCTCTAGTCCCTTCCCCTCCCTTCTTCATCCCCTATGGTAATTGTAAACAAATAAGTCGTTTTTATAGAGACGCAATATTCAGGTGGTCGTGAAATTTTGGTATGTTGTGTAGGTCGATACGATAGTGAATAATACAGTTTTGCAAGATTTTCCTCCCGCCGCCCCCTTCGCCAACCTTAAAAAACCTTTACAAATCGCACTGTTTTATATTATGCTATGTATCTCCGTTGTTTCTCATTTTTGGCCAAAATAATTATTTTCTCATTTGTTAAGCATAAAATATCCTAAAAATTGTTTCTAATAAAATTTGCTCTAAAGTAAATAGTAGCGGAACTGTCAAGCTCCAAAGCTGAAAAAAAATAGTATTTTTTTCCATTTAGAATTTCTTACCTTTTTACGCTATGATAACTTCGTTATGGTTCGTTTTAGCTCGAAAGTCCTCATAATTAATCTTATAGAGAATTTAATTTTCTTTAAAATTCATGTACTAAGGTCCATATTCCGCTGAAAATGACGGAGTAGGGGCAGATTTAAGAAAAAACGAAAGAGTGATTTTGTCATTCCTCCATACATGTTCGAACATTCTTCATACATTTTCAAAGAACGTTCGAAAATGTATGGAATTAGTTTATGAAATTAGAAAATGTATGAAATCATTATTTCGTTTTTTCTTAAATCTGCCCCTACTCCGTCATTTTCAGCGGAATATGGACCTTAGTACATGAATTTTAAAGAAAATTAAATTCTCTATAAGATTAATTATGAAGACTTTCGAGCTAAAATGAACCATAACGAAGTTATCATAGCATAAAAAGGTAAGAAATTCTAAATGGATTTTTTTTTTTTTTTATTATTACTTTAGAGCAAATTTTATTAGAAACAATTTTTAGGATATTATATGCTTAACAAATGAGCAAATAATTATTTTGGCCAAAAATGCGAAACAACGGAGATACATAGCATAATATAAAACAGTGCGATTTGTAAAGGTTTTTTAAGGGTGGCAAAGGGGGCGGCGGGAGGAAAATCTTGCAAAACTGTATTATTCACTATCGTATCGACCTACACAACATACCAAAATTTCACGACCACCTGAATATTGCGTCTCTATAAAAACGACTTATTTGTTTACAATTACCATAGGGGATGAAGAAGGAAGGGGAAGGGACTAGAAGGGACCACTGCAGTGCCCGGCAACATGGCTTTTTTCGTTGTTTGAAGTCCCAGGAATAAGAATTCGTGCATAATGGCCGGTTCTCATCTTTTGCATCCTCAATTAGGACATGTGAATGATGGTAGACCGAAAACCATCATTTTTTCTTTGTATTGTTTTGTTAACAGCAAAGCCTTTTTTTATTTTTTTTATTTTTATATTTTTATTTCACTAGAGGACCCAACTTCACTTTTCTATTACAAAAATATTAAAATTAAAACTGAAATAGTCATTAATATGACTTCATATAGTCCGAGAGCCCGCTGCTTAATTTATGACGTATCTGTTTTTTGATCGAAATGTGGTATAAACGATAGCTTACCAATAGGGTATTACATCGCACTAGGGTTGCCTATCAAAATCTTGCCGCAACCCCTCCTGCCCCCCCCCGAAAAGGTCCCTCTTCGCGGTTTTTCGCATTTTATAGGAATATGGTAAGAGATAGGAGAAAGTAGTCAATGACAAAAATAATCCTTGCTAAATTCTCTACAAAAAACGTTAAGTCATTTTTTTCATAGGACTAGTAGTTTACCCGTAATGGTCGGTCAAAAAACAGGATATTTTTTGAAAAAATAAAAAAAAAAGTTTGATTTTTTTCTTTCACATTCTTCCACCCATTATTACTAACATTTTATGGAAAAAAAAAATTTGGCCTGCGGCGCTATATCACTGGTTATTTTATGAAAACCTAAATTTTAAGAATTTTCGTCACTGAGTTTTATTGTAATAACTCCGAAATTATTAAATGTATGAACATAAGTTATAGCTCGTTTTGTAGCTAAGACTATGGTAATTAATTTGTTCTGTGACTATTTTCCTGTAGCTCTTATCAATTTTCAACCAATTAAGTTTAAATACATTTTTTTAGTATTTTAAATGAATTTCGGTTTTGGACCGGCCATTGCGGGTAAACTGCTAGTTCTACGAAAAAATTGACTTAAGATTTTTTGTAGAGAATTTAGCAAGGATTATTTTTATCATTGACTACTTTCTCCTATCTCTTACCATATTCCTATAAAATGCGAAAAATCGTGAAGAGGGACCTTTTCGGGGGGGACAGAGGGGGTTGCGGCAAGATTTTGATAGGCAACCCTAGTGCGATGTAATACCCTATTGGTAAGCTATCATTTATACCACATTTCGATCAAAAAACAGATACGTCATAAATTAAGCAGCGGGCTCTTGGACTAATAGAATGCACCCCATCGCCCATCTTTGAGGGGGTGTAAAAAAAATTGGACCAAAGTATGGGCCGGCAACATCCGATTCCTTTTTCTTTGACCTATTCCCAACAATAATCAATTTATGGAACTCGGTCCTCATATTGTTCATACAAAAACGCTTCCAGCGCCTGTACTATAGAATCAGATCTCTAGTACTTAATATGTAATCTCTTTGGAAAAATCATATCATAGTTTCAAACACTTGTATCTTTTACACACAGACAGAACCTTATGTATGAATCTAGTAGTTATTTACAAAACTAGATCTCTATAATCATTACTAAATATGCTTTGGAAAAAATAGGGTAGATACATTGAACGTTTATCTAGGGAATGACAGTAAAAGATTTTTTATATCTTGTATAGATTTCTCAAACAAAGATGTGAGAAATAACTCTGATCTTTTTTACAAAAGACAGAAACTCGTTTCACGAATGTCGTAGAGATTTTTATTTTGTGTTGATAAAATGCATTAAAATCCAGTAAAAGATTTTTGAATGGAGCAAAATTAACCCCAAAAAGTTTGAAAAAAAAACCCAATTTATTGCATTTTTAAATGCAATTTTGAACCTTAATGCCGCGAGAAATGACCATGACGTCATACTTGGGTGATTTGGGTCCGAACCCTAATAATTGTACTCATAGATTATGTCGGTTAGCAGAGAAGCAAAGCAGTTAGTCAAAAGCATGCACTACATCTTTTGAAAATCCTCCATACACACTTAGCCTGACTCTAGAATTTTTCCAGTGGTTGGCGGTGTTGGATGTTCAGACACTATGACAATATTGATATTCGATGGTGCCAAACGATAAATAAATTAGCAGAGTATTGGTAGGAAGGTAGGTATTAATTTATTTTGGTTCCCTGAATCAATCCCTAATAAGGAATTCAAATTCTACTTAGATTCTAGTAAGACTTCCAAAGAATGGAGATATCTTTCAGTTCTGTAGAAACAAATTTGCATGCATTTGAAAGTCGTGCCAGATGGATCGGCCACATAGTGCGTCAAGAGGGTCTCCTGTTTGAATTAATTGAAGGAATGAACGAGGGGACAAACTACAGAGAACGACCAAGGAAAGAATACCTGGACGACCTGTGCCAGGATATGGGCTTCGACTCATATAAAGAGTTAACAAGAACCGCACAGGACAGTGATGAGTGGAGAAGGAGACATGGGGCTTTGCTGCAAACCAATCCTAACGATTGAAACTGGAGAAGAAGAATAATTACCTAATGTCTGTTCAATGAGACATTACCCTATTTTCAAAACCTTTCTGCGCAAGTACCTACCTATAGCAGTAAAACGAGTCGGCCTAATAAAGTACAGTATTGTCAGTCATCTATGCGCAGGAGTTGTTAGTAAGTATTTTTAGAGAAGTTTTATAGGACGATTACATATTATTAGTTGTAGTCAGGGGGGGGCTGGACACTTTAAGATAATGCCCCCCCAGGCACCATTAGTATCTACCTCTTGATATTTTTACAGAGCTTTGTGCAGAGAGAGCAATTACAATTTCGATATTGAACAGAAAACAGTAAATAGCGCCGCAGGCAATTTTTTTTTGTGAATTTGATAAAAAAAAGCATATATGGATCTGGATTATATCATTAAATGAAAATATAAACAATATGTTTAAGTTTAGTAACAGGCATAATAAGCGCCGCATGCAAAAAAGGTAATCATGATTTAATTGATTTTTCGGTTATCAGATTTAGCAAAATCTAGGGGGGCTTGAATCGCGGGACCCTGGGAAAGAGCCCACCGTGGCGAACGGAAGAGAGGGGCCTGGTTCTGTTTAGGGATAAAGGATCGTCTATGGGGTGGAGACATGCGCAACTCGTATGGTATTCTCTCGTTGAACAAACTTTATGTTTGCAATTGTCTGTAGGTACAGATTTTCCTACAAATCTAATTTATTTAAATTACTGATTAGCGATTTTGGTATTAATAATTAGATTTCTATTTTAATTAAATAATTGAATTGTCTTATAAACATAATATAATATGTGTCATAAAAAAGTACACGATAATAGTTTTAAAAAACCTCTCACGTTTTTTTTATTGTTTTTTAATATCGTTTTTAATCGCCACGATTTTTTTATAATTAATAAATAAATTAATATTTTGTTTAATTGTTTTAAAATCACGGTGCATACGAAGTAATAGTTGTATAAAAACCGTGTATTTTTTATTTCCATGTTAAACCCGGTTTATTTTAGGCCTGGGTGGAACACAAATTTCTCAGTAAGCTGTAAACGAAAAAAAAAACAGCAAAGGGGTTTAAATTTCATAACTGTTATTTTAGTTAAAACTAGGTGCCTATTTTTTTAGTTTCAACCATGGCTAAACTAGGATATTCCCTGGTTACTCTAGCCATAGTTGTGGTTATATGCTCATGTCTAATTTCGCTTACCTATGGAGCAGCAAAACCGACGCCGAAGCCAACAACAACAAGTAAGTGCTTAAATTAATTAAAATTAAAAAAAAAATACATCCCTACTTCATCATTAAGAGTTTAAAAAATAAAACAAAAAAAAACGGGAGACCTTGGATCTCTACAACCTTACTAAATATGCTATGGAAAAATTGGGTAGATACATTGAACTGGTAAATGACTGTAAAAGATTTTTTATATCTTGTATACATTTCTGGAAAAAAATGTGAAAAACACCATTGACCTTTTTTCCAAAGACAGAAACTCGTTTTCCGAAAGTCGCGAAGACTTTTTTTGTTATGATAATATGCATTAAAATGACTGTAAAAGTTTTTTTTTAATGGAGCGAAATTAACCCCAAACAGTAAAAAAAATCAAAACGCTACTATTTACATTTTTTCTTGCGATTGTTGATGCGATTTTGAACCATAGTGCCGCGAGAAATGACCGTGACATCATAGTTGGAGTCGATTAACATCGGTTTCGAAAAATACTGATAAATGCAAACACACATGCTTATTACAATAAAATAAAGTCAAGTCGTGTATTCATACCAATGATTTTTATCCGGGCTTGGAGGCCATAGTTCAATAGAACGACATAAACGCCTAAACCCCCTTGAAGACATCCACTACTGAATGGGACGAAACATCGCAATCGAAATTTTGCTCGAAGTAAATAGCGTGTTTGCATATTTTGAACCATTTGCATAAGTGCATAATTTGAACCATTTGCATAAGTGCATATTTTGAACCATTTGCATAAGTACATATTTTGAACCATTTTTATAATTAATGTATACTTTGGATTGGTACACGCTACGCTATGAGGTATCCCATATTATATATACTTGTATATTATATATATTTTATATAAAAATGTTATTTTTAAATTCCAGGACGCCCTCCAGCCAAAACCACCGTTGAGCCTTTTACAAACCAAACAGTGTTCCAGATTAAAAGTGAGTATATTTATATGTCACTGGCTCATGCAAATGATTTTATTTATTTATTTATTTGTACTCGTACCTAATCACTGGCAGGTCCCGGCGTGCAATGACAGAAAATCTTTTCAGACTTGCCACTCCTTTGACAATCATCAAGGAAACTGATTTTACCCCCTCACCGCTTCAAAATGTTTTTTACTTACATGTAACTGCAAATAACATGCCTTATTAAATTAACTATATGCTGTCATTGGGCTTCGGAACCCTGAATTGTTCTCAGCCAATACCTAGGCAATCGTCTTGAAACTGAAGACAGTGATAGATGAAAGTATGGACTACAGATCGGCTGTTTTATAATTACAGAATTTGGATATTCCTTGAATAAAAAAATATTCCTAAAGTACCCCTAAAATTTACGGGATCTGAAGATTTTCCGTTCAGTTTTTCAGATATAAAAGTATAATTTAGCCAAAATACTGGTAATTATAATGTTAACAAATCGCCTGTTTTAGATTTTTAAAATTCTTCCCAGGTTTCTTTTAAAAATGTTTAATTCACTTTGTCGTTTGCGTTATTCTTATTGCGCGCTAACATTCTCATACAAAATTTGAAAAAGTTGAAGCAAAAATCTAAGAACGATTTTCGCTCAGTGCATATGCCCCCTTAAGGGCCGATGTGTAATGAGGAAAAAACGTTCTATTTTTGCTTCAACTTTTTCAAATTTTGTATGAGAATATTGGCGCAAAATAAAAATTAAAAACAATTTTAAAAAAAGTCTGGAAACAAATTGATAAATCTAAGACATCATTGTTTCTTCAGATTGAAACTAATAATACTGAAATAGACACACACTTGTTGTTTGTTTTTGTTTGTTTATTGAACCTAGAACATTTTAATTAATTTCAGGCGATATTTGCTACTATTGGCGTTACTCCCAGTGGCCCCCATGGGTCCGCAAAGAACAAATATCTGTTCGTCTAATTTACATGGAAACATTTTTGAAAAAAAATGGGACACCTCTAACAGACCCTGAAACTATGAAACTTTGTAAGGATTTCCAATACCAGCAACTGGATCCATATGACAACCCTGACCACTGTAAGTATAGTCCGTCACCCTGATACTGTTCAAGTTATCCGGGCTTTTAGGCCGTGGTCTAAATACTGGAGACCCCGTACATCTTGTACATAAAATGTTTGGAATTTTTCGTGTGCACTAACTTAAAATTAATAATAATAGGTATATTAAAAAAATATAAAGGAATTGGAGAGCGTGTATCAGAAATTGCATGAATGTGACGGAGGCTAGGAGTGTGTGTGAGGATAGGGCTGTCTGGGGCTCTGTCCTGTCTGCCTACTCTGCAAGGGACGCGACGTGAGGGTATAGATAAATAATAAATTTTCCTATGGCGTTTACCGTCTCCGAAAATTTACCGACATATTTGAAGGTAACTTTAGAATGCAATCCGCAAATGGATATTTTTTCATTTTACATGATTTAACCTTTCAATTCGTTAATTAGTTATATATATATTTTGCCTTTATGACCCCGTTGAATAATTTTGTCACTAGATGACTCTCAAAATATAGATTTTCTATTTTATATTAGGTATTATTAGAGAAAAATATGAGATAAGTAGGGACTGGAACAAATCGTTTTTATTTTTCGAGAAATGTAGTGTTATTTTTTGCAAAAAGGGGTGTTGTTTTTCACAATTTTGGCTAAATATGGTGTTATTTTTTACACATTTTTGTCATTAAAGTAGTCAGAGTTGCATCTTTAAATTTATTAATATAAAAAATAGAAATAGAATACAAAAAATATTGATCGTGAACAACATTTTATTCAAAAATCCTTAGAACAATAAAAGAACACCAAAAAATATTTGAGAAAAACAAAATAATACTCTGCAAGATTTTTTCAGTGTGGTTCTTTCTTACAAAGCCGCATTCGTCTTGATAATGTTTCAATTACGATGTTTTCCAAAATTACGTCAACAAAATTCGCGTCAAATATGCGAAAATTCGTGTTATTTCTATAAAAGAATGCTAAAATTCACTCATGTTCTATTTCTATGTTTTACACTATAAGTGTAAAAAATACGATATTCGCGTTATTGCGTAAAAAGCACAAAATTCGCGAATAAATTCGTTTAATTGCGATCGCGAAATTTTCCAGTCTCTAGAGATTCTGAAAAGAAGAACGAGATATCCATACCTATTTGATTTAGATACTTGACGCAATTATTTCAATTTCAATTTTCAATTTATTAATCATTAATATAATTTACAAGTATGTGTAACATTAAAACATTATATGCATATATTAAACAACAAGAATGACAACATCCCCAGTCAGCAAATATTTTTCTGGTATAAGGGGAAGCAAAATATTCCGGAGCAATTGTTTTTTTACAAGTTTAGTAAATAATTATAACACACACAATCACACACTATTCTTTAAATGTTATTTTCACAGTTGATTTCTGTTGGTACGCAAAATATAAAAAGTGGAAAAACGTGTCTACCAGCACAGAACAAATGAACAGAAGAGTGGAGTTGATGAATAAGTTCCTGTATGTGAACGGTACAAGAATATCTCAAACTGAAGTCGAAAAATTGTGCCCTAACTATGATACTATGCACTGCCCTAAATGTAGTGTTTCAAGTAAGTTCACACAATATTACTATATAGTTCGAGTAAGTTTACACAATATTACTAAGTATATTATAGTTCGAGTAAGTTTACACAATATTCTACAAAGTTTACTCAATAGTAAGTACGCATTTCGAGTAAGTTTACACAATATTGTGTATTTTGAGTAAGTTTACACAATATTCTGCAAAGTTTACACAATATTAAGTACACACAATATTAAGTATGTGTATTTTGAGTAAGTTTACACAATATTCTGCAAAGTTTACACAATATTAAGAACGCATTTCGAGTAAGTTTACACAATATTGTGTATTTCGAGTTGAAAGTTTACACAATATTGTGTATTTCGGGTTGTAAGTTTACACAATATTCTGTAACTAAATTAAGTTCCATTGTTTCTTCAGATCGAAACCAATAACTTAAAAACACACACTCAAAAACAAAGAAGAATGATAGAACTAAGTTGGTACCTTTCCTTACGATGATATTGGAGCAAAACTTGAGTACCTAATTCGGGTATTTTCCATAGAATGTGAAAATCTCGAAAACCGTGAGACTTTGGACTAAGAAATTTGGCTCAAAAGATCCCAAATGACCTTTGCTATCACCCCTTACGATATCTGTATCCATATATCAAAATCCTGTATATTGTATACGAAATACATAAAATTTTATTGGATATATTATTACAACAATACGAATAAGGTCATAAAGGGATGTTTTTTTTGGGAGTATAGACTATTAAAATTAAATTTAAAATGACGGTAGGGAATGTCCATAAAAATAGCTTTTCCAAATCTCAAATGTATGAAAAAGAAGAAAAAATATACATTTGTTATCCTTTTTTTTCATTTTTTTTTCATCCTCTATTACTTCTCTAAATATTGGACCTAAGGAACCTATTACCCTGCGTTAGATTTTTTTTATAATGAGCTCTTTTTGAAGTAAAACAGTAATATCTTTTTTTGGAAAGGGATCTATGTCCAGTTTTGTACTTTTTTAAAAACTACACTAAATGAGGTAGTTTTTAATATAATTTGTCAGCTTAATGTGGTACATTTTTTATACAGTGTAACGGAGTCAAAATTTGCTAATAAAAAGTAAAAAACTCGAGAGCCGGAAACAATGTCATTTTTTTAAAAAATGCGACATAGTATGTTTTATTTTGGATTATAATCAAATAGCTGGATTATTCAGGATTACGAATCAAAAATTAGAATCGTAACATATTGAATTTTGTGACCGTGGCGATCGAAAAAATGAACGAAGGTGTCAAATTTCACGAAAAACAAAAAAGTGCCGATATCTCGAAAACAAGCGATTTTTTACAATGGTCATATTTCGAATTTCTGGTCCGTAATGAGTTGGTCTATCACCCCTCCACGGGATATCGTTGACTTACTTACGGGACACCCTGTATATCGTGAAACATTTGTACTATAATTTTATTTTCCTCGCTGTAGCCAGCTCATGTTCTATTCGTACGATTGTTCTTACAACTGTATTGTGTAATAGGGTCCTTGTATGTTTTTTTTTTGTTTTGGTTTTCGGTACATTAACTGTAAAGGATTTCCAAAAATTTGAGATTTTAATTTTGTGGCTTCGTGGATATATTTATGGTTTTTGACTACCCGCTGTATTGTGACGTCACGTTCCCCAACTCGTCCATACATACCACAAACAATCCAATTATAATATGTAGTTTAAGATCTATATCTTCAAATTACACATATTTCAAATAAATAAAGTAAATAAATAAATTTCTGACTATAAATTTCATGGGGTATTGACGCCACAATGAAAGCACCCCACTGTGTTTTATAATTCATGTGTTTTGATGAATGCAACTGCTCGATTCAGGCAGAAAGTAAACAATAAACGATAAAAATTAATTGATGTCAATATTCGTGATTTTAGCTGGCATGTGCTACTACGCTGCATACGGAAAATGGAGGTACTCAGCTCCAACATTCCTAGAGCAGAGAAAGTTCTTCTATGTTGGAAACAGAAGAATTGGACCAAAAGAGATACAATTTAAATGCCCAAAATACTTCCCCATATTCAAAAACAAGAAAGTGCATAGGAAGGTCCATTATCCGAGGTGCATTAGATGTTACTATTGTCCAATCTCGTCAACATCAAGTTCATCCACGTCGTCATCCAGTTCATCAACGTCGTCATCATCATCGCTATCTAGTCCATCCCCTAGCAGCCCATCGCCAACGGGTCCATCACAATCTGGCCCATCAGGTCCTTCACCATCTGGTCCATCACCATCAGGCCCATCTGGTCCATCACCATCAGGTCCATCTGGTCCATCACCATCAGGCCCATCAGGTCCTTCACCATCTGGCCCATCTGGTCCATCACCATCTGGCCCATCTGGTCCATCACCGTCTGGTCCATCACCATCAGGCCCATCAGGTCCCTCACCGTCTGGCCCATCAGCTCCTTCACCTAGCGGTCCATCACCATCTGGCCCATCTGGTCCATCACCGTCTGGTCCATCACCATCAGGCCCATCAGGTCCCTCACCGTCTGGCCCATCAGCTCCTTCACCTAGCGGTCCATCACCATCAGGCCCATCAGGTCCTTCACCATCTGGTCCATCACCATCAGGCCCATCTGGTCCAACACCATCAGGCCCATCAGGTCCTTCACCGTCTGGTCCGTCTGGTCCTTCACCATCCGGCCCATCAGGTCCTTCACCTAGCGGTCCATCAGGTCCTTCACCTAGCGGTCCATCTGGTCCTTCACCATCCGGCCCATCAGGTCCTTCACCTAGTGGTCCATCACCATCAGGCCCATCTGGTCCATCACCTAGCGGTCCATCACCTAGCGGTCCATCAGGTCCATCACCTAGCGGTCCATCTGGTCCATCACCATCAGGCCCATCAGGTCCTTCACCGTCTGGCCCATCTGGTCCTTCACCATCTGGCCCATCTGGTCCTTCACCATCAGGCCCATCAGGTCCTTCACCGTCTGGTCCATCTGGTCCTTCACCATCCGGCCCATCAGGTCCTTCACCTAGCGGTCCATCACCATCAGGCCCATCTGGTCCATCACCTAGCGGTCCATCAGGTCCATCACCGTCTGGTCCATCTGGTCCTTCACCATCCGGCCCATCAGGTCCTTCACCTAGCGGTCCATCACCATCAGGCCCATCTGGTCCATCACCTAGCGGTCCATCAGGTTCATCACCTAGCGGTCCATCAGGTCCATCACCATCAGGCCCATCTGGTCTATCACCGTCTGGCCCATCCGGTCCATCACCATCTGGCCCATCACCGTCTGGCCCATCTGGTCCTTCACCATCAGGCCCATCAGGTCCTTCACCGTCTGGCCCATCAGGTCCTACACCGTCTGGCCCATCAGGTCCTTCACCGTCTGGCCCATCCGGTCCATCACCATCTAGCCCATCTGGTCCTTCACCATCTGGCCCATCTGGTCCATCACCATCAGGCCCATCAGGTCCTTCACCATCTGGTCCTTCACCATCCGGCCCATCAGGTCCTTCACCTAGCGGTCCATCAGGTCCTTCACCTAGCGGTCCATCAGGTCCATCACCATCAGGCCCATCTGGTCCATCACCATCAGGCCCATCAGGTTCTTCACCTAGCAGTCCATCACCATCAGGCCCATCTGGTCCATCACCTAGCGGTCCATCAGGTCCATCACCTAGCGGTCCATCAGGTCCATCACCATCAGGCCCATCTGGTCCATCACCATCAGGCCCATCAGGTCCTTCACCTAGCGGTCCATCACCATCAGGCCCATCTGGTCCATCACCTAGCGGTCCATCAGGTTCATCACCTAGCGGTCCATCAGGTCCATCTGGTCCATCACCATCAGGTCCTACACCATCTGGCCCATCTGGTCCATCACCATCTGGCCCATCTGGTCCATCACCGTCTGGTCCATCCGGTCCATCACCATCTGGCCCATCTGGTCCTTCACCATCAGGCCCATCTGGTCCATCACCGTCTGGCCCATCTGGTCCATCACCATCTGGCCCATCTGGTCCATCACCATCTGGCTCATCAGGTCCTTCACCTAGCGGTCCATCAGGTCCATCACCATCAGGCCCATCTGGTCCATCACCGTCTGGCCCATCTGGTCCATCACCGTCTGGTCCATCACCATCAGGCCCTTCTGGTCCATCACCATCAGGCCCATCAGGTCCTTCACCGTCTGGTCCATCTGGTCCTTCACCATCCGGCCCATCAGGTCCTTCACCTAGCGGTCCATCAGGTCCTTCACCTAGCGGTCCATCACCATCAGGCCCATCAGGTCCTTCACCATCCGGCCCATCAGGTCCTTCACCTAGCGGTCCATCAGGTCCATCACCATCAGGCCCATCTGGTCCATCACCATCAGGCCCATCAGGTCCTTCACCGTCTGGCCCATCAGGTCCTTCACCGTCTGGTCCATCTGGCCCATCACCATCAGGCCCATCAGGTCCTTCACCATCCGGCCCATCAGGTCCTTCACCTAGCGGTCCATCAGGTCCTTCACCTAGCGGTCCATCAGGTCCTTCACCTAGCGGTCCATCTGGTCCTTCACCATCCGGCCCATCAGGTCCTTCACCTAGTGGTCCATCAGGTCCATCACCATCAGGCCCATCTGGTCCATCACCTAGCGGTCCATCAGGTCCATCACCTAGTGGTCCATCTGGTCCATCACCATCAGGCCCATCAGGTCCTTCACCGTCTGGCCCATCTGGTCCTTCACCATCTGGCCCATCTGGTCCTTCACCATCAGGCCCATCTGGTGCATCACCATCAGGCCCATCAGGTCCTTCACCGTCTGGTCCATCTGGTCCATCACCATCAGGTCCATCAGGTCCTTCACCATCTGGTCCATCTGGTCCATCTGGTCCTTCACCATCCGGCCCATCAGGTCCTTCACCTAGCGGTCCATCAGGTCCTTCACCTAGCGGTCCATCACCATCAGGCCCATCAGGTCCTTCACCATCCGGCCCATCAGGTCCTTCACCTAGCGGTCCATCAGGTCCTTCACCTAGCGGTCCATCAGGTCCTTCACCTAGCGGTCCATCTGGTCCTTCACCATCCGGCCCATCAGGTCCTTCACCTAGTGGTCCATCAGGTCCATCACCATCAGGCCCATCTGGTCCATCACCTAGCGGTCCATCAGGTCCATCACCTAGCGGTCCATCTGGTCCATCACCATCAGGCCCATCAGGTCCTTCACCGTCTGGCCCATCTGGTCCTTCACCATCTGGCCCATCTGGTCCTTCACCATCAGGCCCATCTGGTGCATCACCATCAGGCCCATCAGGTCCTTCACCATCTGGCCCATCTGGTCCTTCACCATCAGGCCCATCTGGTGCATCACCATCAGGCCCATCTGGTCCTTCACCGTCTGGTCCATCTGGTCCATCACCATCAGGCCCATCAGGTCCTTCACCTAGCAGTCCATCACCATCAGGCCCATCTGGTGCATCACCATCAGGCCCATCAGGTCCTTCACCGTCTGGTCCATCTGGTCCATCACCATCAGGCCCATCAGGTCCTTCACCGTCTGGCCCATCTGGTCCTTCACCATCAGGCCCATCAGGTCCTTCACCGTCTGGCCCATCAGGTCCTTCACCATCCGGCCCATCAGGTCCATCACCATCAGGCCCATCAGGTCCTTCACCATCTGGTCCTTCACCATCCGGCCCATCAGGTCCTTCACCTAGCAGTCCATCACCATCGGGCCCATCTGGTCCATCACCTAGCGGTCCATCACCATCAGGTCCATCTGGTCCATCACCATCAGGCCCATCAGGTCCTTCACCTAGCAGTCCATCACCATCAGGCCCATCTGGTCCATCACCTAGCGGTCCATCAGGTCCATCACCATCAGGCCCATCAGGTCCTTCACCATCAGGCCCATCTGGTCCATCACCATCAGGCCCATCAGGTCCTTCACCGTCTGGTCCATCTGGTCCTTCACCATCCGGCCCATCTGGTCCATCACCATCAGGCCCATCAGGTCCTTCACCTAGCGGTCCATCTGGTCCTTCACCATCCGGCCCATCAGGTCCTTCACCTAGCGGTCCATCAGGTCCTTCACCTAGTGGTCCATCAGGTCCATCACCATCAGGCCCATCTGGTCCATCACCATCAGGCCCATCTGGTCCATCACCATCCGGCCCATCAGGTCCTTCACCTAGCGGTCCATCACCATCAGGCCCATCTGGTCCATCACCTAGCGGTCCATCAGGTCCATCACCTAGCGGTCCATCAGGTCCATCACCTAGCGGTCCATCAGGTCCATCACCGTCTGGCCCATCACCATCAGGCACATCAGGTCCTTTACCGTCTGGTCCATCAGGTCCATCACCGTCTGGCCCATCAGGTCCATCACCATCAGGCCCATCAGGTCCTTCACCGTCTGGCCCATCAGGTCCATCACCGTCTGGCCCATCAGGTCCTTCACCGTCTGGCCCATCCGGTCCATCACCGTCTGGTCCATCAGGTCCTTCACCGTCTGGCCCATCAGGTCCCTCACCGTCTGGCCCATCTGGTCCATCACCATCAGGCCCATCTGGTCCATCACCATCAGGCCCATCAGGTCCTTCACCGTCTGGTCCATCTGGTCCTTCACCATCCGGCCCAACAGGTCCTTCACCTAGCGGTCCATCTGGTCCTTCACCATCCGGCCCATCAGGTCCTTCGACTAGTGGTCCATCACCATCAGGCCCATCTGGTCCATCACCTAGCGGCCCATCACCTAGCGGCCCATCACCTAGCGGCCCATCAGGTCCATCACCGTCTGGCCCATCACCATCAGGCACATCAGGTCCTTCACCGTCTGGTCCATCAGGTCCATCACCGTCTGGCCCATCAGGTCCATCACCATCCGGCCCATCAGGTCCTTCACCTAGCGGTCCATCAGGTCCTTCACCTAGCGGTCAATCAGGTCCATCACCTAGCGGTCCATCAGGTCCATCACCTAGCGGTCCATCAGGTCCATCACCATCAGGCCCATCAGGTCCTTCACCGTCTGGCCCATCAGGTCCTTCACCTAGCGGTCCATCAGGTCCTTCACCGTCTGGTCCATCAGGTCCATCACCGTCTGGCCCATCTGGTCCATCACCATCAGGCCCATCAGGTCCTTCACCGTCTGGTCCATCCGGTCCTTCACCATCCGGCCCATCAGGTCCTTCACCTAGCGGTCCATCAGGTCCTTCACCTAGCGGTCCATCAGGTCCTTCACCTAGCGGTCCATCTGGTCCTTCACCATCCGGCCCATCAGGTCCTTCACCTAGTGGTCCATCAGGTCCATCACCATCAGGCCCATCTGGTCCATCACCATCAGGCCCATCAGGTCCTTCACCTAGTGGTCCATCACCATCAGGCCCATCTGGTCCATCACCTAGCGGCCCATCAGGTCCATCACCGTCTGGCCCATCAGGTCCTTCACCGTCTGGTCCATCTGGTCCTTCACCATCCGGCCCATCAGGTCCTTCACCTAGCGGTCCATCAGGTCCTTCACCTAGCGGTCCATCTGGTCCTTCACCATCCGGCCCATCAGGTCCTTCACCTAGTGGTCCATCAGGTCCATCACCATCAGGCCCATCTGGTCCATCACCATCAGGCCCATCAGGTCCTTCACCTAGTGGTCCATCACCATCAGGCCCATCTGGTCCATCACCTAGCGGCCCATCAGGTCCATCACCGTCTGGCCCATCAGGTCCTTCACCGTCTGGTCCATCTGGTCCTTCACCATCCGGCCCATCAGGTCCTTCACCTAGCGGTCCATCAGGTCCTTCACCTAGCGGTCCATCTGGTCCTTCACCATCCGGCCCATCAGGTCCTTCACCTAGTGGTCCATCACCATCAGGCCCATCTGGTCCATCACTTAGCGGCCCATCAGGTCCATCACCGTCTGGCCCATCACCATCAGGCACATCAGGTCCTTCACCGTCTGGTCCATCTGGTCCTTCACCATCCGGCCCATCAGGTCCTTCACCTAGCGGTCCATCAGGTCCTTCACCTAGCGGTCCATCAGGTCCTTCACCTAGCGGTCCATCTGGTCCTTCACCATCCGGCCCATCAGGTCCTTCACCTAGTGGTCCATCAGGTCCATCACCATCAGGCCCATCTGGTCCATCACCATCAGGCCCATCAGGTCCTTCACCTAGCAGTCCATCACCATCAGGTCCATCTGGTCCATCACCTAGCGGTCCATCAGGTCAATCACCTAGCGGTCCATCAGGTCCATCACCATCAGGTCCATCTGGTCCATCACCATCAGGCCCATCAGGTCCTTCACCTAGCAGTCCATCACCATCAGGCCCATCTGGTCCATCACCTAGCGGTCCATCAGGTCCATCACCATCAGGTCCATCACCATCAGGCCCATCAGGTCCTTCACCATCAGGCCCATCTGGTCCATCACCATCAGGCCCATCAGGTCCTTCACCGTCTGGTCCATCTGGTCCTTCACCATCCGGCCCATCAGGTCCTTCACCTAGCGGTCCATCAGGTCCTTCACCTAGCGGTCCATCACCATCAGGCCCATCTGGTCCATCACCTAGCGGTCCATCAGGTCCATCACCATCAGGCCCATCACCGTCTGGCCCATCAGGTCCCTCACCGTCTGGCCCATCTGGTCCATCACCATCAGGCCCATCTGGTCCATCACCATCAGGCCCATCAGGTCCTTCACCGTCTGGTCCATCTGGTCCTTCACCATCCGGCCCATCAGGTCCTTCACCTAGCGGTCCATCAGGTCCTTCACCTAGCGGTCCATCTGGTCCTTCACCATCCGGCCCATCAGGTCCTTCACCTAGTGGTCCATCAGGTCCATCACCATCAGGCCCATCTGGTCCATCACCATCAGGCCCATCAGGTCCTTCACCTAGCAGTCCATCACCATCAGGTCCATCTGGTCCATCACCTAGCGGTCCATCAGGTCAATCACCTAGCGGTCCATCACCATCAGGCCCATCTGGTCCATCACCATCAGGCCCATCAGGTCCTTCACCTAGCAGTCCATTACCATCAGGCCCATCTGGTCCATCACCTAGCGGTCCATCAGGTCCATCACCATCAGGTCCATCTGGTCCATCACCATCAGGCCCATCAGGTCCTTCACCATCAGGCCCATCTGGTCCATCACCATCAGGCCCATCAGGTCCTTCACCGTCTGGTCCATCTGGTCCTTCACCATCCGGCCCATCAGGTCCTTCACCTAGCGGTCCATCACCATCAGGCCCATCTGGTCCATCACCTAGCGGTCCATCAGGACCATCACCTAGCGGTCCATCAGGTCCATCACCTAGCGGTCCATCAGGTCCATCACCATCAGGCCCATCTGGTCCATCACCATCAGGCCCATCAGGTCCTTCACCGTCTGGCCCATCAGGTCCTTCACCGTCTGGCCCATCAGGTCCTTCACCGTCTGGCCCATCCGGTCCATCACCGTCTGGCCCATCAGGTCCTTCACCGTCTGGCCCATCAGGTCCCTCACCGTCTGGCCCATCTGGTCCATCACCATCAGGCCCATCTGGTCCATCACCATCAGGCCCATCAGGTCCTTCACCGTCTGGTCCATCTGGTCCTTCACCATCCGGCCCATCAGGTCCTTCACCGTCTGGTCCATCAGGTCCATCACCGTCTGGCCCATCTGGTCCATCACCATCAGGCCCATCAGGTCCTTCACCGTCTGGTTCATCCGGTCCATCACCATCAGGCCCATCTGGTCCATCACCTAGCGGTCCATCAGGTCCATCACCTAGCGGTCCATCAGGTCCATCACCTAGCGGTCCATCAGGTCCATCACCATCAGGCCCATCTGGTCCATCACCATCAGGCCCATCAGGTCCTTCACCGTCTGGCCCATCAGGTCCTTCACCGTCTGGCCCATCAGGTCCTTCACCGTCTGGTCCATCAGGTCCATCACCGTCTGGCCCATCTGGTCCATCACCATCAGGCCCATCAGGTCCTTCACCGTCTGGTCCATCCGGTCCTTCACCATCCGGCCCATCAAGTCCTTCACCTAGCGGTCCATCAGGTCCTTCACCTAGCGGACCATCTGGTCCTTCACCATCCGGCCCATCAGGTCCTTCACCTAGTGGTCCATCACCATCAGGCCCATCTGGTCCATCACCTAGCGGCCCATCAGGTCCATCACCGTCTGGCCCATCACCATCAGGCCCATCAGGTCCTTCACCGTCTGGTCCATCACCGTCTGGCCCATCAGGTCCATCACCATCAAGCCCATCAGGTCCATCAGGTCCATCACCGTCTGGTCCATCTGGTCCTTCACCATCCGGCCCATCACCTAGTGGTTCATCACCATCAGGCCCATCTGGTCCTTCACCTTCTGGTCCATCAGGTCCATCACCGTCTGGCCCATCAGGTCCTTCACCGTCTGGCCCATCTGGTTCATCACCTAGCGGCCCATCAGGTCCTTCACCGTCTGGTCCATCAGGTCCATCACCATCAGGCCCATCTGGTCCTTCAACATCTGGCCCATCTGGTCCTTCACCATCAGGCCCATCTGGTCCATCACCATCAGGCCCATCAGGTCCTTCACCGTCTGGTCCATCTGGTCCTTCACCATCCGGCCCATCAGGTCCTTCACCTAGCGGTCCATCACCATCAGGCCCATCTGGTCCATCACCTAGCGGTCCATCACCATCAGGCCCATCTGGTCCATCACCGTCTAGCCCATCTGGTCCGTCACCATCTGGCCCATCTGGTCCATCTGGTCCTTCACCGTCAGGCCCATCACCATCTGGCCCATCAGGTCCTTCACCTAGCGGTCCATCACCATCAGGCCCATCTGGTCCATCATCTAGCGGTCCATCAGGTCCATCACCATCAGGCCCATCTGGTCCATCACCGTCTGGCCCATCAGGTCCTTCACCATCTGGTCCTTCACCTAGCGGTCCATCAGGTCCATCACCTAGCGGTCCATCACCATCAGGCCCATCTGGTCCATCACCGTCTGGCCCATCTGGTCCTTCACCATCAGGCCCATCTAGTCCATCACCATCAGGCCCATCAGGTCCTTCACCATCCGGCCCATCACCTAGCGGTCCATCAGGTCCTTCACCTAGCGGTCCATCACCATCAGGCCCATCTGGTCCATCACCTAGCGGTCCATCAGGTCCATCACCTAGCGGTCCATCAGGTCCATCACCATCAGGCCCATCTGGTCCATCACCATCAGGCCCATCAGGTCCTTCACCGTCTGGCCCATCAGGTCCTTCACCGTCTGGTCCATCTGGTCCTTCACCGTCTGGCCCATCCGGTCCATCACCGTCTGGCCCATCAGGTCCTTCACCGTCTGGCCCATCAGGTCCTTCACCGTCTGGCCCATCACCATCAGGCCCATCTGGTCCATCACCATCAGGTCCTTCACCATCCGGCCCATCAGGTCCTTCACCTAGCGGTCCATCACCATCAGGCCCATCTGGTCCATCACCTAGCGGTCCATCAGGTCCATCACCTAGCGGTCCATCAGGTCCATCACCATCAGGCCCATCTGGTCCATCACCATCAGGCCCATCAGGTTTTTCACCGTCTGGCCCATCAGGTCCTTCACCGTCTGGCCCATCTGGTCCATCACCATCAGGCCCATCTGGTCCATCACCATCAGGCCCATCAGGTCCTTCACCGTCTGGCCCATCTGGTCCATCACCATCTGGCTCATCTGGTCCTTCACCATCTGGCCCATCAGGTTCATCACCATCAGGCCCATCTGGTCCATCATCTAGCGGTCCATCAGGTCCATCACCATCAGGCCCATCTGGTCCATCACCGTCTGGCCCATCAGGTCCTTCACCATCTGGTCCTTCACCTAGCGGTCCATCAGGTCCATCACCTAGCGGTCCATCACCATCAGGCCCATCTGGTCCATCACCGTCTGGCCCATCAGGTCCTTCACCATCTGGCCCATCTGGTCCTTCACCTAGCGGTCCATCACCTAGCGGTCCATCACCATCAGGCCCATCTGGTCCATCACCATCCGGCCCATCAGGTCCTTCACCTAGCGGTCCATCACCATCAGGCCCATCTGGTCCATCACCTAGCGGTCCATCAGGTCCATCACCATCAGGCCCATCTGGTCCATCACCGTCTGGCCCATCAGGTCCTTCACCATCTGGCTCATCTGCTCCATCACCGTCTGTCCCATCTGGTCCATCACCATCAGGCCCATCAGGTCCTTCACCATCTGGCCCATCAGGTCCTTCACCGTCTGGCCCATCAGGTCCTTCACCGTCTGGCCCATCTGGTCCATCACCGTCTGGCCCATCTGGTCCATCACCATCAGGCCCATCAGGTCCTTCACCATCAGGCCCATCTGGACCATCACCATCAGGCCCATCTGGTCCATCACCTAGCGGTCCATCAGGTCCATCACCTAGCGGTCCATCACCATCAGGCCCATCCGGTCCATCACCCAGCGGTCCATCACCATCAGGCCCATCACCTAGCGGTCCATCAGGTTCATCACCATCAGGCCCATCTGGTCCTTCACCATCCAACCCATCAGGTCCTTCACCTAGCGGTCCATCACCATCAGGCCCATCTGGTCCATCACCTAGCGGTCCATCACCATCTGGCCCATCAGGTCCTTCACCATCTGGCCCATCAGGTCCTTCACCATCTGGCCCATCAGGTCCTTCACCTAGCGGTCCATCACCATCAGGCCCATCCGGTCCATCACCATCAGGCCCATCTGGTCCATCACCATCTGGCCCATCTGGTCCTTCACCTAGCGGTCCATCACCATCAGGCCCATCTGGTCCATCACCTAGTGGTCCATCTCCATCTGGTCCGTCACCATCTTCATCCAGCACTAAGAGTTGTATTTCAACAGAGACTACACCAGAAACTCCTTGCATTCCTCAAAGCTCTACTGACGGTGATGACGATTCATCTCTCATTACTGATGTCACCGACGGAGAACTTAGCACAACTCCTTGCGATGATTCATCAGATGATTATGGCTCTGGATATGGTCCGATTGTTGACCAATATGGACGACCGGTCTATCCTGGAAATGGTTACGGAGACGATAACAATCCCAATCCAACAGGACCTAATAACGGTTACCAGCCGAGGCCCGGTGCTTATTAATCCTTGCAATTTAAAGCATTACTTGTGTACTTTGAAATGTCTTTAACTGTATGTGAAACAATCCAATTTTTAATCTCATGTTTCAACACTGTTGTATAAAGATTATTGACGTTAAAATAAGTTAGTTTATTGATTCATGATACTATCATTATGGTTTCTCCACAATTGTGTAAAATTATTGTTTTTGAATAAATAAATTATTATACTATACATCTATGTAGTAATTATTAACATCTCCATTTTGTTTGTTTAAATTAAGGTTGACTGACTTTTCAAAAATATCTAAAAACGGGAGACCTTAGATCTCGACAACCGTTACTAAATATGCCTTAAAAAAATACAGTAGATACATTGAACCTCTATCTAGAGAATGACCGTAAAAGATTTTTTATATCTTGTACAAATTTCTCAAAAAAAAAATGTGAAAAACATCTCTGATCTTTTTTCCAAAAGATGGTAACTTGCTTCCCAAAGTTGCGGAGAAAAAGTTTTTTTATGCTGACAATATGTTTTAAAATCTAGGGAATAACCTTAAAGTTTTTTGATTGAAGCGAAATGATTTCAGTAATTTTTCTCAGTAAAAAATATTTTCAACGTGACCTCTGAGATTTATTGTAACTTGAGATTATTCCCGTAGTTTGTTAGATATAATGTTGTAATTCGTCCGATAAAACGTTTAAGTTAGGACACAGTCGCTCTGTGTGACATTTTTCTGATATTCAGTACCCTTTTTATAGAATAAACCAAAATGATTTGTCGCTTACGTTATTCTTATTTCGCGCTAACACTCTCATACAAAATTTGAAAAAGTTGAAGCGATAATATATAGAACGATGTTTGCCCGGTACATAAATACTTAGTATTACAGGAGAATAACAGAAGTAAAAATGCATAAAATCGTATAGAATTATCTTCATTATTTTTATTTATAAACATAAAACTAACTATTTACAATGCTTATATTAAAATTAAATTGGCAATCTCACTACATATAATACATATAATTAAATCTGATTAAATACAATGTACCACCAATAATACACGCTTCACTTTTGCATAGATCAGCGGTAAAAACATGTATGATAATTCGTGTAGTGATTGAATCACTTCTGTGTTTAGACAGTTCACCACAAGATGATTTCACTTTTGATTCGGGAATTATTCCATAAAAGTGAACCATGTATTATTGGCATAAGAAACGAATGTTGGATTTCACCATTCTTTAGGTGAGGAATAGCGGAGACAGGAGTCACTTATCATCATTTTTCATACAAAATTTGTACTAGGTGGCTCCTATCTCCGCTATTCCTCACCTAAAAATTTGTTGAAATCCAGCATCAGTCTACCCACAAGGGACATGTTGATGTTGTGGCTTATTAAAAATATTCACAACCAAAAAGCAGGTTGCAAATGTGGCGTCCACTCCTCAGCAGATGGCGTTAGCATCGGAAAATTGGTTCATTGTGAAACAGTTTCCAGCAGTGGCGTATATACAACTTCAAAAATTACACAATTGACAGCTGGGTGTGGTGGAATGGGTGAACGTTACCCTGGGCAAAAAGTGATCATTTAAACCAGCCAAAGCTGACTCATAAGCGTCGGAACACCCATCCTGCCTCCTTCCCAAGGGAGTTTACATGACGCTACATTATGTGAATGAAGATGCCTCTCGTCTCTGTTGAGGAAAGAACTGTATTTACAATTCCCTATACAATTATTAAAAAGATAGATTGTATTTAAACTGGAGTCCATGTAACACTACACATCTTGCGATTGATCTCATTAAGTAGTGTGGCACAGCGCTGTACTCTGGCGGGGTGGGGAGGGGGGGACGGCACACTCGGGGGGATGCGGGACTCTTGTTTGGTTTGGAGCTTCAGTGCCCGACGTCTCGCTGCCCTTTGAGCTGTGGCTGAAAGGTGAAAAAATAATATGTGATGTTTTGTAATTAAAATTAATTTTCTCTACCCCACTGACTGTCACGAGGTATTTTTGATTTTTTAATAGCCTACATCCTAGTCACGATTCCGTTATATCATTACTCAAAATACAGAGTGTTTCCTTCCATGTATAAAATCTCTTGAGGGGTGATAGAGGATGAAAAAATATGCAAAAAAGTTTAATGAATGCATTTGTATTCACCACTAAGAGGGCAAGATGTGAACCATACATAATTGTTTAAAAGTACATAATGTTGTACACACACACACCTTACCTGTAGGTGAATCTTGGTGAATAAAAATAAAAAAAAATAAAAATAAAAAATGACAAAAAATCAACCGTTTTGGAGTTATAGCCTTTTGAAAATTTCCCGTTTAGGTTTTTTGAAAATATCTCACAAACTACTGAAGAGATTTTAACAAAACAAAACAAAAATCATGGTAAACATTTCAGGCTTTCTACAAAGATCTTAATTTGTGACTTTCGCTTTTGAATATTGCGAAATTTTTATTATCAAACATATTTCATGTGAAAAAAAATACATTTTTTTCCAATAAACATCAATTTTCTTGCTTGACAGTTGGGAGTCTACATTGCAGGAGGCTAATCCATCTTCATAACAGGCCACAAGGCCTATATTAAGAACAACAAGAAGAAGAAAATCAATTTTCTAAAAAATGGCCCCATAATGTGTACATTTTTACATTTTGTAATGAAGCCTTAATTTAATGAGTTTTGAATAATTTGGGTTACAAAAAACACGAAATTTCCAGACCATGGGGCCGCAGCATCCGATTCAATAATGGTCAAGTGCATTCGCGAGGAGGTTTTAAAATAATACTATTGGCCTCAGAGGCCACCCCTAACTAAAAATTCACCCATAAATATGAGTGAATACTTACCACTATCTTTGTTGGTGCTGTCTTTTGATCTATCTCTCCTGCGATCATCCTCATCCATAGATCCTTGAGATACAGATCGTCGCTTAGGAACCTGCAAAAATATCACACAAATTATGTCTCACACCAGTTACAAAGCGGTATAACATTTATCCAGAATTTTGCGTTTTCGAAATTTGGCTCTCATAGTTGAAAACTGTATTAGTTTTTAAGTTATTTAGGAATAAAGCGATAGTTTTAAAGATGTTTAAATTGTATTATTGATATCGTGTTAGCAGTGTGAGTTTTGCGAGTCTAAAATATCAAAAAGTGCCGAGCGTGAAATTGCGTCACTTCCGTTGTATTGAAAATAGATGGAGTCAGAAATCTAGGGTACTTAATATATAATGTCTGTGCATCTGTCTCTCAGACCTACCTTTCTTTTTTGTCTTTGGTAGTCCTGACTATCGTAAAAGTGTGGTCTCGCCCTTCTAACTCTTCCCGTTCTCCGTCTTCCTTCTCCTCCACTATTACTTCCTCCTCCACCAGACCCTGAGCCAACTACGCTACGTTCACTGCTGAGGCGACTCTTGGTTGTGAAGAAACCATGGCCGCATTTGCATTGCTTAGTGGCTACAGCGACCTACAACAAAACAAATTTGTAAAATAAGTTTATATGGAAATAAACACATCACTGGGCTGTACAGTGTAATCATTCTCATTATTGTACATTAGTCCATCAGGTGAGCGAATAATTATTAATCTTGCAGACGAAAAACACTTGTAAAACCTAAGATAAGAAAAAATAACCTATAATTTACTGTTTTGTTACTAACCTGTTGGTAACACTTTGGGCAACTCTTTGCTATCATTTTAGATTTAGCCATGATGAAGCTATATTAATGTTTTGATTATTATATTACGAAAACCTTTGATCGTCAATCTCACAAATTTTACAAAATCAAAAACCCGTCCATATATGTGTTCTGTGCCGTCCATCAACAAAACGTCACAAAATACATAGACAAAAAATCACTAATCTTGCACTAATCAGTAATTTAAGCAGTGTTGCCGTTTTCAAATTTGGAAAACTACTTGATTTTTGTCCAGAAAATACTAGAATATACTAGATGGGGTCGAAAAAAAAATACTAGAAAAATACCAGATAATTTTTTTGTCAACCTTTTTTTTTTTTGGTCCTCGGCTTGTTCTGTTCTGCGACATCACGTCGACGGGGGGGGGGGGGGGGGGGGTCTAAATAGGAGGTCTAAATATACTAGATTTTGATAATTACTAAAGAAAATACTAGATTATTCAAAATGCCTCAAAAAATACTAGTTTAGTATTAAAAATACTAGAAACGGCATTCGGCAACACTGGATTTAAGGTCGCGTTCGCGAAACCGAGTCGTCCTTGGCGAGTTTGATTGTTTTATGAATGAATCATCTACGTGTGCGTTAATACAATAAACACCAAACCAACGTGAAAAAACGATAATAAATAGTAGTACTTAAGTATGCACTAAAATTTCTAAATGTTGAATATTCTAAAGTCGTACCAATGTGGCACTAAGTTAGAAATGTCGCTTTCGATCAAGTTTATGTTGTGCCCATGGATGTATAATACTTCTAGTAAACTGGATTCATCTCTTGGCCGACTATTGCGGTTCTAGGGGAAATGGCCAGTTAGGCAAAAGAAGCAAAATGGAGGATTTTCCATACTAAACGGGCTATAGGAAACTGCGGTTTTCACATGGATTTTTGGTTTTCAGTGTTTATATTTTAACTGAAAATGAATTATAGACATCATATTGACATAATTATAGGACCAAGGGATGTCAATAGTCCGTTAATCAGGATTTATAAGCAATTTTTTTAACAGAGGAAACAGCGTACGATGGAAGTAAATTAAATAACTTTTATTTTATTGTCATTAATTACAACATAAATCAAACATTGCACAAAAATTCATAAATACATACACATTAGCTTTAAATAACAAAAAATATGAAAAAATAAATTCCTACATAATAAATGATATATTTAAAACGTCTTCACATCCGTGATATTCAATATCATAATTAGTGATAGGCAACTACTGAAAACACATTTTTTCACAATTTTTTTTCTTAAATTATGCAAAAGGTTTAATTCTTAAAGGGAAATCTGAAAAAAGAATAAGAAAAATAAATAAAAGTAATTTAATTTACTTCCATCGTGTGCCGTTTCCTGTGTTATAAAATTGCTCATAAATTCTGATTAATGGACTTTTTACATCCCTTGGTCCTTTAATTATGACAATATGATGTCTATAATTCATTTTCGGTTAAAATATAAACAGTGAAAATCAAAAATCCATGTGAAAACCGCAGTTTCCTATAGCCCGTTTAGTATGGAAAATCCTCCATTTTGCTTCTTTTGCCTAACTGGCCATTTTCCCCAGAATCATACCATAGACTTATTATCTTCATGGACCAATAGTCTGGGCTAACACAGGAACAAAGTAGAGTGGAAACATCGTTTGTACTGGATCGGTCACGTGACCGTTGGCAGCATGGTAGGGTGGACCGTTTTAATATTTTTTTAATCGGGTGCGGGAAAGATGGTGTCATAAATAAAATGTAGTATGAAGGCATTTTAATTTTTAGTGTTTAGTACCGCCCCAAAGGATCAAATTTATTATTTTTTCCATATAATGCCCATTTTGAAAACTAAATTAAAAAAATTAACTATGTAGTCCATTTGTCCAAATAATCCGCAAATATCAGAAAAATAATTGTTTTAAATATCTAAAATACAAATTTAATTGTACCTGCTAATCAATACATTTATTTAATACCACGGACCGGACGGCAGTATTAAACGTCATTTTTTGGAAAATATTTCACATGGTAAATTCTAACATCACACTGCTTCAATCGATGTCGAAAACTTTATTTTTTCTTCATACAAAATCGCTCCACCCTAACATGCAGGTAAGAAAGGCGGCAACACGTGTTCGTTGGCAAGTGATGTTTCCACCCTTCAAATATCAGACTATCAGTCCATAGGATAATATGTCTATGAATCATACAGAATGTATAGACAAACACCTATGTTCTCCATCCAGTTTACTAGGGTCCGTTCTTTGAACGTGAACGTTATTAAATTCCTTTTGCGAACAGCTCCCTAAGTTGCCTCTATTTTCTATGGTTTCCGAGCTGTCACATTTTCAAAAAGTCAAAATATTTTGTCAAGAAATGTGTAAACTTGTTATTGTTTAAATTCGATTAAAAATAACAATAGTAGTTTGACTCTTTATCTATATTATTGCAATTTTAAACTTCTTCAATAATCACACAAATATTAAACGAACGAATCACTAGATTATAAAATGTGTACAACTAAATTGTTCACTTCTATCGCTCATTTGTTGAGGATTGGTAAAATTTACTGTTTTTGTACAATATGTTTAACGTATTTTGCAATACGTAGCTAAAATATAACTCTTTCTCTATTTCTTGTACTGTTAAAAGCCTACATTTTGTCATATATTATGTTTTTTTAGATGATTCAAAGGATAACCTCATAAACTTTCTAGAACAAAGTATTGTAGAATCTTTACACATTGTTGAAGCCTCTTTTGACGATGTTATTCTTCAATTATCTCATATATCTTTCAACATATCACAAGACGAAAATATTGACTGGAGAATTGTGTGCACTGGCTGCTATTTATTATTAAAATTATCGAAACATTTAGAAAGTGATACAGATGCCATATTAAGTGTTAAACAAAAACATGATATAAAGAAACTATTACATTTTATTGTTTTAAATGGCGTTCACCCGTCATTACTTCCGGGTGTTGGAATATCAAATCACAAAACAAAGTCTCCAGACAACCTAAACGATTTAGAAAAATATCGAAGATTGAAAGCAGTGTGTATGTTTTTTAACAAAATTTATTGCGGCGACGAACTTCGAATAATTATTTTAACCAACCATTTGAGTGACTATTTGGCTGCGTTGCATCAGTTGAGTTACGCTCCAATCGTAAAACCGAATACAACGATTATCCTCGATAACCAACCTTTCGTAATTACAAAGGAAATGTGGGATGACTTACGAACCGATCAATTGTATTTTAAGAATATTCTGGATATGATAATCACTAAGACGAATCAGTCAGTTATTATAAAGGAATTGATCGTACTTCAGGGTAATAAAAAACATCCGTTACCGAATTTTATGAAAAGAGCTCTCAGTAAACGATTAAGTGAATGTCTGACCGCACCTGGAGGTGTATACGCCGTGATGCAGTGCTTTTTAGACTCCCCTCAAATCGACACTGGTAGTCAGTGGAAACATATTGACATGATTACGAGACTCGTGTCGGTAAAACACGGCACAATGTCGGATGACGAATATTTGAATAATATCTGCAGTCAACTTTCGCACATCATGCAAACGTTTGCCGGAGATAATTATATAATTGTCGCCGCTGCTTGCGTGGCGAGTCTGTACGATAAGTTCAAAGATAATAAACACATAGAAACGTTAATCAATTCGATTATAGAACCGTTTAAAGACAGAACTGATCGCGTTCCTGAGAATACTGTTCTACTTCCATTTTCAAATATTCAAAATGAAATTCATAGACTTGATCTGTGTTTTTGTCATCCGAAACTATCTTTACCGATTCTGTTACTGAATCCGATTATTCATTTGTTATTTTTATTAAGAGTTTCTGCAGGGAAAACCTGTACATTAAGTTCGAAGATGGATAATTTAATTATTAAATATTTACCGTCTCAATCGTGTGATAAAAATAGTTTTTTCGATCTTGTTGTATTTGGTAAAGAATGTCAAACGTTACCTGCAAATAAAACTATAAAATTTGAGTGTTTTGAAGGTGAAATAATCGGTAAAGCTTGTTATAATAGTTCTACTAATGCGAGTATCGGACAATGCATAGATACTTTGATAGAAATCATGGAAGCATTGACAGTTGAAGGAGCACTGGCGTACAACTTTTTCTCGTATCTTTTAAACGTCTTAAGTGATTTAAATTGTTCTATGAAAGGTGATTCGTCTGAAGAATTCGAAGACCTCAACGCAGATATGAAAAAATCTGAAACATTACTGTCTGTAACGAAAGGATTGGAAGTTCTTGCTAGCAAGGAGTGTGTTCTGAAGTGTTTTAAAAATGATCCTAAGGTAATAGTGGATTTCATCAAGAAATTTTTACAACAATATTCAACGAACATAAAAAACAAGAGCGATTGTTCGAGTTACGAAGAATGTCTCACCATTAGTTTGGTTTTACTCTCAACTCTACTGAGTGACACATCGTTTGATCGAAGCAAATTGTGCGACGTCGAGAATCATTTAAAAGTAATAAGTAAGCAATCGCTGGACGAAGGAATAAAGTATTTATGCAGAGAAGTATTAGACTCGTTATCCTGTGGTTCTGTTAAAGAGACGAAGACTGAATCGAGATTCGATAAAGCCGTGATTGAGATTTGTGACCCTCTCCTCCCCGTGAGAGCCCACGGTCTTATGGAACTTTCGAGACTCGTTGAAGAAGAGGATGTGGAGACTCTTTCTAAAAAGGATTTTGTGCAGTGCATCTTTCAGGTTGGTATCCATAGAGTTTTGAAATGTTATGTTGGTCGTGAATCTGTAATGTATTTCTTAAAGTAACTGAGTAAAAATTGTTCTATTATCGCTTACACGTTGAGAGTGTAAGCGCAAAAGAGTAACGCCGTAAATGACAAAAAAATTGGCTTATTGCCTAAAAAGGGGACCATATATCAAAAAAATATCTGCTAGAATCACACCATCTTGTCTTAAACATTTTATCAACCAAATCACAGCATTAAATATCTAACAAACTACGAGAATAATTTCAAGTTTTTAGTAAATTTCAGAGGTGACTCGGTATTACTTTTTATTGAGAAAATGAACAAAAATCAAATTTCTAACTGCTACAGTCACTAAGACATATTCTCATTTATCCATGTTTTAAGTCTTAGGATGATATCTTCAGTATTAGCTGAGTCATCGTACTTTTCCTGCCCTCTCAATATTTTTTTTCATTTCAGGAAAACTTGAAAGACTCCGACTCTTACGTATATTTGGCTGCAATCAAAGGCTTGTCTACGTTAGCCAAGTATTGTCCGGAGGACGTATTGGAAATTCTGTCTAAAGAGTATTTAAATGAAACTAATAATGTTGTATTCACTTCAGAGGCCGAAGATGAGAATCTGAAATTAAGAATGAAAATTGGGGAAATACTTTTGAAGGCAACGAGAAATTTAGGTTTGTTCACAGTAAAATTACACATTTTTATGTATAATTAGATAAACAAATAAAAACTGTTGTATAATCTACTCAGTAGCATAGCGTGGGTGGGGGAGAGGGGAGGCGGTCAGCCCCAGGCGGCACTTTTTTAGAGAAATTTCAAAAATCCATTTAAATCACTTTTGTTTCATTTAAAACTCAAATAAATTAATGTAGCTGTTAATCTTTCTCTTTTCATACCTTATCAATATCTAAATTTTTGTAGTCCCACTCGAAAAAAGTTGATAAAATCGGCCTGCGGCTCAATTTCTCCCTATTTAATGCCATATCAATAAATTTTAATTCTACCCCCTTCCAGCCTAGAAGTTCTTTGTAATTCCTGTAAATTGTCAGACGGACTTTCCATTAGGTCTGGGTTCGATTCCCGGCCGCGGTAGAAGGATGAACTGGAATTGTTGAATGTTACTTAAGTGTAAAATTAGATATTAAGCCAGCTGACGATCAGTCATAAGCATGATGGAAGGTCCATCCTTTGCTGTAAATCTGTTGAGATAACTACTTGAAATAACTATGCATTTTTCAGGTGATAAAGCTATGGACCACAAGGTGATACTGTTGAATACATTCCTGAGTGGCTGCCGCGATACGGATGATTTCATCAGAGCATCTTCCTTATCCAACTTGGCTGAACTCTGTCGAGTGTTATCTTATAAATTGGGAGACATTATATTTGACGTAAGTAATATTATTTTTTTTATAATGTAAGCGTGGTTCTTAAGGTGGTATATGCTGTCATTCGGCTTCGGCACCATTAATTGTTCTCTGACTACAGATTGACTGTTTTAGAATTACAATATTTGGAAATTCCTTGAACAAAAAATATTCCAAAAGTACCCCTGAAATTTACAGGAATTGAGGATTTTCCGTTCAGTTTTTCTGATATAAAAGTATAGTTTAGCCAAAATACTGGTAATTATAATCTTAACAAATGGACTGTTTTAGATTTTTTAATTTCTTCCCAGGTTTCGTTTAAAAAGGTATAATTCACACTGTCGCTTGCATTATTCTTATTTCGCACTAACATTCTCATACAAAATTTGAAAAAGTTGAAGCGAAAATAGAACAAATTTTGCTCAGTGCATATAGGCCTTTAATAAAGTTTTTTTCTGTGGTTACTTATTTACGTATCGTGTTTGTTTCAGATATTGAAGTGTGTGGAGAGTATAATTCAATACGACAAGTCTATAGAATGTCGTCGAGCTTCTGTGTTAGTAATAACTAGTCTAATCCAGGGTCTCGGTAAGGAATCTCTTTTGTTCTTGCGTGAGGCCCTCTTACCAATGTACAGAACCTTGAAGAGGCTTTACAGTGACGAGAACGAGGACCCCGCTGTGAGACTGCATGCTCAGATCGCTCTCGAGGAGTTAAACGACATCATGAGAGAAATTATGGCGCCGTATTTGAAACACAAAGATGCTGATATTTGATTACGCCTGGATTGTATGATGCTACGACTATTGCGTACATGTTTTGTAATTAAAGTCATTTTTCTCTTTAAACGTATGAGGTATTTGATTTTTTAATAGCCTATGTCCTAGCCAGCATTCTGCTCTATCGTTATTTAAAATATGTAGTCTGAGAGTTCTGCCGTGTAAAACTGATTCTTGGATGTAGGCGATCTGGTATCCGTGTAGACGGAAAAAATTGAGTGTTGGACTCAACAGAGGGCCGGCGTACAATTTAAACACGTTTCTTCTCGACTCGATTTCCAACCATCATAGCATAGCGGTAGAATACCGGCTTGTCAGGTTGGAGGTCTGGCTTCGATTCCCGGCCGCGCCTTACGGATGGACTGGAATTGGTGAATGTTACTTAAGTGTAAATTGATCACATTAAACCAGCCAACGATCAGTCATAAGCCTGATGGAGGGTCCATCCTTTGCTCTAGATCTGTTATTGAGATAACTACTTGTTATATTTGAATGAAGTTTTTAGTACAAATTGTACTGTTGTCTTGAGGCCTACGGTCTGCCAGTTGGTGACTCCTGATTTAAACAGTATTTTATTATCTTTTTTTTTGTCATAAAATATTCATGGGGAGACAAAAAAACAAAAAACATTTATTACCAACTAATTTATTTTATTATATAAATCCTATTTATAATGTAATTTATGCATTGCATTAAAATGATGAGGTAACAAGTCATACAGCAGATAGTTTGCTATTTATTGTCATCAATTTATCTATAGTATTTCTAAACCTATAACTTACTTATTGCTCAATAATTGCTATTTACATATATTATAAAAACTATATTATTGTATCTACAACTCCATTGTTGTATGGAAGCACGTATCCAGACTTTTGGTTCGATCAGGGGGGGGGGAGGAGGGGTATTTATTCAATCAAACAACTATTTGAAAGATATTTCCTATATAGGCACTAACTTTTTGCCATTTTTTTATATCCTATAGTTAATATATAACTACTAATAAATAATATATAACTGTACCAAAAAATTAGCGCTTCATTTAGCGCAAATTTCTTACATAAGTATGTATCATATCTGCATAAAAAGTTGTCGCCAAAAAAAACTAAAAAAATATGCGCCAGATTTCAGGGGGAATAGTTCCCAACTATCCCCCCTTTGGATACGTGCTTGGTTTTATATATCGTCTTGTCTTCCTCTTGAATTTCTGATTTTTTTATAATATTTACAATCAACATTCTCTCAAATCATAATTACATAAAAACTAAAAAAATGTGAGTTACCTACATATAATATCAAAAACAGCAATCTGTTGATTTTTCATACATAATCTGTATAATATGTATATGGAGTTTTAATATAAAAAATTACTCGCTTTCAAATATAGCAAGCAGTCTTACGTTATGAGAGTCAAGAACAGGAAAAACGTTTTCGTATTCAGTCTGAGATCACATTGCTGTTTTCAATACTGTACTACTCATGCCATTTTAGTGAATAACGCTACTTAAATTTGATACATCTTAAAAAAATTATGCTTCCGAAGTGTTATCACAATCTCGCTGCTTAGAATTCTCTCCACAATGGCCACATTCTGATAACGATATGGAATATATCGACCCAGTATCCGACTGATTATCCAAATTCATCACAGTGTTTCTCGAGAGTGTTGAATTGCTGTAGGACGTCACCGATATTGTGTCTGCGTTGTTCTTTACTCCCGGGATGAGTCGCCACATCAATAAGGCGACGCCAGCCAAGCCTGCGATCACTAGCAGAACCATTAGGACCGCTTGCGCTGTATTTCCTGAAACAATTCGTTCATTAAAGTATGTAGATATCTCGTACTCTGGATTTCTTTCATTCTATACTCTTTGTGGGGTGCTGAATCCGAATCCGAGGTTTGCCAACACAATTCCATGATGGAACATGGCGAAAATAATCAAATTATTAGTTAATATTATGCACTTTCATTTTGCGTAGAAAGATAACTTATAAAAGTTGACAGTTTTCGACTTCTAATAAAAAATTCCCCAGAAAATGAATATTTTCGGCATTTTTAGCCATGTTCCCGATCACAAAAAAACGTATTGAATGAAAGAAATCCAGACTATCCCACAACTTTCCATCGAGAAATGCATCTAGACTGGACTAATATGAATAGTCTCGATGTTTTTGACCATTGGTACTTGGTGGAAGTCCATTTTTAAGGAAAAATTGAAAAACTAAATATTTCGATTAAAATCCACAAAAAATTGACTTTAGCTTTCGCGACTAGTATTCGAGGATTTGCACCCTCATCATCAGGCGATTGTGGTGATGAGGTTGCAACTCCTCGAATACTAGTCCCGAAAGCTAGTCATTTTTTTGTGGATTTTTTAATCTAAATATTTAGTTTTTCATTTTTATCCTTAATATGAATAGTGACATTTAGACTATATTTCATACCGGTTGTGGAGTCTCCAAGTCTTGATTCCAATCGGGCCGGCTGCACCTCGTTGATACTGTCATCCATGTCGTACGGGTCCGCTTGTCCCTGGTGAGGTCTATAGAATCTCACGTTAGGCGATGCTCCATTGGAAGGCAAATTGATGCCAGCCCGTATGGTTAGGGTTTCCGGTTTGTAAGAGCATAATACCAGAAATCTGGAAAATTAAAACAGTCACGATCACATTCTAATCGCCATTAGGATGTGGTGATGAGATTGTATAATAATAATTAATTTAAGTATTTGTTGTGTTCATAGTTTTTGAATGGGAACTTTTCAGTTAACTTAAGCAATTCATCTATATCTATAAAACAAAGTGCCTGACTGATTTAAAAATTATTAAGTATTTAATACAATTAATCTTAAAATAAGATAAAAATTTAGTTTCGACCTAAAAATAGAGCACTATAACTTCCTTATTTAGAAATTTAAAATATGTATTAAACTTCTAATTTAATTAATAGTGAATAAATCAATAATTTCATATAGTTTATGATCGTTGGCTGACTGACTGATCGTAGGCTGGCTTTAATGTGATCACTTTACACTTGAGTAACATTCAACGATTCGAGTCCATCCTTTGCTGTATATCTGTTGAGATAACTGCTTGTTATTTTAACTACATAGAAAGATGTTTCTCATAAAAACATAATATAGTAATTGGTTTTAAACCTTCGTGTGCTGTGTGTCAGAATGGGTAAATTCTCTTGAACAATCACAAATGTGGCGACTGTTGTGTCATTGACTTCACTGCCACATTCTTCATGATCTATCCTCAGTGTATATGTGTCCCTGCTGCTTGTGGCATCTCCAGACACTGCACACCTTTCACCGTCTGCCGCCTCCACTGCAATGCGTCCTCCGAAATGAGGACCAGTTGAAACCTCCACCTCGCTGGCGTGAGGGAGACATTGTGTGGCTCTTGCAGAAACTGAAAATTTGTACCATTAATTAGTTGAAAAAAAATTGTGAGACTTAGTGAAGAAGGTCGTGATGTGGCTTGTTTATTTAGAAATGTACCTATATAATACTTAGCACATCACTAGAATGAAAAATGTTTTTTTATAAAAAAGTAATGAAAGTAACGCCGCAGGCAATTTTTCTTTATGAAACTGATGGATTTTCATACTAGTAATTATAGTAAATTTATGATATGATGAAAATATGTGTGGTAGTAATGTGATTTTTTTGTGAGGTTTTATAATTTATTATGAAAAAATATATACCTATTCCAATCTCTGGGGGGGAGACAGCTGCCCCCCTTGACGACGCTCATGTAAGTATACGAATGTCTAGATTGGTGTCATCAGAGGAGGTAAATGAATAGGGAAGATGTAGAAAGGATAGGAGTGGGATTAAGGTGTAGATTTCGCCCCTATAATAAAATTAATACTATGTTTCGTACTTACATCCTTTTGTGGGAACTATAATAGACTTGGCTGGAATATCCTGCTTAGGTGTTCGACTCCAGAGACCTCTCTGAATGGGGCGTACTTCAAATGAATAAGTGGTCGCCATTCGGAGACCATTAATCCTCGTAGCGTATTGGCGACCATGTCTGGATTTTTTCTTCGTCGTTGCTCCAAACACTTGATTATCATTTTCGTCTTTGTCCTCCACTACCTAAAATTTAAAATAATTAAGTAATCGTAAAAAAATCAAAGAAGCACTTTTGTGAGATAACACACATGTCGGTATGGGGTGACTGAATCCTCATCTCGATCGCTCGGTGTCTTCCGAGGTTTGAGTTGGACAAAATCTGACTTACGATCTGGATTTATTTTCCAACGCCCTTTCATACGATACCACACATGAACCCACACGACCCTTGGATCCCCAGAAACTCCTTACATCTTTTTTGTCTTTGGACCAGGCTGATCCAATTTGGTACAGAATTGTATTGTCACCGGCACTAGCGGATCCAGAAACCATGAGTGACAGTACTTTATATACAACAAATCTAGGGGTTTCAGCCTCTTAGCCCCCCTAAAACGTTAAGTGACAGTGCTTTTTATTTATTTTTATTATAGTTTCTGATGACCAAAAAAAAAAGGGGCGACAACTCGCAACATGTCCTAGAGAGCCCCCTCTCCCGCGGTTGAAAATTTGTGATGACGTCTCTAAGTAGTCAGGAAGTGGTTAAAACATCGATTACAAGATTTGTTCACAGACAAAAAAAAACATCAAAATCTTGTATAAATGTGGGGTACTTATCTTGTCAAATGATGTTGTAGGTTTTCGCAGCATGGTATATATATTCTTCCTTTAAGGTTATTCGGGTAATGGCCGCGTGTCTTTTGATCTTCTCTAGCTTTCGGCAGCGATACTTCTGCCATCTTCAGGATGAAGTCAGGTGAATCACCTTCATCCTGAAGATGGCAGAAGTATCGCTGCCGAAAGCTAGAGAAGATCAAAAGACACGCGGCCATCACCCGAATAACCTTAAAGGAAGAATATACTTATCTTGTCGTTGTAAAGCTATATACCTACGCCACTGTTGAGATCCAAGGTTTGAAAAATCACTTTTTTTTTTAAAAAATGACTATACACATAAATTTATTTACTTACCAGTGATCTGCACCTATGAGTCCCCCACGCTTGCAGTTCACAATACTTGACTTGGAAGGCCTGGCCAGGTAGTGCCAGATCCTCAGGCGCGCCTTCTACCCTTCCCTCCAATGGTCTCTCGTACTCCCATCGAAGTGATACACCACGGAAATCTGGATCTCCTATGAGATGCTTCACTTCTGAAAAAAAAAATACGAAAAGATAATTAGTACATATAATTAATGCTATAGGTATTATTGATCATTCAAAAGTAAATAAAAATCCTGAGCCCGTCGTTTCCGTAAGGAGACAGCAGTATGGAGAGAAGGGATCAGTATTTAGTATAAAAATATGGGATCTTATCTTATTCAACTCTATCTCCGTTCCATATACTAATAATATGTACCATAAGCATATCATCCAGATACGTTAAAATTTTAACGTACCTATGTGTGATGCCCCCAAGTATATTTTTATTTAAAAACAGGTCACAAAAAATTTGGCTGGGACGCTATATTTACTCGTTCTCTCAATATGCTATTATTATAGTACTTGTTATTGAGATTGAATATAAAATTATTTTGTCCGTCACGCATACGTTAAAATTTTATGACACCGTATGTTCTCTGGGAAAAATAATAATAATAAACTCTTTATTGACATATAAAAATACGCACAATGGGTGTGCTTATTGCCGAGAGGCAATCTCTTCCAGCAAACCACAGTCAGTATGTTTAAAACATGGACGGAATACAATCAAATTAAATAAACATTGAAATACATAAGTGGGTAAAAAAAAACATTAAAAAAACTGTTGCTCAAATAAATATACCTTCGATTTCTACAATTCCAGCTCATTGGTTCTGTAGGTAATTAGGTACTCAATTATTTAAGGCATGCATCTTCCTACGGTATAATTTGGTTCAGATCACTCGGCCGATTAATTATATTAGTAGTACTTACTCTAATAGGTAAACTAGCGGTTCATAATACTCGCACCTTTATCAAATCATCACCTAGATACATATTACATAGTTATCACCTAGTTTTCTATACGTATTGGTGGATCTATTTCACTTCTACGTAGATATGCAGTGGCGAAGAGTGATTTATCATCATAGGTAATTCCGTAAATAATCACCCTGTTTATGCAAATAGTAGGTAGGTACCTGTACATAAAATTGTATGACGCCATACATATCATCAATTAAATGCTTTTAAAAAAGAGTTTGGTACAACTCTCAGAAACATAGGTCATTTATTTATTTCAAGCGAAAATACTAATCTGTCGTAGTCGCGCGCCATATAATTAGTGATCATATTCGTATTTGATGTTACCAAAAAATCATTCATTCCTTTTTTTTAATGGACTGGGTTTGCACGCACAAACCCAAATACTTTTCTGCACACCTTGCACTAAGCTAAAAGCCTGTATCGCAAAGTGTGGAATACATCGTCAGCGCCGAGGTTTGAACCTGGCATCTCCCGCTTGAGAGAGTGCCGCCTCAACCAACTGCTCCAACCATATCTTGTATTGTACCTACTGTAACTGTTTGCTGATTGATAACATTTGTTTTTCTAATGTTTGTTTCAGTATGTTTGTAAACTTGAGGATTCCAAGTGCCTTAAATAAGGTCTACGGGTGATTAAAAAAACACGTGTTTTGGGTTTTGGGGGAAAGACGGAAAACCCCACTGGTAGAAGATTACCCGGAAGGCCACCCAAGAGATGGAAGGACAGCTGGACCTCCTCATCCCAGGACAGCCCGCCGTCACAAACAGGTCACCCGACCTAATACAAGAGGAAGAAGAAGAAGTGTTTTGGGTTTCTACGCTAAACCAGGAGTAATCGTACAGGTTCTAGACTTTTTGAGTTCTTTAAGCCAAAAAAGCATTATTTAGAATATTTATTTCAATAATGCAATAAAAAAATTTAGCTCCGGTTTCCCTGGTAGAGAAATCCACTCTTCGCCACTGGTAGTTAGGTAAATAATCTATTACGTGTATTAAATGTATCTGTTATTTATTAATTTGTACCTATTATACTTAACGTAACTAAATGCGCCCATCTGTGTTAGACTAGTTCCCAGCGAAACTATTTCATGCAAATTGTGTCTAGGTACGAGTATGTATAGCAGATCTAATATATCATTGCAATTGTGTCTTGTTTGTTTGGTACCCACACACACACACACACACACACACACACACACACTCAGATAGATATCTAGTTCATACTTGTAATTTTTAATAGGCTACTTTAATTGTTTATTACATAGGTATATTATTTATCTGCGTGCGTATCTATATCTATATATCTATATATCATTGGTTCCTAAAGCGGTCCCTAATACAGACCCTCAGGGCTCCCCGGGAGCACTTAAGGGGTCCATGAAAAATTAAAATCGATTTGTGGGTCCCTGAACAATGTCAGGTGGTCCGCAAATTTTTTAATACAAAATTTAAAAAATGCAATTGGGCATTTCATTAAAAAAATGAACCGATTAATTTGTAGTTCTTCTTTTATTAAGTATCCATAAACAAAGCCATTCCCAGGGGGGAACTTGGGCCGGAACTTGCGGGCCTTGCGCCTTAATGCAGTTTTTTCACTTGATGGTTCGTGGGCCAAAAAAGTTTGGAAACTGCCAATCTACACATATTATGTATTATTCTATGATCTACACGTGTAAGTTTTTAGTATTTTTTAAAATTATATTACGATAGGTACGAGTACCTATCTATCTATCTCTATCTATCTATACCCTCACGCCACGTCCCTTGCAGGGTAGGCAGAGTGGACAGAGCGCCAGACATCCCTATCCTTACACACACTCCTAGCTTCCGTCACATTCATGCAATTTGTCATACACGCTCTCCGATTCCTTTTACTCAAAACGCGTACACGTAGTTACCTAGCGATCAAAATTACTTTTAGTATATTATATTTTTTACTCATATTATTCTAAGGCTGGCCACACACGTCCCGAAGTTCAGTTCCGGAATCGACCGTTTTGCAAAAAAGTTCCGATCAAAACCTCTCTCTGAATTCAGCGTCACCCCGATTGTAAATTCAGAAAGAGGTTTTGGTCGGAAGCTTTTTGCAAAACGGTCGATTCCGGAACTGAACTTCGGGACGTTTGTGGCCAGCCTAAATCTCCGAGGTTCCGGTAAACGTTTATTATTATAATAATAAAATAGTAATAAATCAATGATGATAATGTATATAGATACTCATATAGATGGGCACACAGATTGGAGGCACGACTTTGCCAACACACAACTGTATAGTAACTTGTAACGGTGTAATATTTTTATTTATTTATTTTAATTACACACCTAATCGCGGTCAATTAATTAGATTTATTTATCAAAATAAGATGTAATCTGATATTGACATACATACGTTACACAGAAATGGACCACACGGGACTTATAACAAAGTCTATATTGAAGCACAGTGGTACCTCGGGTTACGAACTTATAATTCCATATTATTTGACTCCGTCCGCAAACCGAAACAGTTTTTGCCATTGAAATTATTGCAAACACAATTAAAGCTCCAGACCCAACTATGACGTCACGGTAATTTCCCATGGCATTAAAGTTCAAAATCGCATTATGAAATGGTAAAAATAGCGTTTTTTCCATTTTTTGGGGTTAATTTTGCTTCAGTCAAAAAACTTTTACGGTTATTCCCTAGATTTTAATGCATATTATCAGTACAAAAAAATCCCTGCGACTTTCGGAAAACGAGTTTCTGTCCCGAGGTGTTTTGACATAACATCAGGCAACTGTTTAAATATTTATGTTTTTTTCTTGGGTTCGATTGTTTGACTTGGTGGCTAGGTTTTCACAAAATAGCGATCTAGAGTAATTTTGTCTTTTTCTTTGGTGGATAATTTTACGGAAATTGGACATCACATTGTGAGTTGGTTGGAAGAAATCGCCAATAGACGATAAATCCGTCCTTCACGTATAGGTATTCTGTATTTTTTGTATGTAGTTAAGTGTTTGTTTATTTATTTCTCAGTTTTATAGCTGGTTATAGGGTTATTGTCTCTAACCAGTTTGCGAGTCGAGAAATTTGTACAAAGGTCGAATCAATACTTCGTTCGCGAGGTACTATTGTATTTACTTGTAGTAGCTATTACTTTATAAGTAAAGTACACCTATCAGCTGATTTGCTATAAGGCATACCTAGTCCAGCGCCTATACCATACTCGTACATATTTTAGCGCCTAGCTTTTAACGGTTTTAACTAGTTTTCTTGTAAACTTATTGGATTATCTCAGCAATAAACTGGATCAGTGTAGCAAAATGTCTATATATACATATACAAAATATATAGTTGGCCGCATGTATGTCTTGACCTACCTTATAAAATGTATCTACCATAATTATAGGTATTGAGAAAATTTCATAGAGGTCTGATGCCCTCCACACAAACCTTTGAGTTCATTTTATCATTATTTCTTTACAAAATAGGTCGTTTAACAATTACGTAGTCTCTTACGATCTTACGGATTTACGACCAGCCATCGGTTGGTTTAGGTGATCTTTACTTTTGAGAAACGTTCACCATTCAGCACCTGTGTGTCTATTCTTACAACTTTTAAGAGTATATTATACACTGAAAAAATCGTACTTTGGGTGGGATTCGAACCTACACGCCACGGCTGTGAATCAAGGTTCCCCTGCTCCCACCCAAGGCTCCCACTTATACACAGGCCGTCTCAGGCTGACCGCGAAGAAACTCAATTATAAAGGCCAACACACTGCGATCTGTCGGAGATGTGAGAAAGTATTAGGGCGGTATACCAAACATCCTTTGTGGTGAATAAGTCATTTTGAACACAAGGCAAAAGCCATAATATTTCGAAAAAAATAGTCCTGCTGATGAGGGCCTCAAAATCTGATATCACCTTCGGTTTCTGGATGTCTTAATCACGGATGGACATTTATTCAATCCAACAACTATGTGAAAGGAATTTCCTATGTATATTGTATAGGCACCCACTTTTTGCCATTTTTTTATCCTGTGGTGAATGTACCAAAAAAAAATATATCGAGAAAAAATGGCGTATAGGTACCTAGCGGAAATGCTAGTAGCGGCAATGACAGTGCTAAAGTTTTGTCTATGGCTTTATCCGTTAAGTTTTCGCCCTATCCCTTTGGATACGTGGTTGCTGTCGCACCTATTGGTATGCAGCACGTATGCAGTATCAGTCTTGGAACGTATAGCCATATCATATACCTACTTGGTATAATGGAGATGCAATCAGTTGATGCAGTCACTATAGCAAACAATGGAAGTTGAGGAAATGCAGAGTAGGTGCAGTTGACGCTAACGGACGTTATCGGAATACTGTAACATCTTATTGTCATTATACCACCACAACTCTATAATACCTACTGTTTATATATCATAGCTGTGTAGATTTAAACACCTCTTACAACGAATATACTCAGAGTAACGAAGACATAAAATGGTACCTATCTTGCATAACGCATAGTAGTTCTATCAGGCTTATGACTGATCGTCGGGTGGATTAATGTGATCGCTTTACACTTATTGAAGGTCCCTCCTCACACTCGAATAACACAGGCGCCAGTTAGCCACCTTTTTATTCGCACTTTCAGCCCAAAGTTACTCAGACGGCCTCAGAGTTAGCCGGAAGGGCACCTCCCAGCAACACCGTTCGGAATGACACCTTCAATATCCCTGCTACAAGGATGATATAACAAATAATGAGCTACATTACATAATTACACTTATGTAACATTCACCAATTCCAGTCCATCCATCTGCCGCGGCCGGGGATCGAACCCAGACCTCCAACCTGACAAGTCGGTATTCTACCGCTATGCTATGAAGGCTGGTAGTTTAGTCGAGATGAAACGTGTAGGTATATTTTGTATACACGGTCCTCAGAGGCACCTCGGAGACATTTTTCAATTTAATCCGTTTCATGCCTGACCACTATACAACTCCTGTGATATATCATATATGCCTTCTACCAGCTCTGATCACCCTGAGCTCTGATGTGCAACGGTGGAGGCATCAACTAAAACACTGATACAAGATTCTGGCATAGAGCTGCGAATGCTTTAAATCAGTTGCCAGAGTCGGTTCTTCTTGATCTGATAGTTCGGTTCACTGATGAAATGAGGGATTGATATTTCCCTATAGACTATAGTATGGTTTATTAGGTAGGTACCTGTACTTAAATCATATTAGCTACTCTTCAAAGGCTGTTTCCAGTTCAGTGATAAATGGATGAACTCAACAAATGTCCTTGTATGAATACATTATTTATTCGTTACGTCACGATGATTCAAATCAGATTCAATTAGGCACCGGTTTGATACATATAGTACATGGGCGTTGCCAGCCTCGGAGCTAGATGGGCAACAAAAATTAAAAAAAAAAAGATATACTTAACATAAAAAAACGCGTAAATAGCGTCGCAGGCGAAAAATTTTTGTGAGACACCGTGAAGAAGGTCATAATGTGGTTTGTTTATTATGTAATACTTTGCACAATAATAGCTATCTACAAAAGTGTTTTTTATACAAAAAAAGCGCCGCAGGCAATTTTTTATGAAACTGATGGATTTTCATACTAATTTTATAAAATTTACGATGTAATGAGAAAATGTGTGGTAGTAATATAAATTTTTGTGAGGTTTTATCATTTAGTATGAAAAAATATATACCTATACCAAACTCAGGGGGGTGGGGGGCAGGGGGGCAGCTGTCGACTCCCATGGCTGTGATATTCAATAAAATAATGTTTCCAGATTATTATATGTGTGTGACTGTATGTGATTTCTCTATTAGCTATATTGCCAGTTTATGTATGCAAATTAGACATGAGCGCCGCGCCGGCGCGCCGCCGTTGATCATGGTCGGCGCGCCGCCGCCGGTTAAAACGCTCACGCCGGCGGCGTGGGATCCGTGTGACCAAAAGTATTTATCTTGTGTTTTTTGATACAGAAATCGAAATAAGTACTTTTCCAGGTAATAAAATTGAAGCATTCAGCTGTGGGGATGCTATGTAGGGTTCAGTAATTATATAAAATGTCGAATAATAACTAATGCATTGTTAACCCATTCCGGCGTCTCACATATTTCGTTCATTTGGTTTTGCATTAAAAAAAAAATTGGGAATTTTCTGTGTCTTATTTATTCGATTCTGAAACAAGAAATAGGATGTGATTTATTTATTTATTTATAGTTTTGACAGTCACAAGGCATTAATAATTTGGTTCTTCGTGGTGGAAATTAAATGAAAAACAAACGTTATTTTTTATGTAACTGGGAAGAATAAGAAAAAATCAGAATTTATGGTTTTTTGATCGATTTTATCATACCACGCTGAAATTTTTAAACCACGTGAATTTTGGCAGAATATCTGACCAAAATATGCGACCTTTAGTCTTTTCGGTCAACCGATCTCTCTTTTCATTAGTTTAGCCTTTGATTATCGAAGTTCCTAATCAAAATTATTTTCATTCCACTTGACTAGATTCGCTATATTTCATTTGTTTCAATACAACACTGTGGAAATAATAATGACTTCTTTTCTCTTGACAAAAACTGATATTCATTTGGTAATTTTTGACGTTTACGATCTTTAAAGTGTCAAAATGTGATAATAATTAGATATTTTAAGGTCAAATTATTTCAACCAATTATTTCGCTCACCTAAGGCTGCGTTATAATAAAAAAAACTATCCCCTAACGTGGTTTCTCGGACTGTGATTACAGACTACTCTCAAATTGTAATTTATCTTTCCACCGGTAAGCATTACATATTTTGGTTGAAATCATTATTAAATGCACCTGATGACTAAAAACACCACAATTTATGTTTATTCATTAATTTTCCTTATTTTTACGCCTAAAATAACATTGCAAATTAGATATTTTTATAAAATTACATAGGTAATTTTATTAAATTACCCTTCCACTCCAAACAACAGCACATATAACACATATGTTTTTACAGCTTTTGCTCAACCGTAGTTCTTAGCTACATAGGAGTTTTGCATTTTGTGGAAGGTCGACCTTGTCATCGCAATTTATTTCAGAGTTTGAATTCCACCCAACATTTAGCTAAAAGCCCGAATATTGCCAAATGAGAAACCTATTCGACTGCACCACTGTCCATAGTGAGGCTCATTCTGACGCGTTTGACTTTATGGATTAGTTTATTTTGATCTGCCCTCCAACATCAGGAGAAAGCAATTAAATTTTCCATTATTTTTCAAATATGAGCTTTTATTTTACTTGTTATTGAAATAATCGTAGTTTTTCAAAATAAATAAATCGATTTTATCATTATCTTTTTCACATATACGTATTTAATCATTTAAAACAATAGTGCAAGAAAATCCAATGGTCCCCTCCCACTTTGTATCCACGCCGCCGGCGTGGCGCCGCCGCCGGCAATTTTAGACATGGGCGCCGCCGCCGGCTTTTTTGCAGCCGGCGCACATGTCTAATGCAAATCAAATAATACCTAATATATTACGTATATGCCTATGTATATGGAATGAATTGCACAGAAAATGAGAATAATATACCAAATCGTTACGCTACACTTCCTCCACAGGATATGCCGCCATCACAATTATTTAAGTATGTGTATTTATTTATATTTTGGTATAGTTTAGTAAAATCAACCATACCTCCATTAGGCACTATTTTGTTCGCGTTGTTTGTTGTATCGGAAATGTACTTAATATTGCTGTAGGATTAAGTACTACCTATGCAAGCTTTCACTTACAAAATTGTACCAACTCGCTACGTATAAAACGCCTTTGATAATTATTATTAGTGTTATTTATTATTATATTTGCGAGTAGGCATACTGACATTTCAAAAATTTCTAAAAACGGGAGACTTTAGATGTCGACAACCGTTACTAAATATGCTTTGGAAAAAATAGAGTAGACGCATTGAACCTTTATCCAGAATAACCGTAAAAGATTTTTTATATCTTGTATAGATTTCTAAAATAAAAATGTGAAAAACGCCTTTGATCTTTTTTCCGAAAGACAGAAACTTGTTTTCCGAAAGACAGAAACTCGTTTCCCGGAGATTTTTTTTCTTTTTGTATTGATAATATGCATTAAAATCTAGGGAATGACCATGAAAGTATTTTGATTTAAGCGAAATTAACCCCAAAAAATTTAAAAAAAAACGCTATTTCTACCATTTTATCATGCGATTTTGAACCTTAATGCCGTAGAAAATGGCCGTGACGTCATAGTTGGGTCGCGAGTCTTAAAACATGCATAAATCAAGATTATTTCTGTTTCCAAGTTGAAATTTTCTCACAAATAAATTAATTACCGATGGGCTCCCTTCTATCACCGTTGTTTGCGGAACTGTTTTTAAATATTTTTTATTATTTTTGTAAACTGTGAATACAGGGCTGAACAATTAAATAATAGATGGATCAAAATATGATATTGATGTCTTAATCCGCTACTGAGGTTATGATGCATTATGTTAATTATAGCTTATTATCGTTACGCTTCTTGTAATGGTTTGTAAAACACAAATAGGAAAACACTTAATGAAACACAAATAGCAATTAATTCATTCATCTGTGTAATGAAAGCTATGATTTGTTAGCTACTGCTACACATAACTATTAACAAGTCTACATTACATTGCATTGGTTCTGTTATTTATTTAGTTCATTCATTCATTCGTGTCATGTTACCTGCCTAGTTGTCATGTATTATTATCACTATATTATAATTAGTATTGAAAACTTCTAAAACATCTAAGAATATTTCCTATACTCCATCAATAATATCTACACTTAGAGCTATTTTATCTTTTAGTCGGGCGAGATGTACCAAAAAATAATAAAATATTTTAAAAGTGACGATTAGGTGACAATCTATGACATCTTCTTCTTCTTTTTCGACAGCCTTGGTCCCTCCACTGCTGGATATAGGCCTCTTCCATTCGTTTCCAGTCCTTTCGATCCCTCGCCTTTCTGAACCACTGTCTACCCGCTACCGAGGTCACGTCGTCCGCCCATTTTTTCTGGGGTCTTCCGACACCTCTACTATTTTCCCATGGCCTCCACTTTACGAGTCTGGGAGTCCATCTATTCACGTCTTGTCTTGTCTATGACATCAAAAGGGCGTTAAAGCAGTGATGTAGCGTGGGTTTCTGCCGCCCGGGGCGGAAGCCAAATCCTTCTTCTTCCTTCATGTAGATCCAAGGATCTGTTTATGCCGCTGTGTTGGCCTCCTGTGATATGGACTCCCAGGTGTCACGCCATTGCTTCCCGGTGGTCTTCTTCCGTTTGGGTTACCATGAAGCACGATACGTGGAAGTCTCTTATCTTGCATTCTACTTACATGCCCATTCCAGTGTCGTCTTCATTGTCTTCCCCATGTGAAGATGTCTTCCGAACTACACATCCTCCTAATTTCTGTGTTTCTTATCCTATCCGTCAGTGTGTTTCCGGTTATGCATCTTAACGTCTTCATCTCGAAAGTTCTTAAAAGAGATTTTGTTCGATTTCCAAAATGCTCGAAAATTCACAGGAATGCGGTAGGTCAGATTATAAGACCTATTATTTCATCATCCTAAACCGAAAAGGAAACTCTATGGGTGTCGCGTTTTTAGGACTCTTCGCCACTGATACTACCAGAGGTAAACAAAATCGTGTAGGTTCATATGTATCTACAATATAGAGTAAAAGTAAGTACTTGCGTGTTGAATTTTTTTTTTTAATTTTTAGAGCCTGTGGTCGTGAATTATGAAGTCATAAAGCGTAAACTCATTGAACTAATGACTGTCATCAAGGCATTAAAGCTTGCAATACTCCACATCTAATCACAAGCGTCTTCGTTCATGCAGGTACATTATACCTACATAGTACATACATACATTCATGTTATGTCTTCACTAGCTGTAACCCGTCAAAAATAACGCGGTTTGCGAGTTACCATAGTGTTTATAGTAGGAACTCTACTTAATATGTTGTATATTTAATCAGTGGCGAAGGGTGGATTTCTGCAGAAGGGAAGCCGGGGCTAACATTTCTTATGGGATTACGTCGGATTAGACACTATTACACCTATATTTTTTCCAAAAGGTAACTCGATGGGAATCGTGTTCTTAGGTAGCTTCGCGCCTGATATTTATAGATATGTTTGTTTGGCCTGGTGTATGACTGAATATATTATTGATTTATAGTCTACATAGCTATGAAGTATATTGTGTTATATATTTTATGTTATTTTTGTGAAGTTTATTAGATATAGTTGAGACGATCGCCCTTCCTTCGCACAAGCAATAGCTTTAGAAAGAAGGTATATCGTATTAAATTGTGATTTGACCTGTAATGTTTATATTGAATTGTAATGTTTCTTAAACTGAAATAAAGCAATTTTTATTATTTATTTAATATATTTGTAGTACTAAAACATTTACATAAATGAGCTCAATGTTTACCTGGCAAACTTATAATCTCTTCATTTTTGCCGACATCTATCGATAGCTACTCAAAACATTTCGTTTGCTTGTAATCTCAATGAATAATAATTATAGGTCGCGGACTAAGGGTATACTTATGTATGTTACGCACTATTATGCCAATAAAAAGTGATATTAGATAATCACTTACCGACTATAACTGAAGGCGTTGAGATCGCCAAGTGTTTGCTTGCAAAAGTTGCCACAGGGCCTGCGTTACATTCATACTAGATTTCCACCAGAATATTATGTCTTCATTTTACTATGAGAAGAAAATACAACCGTTAAATCTTAATACTATATTCTATAAGTATGTATTGTAACAAACGTATGTCATTTGCATGTCAATTAAAATAAATCGTACCACTTTTTCCATATCGTACAACTAATTGTATAATTAAATGCATTGCATATATCACCTACTTTTTTAAGACAAAGAAATGTCTATTTTATTCACATGGTTTTCTTGGCGGTGTTTTCCGTGGGATCCCCGAGTTCTAGGACCATAAAGTTCTGAAAAAATCCTAAATACTTTTTGTGCACTAGGTTGATGCCCGTATATTGTAAAAAAAATGAATAAATGTCGACTGATCGTGGACTGATCGTCGGTTAGTTTAACAAGTAGTTATATCTCAATAGATACACAGCAAAGGATGGACCTTCCATCAGGCTTAATGTGATCACTTTACATTTATGTAACATTCTCCAATTCCAGTCCATCCATCTGCCGCGGCCGGGAATCGAACCCAGACCTCCAACTTGACAAGCCGGTATTCAACCGCTATGATTTGACGGTTGGTAGTTGAGTAGAGATGAAACGTGTATATATTGTACACGGCCCTCTATTGAGATTATTTTTTGGTATTTAGCGTTTAACGTTATAGTAGGTATTCTACCAGCTATGCGATGTAGCACAAAACTTTACACTATACTGAAAGCATCGTGGATAGCATCAGAATATATCGTCAGCGCCGGGATTCGAACCCGGAACTTTCCGCCTGGGAGACCCGCATTCCGCACTACAATCAACTCCGCCGAACATGCACTCATTTTGTTCTTTAATTACCCCCCATTTGTCGATATTTTTAATTTAGTTTTAACGGAACAATAATCGACCACAACGGCAATCAATTAATTGAATTAGGTAGAAGTTATCAATTTAGCTGTATTTCTGTATATTGTATTTAGGGTTGCCAAACGATCACTTTTAATAGAATACATATTTTTTATAATGTATTCTTTCTTTTGGCATACTTTGTACATTAATTTTATACCACACTAAATATTTTCTTCTCATTTACTCCTAATTACTTCTCCTTTCCCTACCTCTCTTCCTCCCCATTGATTTCAATCCTTTTGTGTACTAAATATAGATACATTCTCTATTGGTATATTCTCTATTTACAATTAGTTTGTATAACCGTTTATTATGTTTGTGTGTTTCATATTAATTCTTATTATGTGTAAATGTAATTAAAAAACTCCATTTGCCAATTTAATTAACCAGAAATGTTTCTTTATCAAAATATATACCTATGCGAGTTACTAAAACAATGTCCACACGAAGCAAAATATTTATATATTTGTCTGTTTTTTCGGTTATTTTGTTTCTTCATTAGTTCTTGTACCACATAGAAAAAAAACATACATTTTTTTTAACGTTCCCTTTTTTTAAATCTTTCATTATTTCCGACTTCTGGAAACCTTGTTTCACACATCATCTTGTGTACAAATATTATCGACACAGAATATATCACAGATGATTCTCATACACCATACACCATCACATACATTTCCACTATGTTATGCTATATGTTACAATATTATCTGGTCATTCTTATTATATGATGTTACCATCAGTTACTATATCGTTACAAGTTACAAGTTACGACACTGTACCGTAATGGCCTAAAAGCACTATTTTTTCCAACGGTTTCACAGCAATGATTATTGGTATCAAACATATCATATTATATTATTAAAATTTTACATGCTCTTTTTCATTACTTATTTAATTTAATGAGCGCATGCCTAAGTATGTTTATTTATTTTTTATTTATTGTGTCCATATCTACTTGACCGTATTTTTTTCTTCTTTTATGATTTATCATTTTATATATCACATAGGCAAAGCACCCGCTTTTGAGCGATCTTTCATGTAGGTAGTGTAGGTACTTACATAATAATAAATGTTTAAATTTAAAAAAATCCTACAATCGGTAATTATTAATACTTGCAATATTGTAAGACGATTTCTAAATACTGATATTACAGGCACAATGCTTGTAATTTAGGCCCCGCGTTGAGCCTAATCCTGTGATATCCGGATAGGTGAATTTTTCCCAGTATTAGGCTGATGAGTTTATATGTCAATCGTGAATGATAATATGTAGTCTCTTCTGGCTGGTAATACTGAGAAGAGTGTTGGAAAATCTTGCCTCCACGTAAAACATACAAAAGAAATACAAAATATAATCACAACGCAGGATAGGGACTGAGGAAAGACTGCCCCATGATTAGGCATTTGAATGAGTCAAGGTTTTTCTAAAAAATGATTAAAGCAAGACGAGAAAACTCGTTTACCAGTCGAAGGAGGTACAGTGAGAAATGCTTAGTAATATATAATTATCGTGGTCAATTTCACCAAACAATTTTATTATGATTTTTCAATCGATTTGGTAAGCGGCTCACGACTGCATATAGGAAGCTGGTATACCTTGCAAATCTTGCAATACGTACATTTAATATTTTAGTGTCTTCTGATGAAATTGTACCAATCACTTTTTATTGTGGCTATTACAATTATTACAACTTTGCGATAAATTTTAGCAGCAATGTGATATTATTACGCTAAGGAATGTTCATAAAAACGCATATTTCCTTTAAGAGAAGGCATATTGACATTTCCAAAAAATTAAAAAATGGGAGACCTTAGATCTCGACAACCGTTACTAAATATGCTTTGGAACAAAATAGGGTGGTTACATTGAACCTTTATCTAGGGAACTACTCTAGGGAATAACCGTAAAAGTTTTTTGACTGAAGCGAAATTAACCCTAAAAAATAAAAAAAAACGCTATTGCGATTGTTCATGCGATTTTGAACCTTAATGCCGCTGGGAAATGACCGTGACGTCATAGTTGGGTCGCGAGACTTAATCTACCGCAATAATGTAATGTTTGCAACAGTTTGACCGAACAGCAAAATTATAATTATTATGTAAAAGCTATTGTCCAATTAATCGGACTCGATTAAAATGCAGCAATTAATCTTGAGCCAAAAAATGAACATTGAACATGGATGCAATTGAGTAGGGAAAAGTAAGATTACTCAGTTAATTCTAAAGAAATCATCCTAACATGGATAAATTAGAATATGTTTTAGTGACTCCAATCCCCCCTCCCCGAAATTTCTCAGCCAACTCACCGTTTTATACATAGAAGAAATGAATCAGATTATTACCACATCGTTTTATCATCATATCATTAAACAAAATATATAAAAAATAAAAAATTATACAAATCCTTTACATCACAGTTGTTTCATTCAAAAATTTTTTTGTGCTCACTGCATATCCCCTTTTAAAAACAGTTTTTCACAGCTTTTCTGTACTGACGTAAATACATCTAAATACCTATATTTGTTATTTATCTATATACAGATATAGAAACATTATTATTGTTCACCAAATTTAGCCCATTGTTCCAATAACGAAACAGTTTTAGGAAGAGATGAATATGGAAAAGTAACGGTTGGCTAAAAATACAACAAAACAACAATGTTTTTCGTGTTGGCTGATGCACCTACATACATAATGACATGAACATTATGGACTGTAATGATATTATATACTACCTATATTATGTACTGTATGAACGCTTATTAAACACATTTGTAGGTATCCACAAGTTCACGCATGTTTGATATACTTACCTGCACTTTTTGTATAGGTACTGACTAGATACATATGTTAATTCATCTGAGTTTAAGTTTATAAACATAAGCTGACATATATGCATTTATAAATTAAATGCTATATGTAGGTACATGTAATATACTCGTAAGATTTTATATTTAGTTTTTTTGTGTTTTTTTTTTCGTATGTTTGGATATATGTACATATTACATAGATACAGTACCTATTTATATGTTTTTTCGAAACTTTATCTATTGATGAGGTTAGCTGGCAGAGATTGCAGCACTACGATAAGCTTGCTCTAGTAAACAAATGTTATGATTTATATTTGTAATGTTAAGGCCCTATATGCTATCAATAGGCTTCGGCGCCCTGAATCTTACTCAGCCAATACTGAAGGATATCTTGAAACTGAAGACAGTGATAAATGAAAGTATGGACTACAGATCGGCTGTTTTAGAATCACAGGATTTGGAAATTCCCTAAATAAAATAGTGAGCCGAAATCACCCCTAAAATTTACGGGATCTGAAGATTTTCCATTCAGTTTTTCAGATATAAAAGTATAATTTAGCCAAAATACTGGTAATTATAATCTTAACAAATCTGCTGTTATAGATTTTTAAATTTTTGCTCCCAGGTTTCTTTTAAACAGGTATAATTCACTTTGTCGCTTACGTTATTCTTATTGAGCGCTAACATTCTCAAACAAAATTTGAAAAAGTTGAAGCAAAAATAGAACGATTATTGCTCATACACATCTCTATATCTTGTTCACCAAAAGTGTACCAAATTAAATAAATAAAATTGATACCTTTTTTTAATCACTGTAACTTCATAGAAACTTGAATTGTTTAAATATAAGGATAGAATTACTATTCGCCTACAACTTTCCAAACATAGTGTGTCAAGACGATTTACAACAAATAGAATTCATCACAAAATAAGTGTATTTAAATACAAAGCTAGTAATATTTTTTACACATTATTTTTATCATTGTTTATTTAAATAAAAAATCAATATTAAGTTTTGATCGTTTTGAAACCTTTTTATTCTACCCCAACCAACACGCAATAATGGTAAACAAAAATATCATAAGACAAACAAAATATACCTAATGACATACATAACTTTTGCTTGTCACAGGGGAAATCATATTTCAGGGACCCTAAATGTTTGCGAAATCATTTTTATTATATTTACCCCAACTCAATTAAACATTATTTTCGTTTACGTACCCTAAACTTTTTAGTACAAATATAACTACTGTTCTGAAATAAGCCAAAACGAGGCAAACCTGAGCTTTATAATTTAGTGATTTTATCGAAACTGAGTATCTCAACTATAGATTTTGAAAAAAATTATAATCCCGTTTGACATAGATAAGTCATAATTCAATTTGAGTACATGGTTGGCGCAGTTGGTTGAGACAGCAGTCTCTCGAGCGGGAGGTCCCGGGTTCAAACCCCGGCGCTGGCGATATATCCACACTTTGCGATACAGTGTATACAGGAAAGTATTTGGGTTTGTGTATGCGAACCCAGATCCTATTTATTAAAAAAAAAAGTTTCAATACAAGTCCATACAAATTTAAAACGAAGCCAATTTGTTAAGACAATAAAAAAAGAGAAAATTTATAAAAACCAAATTTCTTCCTACTAGAGTCACTAAAACATATTCTCATTTATCCACTTTTAAGTCTTAGGATGATATATTTAGTATTAGCTAGGAGTTATCTTCTTTTTCCCAATGTTTTTTTTTTCCAATACATATTTACGTAGAACTATGGTCAGAGTACTGAGCTGGAGACCCTACGAAAATAAACGAAATGTAGGGAGACCACAAAGGAGATGGGCCGACGATACCATCGAGTCGGTGGGACATGGGTGGAGGCAGAGCGCCCAAAACAGAGAATTATGGAAAAGACAGGAAGAGGGCTATATCCAGCAGTGGAGGGAAAGGGGCTAAAAAGAAGAAGAAGAAGATGGTCTTTTATACATCCGTAAAGTAAAGTACTTACAATATATTACATGTTTTCACATAATTCATGATTACATTAAAATGATATTGTATGAGAAATGGTAATAAGTTTTTAATTAGTAATTTTACTACTACATATTATGTAACAACAGTTCAGAGATCAAAGATTATCTGAGCTTCCACAGCGTGTGTGAACCATATTCTATACGATTATATGGTATAGGTTGTGTGTTATCACACCATAATACAGTATAGGTCATCCCAAGGTCACGAATAACAGGTGCAAAAAGAAATTAAATCTAACAGAACATATTACGGTTGACAATGCTAGTAATTGTGTTTTACGTACTACCGTTCGTCTGAACCTAATCCATTCATATTTACGGCCTTTCATAGGTAATATTAAAGGCATACTATTAGTCCGAGAGCCCGCTGCTTAAATTATGACGTATCTGTTTTTTGATCGAAATGTGACCCCCTAGGGTTGTGGCAAGATTTTGATAGGCAATCCTAGTGCGATGTAATACCCTATTGGTAAGCTATCATTTATATCACATTTCGATCAAAAAACAGATACGTCATAATTTAAGCAGCGGGCTCTTAGACTATATAGGCTGATGAGTTTGACTTTTTTACGGGGGAGGGTCTATCCATACGATTTGTTCCGTATGCAGCCAGTGGCAGTGGCGGATCTAAGATTCAATTTTTAGAGGGGCACCGAGACAAAAAATAGCAAACCTGATTTGATGGAAAGATGAAAAATATAAAGCACCTACTCTATTTCGATTCTGTCATTTACGATTTGAGAATGGTATCCGGCACTGGCCAGCTACTTTTTTTGTTTAGGACTACACCACCGGTTTGTCCTATTTTATTGCACCAATCCTGTATAAAAAAGCACGTAGCAAGTTGATGTACATGTTACATGAGAAGGCAACACATGAAAATCATTTACAAAAGGCGCACCTTGTGTAAATGATTGCCGTCTGTTGCCTACTCGTACAATGAATATTTGACAAACTCTAAATAGTATACCTATTTGTACCTATTTTCCACTTCACGACACAAGCTTTTACCTCACTGTCAAGTGTGTACGACAGCATTTGGGTTTGTGTACACCAAACACACATAATATTCTAATCTCCTTCCAATAATAAAGTTAGGTGTTACTTCCAAAAAGAGATCGCAACACTGAGATAAGCTGCCCTAGTGAAAAAATCATGGTTGATTACTGCTCGATTTTTAAATGTTTATGTTTTATGTTCATTTGAAGTACCTAAGTATAAATAAATTTGGAATAAATTAAAAAAAAAAATACCATCTGAATATTCCTTGTGCCCATGCGTCGATGTCACCATGTAAATCAGTAAACACCGCATTGTAAACATTTGACAACTTCTGAAAAACATTTTGTCACAAATGGAATTAACTAAAATGTCTAAAAATCAGTTCATAATAGCAAAAGTCTTTTGAATTTAATTAGAACACATCAATAATGGTTATAATTTGTTCGATTCCATTTTCAAATTAATCATCGCATTCAAATTATTTCGCGCTCTCGCAATTGTATGACCATAGATAATGTACAATGCAACTAGATGTGATGTGAGTGGCTAGAGCGTTATCCGCGGCTGCTACCGGATTGACGGTAATCACAAAACAGAATGAGTTGTGGTGGATTAGTTCTTCACGCGGCCAGCGAACCATATCCCCTCCGATACTGAATGACACCTACTTTCCTATATCCGTACATCAGAGACTGAATTCTATACGTATTTTTTTTTTAAATTATGAAATATCAAAACGCGTCAATAAATAAAGCTCTAAATCTACCTTTAATAATATTAAGATACATGGTTCAAAAAAAAATATTGCTAAACAAATTGCAAATTTCGTGTTTTTCATGAGTCGTTGTTGAATAACTCCTAAACTAAGCTACTCACGCACAAATTTTACGGAAAATAATTCAATGGTGAATCTTTTTTCTAAAAACCCAGAAATATGCGTATTTTGGGTTTTTAGAAAATGGAAATGGTCTATGGAAAATATAAGCTATCTCTCTCTAACTATCTATACCCTCACGACGCGTCCCTTGCAGGGTAGGCAGAGAGGACAGAGCGCCAGACAGCTCCGATCCCTTTTACTCTAAGCGCGTCCATCCTTGAGGATCTGATCGACATGATCGGACCAGGCCAGTCTCGGGCAGCCGCGTTTCCTCACCCCTCTTCGCTCACTCAAATATATATTTTTTATCATCCTGTCATCTTTCATTCTCTCAACATACCCAAACCATCTTAGTATATTCACATTCATTCTCGTCACAACACTAGTCTTGCAGTCACTCGTTTCTCTAATAACCTCGTTCCTTATAATTTTTTATTTTATTATCCTTATCATTATACTAAATTTGTATAATTTTACTGTAGTTTTTTTTTTGTTTTATGTTGAATTTATATTTTTATTGAAATGCATTTTAAGGGCACAAGCCGTATATGTCAAAATAAATAAATATTTCTCAGCGGTTTCCCACGTGGCTCAAAAAAGTTTTTTTGCGTTGAATTATTTCTTCAAACTTAACGCACATACTATGTGTGTTATCTACGCTGCATTATCTAAGTACTGAGTAATATGTGTAATAATGTTACATTATTATTGTTACAATTCCGTAGCCGCTGTGAACTGCACGCACCATGGAGCTAACCGGGGCCATGAATCTGTGTCGAAAATATCTATAATATGGAGCTACAAATATATACATAGGTGACATGAGTTCTAGTGTAGAGGTTAAATGTCAATTGTCATTAGACAAAATTAAGATATTTGTATATTATAATTGTACCAAGCTTTTTTTTCACTTCATCTTTTGATTGTTTATTGTCGTTGTTTGCATCTACATTTTCCTCTGTCCTAGCAGCTCGAAATTTTGGGCACACCTCTATCTAGTACCGGTGCACTGGGACATCTCCTGGTTTTTAAAATTTGAATGTCCCAGTGTCCCGGTCCGAGAGTCATTTGCCCCAGTCAGGAATTGCTTAATATTAATTGCTCAATAAAACGATTCCCGAAGAGTCATTACGAAAATGCATTATTTTATAATTATCTCATAAAAAAATTGCCTGCGGCGTCACTAGTTACACTTCTTCTAGTTTTACATATTCTGCATATTCATATCATCAGTAGGTATCTACTTAATTTTTATATAGATTAAACTAAACAAAATTTACACCACTCCTTTTTTATGTAGACAGGTACACGCTCACGCCTTATGACAAAATAAGGACATAAAATTTAAAATTGCATAGTTACCACTTGCGAAACAAATTAAAAATTCAATAAATAGATAAAATATACACGCAGTGACAATATGAGATTTATTTGATACCTATCATAATTAGGTATTATCAATTCCCTATATAATATTAATGACCTCCAAAATTCACTAGTCAAATAATAACAGGTACTTTATAATCGTCCCTGTGGCGAATCACACCGGATTTTTCCGACAATTAACAATAGGTAACCTGCGTACCAACTTAAGAGGGGATAGTTCATGAAAATGTGAAAAAATGCGCGAGGAAAAGTAAGATTAGTCGGCTAATACTAAATATATCATCCTAAGACTTAAAACATTCATAAAATAGAATTTGATTTTTCAATTTTCTCGATAAAAAATAATTCCAAAATTACATCCGACATTTACTGAAACTTGAGATTATTCCCGTAGTTTGTTAGATAAAATGCTGTAATTTTTTTGATAATTTTATTTATTTTATTTTATTTTACGTATAAGGGACACTGACAGAGAGTTAAAACAACACTGAACACATACACAACGTTTTATGGTAAGACGCAAAAGACCTATAGTGGAAATTTTTTTGACATTCGGTCTCGTTTTGATACCACTTCTTCTTCATCTTCTCTGACGTTATGATTCCAATACTGGACATAGGCCTCCTCTTTGTCTTGGTCAGGCTGCATCCATATGCTTGCTGAGATTCGCCTCACATCGTCAGACAACAAGACGAAGTCGATTTTGTCGCTTACGTTTTTCTTATTTTGCGCTTATATCCTCATACAAAAATTGAAAATAGTTGAGTCATATAAAATTTATACACTAATTAATATATCAGCTAAAAGAGATAATAAAATAATAATTATTACAGGGCATATCGCCCCTTAAAGCGATATCACTAACCGAATCTAACAACAGGTGAATATTATGCCCACTGGGGCATGAATTACTAATTCCTACATAATATGTCATATTGTCATGTCATATAATAGGATTAGACATTAGAGATACCAGCCATACGTTATTGTCACATGACAATACATATCTGCTAACCTTTGTTTAATCAAAATAATCAAATATGCCTATATATTATAATATTATAGTATTGTGCTTAGATGAAATAGATGTCATTGTTTGTCTAAAGACAATCGTTATTCGTATGATTATTCGTTGCAATAAAATCTTAAATTAATTAAAAAAATAATTAAGCAATTACCTATGTCATTAAAAATACCTACTACAATTAGCTTGATGGTTGGTGCGGACACTATATAACAAAAATATTTTAATCTTTGCCACAGTGGGGTAAAAATGCGCTGTCATTCGAAAAAAAATCACAGGTGTTTTCAGTTTTTTTTTTTGAGAAATCTGTCTTCTTCTTCTTCGTCAGCCTACTCCCGTCCACTCCTGGATGAAGGCCTCCTCCATCTGCTTCCACGCCGCTCTATCCTGGGCTCTCTAGATCCAGTTGGCACCAACGTATTTGACTAGGTTGTCTCTCCATCGTAGTGGTGGTCTTCCACCCTTACACCCCTGGTAGTCATTATGGGTTTCCAGGTTAAGACCCTCTTCAACCACTTATCGAGAAATCTGTACAAGATATAAAATATTTTTTACGGTCATCCACTGGCTAGATAAAGGTTCAATGTATCTACCCTATTTTTTTCCAAAGCATATTTACTAAGGTTGTCGAGACCTAAAGTATTTTTTTTTTCATTTTAAATGTCAATATGCCTAATCTTAGGTTATATTTAAAAAAAAACGTAATTTTCGTCTGCTACATCTTAATATACCTACGTTAACCGACTGTTACTGTATACATAAATTGATACATTGGCTAACTGTTTAATTTAGTTTAATTAACGATGACTTTATTAAACTAGTTCAGGTGATATTAAATACATTAACATTATGATACAATTTCCCCAATACGAGTACTCGTATGACGGTTAGATGACATTAATGTTTTTGATATGATTACCTTCTACGTGTACTCAAGCACTCACTTACTTTGAGAAAATGACACTACAGTATATAGAGAGTGCTTAAATTTATAGTGATCTCTTTATGCTATTGTATCTTAGATTTATGAAACTATTTTTTTTATAAATTCGAGATACACTACCTAAATTATTTTAGGTATTGAACGTAGTTTTTAGTGGTAATATTATTTTTATAATGTTTTGTACTTATATCATTTGAAACGCCATAAATCAGAGACGTTTTTTTCCAGATTTCTGATTTTTCTTAACGAAAATCCCCTCCAAAATCGTAACTTTAATTCGATATTTTTTTATCATTATTGTTTCTTCAGATAGAAATAGACTAAACAGCATACTCAAGTAATAAAAAAAGAATAATAGAACTAAGTAGGTACCTTTACTTACGATGATATTTGGGTAAATTGAGATGGTCGGTAGCCTGGTTGGTAACACGCTCGACTGTTAATCCGGCGGGCGCTGGTTCAATACCCGATGCCGACCTACTCCACTTCACAACAAAAGCTTTTCAAGTTTTCTGTGAAGTGTACAAAGGTGAATATGGGTTTATTTCGATAAAACCAGATTCACTTAATAAAAAAAAAAATGTAATTTGGGAATTTTCGATAAAAAAGAAAATTTCGAAAACCGTGAAACTTTGCACCAAGCTAAGTTTGTCTTAAAAGATTCCAAATCCCCTCTACTACCACCCCTTAAAAGATATCTGGCCGGATCCATCTATCAAACACCCTGTATAATGAACGGAAATACAGTCCGTTAGAGTTTGTGATAAAATAATTGACATGAGTATTTTACGTTAGAAATGACTTTTATAACATAATAAATTTGATAGTAACATCTTTATTTTAATACATTACTTACTTGTTGGAGACAAATTCTTGAGATTTAACACATTGATAGTGTGAACTCATATCGTAAGAGTACAGTTTCTGTCAACTTTCCCGTATTAAGTGAATGTATTGTGTATCTACTATGACAGCTGTCAGGTACCTATATCTTATTTACCTTTCCACTGCCAGATATAGGCCTCTTTCCGCTTGCCTCTGTTTTCTTCCGCATCCAGGCTCCACCAGTGATCTGGACAATTTCGTCTGTCCATAGTATTGGCTAATGGCTCCACTTAGTTTCTGCATACTGCCGCAATGTTCTGCATGTTGCCGGGAATGCCTTGATGTTTTCGTGACGTATTCTCGACCAAAATTGCCGGGAGTGGAGCAATTTAGTTGCCTGTGTAAACGAACCTTTAGAGTGTTTAACCAATATGTGTACCTTGTGTAAATGATTGTCGCCTGTTATCTTCTTATTTATTTATTTTATTGAGACACTCACAGAAAATTGACAGGTATACACAAGTAAAAACATTAAACACAAATTTCAGGTCAACTCCCCCAATTACGAGTGTCCACAGCATGCACGTAGATATATATTGTGTTACAAAACAACAATTCAACTACTTATAGGCATTAAAATTAATAGAGAATGAGCAAAAGGTGTGAAAAAAAGATCTTCTTATACATATAACATTAGAATATTAATATTTTTTGTTTTTTCAGTAAGCTATTTCTGGGATCGGGGTATACCTAAGTATAGTAGGTACATTAACTCCAGATCTCCGTAGATCCATCGTATGTAGATATAGTAGGTAAATTAACACGAATGCTTTGAGTTTCTATAGTAAGCAACAATGTGACAGCCTCTTGTGCCATTGTTACATCACTCGTCAATATGTAATGTTAGTAACATCAATGTTGCATACTATCACGCGCGGCCGCTGATAAAGGCAAAGGCGCACTGCGCTGCCACATTAAACATAAGAATATGCCTATAAATAAATCAATATTAAATTGAAAACGTTAAAAAAAAATAATTGTACCTCATACATTCATCTTTATAATATCGCATGTACGAGTACTCATACTACTAACTGTGAAACTACTCTAGTGTGATAGTGTATGTGTGCGGTGTAGGTGGAGTAAATCTCACGCATGTGTATTGAAGGCCGCGTGCAGAATTTCAAATGCACAAAAAAATATCGATATTTGTACTAAAATCTCGAATCCTTCGCGAACGGTGAAATGAGGGAGAGAGTGTATGTTTGATAGAGAAATTAACACGCTAGAAAGAGACGGAGGCGGGCAGTGCCCTAACCAGCGATATAATTTAGAACATGCGTGATTCGCGACGCACCGGTCAAAAAATGATTTATTTGTAGGTAAGTTTTTAACGTTAGTTAACGCAACTACAATGTTAGAACCGATTAATATTGTGTTGCGTCGAATACGGCACAACACATTTGGCGCGTATTTTCATTGTTTACAAGTTGAACTCAGTCACTATTTTAGGTTGAATAAATATCGATAGTATTAAGAATAATTGAAGTGCAATCGAACAAAAATTGAGCAGGTAAATGGTTTTATAGCATAGGTTACTGAAATATTAAATAAATAAAGATACATTTTCTCGATACTTTAACATTATTTTCATAGCATAATATGTATACTCGTATAGCAAATGAGCAATCGATTTATTAGATCGAACCGTAATTCGACAACTATTATTTATAATATGGTTTTCGTACAGTGTGAGTCGAAACTTGGTTACTCTTAGAGTACTGCGGCCCCACTCGCAGCTGAGTAAGAAGTGTTGGAAAATCCTTTTCTTGTCTATGAATGTATCTACATACCTAGTAGGTTTTATTCATATTTTGTCAACGGTTGATTATAGGTTTACTACATTCTTTTTAATAAACGCGACTACTATATGACTTTTTCTGCCACCTCCGTGGTCGGGTGGGGCCGCGATAGTGGAATAGTGCCGAATATTTTTGTGGAATTTATTACTGTTAGTCTGCAGTCGACGTGGGACGAGGGTACGATACAGTCAGATCAATTTCTATTTATCCCTTTACGTCGCATCCCTTGCGGGGTAGATAGAGAGGACAAAAATCTCTATACCTAAACACACTCTTGCACATATAGCTTACTATATATACCTACCTACACACATTAATATATTTTTTTTTTTTTTTTATTTATTTATTTAACATAAAATACATTTACAATTTACAATTATTAAATACATGGTAAGAATATGATTAGCAATGATCTTGTTACTCCCCGGATATGAGTATATTACTCGTGTTCCGAGGAGGATCTCAAAAGTAATACAATACATACATATATACATACACACATATATATGTATATATATACATATATACACACACATACAATGGAAAATACACAATTACAAACTACAAACACACAACACAACAGCAGAATGACAACATAAAAACAAACATTCAAAATAACATATAATAGCACTATTTAATTTCAGACTTTATTTTAGACTTAAATTTGAGATAGTCTGTGCAGCCTCCATGATATCTATTATGACCACTCAAGGCGTTGTACCATTTCACCCCCAGGAAGGAGTAATGATGTTGGCCTGTGGTAGTTCTACAGAGAGGTATTGTTATCTTACCCCTCGTGCGTGGCCTAGTACTCACCTCCTGAGAATGAATGCCGAGCAAGAAATAGTCTTTGAAGCTCTGACACAGTGCTCTCCGTCTGTATACAATGTCTACACTCGGAACAGGGAAGTCCCTGAATAAATCCAAGGTGGGGTAATCACTCGGTTTTTTCAGTATTATTTTCATTATTGAGCGTTGAATTACCCGCAATGGTGATAGTGTTGTTTTGTAAGTACCACCCCATCCAATGATGCCGTACTGGAACACCGACTGAGCCAGTGCACAATATACCATCTTTAATGCTACGAGGTCTAAGATATCTCTCAGTCTATAAAAAATATAAAATATTTTCCTGAGTCGGTCAATCGTATATTTTTGAGATGGTCGGTAGCCTGGTTGGTACGCGTTCGACTGTTAATCCAGTAAGCGCGGGTTCGATTCCTGATGCCGACCTACTCCACTACACGACACAAGCTTTTCAAGCTTACGCTTAAGCGTGTAATTGGATTTATTTCGATAAACCCAGATTCATTAAAAATAATATATAAGGCTTTCTACTCGGCTGCGAGTAGTATGCGCTCCCTAAAATAATTTCACGAGCCGCCACTGCATACTATTATACATTATAATAATATAATCCAAAGAATCATAGATAACATTGCATTGTATACTTGCACTGTACTCGTGGCCGGACAAAAACCCATAAGAATATTGCTCAACAGGAATAAATCCCAAAATATACCTACTCAACGGGCAAACGCTCAAATCTAATTGGATTTAGAAAAACAAAATATTGTATCTATTAGCATACGATTTCTTTTAGTGTGTTAGAAACTACCAAAGATAAAAAAAAAACGAACAAATAAATAAGCGAATCTAAAATGGGATAGACAATAAAATAGTCAACATTTCATTAATACTTAATTCATCTATTGGAATCCAACTAGAAAGTTTGGGCTTTTATCCGTTGAGGATATTTCTGAAGTGTTTTTATCTTTTTTGCGATTTATTCATGTTGGGCAATATTCTTATGGGTTTTTCTCCGGGAACCCACTGTACTAATATGTTATGTGAGTGAACCATACTTTGTTATGTGAGTGAACTAGGACACAAACGGTTTGTATAATTTCTTTATTTCTCGGGCATTATAATTCTCTTGGACTTCACATTACATTCACCCATTACCACAATGCTACAGTTAGCTGGACTGTAATCTAATATACATAATGTATGCAATACTTACAACTGATTGATTCATTTCGATCTTTTCATATGCAAATCTCACGATATATCTGCTATCTATAATAACAGTGCTAACTTCTGTTCGTGGCTTAGTAAATCTTGTACATTTATTTCAATTAAGGCAGATAGAAAAGCAAAACAAAATTCGCAAATGGGTGGGGCTATGACAAAAATTCCCCTCGAACCCCTTCACACCGCACCAAAGGACCTCCCCTTTTGTATTGTTTACGGTCCTAAGTTTATTTTGTATAGCAACTACCTGTGCTCAGTAAGTGTTATCGCCGTTATCGGTATTCTGACAATAGATAATATTGTAGACAATAGATCTAAGATCAGTAGATACTACAGCGGTCAGGTAATGTAGAATAATTCTACGGTAGAATCCTTACAAAATTCGGACATAAAATAACATGTCATATTTTTTTTATTTCATAATATTCGTCCTGAGCTACTACACAGTTCATACTATGAATTTTTAGAATAGTAGGTACTAGGTAGGTATATTGTATAGGATTAAAATTATTAGGTATCAATTTCATGTATCACTCGAGCTCGGGTGCTTTGCCCTAAGAGGGAGAGAGAGAGAGTACGTATTTAGATATGTAATTAGTATCTACTTCAATAAATTTCAAGATGCCCAGTTCAAAACGTATGTATAAATTAGTAAATAATATAAAAATAATACATATTTGTAAAAAATAGCGTCTAACCTTCAGTCTCCAAAAGTGTATAATGAATGATTATAATGAATAATGACAATGCGTAAATAAAATACTCATGAATGAATGAATGTTCACACTTTTTATTTATTATAGTACTATTATTATTTTGTACTCAAGTGTGTAGGTACAATAGTCAATAAGTAGTAGATTATAAAATAACAAAATATAATAATTTTACAGCTGGGCAATTAGCCGGACAATACAACAATAATAGTATATTCTTCCATTATCAGCGTTACCACTACAATATTATTTTTACTATAGGTGCGGTACCCATCAAAAATTAAAATTTCAATAACAAAAGGAATACTTTCAATTTGTTTGTTTTCACAAATCTACCTATAATTATCAAAATTATTCTAATAATTGCATTGATTTAATTTCATTTATTTTTGTATTGCCACAAATCACTCTTTACGGGTTGATTGCCAAGATAATTAAATATAGCATATACCTAATAGATAATTTTATAAGTAGGTATTCCTAATAAATAGGTATTTGGTATACTGGAGTAAGAGACAACCAAATCAACATATTGGAGGTATTTATAAATTCTGCTCTAATTAGTGATAAATAATGTACCTAAAGAGCCAAATTAGCAGGTAAAATCGAGTGCATACTGTATACCTAGATAAGTAGGTACTTACCTTCAATGTAGGTAATTAATAAGTACATATTATGTACCTACCTATACAGTGATTGCATTTCTAAGGGCAATAAAAAATAATCGATATTCAAGTAGGTAATACATAATTGTAAAAACAAATACGACAAATGAAATAGCACATTGTACGACGTACGTACCTAATGAAGATTTAAATCACCGAACATTTCATAATACATACTATTAGGAATATTAGGAAATTAGGATAAACGAATTACGAATACATACTCGTACGTATGTACATTTTTAGTCGATTTCTCGAACAAACAAATAATAGTTTTTTTTTCTGAATGTCATAATGTACTTTTTGTGAGAACAACGGATTTTCTGAATGATGTGGGTGAATGAAAAGTATTTATCTAAACAGATATACAGCGAAGAGTGGACTTTTTAAAAGAAAAGTGGGTTAGGTAATTAATAGGTATATTTTGTATTACAAAAAAAATAATAAAAAAATAAAGAAATAAAAATTTCGTTGACAGTCCATAATCCATAATCCTTATTCATAAAGAAGATTTTAATGACCAAACAAATAAAAATATTTCACCTTTCAAAATATCTATTATGTCGTGTTTACATGCTATGATACTTATAGGTAGGTAAGATACTTATTATTTTTAATGTCCAGAATTAGATTTTATATTATAATGTATAATGAAATCAGTCATTTATTTCTTACCAATTGCACCTTTCATAAACTTTGGTAGACGACTAATCAAATTAAGTATATAAAAAATACGATATTATTTTGAGAATGCTATTGTTATTATGACTTATCTTATCTTATATGTTGTTATGACTGTTATGACGATATCTAAGGTATTCTGTGTATTTCTATATTTGACAATATCGAAGAACGTAAACCACGACATAATATCTACATCATAGAATAAGATCTACATATTCTGACGCTCTGTCCTCTCTGCCTACCCTGCAAGGGATGTGGCGTGAGGGTATAGATAGATAGATTTTACATACATAGTTCATATAGTTTATTAGTACCTAATCGATGTTAAATTTATTTACGGAAAAAAAAATGAAAGATCAAAATAAAGAATCACAAACGTGCTGCTTAGGTATATATTTTTATATGGAAATGGGTGATTTTGCTGTTGACACAAGAATTAAAAAAAAACTTAGGTACCTACGAATTTGTTTTTACATAAGTAGGTACCAATCCTACTTATGTAAAAACAAATTCATAAATGATGTAAAAAGACGTAGTATCTATATTTTAGTCTGCAAAAGTTTAGGTACAATGTGAAAATAAAATACATAGGTACATAGAGAATTCATGAATCATAATTTCATGAATGAATGTTCGTAGTGTTCAAATTATTTTATTACATATTATTATCTTCTACTCAGGTGTAGTAAAATTACAAAAGAACAAAAAAATGATAAAAGGTAATTAGCGGGACAATACGACAAAAGACAATAATAGAATAAGACCACTTGACTGCAATATTTTTCCATAGGTACCCATCATAAACTACAACAACGGTATTACTAAACAACCTATTATCTATTATATTATAATAATAAGTAATAACCCTATCTATACTAATAATAAAACTATTCTACTATCTTTAGTATTACACGATTCCCTTTTGTATGGTTCACCAATATTATAATTAATATAATTATAAACAAGAAATTTCCTCCATTCCTAAATCTATGACAATTCGTTGAGTGGTCGGTTCATTTTTGTGCGATAATTCGATTTTTGCATAGGGAATTCTTTGGCAAAGGTGAATCCTGTAATATTTATGGGTCTTTAAAATTGTTTTCTCTAATCTACCTACATATATACCTAGTACGTATTGCAATGTTAGTAGGTCATTTTCATAAATGATTTTATTAGGTACGTAATACGTATAGGTATATTAGATTAGAATAGGAGATAACCTTAATCAAAATAGGTATTGGAGAAATTCATGAGAATCATAAGTTTAGCATTATGTATTTTGTTTTTTTTTTTATTTTTCGAAACTATTCCATTGAAGCATCACTAATTTATTCTGAATGTCTCTATTTAGGGTGCGACGGATTTTCTAAATGATGTGGGTGAATGAAAAGTATTTATCTAAACATATATACAGCGAAGAGTGGACTTTTTAAAATAAAAGTAGGTTAGGTAATTATTATATTTTATATTACAAATTAGCGGGTCTACTACTAGTCAGCTACTAGTCGTATGAAAAAAAGTAAGCATAACTATGTAAGTAGGTACATCGTCTCTGTATTTCACAATAAAAGACCTAAAAACACTCGGCGCAGATTCCACGTCTGACCACCTCGAGGACGAAGGCGGGACTGAACTAATGTAAATGGAATCCTTGAAATTATTGTATGAGAATGTACGTCGCTAAGGATTACAATCCAATGCGTACGAGTCAGTGTATTTCAATGAAGCTTCTTTAGAATCACGCAAAATACGGTTTATTTGATTTTACACGAAAAGTAAAAACATGACGCAAAAACTAAAATGGTAACTTATTAGAATTATTAATTACCTTTATTTTAAAAAAAGAACCATGCTTCTAAACCTCATAGGTTTTGAGTTGTGGGCGATAAAACTAAAAAAACAGGTATTTTTTAAAAATATTTTGCGGAAAAGGTACGTAAAATATAAAAAAAATAAAATGGTTACTTGAGAGCCAGATTATTAAGGAATAACATATATATTTTTTAGAGATCTAACTTTTAAGAGTACGGCGCTATGGACCTCCGAAAAGTACCTAAATTATGCAGTTGGTCTTTCCAGTCACCTTAAGGGCTTGGCACCGAGAATGACGTTAAAGTCATTTCCCACGGCACTAAGGTTCGAAATCGCGTGAACAATCACATGATAAAACGAGTTTCCGTCTTTCGGAAAAAAGATCATAGGTGTTTTTAATATTTTTTTTGAGAAATCTATATAAGATATAAAAAATCTTTTACGGTTATTCCCTAGATAAATGTTCAATGCATCTATCCTATTTTGTTCCAAAGAATATTTAGTATCGGTTTTCGACATAGAAGGTTTCCCGTTTTTAGAAATTTTTGAAATGTCGGTATGCATACTCTTAATATTACTTATTCTTGGTTCCCGGAGTAAAATCTATTAGAATATTGCTCAACATTTTTTTAAAGGATCTGGGCTTGCATACACAAATCCAAATACTTTCCTGCATACCTTACACTAGGCTAAAAGCCTGTATCGCAAAGTGTGGAATACATCGCCAGCACCGGGGTTTGAACCTGGCACCTCCCGCTCGAGAGACTGCCGCCTCAACCAACTGCGTCAACCACGTACTCTTGTACATTTATTTCAATTAATATTAGGTACTTATTCTCATTTGTTGAGTGGTTCTCACAAGTTGAGATGGTTGGTACATGTGGAGAGAATGAACGATGAAAGGATGACAAGGAAAATTTAATTGGGTGTAAGAAAACGCGGCCGTCCAAGTACCACATGGCTGGACCATGTTGACCGGATGCTCAAGGACGGACGTGTTTTGAGTAAAAGTAATCGTAGAATTTGTATAAGGAATTGCATGAATGTGACGGAAGCCCAAAGTGTGTTGTAAGGATAGCAAAGTCTGGCGATCAGTTCTCTCTGCCTACACCGCAATTCGTGTAATATTATCATGGAGGTCTAAGCGATATTTGGCGATGGTGACGTCACCAAAGATTGAAAAAAATGTATGGAAAAAAAACATTCCGTAGACCAAGTGTTTGAGAAGGTGACGTCATGCACGGTAAGAGTGGGGTTGCCGTGGTGATGTTATTTGTATGACGACATAAAAATATTTTCTAAAAAAAATATAGTGCATATAATAAATAAAGTCAATATAGTAGGTATACCATTTAGATCCCATATTATGAGGATTTCTCGTATGTTAACTCATTTTAACAGCCTTTAGAGCCTTATAAAATAATACCTACAATTCTGAATGTCTCCCAAGGGTGAAAAACGTACCTCAATAAAAGGCATCCGCTATCTCTTCATATCATATCAATATAATATAAGGTATGTCCGTATTCTTCACCCCATAAATAAAAGATTCCATGCCTAATAAAATACCAAATCTGATAAGACATAATGCTGTGATATGAGCTAACCTTTATTGTGAGGTTTTTTTTACATAGACATAGGATGATATGTCAGAGGGTTGAGAACATTCGCAGTAACTACCAAATGTTGTTAGCCAGATGGTAGTAATTGTATAGAACAAGTATGATTATATCTCAACAGATACACAGCAAAGGATGGAGCTTCCATCAGACTTATGACTGATCGTTGGCTGGCTTAATGTGATCACTGTGAATAAAATAATTAATAAACAAATAAGAAACAATTAAGAACGAATAAATGTGATCACAGAAAATTCCGATGGTCTCACAAAACTATAAAATCGTGATTCCAAAATAATCTAAAATTGTATAGAACTTTAATAACTCGGAAATCGTCAAATTTTCTGTACCTGACAAAAAGGGCTGTGCAGTGTGCACTGACTTTGAATTATTTGTTTATGATTAAATAAACCTTTTTTTATGGAAATAGTCATACATTTTTGAAATATGTTCCATTTCTTATACGTAAAAAGTACAATTTCATAATTTGTCTTTAAAAAATCACCTTGATTTGGTTCTTCTTAAGGTCCTATATGCTGTCAGGGGGTTTCGGCGCCTTGAATTTTACTCAGCCAATACTAAGGGAATCGTCTTGAAACTAAAAACAGTGATAGATGAAAGTACGGACTACAGATCGGCTGTTCTAGAATTACAGAATTTGGAAATTCCTTGAATAAAAAAATATTCCTAAAGGACCCCTAAAATTTACGGGATCTGAAGATTTTTCGTTCAGTTTTTCAGATATAAAAGTATAATTTAGCCAAAATACTGGTAATTACAATCTTAACAAATCGGCTGTTCTAGATTTATAAATTTCTTCCCAGGTTTCATTTAAAAAGGTATAATTAACTTTGTAGCTTACGTTATTCTTACTACTACTACTACTACGCCCTTTATGTCTCCATTCGGGAGCACAGGGAGGCTACCAGGCGTCTCCATTCAGAGCGATTTTGTGCGAGTGATATTACCTCTCTCCACGTCATCCTATTCTTACTGAGCACTAACATTCTCATACAAAATTTGAAAAAGCTGAAGGAAAAATAGAACGATTTTTGCTCAGTGCATATAAGCCCTTAATAAACGAACCTTACGTGTTCTAGATGAACGATGCATTTATGAAAAACCGACTGAGTATTTAAATAATTTGTCCATCACTAAGGCCTCCTAATCGAATGATATTTTATTAGTATGCACTATGCAGTGATCCTACCTCTATATTGGGCTTGGATTTTCTGTATTTTATTGTCATAGTTATTATGTAGGTCGGTTGTCTCATTGTCTGTCTCCATTCCCATGATCTCCACGATCCACGACCAATGCCCGTCATGACCATCAATAAAATAGTATTATTATTACAGTCTCGATATTATCAAGACAAATAATAACTGGAATATTTTAATCTCATTCAACACTTTAGGAGTGCAACTAATTTTGAGATTCAACATTTTTTATATAGCGCCATAGTATCAGTAAGGCCCATAATTGTTTTTGTGTCTATAAAGTATACTATTCACCTATTCTAGAAAAAAAAATCAAGTGTTTATCGCAATAATTGGTGTCTCTATGACCAATAACGTCTTGCAAGTCGGGGCTTGGCGAAAAAAAATCACACTCGAAAACTACAAAATATCGCTGAAAATACATGGGGGTTAAATCGATAGGTATTGAGGTCCTCTATCTCTGGACTTCCGCGTCGCATTTCCTGGGACACCCGGTATTGTACACGGCCCTCTATTGAGATTATTTTTTTGGTATTTTAGTGTAAGTTCTAACTATTTCTATGCTTCTCTGAATTTTCAGACAATATCAGGTTATTAAATGTAGATGTAGGTGCGTTGTCTCTGTTGTTAATATTTTTTATCCAATATTGTTACTATAAATGTCCTCTTGCGCAAATGAAAAATATTTAGTAACGTTTTAATACCTATGACACAAGAACTTAATATGAAAAATCGTTTACGGTCGACATAGAGTTAAGTATGAGTTATTTAGGTAGGTGAATAATAAAGGAAGGAAGGAGTCACCTATAGTCACCTATAGTCACCGCATCATTACAGTATGAAGAGAGAGGAGAGGATAGGACGTGGACTTGGAATTGGAATTGATTGAAGAGTCGTGACGGAGAAAGGATTGTGAGGTGTAATTCGACCATTATAAGACTAGGGACCTAACTATGACTCACGGTCATTTCCCGCCGCTTTTAAGGTTCAAAATGGCATGATAAAATGTAAAAAAAGCGTTTTTTTACTTTTTGAGGTTAATTTCGCTTCATTTCAAAAAACTTTTACGGTTATTCCCTAGATTTTAAGGCATATTATCAATAGGAAAAACATTTTTTTCCTTGCTGGAAACAAGTTGCTGTCCTTCGAAAAAAAAATAATTAAGAGGTGTCTTTCACATTGTTTTTTTTTGAGAAACCTATACAAGATATAAAAAAAAAATACGATTATTTTCTAGATAAAGGTTCAATGTGTCTACCCTGTTTTTTTCCGAAGCATATTTAGTAAGGTTGTCGAGATCTAAGGTCTCCCGTTTTTAGAAATTTTTGAAATGTCAATATGCCTATTTTTAATGCTTCATCCACATGCTCGCCGACCCTCCACGTTTTTTGTGTGAATGAGTAAAAATCCGTTGATTACGTATACAATCCAAGACAATCACCCCATCCGCACGTCTTTTTACTCATTCACACGAGCCTCGGCGAGCATGTGGTAGAGGCATAACATACTCGTAAATTTACATGTTGTCGACTAGAGATGAATGACTCGGACTAGAGATGTGAATCGACTTGCGACTTTTTATATTATAATTGTGTCATCCATCATAAATTTTATTGATTGTCCGCGATTACTAACAGCAATTAACAAACATACATACAGACGTACAGACTATTTTCATCTTGTCAGTTGGGTCCTTAATACGGTAAAATTAATTTTACAAGATGCCAGCGATATTATTTTTCAGGGACAATCCTCGCACAAGACCCTTCACTTCTGAGCCTAATCCTTTGATATCCGTGATATCTGGATACAATGGATAGGTGACTGTTTCCCAGCATTAGGCTGATGTGTTTTTAAATCAAAGATGAATTATTTTTGAAAATCACAATTTATGTTTTGTGGGAACATCGGAATTTTCTAAATGTCATAATTGAATGTGACAAGTTGTTATCTCAACAGATATTCAGCAAAGGATGGACTTACTATCAGGCTTATAACTGACCGTCGGCTGGTTTAATTCGATCACTTTACTTACGTAACATTCACCGATTCCAGTCCATCCATCTACGAGGGCCGGCTTACAATATATATTGCCACAGCGCAGCGGCATCGCAGCGGTAGAATTCCGGCTTGTCAGGTTGGAGGTCTGGGTTCGATTCCCGGCAGATGGATGGACTGGAATTGGTGAATGTCACTCAAATGTAAAGTGATCACATTAAGACAGCCGACGATCAGTCATAAGCCCGATGGAAAGTCCATCCTTTGCTGTGTATCTGTTGAGATAACTATTTGTCCAATCATACTTTTCTGGCTGATTATACTAAGAAGTGTGCTGGCTAGTCCTGCCTCCGCGTATCATTGATTGAGAACAATTTAGTATGCTCAAGTTTTTACCTCTAGCAATAACCTCGTATGTACTATGTACATATAGATAAATATAATTATTTTTTAAATCATAACTAGAAAATAATATTTGGTTTCCGTTCTGTGTTGCCATTATACTGTTTATTTTGCTATTCCGGTAGTTTTCATTGGAATCTCTATGGTAGTTTCGGGTAATTTGCACGTAATTTATTCACACATAAATAAAACCAGAGACAAACAAAAATATTTATTGTAATTTGTAATGTAACGTTTTTTTTATAATTCATTACAATTTACAAGTAAACTTTATATTCAAATGTTGTGGATTTCTCAGTAATGATGAAAGTAGCGGCGGCTTACAAACTAACAAACAGTGTAAGATGGGCATGCTGGACTTATGACCAGCCATCGATTGGTTTAGGTGATCACTTTACTCTCGAGAAACGTTCACCATTCAGTCCTGTATTCTTCCACTTTTTTCAGAGTACATTATGCACTGGAAAAATTGCAAATTTTCTTCGCAGTCAGCCTGAGACGGCTTGTGGATTAGTAGGTAGAATCATTGCTTTACAGCCGTGAGGGGTATGTTTGAATCCCACCCAAAGTACGAAGTTTTCGGAGTATAATAAAATCTGAAGAAGTGTAAGAAAACATACACAGGTGTCAACGGCTGAATAGTGAACGTTTCTTGAGAGTAAAGTGATCACCTAAACCAACCGAAGACTGCGGTCTTAAGTCCAGCATGCCCATCTTACACTGTTCGTTAGTTGAGAGACTACACAATAGTTAAATCAATTAATTCTAGAGTTATTCTACTTAATGCAAAAGTTGGTGTTATACTGTATGCACTGAATGATATACAGCAAACATATAGACATAACAATCATTTTTATTATTCCATTGTGTAAAGATTGTTATATTTCTCATATGATAAAATGAGTATTATAATATATGATTACTAATTATTAGACACTGTATTGTAATTGTTAATTATTTGTATTAGATAAATAACATAACAATAAAAATAGAACAACCATTCTTTACTTCATATCTATAAAATATGTTACCTGAAATGTATTAAACCTAGGAATTGTACACATTTCTTAGGGAATGCCGAGGCAATTTAGGAAATGTGTAAAATAACTTGTCATAGGTCAAGAAATACTCGTACAAGTATCTATTAAAAACTCTTGAGTTATTATTTTTATTGCTGTTTGTTTTTCCGACCGAGATGGCAACAGATAAAACTGGGAATGAAAACGTATTGTGTACTTAACGTAAAAACTGAAGAGCTTATTAAGGGCTTGGTACTAAGAATGACGTCACATTAATTTCCCACGGCATTAAGGTTCAAAATCGCGTGAACAATCGCATGATAAGATGGTAAAAATAGCATTTTTTGGGGTTAATTTTGCGTCTATCAAAAAACTTTTACGGTTAATTTCTAGATTTTAATGTATATTATCACTACAAAAATATAATTTACTTCGCGACTTTCGGGAAAGGAGTTTCCGTCTTTCGGAAAAAAATTCACAGGAGTTTTTTTTTTTTTGAGAAATCTATACAAGGTATAATTTTTTTTACGGTTATTCCCTAGATAAATGTTCAATGCATCTACTCTATTTTGTTCCAAAGCATATTTAGTAACGGTTCTCGAGATATAACGTTTCCCGTTTTTAGAAACTTTTGAAATGTCGGTATGCATACTCTTAATTTTTGCAGGGTAAGCTGGAGTCGCACTAGAATTACACAATTTACCAATACATTTTCGATTTCTGTTTAGGAAACGTGTATAAAAGTATACCTAGTATATTCCACTGATAGATAGCAAATATACCTACCTAATACAAAAAAATACATTTATTTTACACATGCATTGTCGATTTTGACATTAGGTATATACCAACTTTCCTGCATTACCTAGGAATTGTGTATAATGACGGATTACATGCATTTACAGTAACATATACATTTCAATACTAAATAATCTTATTAAATATCAGTTATTAGTTAAAGATTGTTAGATAATTGGTTGTTAGTATTTTATAAATAAAACAATGCATTTGTACATCAAATACAAACGTTATTTATAAATAAACTGCATATTCTTATAATCTTTCTTTATCTTCTGATATACCTATTCTATTCATTTAAATATATACCTTCACATGGGCGTCGCCAACTGGGTGGGTGCAGTAAAAATTAAAAAAAAAAATGAATAGTAAAAATATTCGTATAAAGCGCCCTCTTTAAAAAAAAGTCATTTTTTAACATAACACTTCTAAAGCCAACCTAAAACACAACCTTTTTACCTCGCCTTCGTGAAAAAGAACTCCACCAGCACTTTGAAACTTTTAAGTTTTTTTTTTTTTTAATTATATATTTCCACTCAATTCGCCTTTTTAGGGTTGAACTACAGATGTGGAAAAACTCCTGATTCGGGGTTCCCATGGCTGAAAACATAACACATTTAAACAATTAAAAATTAACACAGGTTATTATTATTAAAAGAGTAATTAAAATTAAAAGATAAATGTGAAAAAGTAGAAGCGATAATACGATTTTCAGTGCATATCGCCCGTTAAGTCTATATAGGCACACCGACATTTTATTATTTTTTTTAAATGGGAGACCTTAGATCTCGACAACCTACTAAATATGCTTTGAAAAAAAATAAGGCAAATACACTGAACCTTTATCTAATGAATGACCGAAAAAGATTATTTATATCTTGTACAGAATCTGATTTTTTTTCGAATCATAGAAACTCGTTTCCCGAAAGTCACGGAGTAAATTTTTCTTTGTATTGATAAAATGCATCAAAATCTACTAAATGACCGTGTAAGTTTTTCAAGAGAAATTAACCCCAAAAAGTTAAAAAAAAAACACTATTTTTAAAGTTTTTCATGCGGTTTTGAACCTGAACGCTGAGGGAAATGATCGTGACGTCATGGTTGGAGTCTGAGCTTTAATAAAAATGGACTTCCACCGCGTACCCTTTGTGGAAAATCTCAATATTTTAAAATATAGAAAATGTTGAATGTGCGAGATTTGCTCGTTTAGTGTCCGGGCACTAATTAAATCATACAAAAGGTGAACGCGATGCGACATACTGTGAACACAAAAGGGAAAACTCATAAAAAAAACATTTTAGAGAACCATTTACCATCGTGAGTTGGAGCTGGGAGTCATTCATTCAGCTCACTTGAGAGACCTCCATTGTCTGAGAAGGCTTGAACGTAGAGGGCTCTCGAGAAGTCTTTTGTTAGGGAACACGTGGAACATCTTCACGTATAATAGAGATAGCTACTCATCCATCCCTACCATCTTTATAATGGGTTCCCACTACCCAGCAATCTGTGTATATGTAGTATATCTAGATATCTACCTATTGTACTGATTAGTCGGGATGTTTTTAGCCTTTAAGAGTATGCATAGCGAGATTTCAAAAAATTCTTAAAACGGTAGACCTTATATCTCGACAACCGTTACTAAATATGCTTATATTTATAAAAAAATAATCTATTTTAATCGAAATAAACCCAAATACATCTTTGTACACTTCACAGTAAGCTTGAAAAGCTTGTATTGTGAAGTGAAGTAAATCGGCGTCGGGGATTGAACCCGCACCCGCCGGAATAACAGTCGAGCGCGTTACCAACCAGGCTACCGACCACCTCAAATCACAATACAAATATAAATCATAACACTAGGGCGAGCTTATCGCAGTGCTTTTTTTTGCCTCTCAGTATCACCCATACTTACCAACAAAACGTGACTAATAATTCGAATGGTTGGAAGATTTTGAGAGTAGCTCGTCTTTTTTCATCATTCTTCTTTTCCTTCTTCGGCCCTTGTCTTTTCAGTTTTCACTGATGGCTAACTGCAAAATTTTGCACCTAAGGTTGCATACATTCAGGAGGTTTTACTGTTTGTAATAATTGAAGCGGCGAACTTTTGTCTTTTTTAACTACGCCTTTATTTCACCTTATCCGTCGTTGTTGTCTGCGTCTCCATTTTCGTTTCAATTGGTAAATTTTAATTATTTAAGGCATTGACTCCAAATCTTGCAAAAGAGTTTTAACTCATTTTCAGACTAGCTAGAGCTCTAAAACTTTCACAAATTGTGTAAACTAGATGATATTACGATTCTGTTTCTTTCCACGTTGGATCCGCCTTCTCCAGAGACAAAAAAGGTGTAAGGCATTTGAGGGGATCCAAGGATTGTGTGGGATCATTAAGGGGTTGAAAAGGAGTTGGAAAAGAAATTCAGATTTTATCCAGCTCAATTGGATTATTAAAAATGGCGTGTCATTATTTATTCAAATAAATTTGTATTTTTTTTCAATACGAAATGTTTTTTTTGAGTATATGTAAAAAGGATGTTGTGACTATAATGAAAGTGAACAAGTTGAGATAGTTGGGACATGTGGAGAGAATGAACGATGAAATATAACAAGGAAAATTTACCTGGGCGAAAGAAGAGGTGTGAGAAAACGCGGCCGTCCAAGAACCACATGGCTGGACCATGTTGACCAGATCCTCAAGGACGGAAGTGTTTTGAGTAAAATTAATCGTAGAATGTGTATGAGGAATGGCATGAATGTGACGGAAGCCCGAAGTGTGTGTAAGGATAGGTAAGTCTGGTGATCCGTTCTATCTGCCTACCCCGCAAGGGAGGTGGCGCAAGGGGATAGTATAGTGTAGTATGATTATTTGAGTACACTGAATTAAAACGAGTATCCAGAATTGGGTCATGATGATTTTATCTGTATTTATTCTGAAAACGTTGCATTTTTTATCATCACACTCCAGTGGTGTGGGGTGGGGGTCGGGGGGAGGTTTTTTCCATAAATAATAATTTAACGCGAGCTGTCACAATAAGGGAGATGTGATAAAAGTGTCAAGTTGATAAGCGAAATAAATGTCACCGGCTATTTTACATACCACGGTCCAGAGACGTAACTAGAAATTTCGGCGCCCGGGGGCCATGCTTTTTCAACGCCCCCTACCCCCCCCCCCCCCACCCAAGCTCGAGTCCATCATATTTTCCTGATTTTTTTATGAAGGGAAAAAAATCCTGGAGAAGTAGGATTCAAAACGGAAAATAAAAGTTTAATGCTGGATTTCACCAACTTTTTAGTTTTTTTCCATCTATTTCAAATTTTCCATACAAAATGTGAAATAGATGGCTTCTGTCTTCGCTTTTCCTCACCTATACAGTTGGTGGAATCCAGCAAAGAGTAATTGTATAGACAAAATCAATGCAGAAATGGGAGACTAATTTCATTTATTGGTTTCAAAAAACGGACCCTGCTTTTCTTTCAGGTAATAAGGGAACTAATGTTGTAAACAATGAAGAATGGTTAAACATTTATAGATTAATCTAGAGGTTTTTGACCGTCGGTACATGGTAGAAGTCCATTTTTAAGGTGAAATGGAGGACTAAATATTTAGTTTAAAATCCACAAAAATGGCTTTAGATTACGCGAATAGTGTTCGAGGATTTGCACAATTTCATTTTACCTTAAGAATGGTTAAGATAGAGGTATACAATGTATACATATCTCTACGTATATATTTCTACGAGAAGTTTTAATGATTTTGATTTGGCCAGATGTCAGTAAATATATTATTTTCTTAATAAGTTTGAAGAGAAAATTTTAGTCTCATGATTTATTATTTTTAATCTCAAATGAGTATTTTCAGACAGTTTTAGCACCCTTTCAGCAACGGCGCCCTTAGGCAGATATCCCCAATCGTCCCACCCTAGTTACGCCTCTGCTACCACCATCCTACACGCTGATATAGAACAGCGGGAACTCGTTCATTGGTAACGGCGTTCCCACGTTGGTTTTTCCACAATTTAATAAATTTAACGTAGGTAAATATTTTTTAAGCATAATTTTTGTTGGATATTGATTTTGAAAACTCGTAGTTTGTTAGCGAGCTTCAATTTCCGAAGTTCTAGGCTATCAGGAAATCATACTTTCAATTTTCATTTTAATTTCAAAAGTTTTTATATCAATAAAATTTTAGATATGTAATTTATACAAAATAGACATTTCTTGTTATCTTTATAATATTTATAGGTGAATACCTATACCAATTCACTTCATTAATCTTGAAACAATAAAAAATACCTAGATAATACATAATTAATTGGCTCGAAATGGAATGGGAAAGACGTATGTTGCCAGATTTTGTTTATCTGCGACGAAGTATTCTGCATTTAACAATACAAACTTTGGTACTCTTGTATCATTGCGGCCCCACTCGCAGCTGAGTTATAATATGACATTTCCTGTCACTTCCTTTCTCGGCTGCGGGTGGGGCCGCCATCCAAACTTTTAGGTATATTAACATTTTAATACGATAAACACAACCAGTTTATTATTCATATATTGTTGCTTTTTTTAGTAAAAAAGTATATTTACTAAAAGTTAGTAACTCCTGCCCCATTTTACAGAAAGTTAGAACATAAAGAACAGTACATATTATGTAATATCCATATTTCACAGTCATACTTACACATTGCTGAACCAGGCTGGACACGTAGCACATAAACTACATTAATTCCTGTAAATTAAACACACTTTCGAGGACATTTTGTTACCAAACGTGGCTTAAAGGAAGGCATATCGTCATTTAAAAAAGAAAGTGATTTTCAGACCTTGATGAATCTAAGTATGCCTTGCAAAAAATAGAACATTGAACCTTTATCTAGGTAATAGCCGTAAAGATTTTTTATATCTTGTATAGATTTCTAAAAAAATGTGAAAAACACCTCTTATCTTTTTTCCGAAAGATGGAAAGTCGCGGAGATTATTTTTTTGTGTTGATAATATGCATTAAAATCTAGGGAATAACCGTAAAAGTTTTTTTGATTGAAGTGAAATTAACCCCAAAAAATGGTAAAAACGCTATTTTTACAATTTTATCATGCGATTTTGAAGCTTAATGCCGTGGGAAATTACCGTGGCGTCATAGTTGGGTCGGTCGGGAGCTTTAAAGCATGGCTTAAGTAGGTAATTTATATCTGTGAGATAACAATGTTAAATGTGGAAATATAGGGGGTAGTATGTAAAATAAAACATGTAAAAATCATATGCGATGAATTTATGGACGTTTTTTTATCAATATTATTTATTTCAATAAATAATTTCCAACAGAAATATAATTATAATAATAATATTATTAAAATTTTGTATCAAATTTTATATAAGCACATTCATTATTTACTAATATTTTTGAAATACATTATTTCAACTCTATTTTAAATTAAAAAAAGATCCAAATTATATTATTGTGTCTCACGGATAACGCAAGATTTGAATTTTCGCCGTTTGACCGGCAAAGCATTGCCAATAAAAAAAAGAACACAGAATGACAGATGATAGTTTCCCTTTTTAAAAATGAGTCAGTTGATCTTTGGAAGCATGAAAATGCAGACAAAACACTTTTCCCTCCACACTCTGTACGAAAATTACAAATAATTATAACTGTAATTGCCAAACCTCCATTATTTTTAAAATTCTGCTCAACAATGTAAACGCGCTGTTCTTTCGTATAAGCCGCCATTTTTAAAAACGGGAAACTGTCATCTGTGTTCTTTTTTTTTTTTGTTGCGCGAAGTTCAAATCTTGCGTTATGACACCCTTTATTAATGCAAATAATACAAAAAAAAAATAAAGAAATTATGATTTTGAGCAAGAAAATTAGTCAACAATATTAATAAAATAAAAAGACTTGATATAATTGTAAAAGTTTTTGTATTCACAGAGTGGAAATCCATATTCAATTACTTTGGATTACAAAAAACACAGTAATTTATGTCAAATTAATTTGGGTTACAGAAAAACACAGTAATTGTAAATTAGATCAACAAAAAAAAAAACACAGTAATTGAATGCGTCTCGTTGCGATTAGTTTTATTTTCTCCTGAGTATTATGGAAACATTGTTTTTTTTTATCAATTGCCTCGTTATATAATTTTCCTTTTTTCAATCACTTCCCCATAATAAATTGATATATTTTATGTAAAATTACTGTTTTTTTGTAAACCTAAACAATTTAACACTATTTTCTCTAAAGAAAGTGTCACCTGAATTTATGTACATGTCGAACTATTTTAAATAATATTAGATGGTATAAGTTCAGGAGTAATTACGTTAAAACCGGCATTTAAACTTCACGAGCTGCGTACTCCGGAAGATCCACTGTCATTGGTCAAAATACTATGACGTCATATTGTCGTCACCGTACCATAGTATGATATTTCATCATACTATGAAAACTACCCTTGGTGACGTCACGGGTTGCCTTTGTTTTGCTTTATTCATATCTGTCAAAATGAAAAGTGAATCAGCGTTTTGTTTAAGAGCACGCAATCTTATATAGTTTAACTTTGGTTTGGAATTACTTTTTAACATAAATATATCTTTGCAGATTTAATATCAATTTGCGATTGTTGTATTTAATGTACAGTACTTGTAAGTATTTATGTATCACCATGTTATTGTGTTGATTTTAATGTTGTTTTTTTTTATCGCATCGACCGGTGCAAAGGCATTTTTATGCTGTTATGCCGGTGGATGTTTTTAGGTAAATAAAAATAAATAAATAAATATCTATAAAAAAAGATTAATATAAAATTACAAATTATCTGACCACACATTAATTGATAGGTATACGAGCTATCTATACACATTATTCGAGACTACTAGTAGAATTATATTGATTGAGATTTTTTGGCAATCAAAATGATAAAGGTTAAAGTTAAGAATGAATGTAGAGTATATAATAAGTATGTATGTATAGGTATTCTAAGAAATATTCTAGATGTATATAAGTAGGTAAGTATGTAAATATTTATAAGTTAATGTATCGTTATTGGTACTCTAGTTACATCGGTAACCAGACAGAAACTCACAATGACAAAATCTCAACTGTCAAAAGGGTAACCTACTATTGATTGATCGCAACTCAACACCGGAAAACCTGTTGCCGACAATTTAAATATTGTTGGGTTAGGTTCGTTAGGTTGTTTTTTTTTTTTTTTGCACACAAAAACAAATCAAAAGAAACAACGGCATCAGATTTCCCGGTGTTGAGTTGCGATCCTGTCAATAGTAGGTTACCCTTTTGACATGTGAGATTTTGTCACTTGAGATTTTGTCATGGAACCAGTTACATCATCCGCAGCTGACAATATTTTGACAGCTGCTGTCAATGTCAAATTTTCACAGAAAGTGTTCTTTTAAAAATCACTTTCAAAATTCCCTCAAAGGCTCACCGTGAGTTGTGATCGATACAAAATACTTATTATGAGTTAACGTGAAGTGATAGTAATTTTAAGTCGCGTGAGTTTGAATGAGTACCATTCCTGGGATGGCATTTTGTAACTCTACTCAAATCTACTCGCTCGCTATGCGACGTGTACACGACGTGCAAATGATCATCGTTTGTACGGCGTATACACGTCGCATAGCGAGCTAGTAGAGTTTCAAAATGCCATTCCTGTTTTACAAACAACGCATTTTTCGTCTTGGTTGCAGTAGGTAGTTCACAAATAGACCTCAAAAGGGGGTAACTATATTGGTTTCAGCGTGGCTTGCACGACGGTCAAAGTAAAAATGTCAAAAATGTCAAAAAATAGCAAAAAATTTGAGAAATGCAACGTTGACAAATGACAGCTGTCAAAATCTCCTCGGCTGCGGGTTGGGTTTCTCGTCATAATTTTCAACAAGGTGTATCAAAAACGTCAAACACCGCATGAAATTTAACGTATAGTAAAACGCACTCTGATATATCAGAAAATAATAGATATTTTACAAATCTACCTATGCTTTCAATATATGGCATATTCAGGAGCGTGGCTAGGGAAAGAAAATCTTGTATCACCACTGTTTTAATCAGCCGTTTTGGAGATATGGCCTCTTGAAAACAAAAAAAATCTTAAAAATTTAGTGTTGTAACCATTATTTGTAAACTGTACATATTTTTCTGAATAAACTTATTATTATTATTATAATCTTTCATAGTATTTCTGGCTTACAAACTGCTGACCAAATTTTGACAAAACAAAACAAAAATCATAGTAAAAATTTTGGACTTTTGATAAATATCATAATTTGTGGCTTTTGCCTTTTGACTTTTTTTATCAAATTAACATCAAGTTTATAAAATTTTAACTTTTTTTTTCAATTAGCAGTCCACCCTAACTGGGTGATTTGTTCCTTGGATTTGTTCTTTTAAGAAAACTTAGGATAAGATTTTTGAAAATCCAGCACAATCGGCCCAAAACCTACCTACGCTCCTGTATATTAAATATGACAACACAATTTTTAAGTCTATATTATTATGTACAAATATATAAATAAATTAAATGTATATTGTATATTCTATATATAGTGTTTATATAATTTTATTTACAGTTTGTACTAAGGTAAGTTACATTAAATGTTAAGCTATTAAATGCATTTTCTCTTAATTACAAATTAAACATATTAATATACAGAGTCATTGAAAAAGAGGGACCCGATTTTAAACATGGATGGCATTTTGTAACTCATACTCGCTCGCTATGCGACGTAATGCAATGCTATAGCGCGTGCGCAAATTAACTGCGCGGTCGACAAAGCCAATCAGCTCCATTCATTATGCGGATATGCTATTGCATTGTGTTGTACTTACATCAAACAAAACTTACATTCATCAGTAAGGTAAGGTCCATCGTTTTTGATGATTCTGTACCACTATAGGTAACTAATATTCAACAAAAATGCTATTACATTTATACATTTTGATTTAATATTAAAAATAATGTACTCGTAGGTATCACATTGGAAAATCAACCTAAAAATTGATTGAATATAGATTAAACTTAATACTCTTCACGACACAAGCTTACCAAGCTTGTGAAGTTATAAAAAATAAAAAAGAAAAGAAAATTACTTATTTTTGGCACCTCGTAAATAGGTATTTGATCACATTTTTCAAATGCAAATCAATGAAATATTATATACTTAATTATTAAAAGACTAGTATTTGAAAAGGCCTACTCAACAGGCAAAAGTATTGGTAGTTTCAGGTTCCTGTCGAAAAATTGAACTTGAAAGAAGGACCCTGAAGGGTAAATCAATTTTTAATTGAAATGTTTGGTAATTAAAAGTCTCTGTTTATCAATTTTTAAAAGATCCATTGACTAGATTAAATTTGATCCATCATGAAAAAAAATCGTAATGTAGTTTCCAAAGTACTAAAGGTAACTATAGTAGATGAAGATATCGAATGATTAACTATTTACAAATATCTTTGAATGAAAAGGCGCATGAAATTCATGAATCAGATTTTAAATAAAGAAATACTGAAAGCCAATGATACACGGTTCTATTTTACAGAGAGATTCCCAATCAAAAGTGCAATCTGTAATACTGAATCATTCATGTCATGAATCAATCATCAATGATCAGGATAGGATAGAAAATTATATAAATATATATTTAACACCAGTAATTTAGTATAGAAGAAATAAAAATACATTTGTATGCCTTTTAATAATATCTATACATTTTATAACATGGTGGTCTTATTAATTTTGAATTTAAGTTCATAATTATTATCATAATCATAAAGTTATGAATGCATATATTATTACAACATTGTCTGCCACGCATACGTTAAAGAGTTTAACGTATCTTGATTGTATTTAAGGTTCTTACAAAGAATTAATATGAATTGTAGTTCAGAGGCTATTGGTGCCATTCGGCTTTAGAGTTTACTCGTTTACTCAGCCAATACCGAAAGCATCGTCTTGAAACTGAAGACTGTGATAGATGGAAGTATTGACTACAAGTCGACTTCCTTGAACATTCGAACGAAATTCCTTGAACAAAAAATAATTTCGAAAGTCCATTACTCGTTCAGTTTTTCAGATCTAAAAGTATAATTTACCCAAATTTTTGGTAATTATAAGATTAACAAGTTGACTGTCGTAGATTTTTTAAAATTAGTTTCCAGATTCTTTTTAAATAGGTATAATTCACATTGTCACTTACGTTATTTTGGGCTAACACTGTCATACAAAATTTGAAAAAGTTGAAGCGATAATCGATAGTTTTTTCCTCAGTGCAAATCGGCCCCCTTGTACCAATTATTGTCGTAATAATATATAGCATTCGAAATTCTATGGTATCAAAGCTATGTATATTATGAATATGTAATATTTTGTTATTTCTAATATCATCATTGGTTATATCTAATGTTTTATTTACATTTAAATATTGGTACTTCAATCTCTAATATATTTTATCAATCCTAACGAAGGGAGTGAGGAAAATATTATAATAACTAATAACAAGAGACTTGAAAACTTCGCGTTTGCAATAAAATTAATTTATTCACAAAAACGCAGTGAAATTAATTTTCCGGGTTTGGGGTCATATTTTTTTGTTTCCGGGTTTGGGGTCATACTTTTTGGACGTTTCCGGGTTATGGGTTATATTTTGTACAACTTGCGGATTTGGATTAATAATAAAGATTGATTTATTTATACTGTCATATGACGAATATTTGATGCAGATTCATATGATAGCACTTTCTTATTTAAAAAAGGCTGTTGAAATCGGCAAATATAACGTTTTTCGCTGCAAAAATGACGCGAAATTTACAATCTCTATTAATAACATATTTTAATTATTTACATAAACAGTTGACTAGCTAAGGTCTTTGGTATTAGAATCTTGATGGCTGATGTATTTCACATAAAACTATTTGCATTATCTATGATGTTTAGCCCTGGCAACACTGATGAAATATAGTATTTCGCATCCAGCACTGAAACTTTCATTGAACATAAAACGTGTATTTTTTGTCTGTTAAGGATTTTTTAATAAACCCTGATTGAGCATTATTACCGATACAAAAACAAATTGATGGGCAAATTTCGCCCTAGTGAACAATTTGTTGTTTGATTGATTGTAGATTAACTGTTCTCTTGGAGAATAAATAAAATCCATTATCGATTTGTAGTGTCCTTTTACCCGCTACAGATTTTTCCTTTTCAGTCTATGAATGCATATCAATCATTGAGAATCGTGTGTTTACAGAATTGTCAAAGAAATTCTATTAATATTTTTCAATATAATTATAGAAATTTACCAAATATTGGTCACATAACATTTAATATTTACCATATATTATCAGTAATATATTTATTTTATTTTTTGTACAACATTTTCAATAATCTATGCACTAAACACAAAAATATTACATAACATTTCTAAAACATCAAATAAATATATAGGATGTTCTTTTTGTTTAGACAGAACTTACTGCAGGGTTAACTGTCGATGCTATGAAATTTGAACGATGCTCTAAAATTTACTTTGAAAGTCAGTCGAACTACGTTTTCAGTAATTCACTAATAACAATGATTTTCAAAGGAAAATTGTATAATTTAATAGAGTTTTTCAGTTGTTTAATGATTTGCCAGAGTATACTGATAATAAATGTCAAACAGTGAGTGCAGTATGACAGCTCGTTTGACAGTTGTTAACCCTGCAGAAAGTTCTGTCTAAGCAAAATAAAAACACTCATTTTCATAATTTAGTAATTTAACCAACAATAATAATTTAGTTTAATGATGTTTTACAATAGATGTCCCTCGACCTAACACATATAATATTTTTGTTTCATTATAATAATTCATAATATAAATCTGTTCACAACTTCTCAGGTGCCGTCCGATGTTCACTTCTCTCGTAGTTTTATAAGAAACCGATAGATGGCGAAGAGAACGCAAATAGGTACAAAGTAAAAGGATTGCAGTCTCACGAAATCTGTCGATTTTTCCGGGAAAGTATATATTAAGGATATCAAACCAACATTGGCTTTGATTGAAAATATACCTGCTAGGTAATTATTCCGATAAATTATAAATTGCCATTGAAAAAAAAAATTGATAAATCGTCACCCGAAAATAATAAGTTTCTAACTGACAAGAACAAATGTTGAGAAAAATGAGATCAAAGTTTCAAACACTCATATATTTTAGGGTCATTCATTAGCCACGTTATTCATAAAACTACCCAACTTTAGGGTCTTTTTGTTAATTGTCCTCGTAGATTAATATGTCGGTTGAAAACCTTTTTACGCAAAAAGTCAAAATTCTAAAATTTGCTAGTTAAGATTTTGTTATTCACAGGTGACGAAAAGTTGTAAAAAAACTCTCATCAATCCACAATTTTTTTTCTGATAATGTATCTAATGCTTTAAAAAATTCTCATGTTGTCATGAACACTTCGCAACTTTATATTTAACGTACACGTAACCAACTGATTTACTCAAATAACCAATATTTGAAACTGAATTTAATTTCGTACTGTAATGTTGTTTAACTCTTCCGGACTGATAAGTATATTGAAGATAATCGTAAGTTTTAAGTAAATGATCTATGCGGATTGAAAATTTAAAATAAAATGTTTCTTAATATTTTCAGAGGACACAATATATTCATACTTACAAGACAATTACATTCACTCAAGGGAGCTGCATATATTGTATGGGACTTCTAATGGAAGTACGACATATGGCTCTATTAGATAAGGCGCAGTATACAATATTTGGAAATACATTTAGACACCACAACATACAGCTGGAGAGCTTGACGTAACGACAGTTGTCAAACAACGAGCGGTTAGCTTGTTGTGACTAGTGTAATGCTCGCTTCGTAACTTCGCTCGTTGGTTTATGCGCAAATGTTACAGGTCAATCTCCGGCTTATTAAAGTGGAAAAGATGTGATTGGAATGGGAAATTCACACAGCTTGGGATTCGGTATGATCCTGTTTGGTGACGGATGTGAGGAAGCGTACAGTCGGCAGCACCTTGGACCGTCACTTTGTTTGTCTCGGCGTCCCGAAGCATGGCTCGCTGTAGGCCACGCTCGGTCCATCTGTGAAAGCTGAAGGGCCTTCGGCAGAACAGACGGAATCTTCCGGCGTCCTCGAAGGTTCACACTCTGTCACCTCCTCCTGAGCGCGCTGCTGATTTCGTTTTCCATGCAGTGCCTAGTGGAATCAGAAAAGGCATACTTCATGGAAACAGTTTGTCGCCAGGTAAATATTTTTATAACACCCTTAACTACACAATTATTGCATATATGATAACGATGTCGAATATCCACTTAGCATAGAAAATAATCGACATCGCAACGAATAACTTAAATAAATATTCAACCGTAAAAAATGGTGATATTTTGAAAAGCGAAATTTCCAATGAAACATTGTATTTTCTGCACGGCGTAGTTTGGATAACAAGTAATAGGTAATCTCAATAGACTCACATTAAAGTTTTTAGTGAACCATACCCAGGACACAAAATGTTCATTCTTTGAATTCAGTATGTACAGTCCATTATTACTTATAATTGCTTATTCAATATAATTAACAACAGTGTGGTATTATTCATTATTTCTAAAAATAGACAGAAGACAGATATACTTCTTTGATGAAGAAATATAAATTCGTATGTACGTAAAACGCCTTTCTTGTAATGAAAATGTAGATTTACAAATGAATAATTGTAAACTTGGTATAAATTACAAAGCGTAAAAATATAAGTAATAATTCATTTACTTATTTTTCTCAGACGAAATGAGATTTTTTTTATGAAACCACACATATTTCAGTAATACGATTTATTTACCTATTCTATATAACCTAATGATATTTTAAAACTAGTATTATTCTAGATATGATTTCGAATAATTTATTAAAAAAATATATGAATGAGTAAGGCCTAATAATGAAAACAAAAAATGCAAAGCTTTTGCAAGTTGCTATAGGGTGGTAGTTCAATAAAAAATTGCTATTAAACAATTATTTAAAAATGGTGCTAAATTGCAAATAAATGCTGATAAAACGAAGCAAAAAATACTGTAAGCGGTGAATGGTATATTTGCTGATGGAATAAATTCCCTATAAATTTTTGAGTGAGATTTATGAATATTTTGTGATTATTTATAGTAATTATCACGTAGAAACAAAATAATAATTACATTGTAAAAGCCTAAATCTAATAGATATTTTAATTACTACGCTTCTTAACGATTGTACTTAGTTACAAGTGATACGCAATTTTGTCGTCATAATAATCGATTCGTTCATAATAATTATTCATAATCGAATAATCGATTAATCTTACTGCATACAACTAATTAGGTACAATCGAATAGTAGCAATATGTTTTATTATCGATTTGTTCGAATGTGCTATAGATTAATAAGAATGAATTGTTGACTATTCATATAATTATTATGACTACTGTGTTAAGAAACGTAGTTAATAAAGTAATAAATATTCTACATAATCTAAACATTCAACACGCAGGATATTTCATATAAAAGGGTAACATGCCAAACTGTCAGATCATCTCCAAATAGCTGTTATATGAAGGTGAAATAATTATTGACTTTTACATTTATTATGGTAGTAAAGCAATGTGCAAAGAGGGTTTTTGCACTCAATACAAAACAAACAAAATAAACCGATTATTTGTTGAATTAGTTGGTTTGGAAAAAATTGAAAATATAATTAGATATAAATTTTGTTTGGATTACGACTCCTTACCCCTGTATTGCGCGTTAATTGTTTGATCGTGTCCAGTTTTGTTAGGGTAAAGAAACCAGTCTCCTTACCTTCTCCCTGCTTCCCTTTTTCTAAACGTTGCCAAGAATGGGACGGTGCGCCAAATGGAAAACACAAACATAACATAAGAGTTATCACAATATATTAATATCCACAATAAATTAATACAAAACATAATATAGACCTCCACCCACAAACACCACATCATATAATGTTTCATCATATTAATGTTTTAACAAAAAAAAAAACAGGAACAGCATAAAAATGGTAATATTTTGAATATTTTCCGGGTTCGGGTCACACCTAGTGCAATTTCTGGGTTCGGGATCATATTTTGACCATTTTCCGGGTCTGGGGTCATATTTTAGGAAATTTCCGGGTTTGGGGTCATACTTTGCAAAAATTCCGGGTTTGGGGTCATACTTTCCAAAATTTCCGGGTTATGGGTCATATTTTACAAAAAATGACATCACAACATCGCGCATGCTGTGGACACTTCTCGAAGGTTGGTCTGTTTTTTAACAACCCCAACACCCGTCTTAGTAACTCATCTATATCTATCTAATAACCTTATTTCTCTCCTATCTCTCAATGTTTTCCCACACATTCTTCTCAAGGAGATTTAAATTTAAACTCGATATTTTTAAAACGAAATCTAATTTAATTATACAATTTCTAAATACCTGCCAGCTGATACGATATTTTCTAAATTTATTCACCAACCATACTAAGACAATAATTCACACCTCAGAGTTAACAATATAAATTTTCAATTGTAAGATAAATAGGATGAATTCTCCGACAAACGGTATGATTGATTGGGTAACGTACCATTTATACCTTTTCTATGTAATAAGGATAAGGGTGCGGAATAAGTATTAGATATAGACGTAGTAATAAGAGTATTGGATAAAACATCTGATCACCAATAATCAAACAAAAATTTCTTAATATGTAGCGACTGGAAAATATGTGTTATTTTACGATAAAATATTTGCTATTTTTTTTGCACAAACGTGTGTTATTTTTAAAAGTTGTTTTATTTTTGTAAACCAATCAGACCATTTTATAGATTTTAATACATAAATATCATAAATTAATGAAACAGAATATTACACAAATATACGAAGAAAAAAATATTGCTATTATGCAAGATTGTTTTCTGATGTGTTCTTTTTACTTTTAAAAACACTTTTGACAACATTTTCTTCCCTTTTTTTCAATAGACCATAATATGCGTTATTCCTGTAAAAATAACTATTTTCGTGTAACAGGCACAAAATTCGCGATTAAAATCGTTTTATCATGGTCGCAATTTTCCAGTCCCTACAAATACGTAATTTATAGAAATTGACATAAGGAATTACCTGCAAGCTGAACCGTCTATGCGCCACCTTTCTTCCGCCACGTCGTTTGCTGATGTGGGGATTGTCTGCTCTCAACGTTTTACTCCTCAGCAGTTCCAGTTGTGTGTAGAGTCTCTTCAACTCCGCCCTAATGTCCTCAGGACTCATGTCGGCTAAACTCAACTCGGCAACGTCGGCATCTGATAGTGCCACTGAGTCTCCGGCTCTGAATGCATCCACAGGAAGACGACATGAAAACTCTTGAGCGAGAGAACGAACCTAAAATTGGAAACATATCGTTAGAAATATTCGTACCTAGTTCATCTCATTTTCTTAAAAAAAATATTACTTCAAACTACGCCTATTTTTGGTATTTCTTTGTAAATTAATGACTAAGAGAAACGCACTTTGTAAAAAAAAAATCATTAGAAAATTTCGAAAGAACCTGAAAAACTCGCTTACATTTCTCCATATAAAAGTTAATATAATAATGATTTATCAATTAAAACACGTACGATAAAACAGTACCATACTCGTGTTTTGAAACTGTCACCTATCTAAAGCAAATTTGTGCGCAAAATCAAGTTGCTAGGACATTGGGAGGTGCTCATGCCGAGGTGCTCAGCAGAGTTGAAGAAGGGAGGCACCTACCATCTCCGAGAGACGTGCGCGCTGGATTGGCCACACCATGCGCCACGAGGGTCTCCTACATGAGTTAATTGAGGGAATGGTTGAGGGAACAAACCACAGGGGGCGCCCCCGACGGCAGTACCTGGATCAGGTGTATGAGGACATGAACTGCACCACATATGTCGAGCTGAAAAGAGCTGCGGGAGACAGAGAGAAGTGGAGAACAAGATGTAGGAATTTGCTGCAAACCAATCCGCAGGATTGAAACTAGAGAAGAAGAAAGACATTGAGAAGCTGTTATAATTTGAAGAGGAAAATTTAAACGCAGATTACTAGAACACCGGCAGATGAAAATAAATAAAATGTGCTGAAAATAGGAGGAAGGGTGTGTGGAACGTACCTACTTAAGGATACAGCGCTCATTCATTGGGCCAGTTTTATGGGTTTGGGTATTCGCAACCCTTTTTTGTAATCTAAATTCAATGCAGCATTCTATGAAAAACACAGTATAGTCAAATTGTATTATGTAGGAATAGGCATGGGCGTCGCCAGCCTCGGAGCTAGGGGGGGGGGGGGGGGGCAACAAAAATATAGGATGAAAGTCGCATAAATAGCGCTGCAGAAAAATTGTGAGACATAGTGAAAATGGTCGTGATGTGTTTTGGTTTAGTATTGGAAAAAGTACATAATAATTGGCAAAATAATATGTATGATAAATGTTTTCTAAAAAAAGTTATAAAAAAAAGCGCCGCCTGAAACAATTGTATTTTGATGGATTTTCATACAAATTTTAGAAAATTTACGACTATTTTACGATGATTTTTGTGGGGTTTTATCATTGAGTATGAAAATATATATACCTATTCCGATCTCTAGGGGGGCAGCTGCCCCCCCTTGACGACGCCCACGGTCAAATTGTATTATGTAGAAATAGGAACGAATATCTATAAAAGAAGTAATCTTAAAAAGATATTTGGAGTTATATTGACCCACGTTTAAATGTAATGTAAGTAGAAGTAGGTACTACCTAGTATTGTTATTGAAAACCCAGGGGAACCAATATAAACGTTTTAATTTTTCTTGTTACCTCTCTGATCAGGGCCGGCCCGTCCATATAGGCAAAGGAGGTAATTGCCTAGGGGGTGCCATCTGCGTAGCGAACGGGTAGTCACTAGTCAGTGACACGACCTCGCGAATTTGTGAAACAGATCGGTTCGAAGTTCTGAACTTCGCCTTTTCTAAAAAAAAAACATTGTTTACTTAGACACTACCTTGTTTACTTAGACTCATAAAAAAAATTCGTCTGCGGCGCCATTTTTGCGTATTCTTTTTGTCAGGAATAATGAAAAACTAAATATTTACATTTTAAGTCATTTTAGGAATACTTTGGTACGCACACTCTGTATTTGTTTGATTTCTCAAGTGGTTGGTTGGCAGATATTGCCCATGGCAATAAACCCGCCAATTGTTTAGTGCATCCACTAGTCTTCGAGGATTTGCACCCTCATCATCAGGCGATTGTGAATAAATTCACATCCATATTGAAATTGTAGTAGCTCCCCCTAGCTATGAAAATGGCGATGTTCATGTTTTACCCTACACGGCATATTATGTGAGTAGGTAAATCACATCTATGCTCTAATTAATTGATGAAAAATTACACAAATATGTGATTTTTTTCAAAAGGGTGCCGTTCCAATCTTTCAAGTTGCTTTCAACTTGCCAAGTCTGCTCGGGCCGGCGCTGCCTCTCTCGAGTTGGAAACCCACCCCCCTATTAGTACGTGACCATCCTATGATCGCACACAATACTCCGCGGTTGGATTTTCATTAATACATTCCAAGTGGTGGTGGCGAGATGAGAATGTTTAAGACCCGCCCGTTGTCGACTGAATATCAGAATACTTCACCCTTAAAACTCGTGACACAACTATGACGTCACGGTCATTTCCCACGGTATTAAGGTTCAAAATTACCTGAACAATCGTATGATAAAATGGTAAAAATTGCCTTATTTCCATTTTTTGGGTTAATTTCCCTTCAATCAAAAAACTTTTACGGTTTTTCCCTAGATTTTAATGCATGTTGTCAATACAAAAAAAATCAATTAAAAACATCTCTAATCTTTTTTCCGAAAGACGGAAACTCGTTTCCCGAAAGCCACGGAGAAGTTTTTTTTGTACTTATAATATGCGTTAAAATCTAGGGAATTACCGTAAAAGTTTTTTGGCTGAATTAACCCCAAAAAATGTAAAAAAACGCTATTTTTACCATTGTATCATGCTATTGTTCATGCGATTTTGAACTTTAATGCAGTGGGAAATTAGTTGATCACCTATTGATGAATGACTGTAATTGAATTGAAATGCCTAACTATGTTTCTATATGTGCCCTATAATTACCAATAAAGAATCTGTCTATCTATCTAATTACCGTGACGTCATAGTTGGTCCGTTAGCCTTAAGACCCGCGCGTTCTCGTCTGAATATCAGAATACTTCACCCTTAATTTGCATTATTATTATCAGACCTTCCAATAGCTGGATAGCGCACGAATTTGCCGTCAAGTTTTCAATAGAATTCTCCCTTGTAAACCTCGTGTATTGTGATAACTGTATAGAAATTATATTAGTCCTTGGAGGGGGATATCTACTATCTACCAACACACAAAGTTAATAGATACATATTACATACCGTATACTTAACTAAAATGATAATAATCTGCTATGTGCGTAATAATAATTTTATGTCGCGCCGTTTTGTGAGTATTCCCACCTCAAGGACTTTCTGTGTTCCTACTCCCTATGTTGTTGGGAAGGATTTCTTAAATAAATATGTTTTTAATACATTAAGGGTAAACCCACCTCCACCCCTGGATGTTTCAAGAGCTTTAGCTCCTATATCATCCAGTCTTTTAAGCAAAACATTTTTTCAAAAGAGGGCTCAGGGTTAAAACTACTCTGAACACCCTTAATGTTCCTTGGAGGAGACTCTCACTGCAAGGATATGTTTTTATTAGGCCTTTGAACGCGGTCAACGTTTTTGTCTCTCTGATGTCTGCAGGAAGTCCATTCCAGGTTTAGGTTTACGATTTCTAGCTTAGAGGTTTTATCCGAGTGGGATCTAAGGGTATCGTGTTTTACTAAGGTCATATTGCGATATTCTGGTCAGTTATGAGTTGCTCTATCACCCCTCCACGCGATGACTTTGATTTACCGGAAACTCTGTATATCCAGATCATGTTGATTGATTTAATTATGGATGTAATTAAATCAACCAGGTTCAGCAATTCACGCATTTCAAAAAAATAGAAAAATGAAAGTACCTAATTTTATTTTCAAGAATTCGCAAATTTTCCTATCGATATTCATAACTAAAGAAACATGCTGGCATGTTACGTATACCTATGAGTATTTTTGACGTACGACACCTACACCAATTTTTCTATCCAATATATCTGAGTACTTCCGTTGAGAATAAGTTGGTATACGTAAGAGTATTGATGAATTGAGGCATTTGTCTTGTCACAATGAATATTTAAATTTCAAAGTTATCGCCACCATTTGTCTAGAAGAGATAGGGTGGGGTTAGAGGCTGGAAAATTTCGGTGGTATTTTTCGGGAAAATAAGGGGTTATTTTTCGGAAAAATGTGGTATTATTTTTCGGGAAAATAAGGTAAGAAATACCAGGATAAGAGAAATGTGCGAGTTCGAAGATGTCGTAAGGTGGGGGAGGCAGCGGAGAAGACAATAGTATGTACATGTGAGGAGAATCGAGTCATCCAGACTCCCTCACATTGCATTGCACGGCCAACCCCAGGGCAGACGACTCCCGGGCAGACCACCTAAGAGATGGATTGACAGTTGGGAGTCGACATCGCTGGAGGCTAATCCATCTTCATAACAAGAAGAGAAGAAGAAGAGTTTTTTTGCAAAAAGTGGTGTTATTTTTCATACATTTATATCAGTATCGTAGATAATTTTACAACTTTTGATACAAGAATATTAAAAAAAATATATAAAGCACGAAATTTTCGAATAAAATCGTTTTTTCGCGATCGCGAAATTCTCCAGTCTCTAGGTAGGGTTGACAACATGCGCAGAATTAAATTCTCAGAATGCCGAAAATGGGTGCTATGATACTCTGATATTTATAAGGAATTCTCAATAATTTATACAGCCAATGTAAAGTTTCTTCAGCCAACTTTATTTCCATAATAATACAAGGAGATATTATTGATATTTAAATAAGTTGATGTACTTGTATACCATCAAACTCCCTTGAGAATCAACTCACATAATTACCGGGGTGAATGGAACTCGGGAACGTGGCAATTTATGGAAATATGTATGGAATTTAAAACATTTTGCAATAATTGTGTAATTTGTAATAATTCAGCTATCGTCGAAAAATATTGGGCCACGCCCGAAATTTATTACATTTAAAAAATGATTTTTTATAAACCGTCAATTGTACATACTGAATTACTTATTACAATTTGAAAGAGAATCAAAATTGTACTTATAAGGAGCGTAGGTCAACCAAGCAAATGATTTTAGGCTCCTTAGCAAACCAGTAACCAACCAGTTTGTTTTTTTGATTTAGTGCTTGAAATTAAGTAAAAATATTTAAAAAATTAAAAGTGTAAATTATGTCTATCGTTTTGGAAATCGACTAGTAACATTATGGAACAAGCTTCACATGCGTAAGATATTTCTTTACTCTACAATTCAAACAACAACAAACTGGTTGGTTAGCGGTTGCTAAGGAACATAAAACTATGTATTTCCATAGGAACGTTTCAAACAGAGAGACCTGCTCATATATTTTTCTTCCTTCCTTCTTACCTGTTTGTGCTGGTACCACAGCTTGGGTGTGAATATGAGCAGGATGACAACGGTAGACGTAAGCTGCGACCTGATGAAGTAAGCCAAGTAGATGTGGTCAGGGTGCAGAGTTGTGACGTAGAGAGCACGCAGGATGTAGAAGACACCTGATACGGCAGCCTCCACGCAGATAGCAGCGCACAGAAATCTTCTCTCCTGGTGAATAATATTGTAAACATGTATTTTTTTACAGTTTTAGGTATATAAAATAGAAAAAGAACTTTTATAGTCTTTGTCGTTCAATAATAACATTGTTTCAGAATTTCACGTGCAATGGTAGTTGCAGAAAAACAGGAGTAATAGCGATTCAAGACAAACACCACGAACACTGATTTGAGTATATTAGGTACACGAGAATTAAGTTTATGTATATTTTGAAAGGTTACTAGGAGAAATCACATAAAACTGTATGTCTCTACACATAATAATATTCCATATTATATTGATTTATTTATTTACCGGAAAATTCGTACATAAAAATGCAAAAATCTTCCTTCCATCTGCGCAGTGCGGTGTCCGGTAAGTTCGTCTAAAATCAATTAGTCTAAAATCAATTCGTCTAATTATCAATTTGTCTAAAATCCATTCGTCTGAAATCGACGAATTGATCGTTAGGCAAAATAATTTTGGCTGAATTGATTTTAGACGAATTGTTCTTAGATAAATTGATTTTAGACCAATTAATTTTAGACCAATTGATTTTAGACGAAGCTACCGTAAACCGCGCAGTGCAATTCAGTTCCAATTCCCAAAATAATTGAGATATATCTTGAATTTTATCTACTTACTTGAAATTGTGTAGATGCATTTCTACTAGCATAACTGAGATGAATCCCAAACACAAGAATGAGCATTTCTCCGGCTTCCGTGACATAGTCCCACCAGAGGGGCTTACACGCTAAGAACAACTGTCCCGAGGGAGTCTGCCCGATCCTCATGATGCTGTACTGCTCCCTGATGAAGTTCAGGCTGGTCGCAGTGAAGGCTGACAGGTAACAGAGGACGGCTACCACCTGAGGAAGATGAGAAAGTACTTCGTAAAATGATAAAATTCTTCATAATTTATAAGATGAGAAAACAGCATGAGGTGGTCAGTAGCCTGGTTGGTAACGCGCTCGACTGTTAATCCAGTGGGCGCGGGTTCGATCCCCGATGCTGACTTACTCCACTTCACGACACAAGCTTTTCAAGCTTACTGTGAAGTGCACAAGGGTGTATTTGGGTTTATTTCGATAAATACAGATTCATTTTTATTTAAAAAAAAAAAAAATTCATAACATGAGAAAATATTTGATAACACCACCAGTAAACAGACAAGTTACTATAGTCCAATTAATTCAAAGTGGCAAACGCAGTAATAAAAATGTGACCAAGAATGGACGACTACCTGCTTTATTCGCTCTTATAATAAATTAATTCAAAGTGGCGAACGCAGTAATAAAAATGTGACCGAGAAAGGACGACTACCTGCTTTATTGGCTCTTATATAGCAGGTAGTCGTCCCTTCTCGGTCACATTTTTACTACTGCGTTCGCCACTTTGAATTAATTGCACTATAGTACGCTATTATTCATGTTGTGATTTTTTTAAATTTTAATCGGGATATTTTATGAAAAAATCTGTCAGTTTCATAAAAAAGATTGCCGGCGGCGCTATCTTTTATTTATTTTTTTATAAAAAATCATTTAACATACATATTGTTGCGCAAAGTATCATATAAATTTTCAAATAAACAAACCACATCACAACCTCCTTCTTCGCCTGCAGCGCTATTTACGTGTTTTTTATGCTAGATCTATTTTTTCATTTTTTTTTGCCCGCCCCTTGCTCCGAGGCTGGCGACGCGCATGCCACAGCCTACGGTAGCGAATTCCCTCCCAATGTCCACATTTTTGATTAAATATGTTTTCGACAATTATTTTCCCATTAAAAAAGGTTTACTTTTGGTATTAACGTTGTATTATTTCATCTGGTAACCTAAATATAGACGCAATAACGTTTTAATCACACTTTATTATTGAATACTAGCTGTAACCCGTCAAAAATGACGATGTCTGTGGGGGTAGACAGAGATAACAGATCGCCAAACCCTATCCCGACACGTATAATTGTAAGTTTATGGGAAATAAAATAAATATTTAGTATAGTTTACATTTCGTATAGAGTCTCATCAAAATTTCTTTACGTGAATTAGCATCCTTTTGTTTTTTAGATTACTTTTTATGTATGACGGCGTAAAGATAGCTTAATGAACTTTGTAAGATAAATAGTCCATAAAATTAGTAAGTTTATTATATTTTTTTTAGGTCGTCCTCAATTTTTTTTGAAAATTTCTGATTGTGACTAATTTTGAGATTCAACATTTTTTTATGGCGCGATGGTATCAGATATATACCTACATTTCTTTTGAGTCAGCAAGGTATGCTATTCACCTATTGTGAAAAAAAAATCATGGATGTATCTTAATAATTGGTGTCACTGTGACCAATAATGTCTTGCAAGTCAGGGTTTGAAAAAAAAATACGAAAAAATCATAATTCGAAAAGTACCAAAAATAGCGTAACATAAATTGGGGTATTTAGGTACCCCCAGAGGTGCTCTATCTCTGGACTTCCGCTCGGTCGTACTTTCTGGGACACCTGTATATTGGAACGACTTGCAAAAGTTGCTGCGTTACATTGTTACCCGATTTCCACCGGCATGATATATTTGTGCCTTAATGTTAGTTATGCGACACATTGTCACCGGAATTACAACTTCCCCCAGACAGCTGAGGATATAAATAGAAAATATCAATAATAATTACTACTAACTAACCACCCCAATACTCGACTCATACAGTAGCGGTTCCAGACAACTCAACTCACTCCATACACGATGTATAAACGAGAGTAACATGCCTTTTCGTACTTCGTAAACACTTATATTTCTCTCTATAAACAATGTCACTTTAATGTCATTGTATATCTGCTGAGTTAACTACTTGTTATTTCATTCCATTTATTTATTTAATATCCAAAAAAGTATTTAACTAAGTAAAATATGAGCAAAAAACCAGTGCTGGATTTTATTCCCCCACTAGGCAATAGCCTATCCCGGGGCAATACTAACCACAATATAATAGTTCAAGGTTGCATGTATTTATTCTTTAAGTGAACAAGAAATACATATATACTTACTTCAGCATAAAAAATGGATATAGTGCAGATTAGAAATCGTTGTTCACTAGGGCGAACTTACCGCAAAACTGCGATTTCTTCCAGGAAAAAAAATTTGAATAAAAAAATAAGAAAAGAGTGCATTACGTAAAAATAAACAAAAAATATACTCAATGAAAAAGAGAAAAATGGAGAATGGAAAAATGGAAAAAAATATCTTGGTGTAGTTACAGGTAAAGATAATAGTACAAAAAAGTGTATACCATTGCAAGAAGATACTTTAATAAGTCCACATCTCTCACGACCCATCGATGCGCTTTTCTCGTCCGGAACTCTATCAGGTGTCTGTAGAGTTTCAGTATGATGGCTCCATAACACACCACGAAGCCAAGTTCCCGGAACCAAGGCTCCACCAGGCACTGCTCCACTGAGGGCTCGAAGAATCTTACGACGACCTGAAACAACAAAGAAGACATTCAACCATGGGCGTCGGCAGCTACCCCCCTGCCCCCCCCCCCATAGATTGGAATAGTTATATATTTTTTCATTATAAATAATAAAACCTCAGAAAAAGTCACATTGTTACCACACATTTTCTCATCATATTATATTTTTTTATAAAAATTCATCAAAATACATTTTTTTCATAAAAAAATTGCCTGCGGCGCCATTTTCTGTTACTTTATTTCAAAAGACATTTTTCATACATATTATTGTGCAAAGTACTAGGTACATACATATTCAACTAAAATAAATCACACCACGACTTTCTTCACTATGTCTCACAAAAAAGATACTTCTTCAGTTTCCAAAACCTTATGGATTCCAAGAAAAACGACCCTGAAAAATCGATGCTAAATTACCCTATATACAAAAGCTTGTACAAGCATTAAAGATACCTACTGTATATTCATAATCAGGGTGTTTGATAGATGGATACAGATATGTTTTTTGAAAGGTTCCGACCAAAACCTCTTTCTGAATTTAAAATCGGGGTGACGCTGAATTCAGAGAGAGGTTTTGATCGGAACTTTTTTGCAAAACGGTCGATTCCGGAACTGAACTTCGGGTGCGTGTGTGGCCAGGCTAATTGCTTTACATCTTTCTTATCTCTGGGTGAGGCTGATCCAATGTGCTCCAAATCAAAACAAAATATCATCTAGTTTACACAAAGTTTACACGTAATACCATTTAGTTTACACTGGTGACAGTTTCAGTGATCTAGCTAGTCTGAAAATGAGTTGAAATTCGATTGCAAGATTTGGAGACAACTATAAGTGAAGTTAAACGCTAAAAGCTAAAGAATTACGAGCATATTTTAGTTCGAAAAGTTACATAATTGGAACTGTTTGACATCTTTGTTCGAAAGTCACGAGTCCCGCGCGAATGAGTAAAAAGGCGTTAATCGTCGGTTACGTATACAGTTCAAGACAATCACCTCGTCCGTACGTCCTTTTACTCATTCACACAAAACTCGTGGAAGGATGCCGAGCGTGAAGCGGCCGCATAACAATGATGCTCTAACATTCAACTGATTTATTAAATATTCTGAATGATTACTCCTCGTTAAAGGACTCTTAATGCTTACGTTTTAAAATGAAACTTATAATCCACGTATGGTAATTTTAACACTGCACTCTCCACTTAAGCAAATATTTGCTATGTAACCATATCTCCCACTAATGGATTTTTCTGCAGCAGCTGAAGCAGGCACTTACATAGTATGACATGCACACCACGCAGACATACTCACACGCGGTATCAGTAAGAAATATTAATAGTGGACTGCCGTGCAAAAAAAGGCAGTTTATAACACGGGATCTGGGTGTAAGGCTCAGGAAAAAATAAAAAATGAGGAAATCAGCCGTAAAACCCGAGTTATTGACGTCATGGATCGTACAGCTAGACTGAAATGGCAATAGGCAGGGCACACAACAAGACACGATGATAGAAGATGGACACCCAGACTCATAAAATGGGGACCATGGGCGAACAAAACTGAAGTCGTAAGGCCACAGAAGAGTTGATTGGACGACGTATCCTCAGCAGCGGGCGAACAGTGGGTGCGAAATGCGAGTAACAGAAAGTAATGTAAACGTTTGGAAGAGGCTCATATCCAGAACTGGAGATACCAGGGCTTAAGAATAAAAGGATCTTAATTATCCTATAATATACTAGAATAATCTAACTATAGGTATGTAAATACTTACTGTTGAATAAAGTAAAAATGTACCAAGAAGAATAGTTTCCAGAATTGTCCACATGCCAGATGCTATGGTCTGTAACAAAATAGAAACACATTAATCCTTCGTAACGGATGCGAGGCTTGCCATCTAACTAGACAATAAAAAGAATATTATCTTACTTTGCATTTTCTCTGTTTGAACACGACAACAGCTAAGGCCACAGTGACTGTCATGCATGTAGCTTGTGCCGCCAACAATGCCCCTCTTACCAGAGGATCTCTCTTCACACCACACGCCCCATTGTTTGAGCAGCTCTCGCATGCAGGAGGACAGGGTGTGCATCTGGAACAAAGGGAAAAGGATACAAATTAGAAAAATGTGGCATATGACATCAAATTCCACAGGGTACGTTCCACTGTACCATAATATTATATCTTCTCTATTATTTTGTTGTGCAGTAATGAAAGAATCCCTATGGAGATTAGGGTTGCAACTTGAAACAGACGTCTGATTTTGCAGAACTTCCGCAAAAATTTAAACATCTGCGATGGCATTTTGTAACTCTAGCCGCTTGCTATTTGACGTGTATACGTCGTACAAATAATGATTGTGCGTCGTGTACCCCTGCTTTTACTTTTCATAATCCATGAACCTTCGTCTTCCGTTTCACTTCAGAAGTGAAAAGCTAGAATCCGCTTCTGTTTCCGCATCCGCATGCGTCAATTCCGTTACAACCCTAATAGAGATGGCATAAATACTAAATAGACAAAGTCTTTCTGTAGTAAAATAATTTATATCCTAGAGTTTTCCCTGAATTACCTATTAAAAGCATACATTTTATATACCTAGAGATATAGTAACACAAATAACATAAAAAGAAACTATAAAATATGCCTGACACCTCTGTTCCTTAATACTCTGAGGAAGTAAGCCAAGTAATATACAATCATAAAGTCTATACTTAATCCTCCCAAAAGGCTTTAGTATATTATGAAGAGTGGACGGACGAAACATGCGTATTCATAATAGTCGAATTTGAGAAACATGCCCTTTTTGACATGACATTGTTGAATCAAGAAAAAATATATTGATTTTTTACATTTTCTCAAAGCATTTTATTATGGTTTATTTAATGTATACTTAATACCTAAGCAAACCTTTCTTTCGCTGATCTCATTGATTAGTCATGTTTTTTCCGCGTGTACCAAAACTTCAAATTTTGTCAGTGTCAGCTACTGGTAATGTAAATATTAAGTTTTTTTAATGACACACAGCATTGCAAAACCTACAAATTAACATCTTTTCTTTTTGATAACAACATACCTACTTTCGAGTGATTCATAAGCATCACATTAAATTCTTAAAAAATGGCATGTGAAGTGCGGCCACACACGTCCGGAAGTTCAGTTAAAAACTGACTCGACCGTTAGCAAAAAAGCTTCGACCAAAACCTCTCTCTGAATTCAATGTTACCCTGATTTTGAATTCAGAAAGAAATTTTGGTCGGAGCTTTTTTGCAAACGATCGTTTCAGTTTCTGAACTTTCGGGCGTGTGTGGCCGCGCTTGGACGCATGTTTTTTCCGTCCACTATTAATATAATATGTATAATGCTCTGATGGATGAAAAACATATTGGGAATATGAAACATTCTCATTTCACCGCAAAGACAGAAAGTCATCAGTCATATAAAATAGTAAATCCGTAAAATATTTATGTTTCATACTTCTTTTCATTCCAAGCAACAAAATGTCGCCTATTCTCTTTACGAGTACTTTCATATTTTCATACACGGCGTTTGTTTTCTTTTAAACCTCAACTTTTATCTCTATCATTTCAGGATTTTGGTGAATACGGATATATTTCAGAATAAATAAACAAAAGTATACAATTTCGCAAATTTTTACAGTATTAGCGGGTGAAATAAAAATATTTGACATTCTAGGTCAGTATACGTACATATCATTCCATATTAAAACCAAGAGGCCAACTATGACGTCACGGTCCTTTCCCACGACGTTAAGGTTCAAAATCAAGATAAAATGTTAAAGCAATTTTTTTATTTATTGGGGTTAATGTCGCTTCAATCCAAAAAACTTCTAAGGTCATTCTCTAGATTTAATGCACATTATTACTACGAAAAAAAAAGTTCTTTGCGACTTTCGAAAAATGATACAGAGCTGTATTTCACTTTTTTGAGAAATCTATACAAGATATCAAAGATCTTTTACGGTCATTCCCTAGAGCCTAGATAGAGGTTCAATGTATCTACCCAATTTTTTCCAAAGCATATTTAGTGAGGTTGACGAGATCCAAGGTCTGAAAAAACTGTTTTTTTTTTTAAAGATAACACCCCTGTCCCCTACTCTTAACGAGGAAAACGATATCCAACGTGAATTGAATATTGGTTGCACAAAAGCCGGGCACAAAAGCTAATGAATAAAGGCTTTTGAAAAATAATATCCGAACGTTTTTTCAAAACTCAAAAGATGGGGTTTCAGATTAATTTTATTCTTCAATATATTAAATTGTATTTGAATTTCAATCTCCTGAATAAGAAATATTGATCTGAACGTCGATATCGCTTCACTGAGCAAATAATAATTGGCAAGATAAATATTCCACTTGAGATAATACTTGAGAAAATATTCATAGGTATAATAAATAATAATTCCCCAAGATTCTAGAATACGAGTTCACTTGGCAGCGCCAACTCTTAACGCACAATTCCACTGAGGCATCATGTAGCATGCGGCATTGACGCATGCCACACATGGCAATGGACGGGACATGTGGTAAGACAACACAGTGTCAGATGGGCACCTAAAATCCTGAAGTGAAGAGGCGTAGAAAGACCTCTGAAAAGGTGGACAGATGACATTGCCCAGCTTATGGGTCGTAGATGGCAGCAGATAGCCGAAGATAGAAGAGTTTAGAAGAGACCTATGTCCAGCACCAACGGTAGTTTTCATATTATGGTGAAATATCACACAATGGTGTGGTGACGAGAATATGACATCACAGTTTACCACTTAACCATCGACCAATGACCGTCGTTCATCGGGAGTACGCAAACGGTGTAGTTTATATGGGGCGACACTATGGAAACAAGTAAGCAGCATGTCGCTTGTATAATCTATTTCGCGACAGAAGTCCCCCGGTGCAAACTTGGTTTAGTGTTGCTTGATGTGATAATAAGACATGGTTACATTTTTTGCTACTTTTAAATTGTATTTTAGAAGTGTTGCAAGTGCAAAAATTGTCAATTTTTGGAAATAAACTGGTAAAATTGTTTTATGAAAGAAATATCAGAGTATTTTTTTCTTTTTCCAACTCGCAAAACTATATTGCCTTTAAAATGATTTCTCCAGCACTGCTCTGTAATATTTTCGGCATTGTAACTTGCTTGTAAAAAAAACACAATGTGGGAATATTACGGACCTCTGACAGCTCTCATGACAAGATTCGACAATTAGAGGTACCAACAACACAATTTGAAACTCCACTTGCAACCAACATCCGCCGAATGGCCGAGTTAGAGGAAACGATCTGTAGTTCAGTGCTGCCTCAGTGGAGTTGGGCCTTAACTTCTACCGTTCCTATTTCATCTACCTACACCTACACATTCTATGAACATTAATCAATTCTATGGCACCTCAGTGTTATACTATGATCTCCATTAAACAATTCAAGCATGTTCCCAAATAAATACACACCTATCTAAATATACCTATCCCTCAAACAACTGGGATCCAATATTTATGTAGGCAGGTACTATATATTGTTAGGTTGATGAATTCTGTTTAAATATCTGTCTGTCCCTTCACACCTCATCCCTTACCCTGACGGAAGGGCACAGAACGCCGGACTGTTCAAACTCTATGACTACAGTGTGTTTTTTATATCATGGGCATCGGCGGATGTTAGCTGCAAGTGGAGTTGCAAGTTGTATTGTTGATAGCCCTGACTGTCGAACTTTGTCATACTTTGTCATTAGAGCTGTCAAAGGTCCGCAATATACTCGCATTGCATATTTCACAAGTAACCTACAATGCCGAAAATATTACAGAGCAGCGCTAGAGAAATCATTTTAAAGGCAAGCTAGTTTTGCGAGTTGCAAAAAGAAAAAAAAAATGCTTTGATAATTCCTTTAAACCGCCATCACGAGTTTGAAAAACAATGTTGCCAGTTTATTCTAACAATCCAATTAAACAACAGTTCTGAAATAGGAAGACCACAAAAAAGTTGGACAGGTGACATTGTCGAGCACTCGGTTAGTAGCAAGATATTGGAAAAGTTTGGGAGAGGCCTGTGTCCAGCAATGGAACGACAGTGGCTAACAGTGAGAATGTTTTCTGCCAGATATAAAATTGACGCAGGTTACCGCATTAACAATTTTTCAATAATTTTATGGATAAAATAAGTAGGTATATTAATATTAAAAACGGAAACCCAAATAAGTTGAGAAAAATAATAACACTGGATATAAAATAAACAACATAAAATGAATGTGGATATTTGACATGCCTCGACATTTTTCCAATTCCAGCCCTCATTTCATAATCAACACAAGTATTTTTTAGTGTATGTATGTAAGTTTCGATGTAGAAATTTCCCTGGTTTAGCTCCTATGCACGGCCACTCACGCACTGATGTTCAGTTAACTGAATCGACCGTTTGCAAAAAAGCTCCGACCTAAACGTCTTTCTGAATTCAAAATCAGGGTAAAAATGAATTCAGAGAGAGGTTTTGGTCGCAGCTTTTTTGCAAACGGTCGATTAAGTTAACTGAACATCAGTGCGTGTGAGGCCGAGCTATACCCATGGAATGTTCTGACCGCAGTTTCTTTATGGAAGTTCATTGCAATATAATGAAACACAATATTTAGTATGTCCCACAAACATTGATTTATTGAATAGATGACTAGTGCGGTTCCGTGTCCATTAGCCTTCCGTAAACTGACATAATATTATCTAACTCTGTCCCCGGAGAATTTCGCTATGCCAAATTTTGTCTCAGGTACCAGGATATCCTGCAAGGTGGTGCGACCAGATTAAGGAAATGACTGGGAGAGACTTGTGCTCGTCGGTGCGGATTGCGGAGAACAGAGAGGACTGGAGGCGTCTTGTTTTGTCCGTGGGTAGCTTCACAAATCACGACCCTCAGCAATGAAGAAACGATGGAGGAAAATCAGGAACAAATAATCGTAAATACATTGCATTTCAGCATCAAACAATAGTGTGAAAGGAACAATAGAGATTAGTAGAATTGAAGGAAAATCCCGCGGGCTTAAGGCCCTCCACATCCCCGGGTAGCTCAGGCGCATTAATAGCGACCTCTTTACCCGCACTTCTAGCAAAATATTATTAAGAGGTGGGCCCAGGGTTAGCCTTAAGGGAGCCCCCCGGCAAACCCCACCCCCGAATTACGTTCCTTCAATATCCTTGTCCAAGGAGAGATTAGTAGAAACAAAACATGTTAAATTAATTGTTAGGTATCAATATCCATGTTTGTTAAAGAGTACAGGTATTACAATTATTTCCCCGGGTTAAGCCGGGGCACAAAGGACAGCACTTTAATAATTTGCATCCCCGACACGATTGCTGTTGGGCCAAATTGAACCGATTAAATATTGTGTGGAGGGTGGGTGAGAAAACTCACAGCGCCGGTGCTAGATATGTTGGTACTACTATACTTATAGGTTATAGATATAGTACAACCCTCAAAACACATATATAATCATTCAGGGTAGCGACAGAACCCACATATTTTCCCCCAAAACATGATGTACGGTAAATATCTATTGAAATCACCGAGTCAGCGCGATATATGGAAAGATTCACAGGTATTCAGGATTTCTTATGAATCTGAAAAACGTAGATACCTACTACGTACGTAGGTTTTACGTATTTTTTATGTGTTTTTTCCTCATTGGCATACCATTTTAGTAGGAATGTTCTATTCCATTCTATTCTATCCCCTCACGCCGCATCCCTTGCGGGGTAGGCAGAGAGAACAGATCGTCAGACTTTCTTATCCTTACACACACTTCGGGCTTCCGTCACATTTACGCGATTCGTCATACACACTCTACGATTCCTTTTACCAAAATCTTTAGCGACATTATTGCTAATAAATTATACACTTGCAAATTGAGCGGATAATTCATGTATCTTCAAAGCTATTTTTTATTCAGGGAATTTTCAAAGTCGAGTAGGCCGGGGACCCGGGGACTGTGGGCGCCATTCGCTCGCTCAAAATAATAAAAAGAAGAAAAAAACGCTTTTGAGCATCCTATCTTTTTTGGTTTTCAGGGAATTCTCTTGGAATTTTTTTACACTTCCATCCCCCGTCGAAGATTTTTAACAGTTTTAGTCTTTGTAGCTTTTCCTAGGGACCCCCCCCCCGGCGACATTTTGTGGACGCAAAAAAAGTTAGAGCGCTAAAATAAAAAAAAAACATTAAAGAAAATTGAGAGGGGGCGGCGAAAATGTCAGGGCCTACTCCCGTGAAAAGTGTAAATTCGGCTCTGCTTTGCCGTAAAAGTGTAAATAAATAAATAAATAATTTGAATAAATAAATAAAACTCAAGCAGATAACCCTGCTTAAAAAGTACGTATAGAATGTAGTACAGATATCAAAGCAGGTAGATCCATATTCCAGACTGTATAAGTGTGTATCTATCTACACAAAGTGAAGTTCAATATACAATATGTATTGTGTATTGTATGTGTATGTATTGTGTATGGTATTATTATACAAACATTGTGGATAGCGGAGCAGCCTGCCCATAATACGCGATGCCATGATGTATAATGGTAAATACATACATTGTACACAATATTTTCAGGGTGGAATGGGTAGCTAACTGCCAACCAGTGACGAATGGTGATGTTTTGTAGTGGTTAACCCGGAGCGGAAGTAGACCAGAATAAAGACATATTTGGTTGTACCAACAACGGAATTCGCCCTTGTGGAAGACCTCCCAAAAGATGAAAGATGGTAGTTAGCTTAAGAGCCGGTCGCTCAAAATATGAGCTATCTGTTTTTTTATCGACGCCCGGTCTTAGAAAGGCGTACGTAAAACATTTTTACTGCCCAATATCAGACCACACAAAACAAAGTTATATAATCATTTATAGTCAAAAGAAATGGGGAAATAAGACGTAGAACCAAAGTGACTGACATAATACACCGCATAAGTGGAAATGGGCAGGACACGTGGCTAGAAGCGCATAGGGCAAGTGGACCAAGAACCTCCTAAATTGGAGACCTCGAGATGGGAACAGAAGTGTGGGACGGCCGCAGCTGAGATGGAGAGACGACCTGGTCCGACATGTCTGTGCAACCTGGATGCAGTCTCCCCAGGATAGGACAACATGGAGGCAGATGGAGGAGGCCTTTGTTCAGGAGTGGACGGGGTAGGCTGATGAAGAAGAAGAATTCAAAAGATAACTCGAAGGGAATCGGATTCTTGCGTATCTCCTCGTCTGCTGCCTACCAATAATTCCATACTAGCTACTCATATAACAACAGCTTCAAATATTATGAGGGGTTTATAAATACACTACCCACACTATTCAATACCCGGTATTTTATCATTCAGTATTGACTATCCCCTCATAGCAACTTCCCAGGCTGGCCTCACACACCCTCACATACCTCTCTGAAATCATAATCTGAATTCATAATCGGAATTCCGGTACATTGTCACTGCGATACATCAATAAACAGTTAAAAAGAATGAAATCAATAAATACATGGTGACAAAACAAAACTTAAAACAGGTGTGGTTTAGTTCAGAGAAAAAAGATCTGAGGTGTTTTTACATATTTTTTTTTTTGAGTAATCTATGCAAGATATAAAAATTTATTAGGGTTATTTTCTAGATAAAGGTTCAACGTATCTACTCTATTTTTTGTTAAGCATATTTAGTAAGGTTGTCGAGATTTAAGGTCTCCCGTTTTTAGAATTTTTTGATATGTTTATATGCGTACTCTTAATTCATAATCTAATCCTGTGTGGTGTGCAGGAATCGATCTGAAAAATTCATAATCCGAAAAAATCTGTCTGTGGAGAATTGTTAATTTTGTGTGCATTTCGGTGCTTTCTGAATTAATAATACAAATTCAGATTATGAATTCAGAGGGAGATTCCGTATGTGTAAGGCCGGCCTAACCTACGGTGTACTTCTAGGGACATTTACTTCTTCTGGTGGCCTGAACAAACAATATGGTAGGAAAATATCGATACACCGAACATTATTGCTTCCTAAGTCAAGCCAACTTAAACACATTAATGCTTATTAAGCAGATTATAGAAGTCATTTTCGTTTGCCAACGTCACTCCACCCTTTTGTTCGAGGATTGGTCCTTACTTTTAAAGTACCGAATTGTGCGGTTGAATTATTTAACCTATTTATTAACTATTTTATTTTGAAATTAGGGTTGTATTAAATTATTATCTGATGAATTCTTCACTGATAGTTTGAAGTTAATTTCGCTTCATTCAATAAAAATAGGTCATTCCCTGCATTTTAATGTATATTATCAATACAAAAAAAGAATCTCCTCGACTTGCGGGAAACGAGTTACTGTCTTTCTGAAAAAAGATCAGAGGTGTTTTCAGATTTTTTTTTTAAAATCTATACAAGATATAAAAAATCTTTGACGGTTATCCCCTAGATAAAGGTTTAAAGTATCTAAACTATATTTTTTCCAAAGCACATTTAGTAACGGTTGTCGAGGTCTAATTAAGGTCTCCTATCTTTAGAAATTTTTGAAATGTCAATATGTATACTCTTAAGAGCTTTATGCACTGTTTTTTTTTGTATGAGAATGTTAGCACTCAATAAAAATTACGTAAGCGACAAAGTAAATTATACCTTTTTAAAAGAAACCTGGGAAGAAATTTAAAAATCTAGCAGCTGATTTGTTAAGATTATAATTACCAGTATTTTGGCTAAATTATACTCATATATCTGAAAAAATGAACGGAAAATCTTCAGATCCCGTAAATTTTAGGTTTGCTTTTGGAATACTTTTTTTATCCAAGGAGTTTCCAAATTCTGTAATTCTAAAACAGCCGATCTGTAGGCAATACTTTCATCTATCACTGTCTTCAGTTTCTCAAGACGATTCCCTGAGTATTGGTTGAGTAAAATTCAGGGCGCCGAAGCCTATTGACAGCATATAGGGCCTTAAATAAAATCTTGTAAAAAAATATCCGTGGGAACGCCGTTCCTACCCGTTCTCTCTCCAGTACACCACAAGAGTAAAATTTACAAGCATGCAAAATGTAGCTACATTGGTAGGATATTAAAATAGTGATATGTTTGAAGAATGCTTCAGGTTTTGTACTCACATACTCACATACTGCTCGGCAGGAAAAATATTTCAAAGTGGTTGAAACGTGTTGGTGAGACTACACGACGTGCAGTTAGGTCATACTATTAGGCCGGCCACACACTAGCTAACATTCAGCTAGCTGAACGTTAGATTCTAAACTTCCGGACGTGTGTGGCTAGCCGATGGCTAGACGTTTTAAAATCAGTTTACCATATTGTAGTAGTCATAGACAATATGCCATTTGATAGATTTTTATATATCAGTGTGTTTTACTTCGTAATCTCACGAAAAAAGTTATGAAATTTCACGCAATAATGTTTTTTTATGCTGATGCCAGACGCTCGCCGACCCTCGCCGTGAATGAGTAAAAAGGCGTGTGGATGAAAATGTTTGTCTTGACGTGTACGTAACCGACCATTGACTCCTTCTTACTCATGAACACCAAAAGGTCGTCATGACTCGCGAGCGTGTAGCGGGCCCATTAAAGGGAACATAAATTAGTATGAATCTGCAAAAAAATTAAATGAAACAATGAACGAATGTCTTGGAAAAAATACAAACAATAGTAAAAACTGCGAAATAAAAGAGTTGAAAACAGATCATGGTACTACGTGCGATGGTCAGATAATTGCCGATGAGATGAACCGGTATTTCTGTACTATTGGAAAAAATCTTGCAAATAAATTAAAACAGAGTATTGATCAACCCGAGAAAAGAAATTTCAAGCCACCTTCACCAATGAACAGTGTATTCTTGACACCAACTGATGAAAATGAAGTTGCCACCATTATAAAAAATCTAAAAAATACTACATCATGTGGTTGTGATGAAATATCATCCAAGGAATTAAAAACATTATGTGAAATTGTAGCTGAACCCATCTCCACAATCATTAACCATAATATAGAAATTGGTGAATTTACATCCGAGTTTAAAACCTCAAAAATCATTCCAATTCATAAAGGAGGAAGTAAAGAAGAGCCAGGCAACTATAGACCAATAAGTTTATTAAGCACATTCAGTAAGATTTTTGAAAAGATTTTACATAAGAGATTTGTGGATTTCATAAATAAAAATGGAGCCTTCGATCCACAACAATATGGATTCCAGAGTGGAAGTAATACATCGATTGCACTGATAGATGTCATGGAGCATATAAACAGAGAACTAGACGAGGGAAAATATGTTGTTCCAGTGTTTATCGACTTGTCAAAGGCCTTCGATACGGTGAACCATTCCACAATGTTACTAGCGCTAAGCAATCTGGGATTCAGGGGCAATGTACTGGATCTGATTAAGAGCTATCTGAATGGTAGAGAAGGTAAAACGAGGAATGGAGGTTATGTCAGCGGGAAAAATCTTATTGATATTGGTGTGCCGCAGGGATCAATCCTGGGCCCTCTTTTGTACTTATTATACATCGATAACATGAGGTATTGTGACCTAAAGGGCAAGTATTTTGTGTATGCAGACGATACCGTAATAATATTTAGTGATAAGTCTGGTGACACTCTGCAGAGAATGATCAACGATGATATGAAGATTTTTGTTTCTTGGCTTTACAAAAACTCGTTGACTATTAACGCAGAAAAAACAAAATATATGATGATGAAACAAAAAAATAAACCGGATATTAATCTTGAAATTGAAGTTAACAATTATCAGATCAAACGGACAGAGTGTGTCAAATATTTGGGATTGATGATGGACGAAAGATTGACATGGTGTGAACATGTAAACTCAATATTGGACAAATTGGGACCTATGATAGGAGTACTGAGGAGAATTGATGTGTTTGATATGAAAACAAAGATTATGATTTACAATGCCTTCATTCTACCTCACATAACATATGGATTAACGGTGTGGTCCCAATGTAGTGTTGAATTGAAGGATTTAATAAGGAGAGTAATGAACAAGGCACTAAAGATAGTTTATAGTCTAAATAGATTCACCAGGACCACAGAACTCTATAAAATGACAAACTCATTAAATTTGGATGACATAATAGGTATAGAGAAAATTAAGATGTTGCATAAGATTAAAAACAGCCAAATCAAGACACAAATATCCTTGCTGCACAATAGTGGCGTGCACTCCAGATACACGAGACAAAGAAATCACATCAGGAAAGGAAGTCCTAGGACAAATAGGATCAGGTATGGATTTCTTTACACTGCCTCTTTGGTGTATAATTCCTTGCCGGAGGAGCTGAAGAGGATAACACAACCAAAGCCTTTCGCCAGGAGTCTGAGGAAGCTAATCCTGAATAAAAGACAATAAATAGTGATCAAGTTGTTGTATATGTGTTTATGTTATTGATGGACTTATTTTACAATTGATATTTAATGTGTTTTATGATTGACCCCCTTATACCAGTAAACTTATACTGTCTGGGGGCTTTAAATTTAATTTGAAGTAATATAATACAAATAATGTTCTAATGATACACATACTTTGTAAGCCATATTCTTTGAAAATAAATTGAAATTGAAAAATTGAAATTGAACAATTTTTTTTATGAATCTGTCAGAGCTTTTTGGACCGCACCGCTAGGGTTGCTGCATTCACTTTACACCCGTATTGGCTAAAGGTGTCACAAAAAAAAGAGGTTAGTGTGTTCTGACTTCTGATAGATGGACCTAACCTAATCTAACATCAGGTTAAACTAACGTTCGGGACGTATGTGGAGAGTAGTCAAATTGTGAACATTTTCGAGCTTCCGGAATCCGAATGCCGAATGTTAGATTCTAACTTAAGGGCGTGTGTGATGGGCCTTAGTATGGAGTTTTATATAGAACTAGTAGGTATATACACTCATTACACACGTGAGCAAACAAGGGCTTAAAGAATTTAATTGCAGCCCCATTAGGATTCAGCTTAAAACGAGCAACAGTGGAATAATAATACGCTAGAGCGTAAATTGCATAAAAATTCTAACGTATGAAAAAAAACGTTTTCAGTTTTAAAGTTGCATATAAGCGTCCATAGGGCGTTATCAACTTCGAAGCGGATTTTTTCATAGGTGCAAAAAAATCTTAATCACCAGCATAATATTGTAAGGTTGAATAGGTAAATAGCTACAAGTGACAGGCGACCCTGGCGAAGATACACAGATGCTTTGAGCTCCCGACCCAACCAAGGATAGAAGGGGAAGAAGATGTATGAATAGGTACTAAATTGCCCCCTATGTCCTGGAATTATTTTAAACAGAGTGAACTCTCAAACTATAAACTTTGAGTAACGATAGAGATGAATCATGGCTAGAACATAAAATTATTGCTCCACTGGCTCTTGTGCTCGACGAGTCTTTTAACTTCTGATCAGTTCGTATTATTTTTGCAATACAGTCCACTTTTTGTTCGTACACTGAGAGTTCCCGCGTAAAACTGATCCCTGGACTTAAGAGATTTCGTACCAAGAAACCTTACTAAAATATTATGGTTTTGCCAGAATATGTTTACAGAAGTCTGATGTGTTAACATCCCATTTATTGGCTGTAATTGTTTTAATTAGCCATTTATTTGTGTGTAAGGTATCGCTTGCTTGTAGTTAAGTGTAGTAACATTTTGTAGTACACGGTAGGAAGAGTAAAAGCCGCCATAAATCTTCTGTTCCGAGGAGGAAATCAGTAAACATTATACCTAGTGTATATTACTGGCAGGATAGAGAGGTGACACGGCTATATTGATGGCAGACATCTATCAAGCAGCCAGAGGGTGTTAGCGGATCTGATGGACTGACGGGGAGAGGGGGAGGGAAAGGGGAACATCTCGAGGAAATGGGGTGAGAATAACCGCCGGAAAATGTTGAATAAATCGCGCACACAGGTTTTCCATAGCATCAGACATTACAAGCGATATCTTCATCCGAGTGAGATTCATTGGCAGGGGTAGTTTGGAAATGTATATTTATGTAACAGAATTATAGTAACAAATCAAAATGCGTCAACCCTATAATAAATGTGCTAGAAAAATATTGTAAGACGTCAATGTACCCTGTTTTGAGGATTTGGAGCTTAAATTATTTTTTTAGCGATTACGTTTTTGTAATTAATTTATTGCCTGTTTTCTTTAATTTCTGTGTAAATAAAAGGAGAAGCCAGTGGAAAAAGGATTTAAGTTTGAGGGGGGGGACCCAAAAGAAACTGTGATGCTGTGGTGAGCGGAGTTTTTGTAATACCGCCGTCTACCTTTAGGTGTGTATAGAGTTATCATTTTCGAGTCAGTAAACCAAGAATCGTCGCTCAAGAAGTCTCCGCTCGGCTTGTGGGGACTTTTTCAGTGACCGTTGTTTTGTGTGCTCTGCGAAGGTTCCACGGCTTTCGTAAAAATCTCACTGTAGTTAAATTTTGCTTCTTCCTCAGAAAAAAAAAACTAGCACAGAAACTCTTGGGGTGTTAAAAACGTCACTAGAAAATAAAATTAATCATTTCGGACTCTCAAGGTAAAACATGCTTCCACGCGACTTCGTTGTTCAGCAGGGAGTAGAGCAGAGCACACAAAACAACGGTCACTGAAAAAGTCCTCAAAAGCTAAACGGATGCTTTTTGATCTACGATTTTTGGCTTAATAACTCAGAAACGATGGTTCTATACACACTCAAACTTAGAACGCGGTACTACAAAAACTCCTCTCACCACAGCATCAGTCCGGTTTCTTTTAGGTCTCCTAATGTATATAATTTCTTCCCCTTCTGGCGAACTCAGGCAAGCCCTTCTGGCGAACTTCTGAGCCCTTTCTAGAGCTGCTTTTGCATAAATATTGGATGAAATAGGCGGCAAATTTAACTGGCGCTCCTTCATCATCCAGGGGTAAGTGGGAGCTAGCAATCCTTAACGGGTATATAATTTCTCACACCTGGTACCTAGTATAAACAATGTTTTTGAGTAAATAACTTATACTAAGTATAGAAACAATTTCACGCAATTATATTCATCTTGTAAGTCTGAATGAGGGAAATAATAATATAATCAATAATATATCGAATCGTATGACCTAATGTCGGATTGTTTAAGATTATTCTGGGCCGATAAACTCATAACTTTATCGTATTAATTCCTGAAGCAATGATTTCATTGCTAGTTTATATAACAAAGCTGTATGTTTCAATCAAATAAGTCATTAATCAATTTCATTTCAATAGGAATGTTTTGACTCAGGGACAATTTATATCGACGGCAAATAAGTATGTAGATTCGGTCGCATAATAAAATCACACGGGAAAAATCTCACGTGAGAAATCTCACATGGAAAAAAATTCACAAGGAAAGAACAAAAATCTTAATAATTTTTATTTTATTTTACAATCTTATACAGGTTTTTAGGCCATTTGTACAAAGCATATCACAAAGAATCACGAAAGATCCAAAAAAAAATAGTCATACAATTGCGCATTAGGTACATAATATAAATCTTTATTAGACATAGTAGTGTATGCCAAAGGGCACACTTATTGCAAGAGCAATGCCTTACAGTCAACCCGAGAAAAGAAAACAAAACTTATGCATACTTAAATCAACCATAAAGTAAATAAATAAATACATACATGGAATATCACATGGGAAGAAATCTCACATGAAAGAAATTCCACACTCAAAAATATCACAACAAAATAACACATTTTTATTTTGATTCAAAATTCATTAATATACAGTTTGGTTGTCATATTAATAATAATAAAATTTATAATTTCTACAACAGATCATTAAATTTAACTGAAAATTAGAGCGATGTACCGACTAATCGGTAAAGCGTCCGGCAAAACATGCTGACTATTTTAGTTTCGGTCATTGGAGTGCCGATTAGTCGTCTAGTCGGCCAAATCCATAGTCAGCCCACCACTCCTAAAAATTTCTTCTTGTTATATTCTTTCCGTCTGAGATTTCTTTCATGTGAGATTTTTCCCGTGATATTTATTCCTGTGTGATTCCTTCCCGACACCGTAGATTCGTAACATATATTCCCATTCCCACCATATATAAATTGTACGTAATAAAGGTCCATATGGGAATATAACGAGTTGATGATAGAGTGAAAATCAATTTTACTATACGGAGTACGACTATCCGGGGGATAATGCTGGGGAAAACTATGGTGTATATTGAATACTAAATACCCTTTAACAATATCAATATATCTTCAACAATATACTAACATTAGGGTGTCCCAACAATGTATGGAGAAAAAAAAAAATTCGAAATCAGAAATGCATACCCTCTATTTTTTTTCGTTTTGGTACTAAATACTTGATTATGAAATATTATCGCTTTTGGACAACTGGAACCCGTGCCGACTTGACGTTAAACTTCATAACTTCATAATTTGTACTGAAATTTCATGAAATATCTAAAGAATTCATGTAGTTTGGGAAAATAAAACACAAAATTGGCCCAATCGTACATGTATCACTATTTTACATTTAAATCATCATCATCATCACCAGCACCCTTGTGTCTATTGTTGAATATAGGCCTCCCCCATAGATTTCCATAGTCCCCTATCCTGAGCAGACCGCATCTACCCGCCTACGACAACTCGTCTTATATGGTCCAATCACCTTCCTTGAGACCTTAACAACACTTCTACTGCTTGTTTTAGGTCTCCACTCCAGAACTTTCTTTGCTCACCTAGAGTCTATGGCAGCATGATCAGCTCTTTGTATGGCCCTTTCTATAACTAATAATGTGTGGAAAATTCTTTTCATGATCACCAAAGTTTCACAGTAATTGGTGAGAAATGGGGTAAAACAAGCGTCAAATATCTTCATTTTGGATAATTTGCATATTTAGGAGTCTTCAGGATATAACATAGCCGCCCATCTCGTATCAAAGGCAGCCCATGCTAAATCTCGGCTTCTTTCAATATCTATCTCTTGATTTTCTCTTCCATGTTTTACAGTTTGCCCCAGGCATACATAACTATCAACTTATTGGATAATTATTCATCTACCACGATATTATATGATTTTTTGGCATAAGTCGTGTATTTGGTCTTTGATATGATCATTTCAAAGTCTATTCTCTGGAAAGCTGTGGTAAAGCTTCGTTTATCGTGATTTCTAGTTCAACAAATAAAAATATACCCTCTTCGAACCGTAGATTGTTAAGGTTTTCGCCGTTGACACCTTTATTGCTCCAATCAAGGGCTTCGAACATCCTCCATCCTCCTATCTTACTCCTCTTCAAACATGGAACTTTTCGGAAGGTCCATGGAGTGGAGGTGTACACCGGAAGAATCCAGCCTGTTGTCCTGGTTAGTATGTATTCAATTTGATAGAGAGTCTATCATTTATGACTTTTGTAAACAGCTTATACAGATAGGATGGTCGATAATTTTCAACCATGGCCATTTTTTTGCGGACGAGATTCATTGATGCATTGTTTCACTTCTTGTGGTATGATTCCTTCTTCGAGACATTCATTGAACAGCGATAATACTGCTTGTTGAAGAGATTCTCCCGCATACTTAATTGTCTCTGTGGTTATACCATAAGGATCAGGAACATTTTTATTATTCATCGGTTTTATGGCATGTTTGACTTCCGCTTATGTTGTATATGGAATACAGGAATTCGTGCCTTTTTCCAAAATAAAACACACTCGAGATTGACAAGATTATCACTTTCATTAATTGTAAATTTCATTTGACAAATATTATAAACAAAACAGCTAGTACTTGTCCATCGAAGAGAAGTTTTGACCTTATTATTCGATGGTTTACAACCCCTGTTGGAGACATATATACTATTTTTAGAGTTTCCTAACTCCACAGACATGTTTTTTGATATAATACTACACTTTTCCTAGCAATAATTCAACATTGCGGCAGAACTTTATATGCAAGTATGCGCTCGCTTAAGTACTCAAGTACTGAGATCTTCGGATGCAAGTCGGCACGGGTTCCCGTGGTCCAATGGTCATGAAATTTGATTTTTGAGTGTTTTAACATAAAACGAAAAAAATTGGGGGGTATGCTTCTCAAAAAAATAACTTTGATTTTTTTGGGACACCCTAACTAACATACATAATAGGTACAATTCCATAACTTTTTGATCTGAATTAAATGTGTTTTCAAGAAGAATGCTAAAAAAACCCAGGCCCGGTTCAAAAGAAGTGTAATTCAAATGATAGGTATAAATGAGTAATTGAATACTGCATATGAGGCATCATCCAAATCAATGGCTTAATGTGTGAAATACCTGTTCGAAATTTACAGGGCTCACATGAATGTATTAGTAAAAGAAGCATTAAACAGTTACAACTGCGATTTAAAAGCGTATAATATGATGAGCGTAAGGTAGCCCGTCTTCTTCTTAATCAGCCTTGGTTACTCTAACTAAGAAATAATATTTTTTTAAATGATCGTTGCAACATACGAACTCCTGAATTGATACAATCGCTGTGTCTCCTGAATTTTAAATAGGTATTTCACACCTTAAGCCATTGATCTCGATGGCGCCACCTATGCAGTATTTAATTACTCATTTATACCTATGATTTGAGTTACATTTCGTCTTGAAACAGAAGACAGTGATACGTAGATGAAAGTATTGACTTCAAGTATACTGCCGTAGAATTACAATATTTGGAAATTCCTTGAACAAAAAATAACTTTGAGAAATTGATATTGATAATATGCATTAAATTTTAGGGAATGACCCTTTGAAGCGAAACTAACCTCAAAAAATTAAAAAAACACTATTTTTAACTATTTATCATGCGATTGTTCATGCGATTTTGAACCTCGATCAATGCCGCTGGGAATGGTCGTGACGTCGCAGTTGGGTCCCGAGCCGTCGAAAATACATACATTGTATTAGTATATTTTTTGAGTTTGTAGGTACATTATTTTTCAGGACATTAAACGATTAGGATAATTTTTTCAGCATAAGGAGATTGTATCCTTTTGTCGTTCGGTCGGTTGGAGACCCACAGACTCCACAGAGAATGTCGTACGGTTAAGGGGTGAGGGTGCAGGGAGACGACAGAGCAGGACAGACGTATGATGAGTAAGGGAATGTTGAAGAGAGAAAGGGATGGATGGGTGCGCACCATTGTTCTGATCAATATACACCCATCTGCACCCATCTGCACCCATCCCATCCATACTGCTATCACTGAACTGTGAACACATGAAGGAACAGATCGTCGGAGCTTATAAACAAAAGCTACCAATTGTGTTTACATAAAAAACGTCTTTCAAAATCGACGAATACAATTTTTAAGAATATTTTGTTAAGTTGTTTAATTTTATATATTTTATTGTTTTTATGTCATACTTTGAGAGAAAAAATTGTGTGTCACATTGTTAGATGTGTTTTCTTGTTTGTGTTAGGTACGAGTATATGTTTTTTTTTACAACAATTAACACACACGCAAAACAAATAGATTACATTAGATATTTAATATATCTTATATCTGTAAAATATTTATGGTAGGGAAAGAGGAAGAATGGAAGGGTAAATAAAGGAAGCAACGAAAGAAGAGTTAATAATAAAATTATAACATTAGATGGCCAGGAGATTAAGAACAATAAGATAATTTAAGAGGTTTTTAATTTATAGATGTTCCCTAGTTTTGGGTGATGGACATAATAATAATACAGTTAGTAGTCTATTCTATTCTATTATTCTTTACGGCTATCCACTCGTCTGCGAGTGATCTCAGCCATCTTACAAGTTGGAGTGGTATTATGTTAAAAAAATAACAAATATGAAGCAAAAGGCGCACATAATATGCAGAAGAAAATTTTCTAAGGGATAAATTTGAAGCCAGCGTATAGTAGTCATGCAATTGAAATTCAACTAGATGTATTTTGTTTAAATGCACCGTCGTCAGGCCCACGTACACACTATTATTATTAGTACACAGAGGTCACTTCACGACCTGAACATCACTCATTATGCTCTCAATCCTTTGACACAGATTCCTCTCAGGTACTACAGGATACCTACAGGTCCTACATACCAATAGGTGATAAAATACAGATACCTGTAAGTCCCGCATACCAATAGGTTGTAAAATACATATACCTTCAAGCCCTACATAGATTCCAAAATGTTGCCTTTATTGGACTGTAATTGATGAATGTTACTTAAATGTAAAGTGATCACATTAAACCACCCGACGATCAGTCATAATAGCCTGATGGAAAGTCAAAATGAAAACACTAAATATTTAGTTTAAAATCCACAAAAATTGGCTTTTTAGTTCGCGACTAATATTCGAGGATTTGTAAAATATAAACACTGTTTTTTACTTCCACTATTTATTTTTGAGTACCTACATACACCAGAGATCTTTCAAAGCTAATGCTTTATCTTCAGTGGTTATCTATGAACTGATAATGAAGAGTTCATAGATAACCACTGAAGATAAAGCATTAGCTTTGAAAGATCTCTGGTGTATGTACTCAAAAATAAATAGTGGAAGTAAAAAACAGTGTTTATATTCTACAAATAATTTTACAATGTGCTTGCATAAGGTTAATCTTTAAAGAATTAATAAATTATAAATTGCGATTTTCAAAATAATCTTTATAAGCGTAGTTATCAAAAAGTTTTACATGATTACTATCCCGCAATTATAGGTACTTATTTCTCTTATACAGAAGTTGGATTCAATCTAGAATTGAATCGCTGTAGAGATTAAGGTCGCAATAAATGATATCCAGTTATAGAAGACATCTAAGGCGACCTTCCACAGAGGCAGTAGGACACTAGCGGTCCATCAGATGACCAACAGTTGTTTATGAACCAGAAACCAGAGTACGCAACGGGATATTGCGGACCTTGCGGACTGTTTGCATATGGGTGAATGCACCAGGGATGGTGCCGATGTCGTTTTATGCGGATGTTTGATTCTCATAACTGCGGATGCGGATGTGAAAAAATTGAGAATTTTGAGGAAACATCTTCATATATTCAGAAATGTATACTAATACTATTACAACATCATGGTGTTTCAGAATGAAAGGATAATCAGCAAATGATTATTTCCGAATCGGTGGCCTAATTGGTGAATACGATGCAAAATGTCTATTGGAACTTTTTAACATGCATATCTTACCGTCAAAACCCGTTGGTTAAAATGTTTTTGACTAGTCAAAATCCGTTGTTTTGACTTTTGTTTAGTTAATAAAAACTAATTGTTTTTTCTTTTAGTTAAAACAAGTTTAGTATTTTTTGTGTAGTGGAAACTTGATTTTAACTAACTTGTGTTTTAACTAATAAAAAAACAAAAAAAACTAGTTTTTTTAACCAAACAAAAATATAAACAACGGGTTTCGACTAGACAAAATACGTTTTAACTAACGACAGGGTTTGACTGTAACATATATAAATTAGTTTTTTTTTTCAGATCTTCCTGTCTACTTATTTAATTTTCTATAAGTACATCATGCGAAAAGTCAAGAGCGAGTACATATTATTAATGTGCATATAGTACAATGAGTACATATAGATGTTTGAAAATATGCGGAAGTTCCGCAGATACGGATGCGAATATTCTCAACAACCCTGGTAGCGAATTCAACTTGCTACATCACTTTGATATAACATCTAATAATTCTAAGGAGATGTTATATGAACGATGATGACTGCTTATTATTATTGCTAATCAACTGTACTTTGCATTGCAATATTATACATCGTTACCGTAACACACTCACCTGGTGACTGGACTCGATACACAACTGGATTGTAACTGGATAAGCAGGTACGTCTAATGCTCATCAACTTTATATTGTAAGTGCATTACTCTATTGGCTTTATTATAATGAAAAGTGAAGTTGAGAATGACTCATATAAAATGTATTGCATGTTATACAGTTAAGTATAAACATCTCTTGTATCTTTATTGTAAATTGTTTTCCTCTATTTGTTCTAAATGGTTCTCACATCAAGATTGTCGTCGATCTGCCTAGAATGAATTCTCAAGTTTTTTGGTCATATAGCTCGAAGAGGAGAAGAAAGTCTCGAGAAATTAATCGTAGTAGGAAAAACACCGGGACGAAGACCAAGAGGACGCTCACCTATGAGATGGACCGATCAAGTGGTGCAAACGGTGGCTCCACTAGCGGATTTAGGGGGGGGGGGGCTAGGGGGCTGAAGCCCCCCCCCAAAACCATGGATTACAGTAGTATATATAGAACAAATGTAGGGATTTCAGTCCCTTAGCCCCCCCCCCCCAAAATGTTGAGTGACGTTTCTAGTGCCTTGAGTACTAAACTGAAAATGTAGTATAGTACCCCCCCCCCCCCCCCGGCTTCGACTGGTTTAAGTGATTACTCTATGGCCAGGGCAACGTTCAGCCATTCCGCCACATCCTGATATCACTCGTGTAATTTTGAAAGTAGTATATATGCTACAGCTGGAAATTATTTCACATTGACCCAATGTTTCCGATTCTCAGATTGTATGTTTAACAAGTAATCTACAATGCCGCAAGAGCGGCGCTAGAGAAATCATTTTAAAAGCATGATAGTTTTGCGAGTTGGAAAAAGAAAAAAATACTCCAGTAATCCCATTAAACCGCCATCACAAGTTTGAAAAACAAAGTTGCCAGTTTATTCCAACAATCTAAAATTGGCTAGTTTTTTAAACAACAGTTCTGAAATATAATTCGAAAGTAGCGAAAAAATGTAACCATATCTATTTATATATGACGCACGCAATAACATGAATACACATATGAACACCTTTTGAAAATCTTCTGAAAATAGATATACCTGTACTGGAACTTTCTAATGGTTTCTCACCCGAAACACGCAGATAAAATGCACACGAAAAACGACCTTATGTATATCGTCATAAGGGTCATTTTCCTAAAACATTTTATCTACGTGTTTAGGGCGAGAAAGCTTACAAAGTACCCCACCTGGTAACCGTATCCAACCGAGTGTGAAAATCTCAGAGAACCCACTCAATACTGAAACTAATCATACAACGACTTACGTACAACATACAATGGCTACAGGAAACGCTTACGATTTGGGCATAGGAATGACGTAATTACAGGTAAGTACACCGTATTTACGTCGAATTACCACCGACCATCGAATTTAAAATACGTACCTACTTGATTACTATTTCATTGTCTCTTTTATTCTTCTTTTCTTATGAGTACCTACCATGGACGTCGCCGGCGTCGGAGCTAGGGAAGGACAACAAAAATTTAAAAAAAATGAAGTAAAAAAAACGCGTTAATGGTGCTGCAGGCAAATTTTTTTGTAAGACATAGTGAAGAATGTTTGGTTTATTTGAAAATATATGTAATACTTATGCACAATAATATGTGTGAAAAATGTTTCTTATAAAAAAAAAAACGTTAAAAAAATAGTGCCGCTGGTTATGTTTTTGTGAGACAATTCTATTTTGATGGATTTTCAAACAAATTTTTAGAAAATTGATGATATGATGAGAAAACGTGTGGTAATATTGGTAATAATGAGATTTTTCGTGAGGTTTTATCATTTAGTATGTAAAAATCCAATTATAGCATTAGCTATTCCAATCTCTAGGGGGCAGCTTAACCCCCTGACGACGCCTATGGTACCTACCATACTATACAGCATATAATAATAGCTATTGCCAACTTATACGTTCACTGTGATGGGCCATACTTAACCCGAGGCCGTCGCCATATTGTTTATGGAAGCCGGGTCCAACTGACATTTGACGATGATTACACCATCAAAATTGTATGGGAAAAAATATTCTGTAGTTCAAGTGTTTGTCACCGAGACAAGGTGTTTGTCACCGATACAAGGTGACGTCACCAATCATGGTGGTGATGGAATTCGAGGATGTAGGCTTGTACTCTACTATCGCAGGCTTCGCTTAACCCTGTCACTGCCATCATAACAAAAGAGTTTGGCAATCAACATTGATGACGTCACAGCAAATAGACTAATGTGTTTTTATTTACCCTTCAATATTTAGTTTCAGTACTATTTATCATCAAGTATGGATTCCACCGCAAAAATTATAATACAATTGTTACAGTTGACCTATCAAAGGAAAAAAGGAAGAATAACGACGACCTTATATGAATTAACGAAGATTTCCGACCTAACACGATGTTGGACAGAGCATGCATTATCGGAAGGTTTTCCATTCCGCAATTATGTTCAATACCGGAATTTCAGAACTGAGTTATGCTAAAAAAGTCGCCAGAGTCTATTTTAATAAAAAAAAAACATCTAAGGCTCCCGACGCAACTATGACGTCACGGTCATCATCGCATGATAAAATGGTAAAAATAGCGTTTTTTCCAATTTTGGGGTTATTTCGCTTCAATAAAAAAATTTTTACGGTTAAATTCCCTAGGTTTTATTGCATATCATCAGTAAAAAACAATTTATCCGTGACTTTCGGGAAACGAGTTTCCGTCTTTCTGAAAAAAGATCAGAGGAGCTTTTCACAATTTTTTTTTTTTGAAAGGTCCATACAAGATATAAAATTCTTTTACGGTTATTCCCTAGATAAAGGTTCAATGTATCAACTCATTTTTTTCCAAAGCATATTTAGTAAGTTTGCCGAGATATAAGGTCTCCCGTTTTTAGAAATTTTTCACGTCACGGTCACGAGTCATAAACCTGTGCACTTATTTTGGTTCGAAAAGTTATGGAATTGGCCTAGTTATTCAATATTGGGATTTTTTTTATAATGAATCTGAGTTTATCGAAATAGTTAATACACTTTTGTACACTTCACAGTAAGCTTGAAAAGCTTGAATCGTGGTCGGCATCGGGATCGAACCCGCGCCCACTGGATTAAGAGTCGAGCGCGTTATCAACCAGGCTACCGACCACCTCCGAGAGTAATCATTCCGTGGTTACGAAATTCCGGAATCCATGCCCTGGTATTAGAAATCTTTCACTATGCTTATCTTGTGTATTATCTATGATTATTATAGTTAGAAAACTTCACACTTTGTTAATCCACTTATCCCTTTTCTCACCGCTGTGTATTTACTTCAATTAGTTGTTGAGAGCAAAGGAGTAAACATTCAGCTATCCTTACTCAAGGGCATGGCACCAGGAATGACGTCACAGTCTTTTTCTACGGCATTAAGGTTCAAAATCGCGTGACAATCGCATGATAAAATGATAAAAAAAGCGTTGTTTCCATTTTTTGGGGTTAATTTTGCGTCTATCAAAAAACTTTTACGGTTATTCCCTAAATTTTAATGCATATCATCAGTATTATAAAAAAATTTACTCCGCGACTTTCGTGAAACGAGTTTCCGTCTTTCGGAAAAATGATCAGAGGTGTCTTTTTAAAATTATTTTTTGAGAAATCTATACAAGATATAAAAAATCTTTTATGGTTATTCCGTAGATAAAGGTTCAATGCATCTACCCTATTTTGTTCCAAAGCATATTTAGTAATGGTTGTCGAGATAGAAGGTCTCCCGTTTTTAGAATTTTTTGAAATGTCGGTATGCACACTCTTAATACATACAAACAATATACATACTACTCTCACATAAGGTGAGAAATTATACAAAGAATATACCTTCTTTGCTTTTCAGAACTTTCAACAATGGTGAACGCGTAAATAGGTAAATAAACACGTATTAAAAGTCTATCCTACGTAAACGTCTTTTATCGTTGGCGTAGAAAGAACAATTTTTAAGGACCTGAGCAAAAAAAGTTCTATTATTATCGCTTCGACTTTTTCGAATTTTGTGTGAGAGTGTTAGCGCGAAATAAGAATAATGTAAGCGACAATGTGAATTATACCTTTTTAAAAAGAACTCGGAAACAAATTAAAAAATCTACGGCAGTCAAATTGTTAAAATTATAATTACCAATGTTTTGGCTGAATTATTCTTTTACCTCTGAAAAACTGAACGATTAATGGATTCTTTCCGTAAATATCAGGGGTACTTTCGGAATTATGTTTTGTTCAAGAAGTTTCCAAATATTGTAATTCTAGGACAGTCAATTTGTAGTCAATACTTCTATCTATCACTGTCTTCAGTTTCAAGACGATTCTCTCAGTATTGGCTGAGTAAACGAGGAAACGCCAAAGCCAAATGGCACCATATGGCCTATTAAGAAATGTTTTTCCAGATAGTTTTGCGAGTTGGATAAAGAAGAAAATATTCCGATAATCGCTTCAAACCGCCATCGCATGTTTGAAAAACAAAGTTGCCAGTTTATTCTAACAATCATAAAATTGGCTAGTTTTTTTAAACGTCGGTTCCGAAATATAATTTAAAAGTAGCGAAAATATTTACCTAACCATATCTTATTATCACATCAAGCAACACTAGACCAAGTTTGCTCCCGTGATACTTTAAAAAAATAGACTGTAGTATAGCTAAATATTATATCCTTCATGCAATAAAACCCGATCATGTCGCGAATTTGACAATGTGTATGTTAAATTCTTGGAAATCACATTTCTAGGAATAAGAGAAGAATTATGAAAATATACTAATTCCGTACAAAAGTCACGCACTCCATAACACAAATCTCTGCATAATGTAGGTATCTATTCTATTTTTATACTACTTCTTGGTATAGACACATACCTACGCCTTGTCTTCTTCTCCAGTTTCAATCGTTACGATTGATTTGCAGCAAAGCCTCATGTCTCCTTCCATGGACGTCGGCAGGGGGTGCAGAGATTAGAATAGGTATATATTTTTTAACTAAATGATAAAACCTCACAAAAAATCACATTATTACGACACATTTTCTCATCATGTCATAAATTTTCTAAAATTAGTATAAAAAATCCATCAAAATACAATTGTTTCGTAAAAATTGGCTGCGGTGCTATTTTTTTTACTTTTTATAAACTCATTTTTCGTACATATTATTGTGAAAAATATTATGTACATTTTCAGATAAACCAAACCATATGGCGATTTTCTTCTTACTTAAGGGCTTGGTACCAAAAATGACGTCACAGTCTTTTCCCACGGCATTAAAGTTCAAAATCGCGTGATAAAATGGTAAAAATAGCGTTTATTCCATTTTTTGGGGTTAATTTTGTGTCTATCAAAAAACTTTTACGGTTTTTCCCTAGATTTTAATGCATGTTATCAGTACAAAAAAAAATACTCCGCGACTTTCGGGAAACGAGTTTCCGTCTTTTGGAAAAAACATCAGAGGTGTTTTTCGAATATTTTTTTTGGAGAATTCTATACAAGATATAAAAAATCTTTTTTGGTTATTCCCTAGATAAATTTTCAATGCATCTACCCTATTTTGTTCCAAAGCATATTTAGTAATGGTTGTCGAGATAGAAGGTCTCCCGTTTTCAGAAATTTTTGAAATGTCGGTATGCATACTCTTAACTATTTGAATTTGAATTAATCGGTACATTTTTTTGTGTAGTTTTAATTACAATGTACGATATATAATTTGATCTTATGAGTATCATCATGAAACCGTATGACCGTAAGTTGTATGCGCAAGGCACCCTGATAAATACTTTAAAGGCAGCTCTGTATAGCATGCATGACTTGCCAAGCACTCATCCGTAGACGCGGAAATGTTCCCGGAAGATAGGATTAATATCTGCGGAAAACCGAGGTACGTATATTAGGATGGACTGAACCAATTCAGGGATATTAATATAGCTGATCCTTAATACGGCAGGTAGGAATATGTATACCTATATAATGATGACCTAGTAATTCTATTGAGTGCATAAGCTCCTTGAATCGCTGGATAATAAAATTTCATAGATTTTCCTTCATAAACGTGCAACCTTTGCGCCGATATCATTTAAAATGCTTATTATTAAGTCTTGCAAGTGAAAGCTGTCAACACATTTTTTGTGGTGGTCAGTAGCTAGGTCAGTAACGCGTTCGACTGTTAATCAGGTGGACGCTATAAGGGTTCGATTCCCGATGCCGACTTTGTTTCAAGACAAAAGCTTTTCAACCTTACTGAGAGGTGTACAAAGATGTATTTGGTGTTATTTGGATACGTTCAAATTAATTTTCATAAAAAAGGTATGAATATTGCAAATGAGCTATATTCTTTGGATTCCAAAGAGTTTTCTGTTAAGATTACCGAGAAGAAAAAAACAATACCGATGTGGTTCATCGGAATTATCCCAGCTCATTAAGTCTCTTGGGGAGACCATCAGAGGGCACATGGAACACCTGGAGCTTACTCCAGAAGACTGCCTTGATCGGAGCAGATGGAGAGAGAGGATCCGAACCGCCGACCCCAAATAAATGGGATATGGTGCAGAGAAGAGAGAATTGATATAAGTATGTCTTTAGCACTGCTCTATAATATATTTGGTATTATTTTTCATTTTAGAAAAGGCAGTGTCAGAAAACACGGAATTTTAACAGGTCTTTTAATGCTGGCGCTACATGCTTGCCAAGTTTCCACGACTGTTCACAACCTCCGAGCGTGTGGATGGGCGTTTGCCTTGTCTCGTGAAGGAACGTGAACACTTCGACTGAGTGTTCACGGTACTTCAAAGATCAAAGGAAGCTTGCGGCAAAAAACTTGCGAAGCGTCGACACGTTCGTGCGAACTTAGTAGCGTTTGTGCATTAGCAGGGGAAAGACGGACGTCTCGTATTATTGTTGTAATAGAAATAGCTGCATTTTACCTCGCTGTTATCAGTAAATATGAAGAGAGTTTTCAGGGTAAATTTTATTTAAAAATATAGGTAGTGAAATGTTTAAACAAAAAAGGTGTAACCATTTTCAGCCTAAACAATTCACTACATTTTAAATAAAGTTATTTAAACATTTCTAGCTTAAATACTTCACGGTGTTTTTAAATGTTTTTTTTTTTGTTGAAAACATTCGTTATGTTTACTGATTCCAGCAAGGTAGAGTGTGACTCATAAATTTAAAGAATAATTGTTTAAATTTGGTTGTGAATGAAACAAGGTGAACTTTCTCAATGCATTTTCGATTCTCGTAATGTACGAGTAAAACAACACAAAAATATGTTTTTTGGACTTTGACAGCTCCGTTCCCATTTATTTTAGAGAAAAATTTAATATGCCTTTGTAGGAAATTTTATGTACTTTCATTCTGCTAAAAAGATAACCTACAAAAAGTTGATAGTTGTCAAGTTCATATGCAGAATTCGCCAGAATATGGAAATTTTCGCCATTTTTCCCATTATTAATGCCACGTTCCGTCAAGAAATTTTGTTGGCATTCAGCACCCCAAAAAACGTATAGCATGAAAGAAATCCAGACTACCCCACAACTCTCCATCGAGAAACTGCATTGAGTATAATTTGACTGGATTAAAAGTATACAATTAGCCTCATAGTAAAAGAACAAGGAAACTAAAAGAAGTATATATGTAAGTATAAGTACCCACAAAAAGCATTTACACAATGCATATGACACACGCAGAGAGAAAATAACAGAATAAAAGTAAAAATATATAGGTATATAAAGGTAAGAAGGTATTTTATGATTATTATCGAATTTTAATTATAAAACGAAAAAATAACAAAAATATTAAATACACACATGAAACTACATAAAAATCATATTACATGAATGAAGTTATAATAATATAATAATTAAATATTAAACTGGTACGGTTTCTATGAATTTTTAACATCCACCATCTCTTTCGCCGTATTTTTCGTTTTCTTTTCATTTTATTTTTATTTTTACAATAAAGATACGCTATGCTGAAAGTTATAGCCGACACAATCCAGACGTCCGTCATGCTCGCTTATCCATAATATACAAGCGCGGTCGGGAGCGTGTGGATGGTTTTCCAAATTTACCGAGCATCCGTGAATGATTGGTGCTCGTGAACAGACGCTGAGACTCGTCGAACATGTGGCGCCAGCATAACAATGATGGCTACTAACAATATGTTCACCCTTTACAGCACATATAGAAATATATCAGAGTGGTACTTGTAAAACAGTAAGTTACTTACTTGTATGAATTCGAGGTGTCCCGTTCCACCAGTTCTCCAGGAAACCCGACCCACGTAGAAGGCGCTCCGGGAGAGTAGTGACCTTGTCGACAGCCGCATTTGTATCCTCCACGCTTCAGTCCCCAACCTTCGTCAGGAATACACTGAAACAATAAGAATAAAGAACTCAGACCTATTGCTAGTAAGCAGCTAGTATGCTAGTGAGACTTGGATGTGGATGAAGAAGGACGAATCAGGCTTCAATGCTGTAAAAATGAGGTCGTTAAGAAGAATGTGTGGGAAAACGCCGAGTAATAAGATAAGGGACGAGGTTATTATGGAAATGAGTGACTGCAAGACTAGTATTGTGACAAGAATGAAAATGAATAAACTAAGACGGTTTGGGCATGTTGAGAGAATGAAAGGAGACAGGATGACAAAAAAGATATATTTGAGTGAGCGAAGAGGGGTGAGAGGTGATTTCAAAAACGCTGTGTTCTTTACCCCAGCCTGAATAAGCAGTGATTATTACATACCTTAATAACATATTTTATTTACATCCATCTAATACAGTATATTTCCATTCCATATAACAATATTATAGTATATGGCAAAGCAACCTACTTCATTGAACCTGCATATGACGGGGTGTCATATTCCCCAGAGTTAGAGCGGTTATATCTGTCAATAATAATACACATACATATTGTACTTAATGAATGCTGAATGTATACCAGATTCTCCAAATGCATTGTACTAACATTAACATTACATGACAGTAATGTATGTACATATCAGTACCTCCCGCTTCATGCAATACTAGTGTATAAAAACTTGCTTATTATGTAGCTTTCCAGATTTTCGCGGTCCTTGCTAATCTCTTCTCAATTCTTCTCGGATGTACCGTGTGTAGGTTGTCGATGTTTTCAAGCTTTCGGCCTACTTGCTGAGGCCATCTTCAGGACTAATGTAGTAGCTATCACATCACAGCGAAGAAGCTGCATTGTTTTTTTTTTTCATATAAAAGGATCTGGGCTTGCAATCACAAACCCAAATACTTTCCTGCACACTTTGCACTAGACTAAAAGCCTGTATCGCAAAGTGTGGAATACATTGCCAGCGCCGGGGTTTGAACCTGGCACCTCCCGCTTGAGAGAGTGCCGTCTCAACCAACTGCGTCAACCGTGTACTCTTAGCAAAGTTACGCAAAGTTACCTCTGAAATTTTTCCCGTAGTATGTATGTTAGATATAATTCTGCAGTTTGGTTGATCCAATGTAGAAGGTAAGACGCAGGACTCTAGAAGATATTTTTTTGAGAATTGAATGAATGAACGAGGGGACAAACTACACAGGACGACCAAGGAAAGAATACCTGGACAACCTGTGACAGGATATGGGCTTGGACTCATTATATAAAGAGTTAAAAAGAACCACACATGACAGGGATGAGTGGAGAAGGAGACATATGGGACTTTGCTGCAAACCAATCGTAACGATTGAAAGTGGAGAAGGAGAAGAGTATATCCCTCATTAAACAATGAACAGGTACACTGGCCCAATATAACTTGATGCGTTTCAATTGCTTGTCGACACGATGTTATTCGAAAATTTAAATTCCATTATTATCGAACAAGGTCCCAAAGGTAATGTAATCAATTAAAAAGTACACTCCATCGATCGATTTCCCTCATTCTCCTTCTTTTTTCCTCTTTCTTTCTCTACTTCCTCGCCAGATTTGAACACACAGGCAACCTAAGTTTTTTGTTATACAGGATACATTATGTCACTACATTTCACCTACACAATATGAATATTATCTCACCATACTATACTCATACAACATACTAATATTTGCCCCTATTCTCTCATTCCCCACAAACTAAATACATTTCAGATTGTATGCAAACTTCACAACAAGTTAGTGTCATCCACAATATGCTTATTATAGTTGACAGACAAAGCGAATAATTCATTCTTTTGACAACACATGCTAAGGAATTTGACAGATACTTACATGTATTTCTACACAAGGTAGACAGATTCTTTCACTAGTCTACAAGGATAAAAAAAGGTCTCCCAATTCGCCCCACGGTGATTGTTCAAATTAACAAGTTGCCATATATTCTTCTACAACAAAAAAAAATATTCTGAGCTCTCCCTCACGGTGGGATGACATCACGTATAGACTATGCACTATGCAGCTCACCTGCTCACCAGCGCAAGTCTCCATACATTTTCATGAATTTACAAAATAATGATGACAGGAATTTGTGACGTCACGGTCCTTACTCCTTACATACAGCTTTAAAATTTCATCTTCAATAATCTATTGCTGGATTTCACCAACTTCTTAGGTGAAGAATAGCTGGGACAGGAGCCACTTATTATTATTTTTCGTACAAAATTTGTGTTAAGTGTTTCCTATCTCCGCTATTCCTCACCTAAAAAGTTGATAAAATCCAACATATGTCTCTTAATTATTATATGTTCTGAAAATTGGTAGATACGAATAGACCTTATCTAGACCAGAAAATGGCTTTAAATAGAATAGAATAGACTTTGGGTTAAATGTCGTCGCGTCCGCTTACCCAATAATAATTGATTGATTAATTATTGTTTTCAGAAATTAGTACTAAACATGGCTTTCTACATTCATAGGACCTTATACTCATAAATCAATTAGATAATTCAATTATATTGCCATCCATTATAGACCCAGAATTTGCCATTATCTACTTTATACCTACAGATAATTTGGATTTCCAGTAGCGTGGTGGAGGTGTTGATTAGGTATATCGTCAACTGGGAATTTCTCTGCCAATTGTTTTTTATTTTGATTATTTAGGTGAAACTATTTCTAACGGACATCATCTAAGAGTACAATTAACAAAAACAAATTCTGACATCCTTTCCTTTTTCCTTTTCTTTTTTCCTTTTTCCTTTTCCTTCCTGAGCATATGTAGTGTAATTGGTATTATATTCGCTTGTATTACTTGTTGTTCTTCTTTTGTATTCAAATTAGCATTGTAATTAACGTAGAGGATAATTGCCATGTGTACACTTTAATAGTAAGATTGTTAAAAAACATTTATCTTCTTCTTCTTCCTCAGCCTTCCTCCCTGCTCTTTGGACTCCCTGGACGTAGGCCTCTTCCATTTCCTTCCACTCATCTCTGTTTCTCCCCCTCCGCATCCAGGTTCTTCCGGCTTGTTGGACTAGGTCATCAGACCACCTTTTAGGAGGTCTTCCGACGCTTCTCCTTTTGTTCCAGGGCCTCCACTGTAGGATTCTGGGTGCCCACCTAGTATCCTCTTGTCGAGCCATATGCCCAGCCCACTGCCATTTTAATTTTGCAATGCGGTCCATAATATCGGTAACTTTAGTTCGGCGTCTTATTTCCTCGTTTCTAATTTTATCTCGAAGGCTCACGCCGAGCATCTGCCTTTCCATGGCCCGCTGTGTACACTTTAATTTGTGTATGCTTTTGGCTGTTAGTGTCATTGTTTCTAGGCCATATGTCAACATCGGGAGGATACATGTATCAAACATTTTTTTTTTATAGGTACACTTAATTAGTAAATATTTTTAAGTATAATTTATTTAGTAATAATTTTTTTATAATACTGTTTGTTTATATACAAATAAAATAAAAATACAAATATCATATGAAATTCCTTTCAATTAGTAAATTATAATTATCTTTCAGACTTGCATAATCAACTAAAGCCACTCCTCAATGGTAGGTAACCTCTTTAATCTCTATAACCGTGCTCCAATCCTTGGCACCTGATTGAGCAAGCCCAGCTTTTGTGTTTATTTGAAAGCCCCGCTACTGCCAAACACATAAGCTGCTGATTTTCTCGCTACGAAAGCTCTATAATAAAACATTTTACAACTTAATATCATCCAGCATTGAATTAGATCAATAAAACTGTTTTATTAGAATATCTATACTGTGTTGGATATTTCAAATCGGATACAAACAACCTAGTAATCATATTTTGTATTAAACATTCAAAGTTTATGTTTATCTTGCACATAGGTACAAGAATATGCAGGACCGGATTTAGATGTGTGGAGGCCTCGGGAGTGTAAGCCCCTGGACCCATATTATTTTCCAAATAAAATGGTCAATTTTTTCAGTCGAGTTTTCCAATAAATAATTTATTGTGAAACAAAGTATAGATTATTTTATTATTTAACAAACATATAAATATAATAAGAATTTAATGTTTGTATAAAGTACTGTAGGTAAAGGTAAATCGCGAAAAAAATATCAAAGGAAAAGTTGTTTACTAGTCTGAATTTGATTTCTTTCCGAACTCCTCTATTGTAGAGGCCCCGGGCAAAAGCCCCGGTTGCATCCCCTAAATGCGGCCCTGAGAATATGTATTAGTTGTACGTTGCCAATTGGAAATTGAAAAGTTAAAATGGGGCATGCGTATTTCCATTACGTTGAAATGTTAAAGCTCGCGACACAACTGTGACGTCACGGTCATTTCTCACGGCATTAAGGTTCAAAATCGCATGAACAATCGCATGATAAAATGGTAAAAATTGCGTTTTTTCAATTTTTTTGGGGTTAATTTCGCTTCAATCAATTACCGTGACGTCATAGTTAAGTCGGGAACTTTAGGACAAATTACGTATGAGTGTGTGTGACGAAAGGAAGTATAGCGTGTGTAAGGAGAGTGCGATCTGGCGTCCTATCCTCTCTGCCTACGCCGCAAAGTATACGGCGTTTGGGATAGATACTCGTACATAGTTTTTGCCATATATTTGAATATTATAGGCCCGATACTAATAACATAGGTAGGTACCTACCCAAAATGAAGAGTAGGTACCAGATATTTTGAATAACATGTATAATTTTACTGGGCTATGATATTCCGGTAGATATATAATACATACATTACCCAACTAAATGGGTATTTTAATGTTCATACATCATAATATAAAGCCATACGAGTATAATGATAGTGTAAGTAGTTCCAAACACAGAGATACGAGGAACAATAATAGTCGTTATGTAGGTGGAGGGGGGCTATAAAGATTCAATTTATATCATCCAACACCTGCAATTTATATGATGAATAGTTATACTGCAAACACTAAGCTTACAGTCCCTGACGATCACATTATTTTACAAGACTTTATTTAACTTCACTCCGTAAAACATAGTAAACTATGTAGTATTCCCACAACAGTGTAGAAGAATTAAGGATATACATTGTCGGGCTTACGACCGACCTCGGCTGGCTTAAGTGATCACTTTACACTCGAGAAACATTCGCTATTTCAGTTCACCCCGGCTGGGATTCGAACCCAGACGAAACCCAGACCTTCGTCTCGCATAGTAGGAATCAAATCCACTACACCACGAAGAGCGACGGCTGTGTTGTCGAATTTCATGTACACTAAGTACCTTATTATTGTTGCATTTCTTGCTGTTGAAGGGAGAGGGTGGCATTTTTTTTTTTTTTTTTTGATAGAGTAATATATGTTTTTGTCTGTGCGCAAATTTTGTAATCGGTTTTTCAACCATTTCCTGACTACTTAGAAACCTGAAACTATGCAAACATACGAAAACTTGATGACAATACAATTTTGTACCACTTTGGATCAGTTTTATCCAAAGACAATTAAATATGTAAAGCGTTTCAAAGGGATCCAAGGGGTCATCTGTAGAATCGTATGAAAGTGCGTTGGAAAAGAAATCCCTATTTTAAGTCAGATCTTGTCTAGCTCAAGCCTTGGAAGACACCGAGCGATCGAGAGGATCCAGTCACCGCATACCATCCCGTTTGGTATCTCACGAAAGTACTTTACGAGTAGAACTCATATATTTTATCAAATTTTGAATCTCTCAAGTCTTATCGGGAGACACCATCTAAATGAAGGAATCCAACAGTGTGTTTGGTAAAATAGTTCGTAAAATCGTTCGTTCGTAATCGTAAAATAGTTCGTGGATGTGATATCATAAAATTTTGGTTTAAAAAAGTATTTTTAAAATCTATCTCCTCGATCAAAAATAAATTGCTATACAGTGTACGCATCAAACCTATTAATACGGTGCTTTTAGATTTCTCGATGGAAAGTTGTAGGGTAGTCTGTTTTTCTTTCATTCTATACGTATTTTGGGGTGCTGAATCCGAATCCGAGGTTTGCCAACAAAATTTCGTGACGGAACATGGCGAAAAATTGGTAAAATGGCGAATATTTACATTTCCTGGCGAATTCTGGATTTGAACTAAAAAACCATCAACTTTTTGTGGGTCATCTTTTTAGCAGAATGAAAGCACATAAAATTTCCTACAAATTTGGTATATAATTTTTTTTTCTAAAATAACTAGTAGCGGAGCTGTCAAGCTCCAAAAATAGGCCAAATATTCTTGTTATTTTAAATTGTGAGAATGGTAAATGTATGGAGAATAGGTCACCTTGTTCGAATTATAACCAAATTTTGACAATTATTCTTCAGATTTATGATACATATTTTACCTCGTTGGAATCAGTAAACATGGAGAAAGGTTTCAGGATAAATTTTGTTTAAAAATATAGTGTAGTGTTTAAGCTAAAAAGGTTTAAACATGTTTAGCCTAAACAAATTACTATATTTTTAAATAAAATTATTTAAACAAGTCTAGCTCAAATATTTCACGGTGTTTTTAAATAAAAAAAATCGTTAATAGCTTTCTTTGTGTTTTCTGATTCCAACGAGGTAAAATATGACTCATGAATTTAAATAATAATTGTTGAAATTTGCTTATGAAGGCAACAAGGTAAACTTTTTCAATACATTTTCGATTCTCGTAATGTAAAACAGTAAGAAAAATTGGCCATTTTTTGGACCTTGACAGCTCCGTTCTGAATTATCTTAGAGAATAATTTTACACAGAGATTTTGTAGTAAATTTTACGTACTTTCATTTTGCGTAGAAAAATAACTTACAAAAGTTGTCAGTTTTCGAGTTCTTATAAAGAAATCGACAGAAAACGAATATTTTCGCTATTTTTTGTATTTTTCGCCATGTTCCGTATCGAAATTTTGTTGGCAAACCTCGGATTCGGATTCAGCATCCCAAAAAACGTATAGAATGAAAGAAATCCCTACTACCCCACAACTTTCCATCGAGAGACTGCTTTGTGTCTAATTTCACCGGATTATATACAAAATAAAATAAATAATGGGTAATTAAAACAGTAGTATGTACACCCATGATTATTGAAAGGATGTCAAATATAATCACGTAGGCAATATGTCATTTAGGAATGCGAAGTCCTAATAATAAAATCAATTAATTTCGCTTCCCCGCCATAATAAAACAATAAACGTTAAGGTCTCAGTACCTCTAGGCGGAGTACTTTCTAATATTCCCAAATACGTGTGGTATTTTAATAACATTATACGTTATGCCTTTGTAACCTTATTAATTAAAATGATAGATGGGGCCAGACGTGCGATGGAAACAAGGGCAAATGTATTTACCACCAGCAGTCTCTCTAAAGGCGCTATTATACGGGCAATTTTTGGAGCAATAATTGCTCGGCAGCTCGTGTTGCCCCAACCGGAACACTTCGGCGATATTCCATACTATCAATAGTTGCGGTAACTCGGAGCAATTAGTTGCGCGATTATTTCGGCAATAAGTACGCGAACCTTTGCACGGGATATTTTTCGAGCAATAATTGCAGCAACTCGTATTGATCAACATGGAGAAATCAATGGTGCATTGAAGGAAAATCCCATGGGCTTAAGGTCCTACACATCCCCGGGTAGCTCAGGCGAATTAACAACAACCTCTTTACCCACACTTCTGAGAAAATGTTATTAAGAGGTGGGCCCAGGGTTAGCCTTAAAAGGGAGTACCCCAGCAAAGCAAAAAAATAATGGAGCAATATCGAGCAACTATTTCGGCAATATTTTAAGGGAGACAACGGTATTTTGATTTAGATTGGATATTCAGCGATTCGTGTCGCCGACATGAAGAAATCCCAAAATATTATGAAATACTATTGCTCTGCTTTATTGCTCCCAACTGGATCAATTATGTAATTGCGAAATAGTTTTGGCAATATTCATACTTTTAACAGTTGCTCGGCAACTCGGAGCAATTAATTGCGCAATTATTTCGGCAATAGTTGCTCGTGTAAGCGAACCTTAGAATTAGACGAAGAAAACATATGGCGTATTTACAATAATGTTTTATTACACAATTATTGGGAAATATTGATAAGGGTGTATGACGTTAAATATTATTGAGGGATCCATTTGACAGAAGGCACGCTCACTGAAAACATCTGGAGCAAATATCCACGCGAGATTTGAAGAAAAGAATCAAGAGTGTCGGAATTGGAAGCTAAACTGCTCTTCGTGCTTTATGTGGATGAAGTGGAGAACATAGTTGAGGGTTTTGGTTTGAATGTATGTGCTTATGCAGACGATATACTGATATATGCTTCCGTTGCACCGGGTGAACAGGATGAGCTTGAATGTACCTTTTTGCGTTGCATCGAGGCAGTAGCCGGATGGATGGCCTCAAATAGACTATGCCTCAATGCTGATAAGACAGAATTTATGTGGATAGCGTCGAATAGACGACAGCATCTTATCAGAAATAGTGAGATTGTGATTGGAGAGACTCATGTAAAGCCTGTGTCTTCACTTAGAGTTCTTGGTGTGATTGTTGACAGTAGCCTGTCAATGGCTGACCAGATCGGTGCCACAGTTAGAAATGGTTTCTTTCACCTAAGACAAATCAAATATGTTAAACGTTGTCTCACAAAGGATAGTCTTAAGACATTGGTCAATGCTTTTGTAATATCTAGATTAGATTACTGTAACATTATATATACTAGACTGCCGGGTGTACAGGTGAGTCGGTTGCAATCCCTCTTGAACGCCTCTGCTAGACTCATTATGGATGGTAATAAATATTGTAGAATAACTCCGCTACTCAGGGAACTACACTGGCTTCCAGTGTATGCCAGAACGGAATATAAAGTATGCGTGATGGTATATAAGGCTATCCATGGTGAGTCGCCCCACTATATTAAAGAAATGTGTGTGGAAAAGAATATGGGCTGGAGGCATCGGACGCTGAGGTCGGCTATGAGTCTAGCACATGAACTAGAAGAGCCGCGGAGGGTCGTTTCTACGGGTTATGGTGACCGTGCATTCTGTGCAGCGGGCCCAAGCCTGTGGAATGCCCTTCCACTCAGTGTTAGGTGTGCCAAAGGCCTGGAGGAGTTCAGGGGGTTGCTGAAAACTCACCTCTTTGTGCGTACCTACGGGTCGGTCACTGGTCAGCCAATGATTAGCCAAAACTGATTAGATTCATTTTTATTTTTTGTTGTGACGATCCTATGTGGTGATTAATCTATCTATCATTTTTACTGTTTGTGACGATCCTATATGGTGAAAAGAAAAATGTAAGGCGCCCTTGGGGCGATTTAATCGCTAAACGGCGCCTAAAATTGTCCAAATATTATTATTATTATTATTAAAGGAACAGGCCACTAAAATTTTGATAGGCCCAAATGAGAGTCGTTTCCTTACAAGAAAAGTATCAAAAAGTAGCTCCACAGGCGATTTTTTTCCGGTTGAATATACAACGACAGGATATAATTGACGCCGCATGTTTTTTTTGTATATATATTATATGTATATGTATAAATATTGTATTTTATGATTTTTCTTAATAATTTTATAATATTCATGATGTGATGAAAAAATATGTAGATCGGAATATTGTGATTTATTTGTGAGATTTTTTATGGTAGTAATTCTAATTATTTTTTATGGATCTTTACTTACCGCTGTTGTTTCCTTATCACATTTATGTGGACCACCGAAGAGTTCAGCCAAGGCAGGATCACACTGGTCAAGGTATAGAGGCATGAAGACAGCAGCTGCGGCCCTGTAACAATAACGGAATTATATTGCAAGGTTACAAGTAGATATCTCAACAGATACACGGCCAAGGATGGACTTTCCATCAGGCTTATGACTGATCGTCGGCTGGCTTAATAACATTCACTAATTCCAGTCCATCCATCATGCGTTATTTTTTTACGAATGCATACTGGGTTGAGCATTTACTTTTGAAAATAGTAATCGTAATCACAATTTTTAACAAACAATTTAACTGGATAACTCACTGTTTCTGGAGCAGATTAAGGAACATTGTACGACTTTTCCTTTGAGTATCGAATACTTATTATCCACAAACTCTCCTCATATAACTGGCTTAAACATAATGACGAGAGAGTGTGAGTATATTACTAGTAATGTAACAAGATGTTGCCCCGATTTTAAACTTGCATAATAGAATCACTCGTTTTCGGGTGGATTGCCTTTATAAAAAATAACTATAGGTAAAGTTTTTTTGAGTGCCGTCTCGTGTAAAATGCGCTGTATTTACTGTACACACGCATTAAATTTCTCTGTATTTACTGGACACACGCACGCATAGAATATTGCGCTGTATTTATTGGACAGTGGACACTCGCATAGAATAGCTCTGTATTTACTGGACAAACGCATAAAATTGCTCTGTATTTACTGTACACACGCTTAGAATTGCTCTGTATTTATTGGACAATGGACAACACACACATTGAATTGCACTGTATTTACTAGACACACGTATAGAATTGCACTGTTGGACAAACATAAAATTGCGCTATAATATATTACAACTATGAAGGAATTTATCTACTTATAGGTATTTATGTATGCATACTTTACAACACATTATTTACTACATACTTATATAAAAATCCTTGAACACTTTCCCTGAACGAAAATCAATCTTCCAATAATCATATATCACAGATTTTCCCATACTTCCTTCTCTTTTGTACGGACATTTCCTCACGACTCTCTTTCTCTGTCCTTCTAGGAAACATTCTCACCCTTCTAGCTGTATTTTCATTGAATCCCTCCCCAAGGGATATTATGTATAAACAAAGTTTTACCATTAGTAGAAGTATGTCGTGTTGGTAATAGTACCAATCTCCACTACACGACAAATTCAATATAAAAATAAGAAAGTTGCCATCAAACTACAGTCCACTTTTTTTCAGAAGTCTCACGGAGCAAACATGGTTTAGTGTTCCTAGATGTGATAATAAGATATGGTAATTTAATTACTTACAAATTATATTTTACAACTGTTTTTAAAAAAATTAGCCAATTTTTGTATTGTTAGAATTAACTGGCAACTTTTTTAACTTGTAATGGCGGTTTAATGGAATAATCAGAGTATTTGTTTCTTTTTCTAACTCGAAAAACTATCCTGCATTTAAAATTATTTCTCTAGTAATATTTTCAGCATTGCAGGTTACTTTTAAAAGATACAATGTGAGAATATTGCGGACTTTTGACAGCTCTCAGGACAAAGTTTGACAATCGGGGCTACCAACGATACAATCTTGCAACCCCACTTGCAGCTAACGTCCCCCGGCTGCCAATGCACTACACAATAAGGCAACCATTCGATCATAGAAATATTAATGCCAATATCTATGGGCGTGGATGGACGCGTTTTGAGTAAAAGAAATCAGAGAGCGTTTATGACAAACTGCATGAACGTGAAGGAAGCTAGGAGTGTGTATAAGGATAGGGCTGTCTGGCGCTGTGTCCTTTCTGGCTACGTGACGTGAGGGTAAAGATAGATAGATTTTATTCGTGGATAAAATAATTCGACTGCAAAATTTATAACGTCGTAATAAAATTGAGCCGACATTTTAAGATTTTAAACGTTAAAATATTCAAGTCACGTGAACGTAAAAGGAAAACTAAAAAGTCCCCAGCATTGCTTGTGGATGGAATGAGAAGGGAAGGGAAGGGAAAAGGAAGGAAGGAGGAAAGGAAGAGGGTCATAAGTTCATCGCTTGTTTCCAACTCACCCATAATAGTACTCGTAACACATTGAAATGTTCTAGAATTTAGTATACAAGAAAGTTTTACTTTTCAAAGGAGTGTTGTTTAATTTCAAGTCGATTGAAACTATAAACTATTAGTATCTACTTACGTGGGCGCATGGGCGTCGTCAGGGGTGGCAGAGGGGACAGATCCCCCTCCCTAAAAAAATCTACAATTGGTAGAAAAATCTATTAAAATGAAATAGTTTCACAAAAGAAATTGCCTAAGCTATTTTTTAGTGCATTTTTTATAAAAAAATAAATCAAACTATCTACATAACGACTTTATGGACTTTCTGTCTCACATTTTTTTCCCATGCATGGGCGTCACAATTTTCGAAGCTAGGGAGGGGCAACTTAAATTTAATGACAATTTTTTGTGCAATAATTGCGGAAATTTCTCTAAAAACCATATCTTTTTCTCTAGTGCAGACTGTATGACCATGTACTAGTTTTGTATGTTACCTGTGATCTTCCACGGTAACGGAAATGGAGAACCCCTGCAGCCACGTGGAAGTGCCATTCCTCCCGCAGTCCCTCCAAGGTGGCGCCCAGCTCCCTTCAGATCGGTTCCATGATCCAGCTAAAGCCCGCCAGTAAAGAGTAAGTGCACTAGTATTGTTGCGTTGAAATATAATCTGAAAAAAATAAACCTCTAATCAAAATCTACATAATTTTAAATGCATTTGCCCGACAGGGGACAAAACGATGGACTCCCAGAATTCTCAGATGGAGACCGTGAGATAAAAAAGAGGAATAGGTCGGCCACAGAAAAGATGGGCCGACGATATTATCCCAGTCGCGGGTAGAAGATAGATTGGCAAAGCTCAAGATAGAGAAAAGTGGAGACAAATGGAAGAGGCCTATATCCAGCAGTGGAGAGATGGCTGAAGGAAGAAGAAGAAGTTTATGTTTGGATGAGGCTAGATACCCAGGAATATTTATTTTACCAGAATACTCTATATCATGGGCACGGCTAACCTTTTCAGCAGCCGGGCCAGAATCTAATAATGATATTGCCTACCGGACCGCACAACCAATTTTTTTTATTTTACAAAACAAAAAATAATTATATACCTAGCTATTATCACGGGCATCGCCAACTTCGTGTAGGGGGAGCAACAAAAATTTAAATACTTATTGTTACACCCTAAAAAAGTCCAAATATTTATTTTCTTTTCATGCAAATCAGTGGAAAAGGGCAACAATAATATGTATGAAATACGTTTTCTTAGAAAACAGTGCAGCAAAAATAGCGCCGCAGTCGAAATTTTTTAAGTCGTAAAAAAGCAAGCAACTACCTACTACAATTTTAAACTGTTACCTCAAACAAACGTATGTGCAAAATTTAGAGGTAGGGCAACATAGCATAATGATCGAATAGGACCACCACTCTTGTCAAATCTCGTAAGAGTAGAATATAATACGTAGTCCGTCATACTCATTGTTAAGGTCTGTTATTCCATACATTTTCTTAACGACGGTGATGGCAACCTCGCCTATAACGTTTTATGTATTAATCTTACATCATGGCTAGAGAAATGTTAAGGTGGCGGTGAGGTAGGGCATTGTGAAATCATTAACATTTGGAGAAAAAAATGCCGACGCAGATAACAACAACAGATGAAGTTAAATCAAAGGGTTTTAATAAATATGCAATTACAAGGAGGCTTTCTTAGACCTTCAAGTTGCTCTACAATAAAACATTTCTGCTCTTAAGGGCATGGCACCAGGAATGACGTCACAGTCTTTTCCCACGGCATTAAGGTTCAAAATTGCGTGACAATCGCATGATAAAATGGTAAAAATAGCGTTTTTTTCCATTTTTTCGGGTTAATTTTGCGTCTATCAAAAAACTTTTACGGTTATTCCCTAGATTTTAATGCATATTATCAGTACAAAAATAAAATTACACTCCGCGACTTTCGGGAAACGAGTTTCCGTCTTTCGGAAAAAAGGTCAAAGGTGTTTTTAAATAATTTTTTTTGCGAAATCTATACAAGATATAAAAAATCTATTACGGTTATTCCCTAGATAAAGGTTCAATGCATCTACCCTATTTTGTTCCAAAGCATATTTAGTAGCGGTTGTCGAGGTAGAAGGTCTCCCGTTTTTAGAAATTTTTGAAATGTCGGTATGCACACTCTTAATTGTCATGCATGAACTGTTTGTTCATAAAACAACAAGCGGCTATGAATTATTCATAGTATTTATAAAACGTTATGTTTTATATCTACAAATAATGAATGCAGAGAATTATTCATTCAATATTGGCACGTCCGCTAAATGTATTCGCTATTTTTGTTATAGTCCGAGAGCCCGCTGCTTAATTTATGACGTATCTGTTTTTTGATCGAAATGTGGTATAAACGATAGCTTATATATCGCGAAAAAACGCGAAGAGGGACCTTTTCGGGGGGGGCAGGGGGGGTTGCGGCAAGATTTTGATAGGCAACCCTAGTGCGATGTAATACCCTATTGGTAAGCTATCATTTGTACCACATTTCGATCAAAAAACGGATACGTCATAAATTAAGCAGCGGGCTCTTGGACTATTACAGTTTTTTCCTCAACAGAACCGATAGGTTTTGCACTCAAACAATTCAGCATTTTTTAAACATCCTTGGAGAGGACGCAATTGGCCGACTATAGTGATCATTATATATTTAGGACTAATCTAAATTTGGTTCAAAAGATCAGAAATAACCCCTAAAGATATCTGTATTCATCTATCAAACACCCTGTATATGCTACGTAAGTTCTAGAATGTTTCACAATGCACCGATTTTTAGATCCTATCGCCATCTTTTGAGGAAAGAATGCGACATTTATTGATATAGAGTTGGAACGAAAGGTTCTCATTTACTCCTCTTTTCTAAAAGATTTGTGGATTTGACTGTACCACTATTTAACCAGGTTCTTAACTAAAATGAAAGTGAATAAGTTGGGATGGTTGGGACATGTAGAGGGAATGAACGATGGAAGGATAACAAGGAAAATTTACCCGGGTGAAAGATATGGTGTAAGGAAACACGGCCCTCCAAGAACAACATGGCTAGACCATGTTGACCAGATCCTCATGGACGTGTTTTGAGTAAAAGTAATCGTAGAATGTGTATGAGGAATTGCATGAATGTGACGGTAGCTCGAAGTGTGTGTAAGGATAGGAAAGTCTGGCGATCCGTTCTCTCTGCCTACCCCGCAAGGGAGGTGGCGTGAGGGTATAGTATAGTACTTAACTAACAATTAATTTGATTAATAAAAAATATTTACAAATATTTTCCGCTGTGAAATGGGGAAGTGATATTAAATACATCGATGATACAATGATAACAGAATAATTATAGAAATATTATGTGAATTTTTTATTAGTGGTGATTTTAATATTTTTATTGAATTTCCTCATTCTTTATTAATGTTTAATAAATGAATTAATTAATAAGCAATGGGTATATAATTTAATGTATTAGTCGAGTATATCTTCATTATAATGTTAAGTACATTTCATGACAGCACAAGGTCGCATGATAAAATGGGGAATAGGTAATTGTATAAAACAACATAAAATACTTTTATTCATGGGCGTCGTCAGGGGGTGCAGGGGGCGCATCTGTCCCCTGCCTGACTTATTTGTTTACAATTACCATAGTTAATATAACGGTAGAGTTATACTGACTAAGAATTAGTAGATCTTAAGAGTACGCTTACCGACATTTCAAAAATTTCTAAAAACGGGAGACCTTATATCTTGACATCCGTTACTAAATATGCTTTGGAACAAAACAGGGTAGATGCATTGAACATTTATCTAGGGAATAACCGTAAAGGATTTTTTTATATCGTGTAGTATAGGTATATATTTTTTCATACTAAATGATAAAACCTCACAAAAAATAACATTATTAGGTACCACACATTTTCTCATAATATCGTAATTTTTCTAAAAATGTGTTTGAAAATCCATCATAATACAATTATTTCATTAAAAAATTGCCTAATTAAATCGCCATTTTATTTTACGTTTTCATAAAAAAACATTTTTCATGCATATTATTGTGAAAAATATCATACACATTTTCAACTAAACCAACCAACCAAAGTCATATGCAATAATACAAAGATAAGAGTAAAAATTATTAACGAATAAGATTAATTACATCTCTACCAGGCGCTAAGATACCTAAGAACACGATTCCCATCGAGTTACCTTTTGGTAAAGATTATAAACATAATAGTGTCTAATCTGACGTAATTCCATAAGAAATGTTAGCCCCGGCTTCCCTTCTGGAGAAATCTACCCTTCGCCACTCATCTGTACACAATAGGTATATGCTATACCAAATATTTATAATTCTGTTGCCCCCCCTAGCTTCGAGGCTGGCGACGCCCATGCTTATATTACTTATTGGAAATTAATTAAGGCTAATAAGACTAAGTACAGAAGGTAATATAACTTCATTTACATTGTTAATGGACGTTAATGTCTTCTTTATCACGAAAGTCAATGTTACGTTATATAACCTAATTAACTCCAGTCATCGGAAGGAAAATAAAACATTGATGGATCTATATTTATTTTTATACACCGAATTTCTGAAACCATACATTATCTAACTGTCCAATTCAAGTCGCAGAAGTAAGCTTAAAAATGGTGTATACAGGGTGTTTGATAACTCGAGAACCATGCGACTTTGGACTGAGCTTAGTTTGGCTAAAAGATCCTAAATTATCTCTACTATCACGCCTGAAGATATCTGTATCTATCTATCAAACACCCTGTATTTATTTTATTTATTTACGGGACACACACACAGAAAGTTCAGGATCCCGACCAAACTATGACGTCACGGTGATTTCCCACGGCATTAAGGTTCAAAATCTCGTGAACAATCGCAAGATAAAATGGTAAAAATAGCGTTTTTTTTTTAATTTTGTGGGGTTTATTTCTCTTCAATCAAAAAGCTTTTATGGGTATTCACTAGATTTTAATGCATATTATCAATAAAAAAATAATATTTTCTCCGCGACTTTCGGAAAACGAGTTTCTGTCTTTCGGAAAAAAGATCAGAGGTGTATAACACATTTTTTTTGTTTTTGAGTTTATACGGGCGTCGAGATATAAAAAATCTTTTATGGCTATTCCCTAGATAAATGTTCAATGCATCTACCCTTTTTAGTTTCAAATCATATTTAGTAATGGTTGTCAAGATGGGTCTCTCGTTTTTAGAAATTTTTGAAATGTCGGTATGCATACTCAGCTTCATAATCGCATTAACAATCCCACGATAAAATGGCAAAAATAGCGATTTTTAGAATAGAGTCATACTTTTCCGGGGTGGAAATATTATTTTTGTATTCGGACAGATTTGGTTGTGGGTACAAACTTATCTACCAGTGGCGAAGTTGAATTGTATAAAAGATGAAACAAAATTGGAAAGGCTTTATGCATTATGGGGATGTGTGTGTACAAGGATTTGCATAATAATATTGTGTGTAAGTTCGTGAAAAGGGGATAACGAAAGAGATTGGTTTACCTACCTACTACCTATATACCTAATGTTGTAATATATCGCTGCGTCACTGATGCCAGATAACACAGGGGTCGACGAACATTTTTCCATCTTACCCCCAAAATGGATACCTACATGCGATGGCATTTCGCCCCCATCTCTTTATATGACACGAAAACATTTTTGTAAATAGGTATATAAATAAAACTAAAATTGTGAACTATACCAGATCATTAAGCTATGTTTAGCAAACAAAGGAACATCAGAACGAGACGCCGCAGGCAACTTTTTAGTAATGCAGATAATGGGGTGAATTAACCCCCACTCTTTTTGATACTTCTTCGAGTGTCCTGTAAAAATTAGAGATCTGCAAAACTTCTATAATAGGTATGGGTGTTTACACATTTACACAATATTTGCGCAAGGAGAATGTATACACGCACGGCATTCGCTGGCTACCCCATTATTGGGATGTAGCGTGATGGTATATCAGTAGTAGCGTAAACTAGCAGTTACAGTTTTTCATGAAAGAGATGGTGTCGGATTATTTGACTGCAAGTTTCTTTGCTGGCAACAGTGATGGCAACTGACCACCAGATTTCACTAGCTTTTTAGGTGAGGAATAGCGGAGATAGAAGCCATCTAGCACAAATTTTGTATGAAAAATATGTAAAAAATAATTGGCTCTTGTCTCCGCTATTCGTCACCTTAGAAGTTACCATTATGTTTGCCAAAAAGATGCAAGTAGCGCCCTCATTAAAAACCACATCTTTCTAGACAGACTGTAATTTGCTACTATGTGAATGATATAATTTGTCTACTAGCAACCTCCGTAGCCGATTTTTTCAAATCAGTTTAGTCCTAACTTATGAAAATCTATTATAGTGTAATTTCCCCCGGATGGCCGACCACTGCCACACAAACTACCCCATATTTTGATAATGATACAATATTTTCTCCAACATTGCGTAGTTGCCACGCGTAGGAGCCTCCATACTAAAGTCTTATTAATCAGAATTAATAACTGCCGCGTCATTCATTGCTAATCAATCATTCTATATTGCCGCCCATATTATTATACAGCCGTCATATTATACACACCAGTGGAGCATATAGGTTTTCATTTCGGAGGGGGGCGAAAAAACTACTGGGGAAGGTAATTAAAATTTTAACTTAGACGTAGTAAAAAAAAATCAGTAATAGCCCAGCAGGCGAATTTTTTTCGTAAAGGTGAGTGAGAAAGGTTGTGTTTTAAGTTGGCATTATAACTGTTAAAAAAAGAAGCGCCGCAGACGATATTAAAAAAAGTGGGTGAAGTGATGAATTTGGGATCTTTTTATAGCGGATGGTACATCATTGTTGGACATTTCGGGGGGAGAGGGGGACCTGCCCCCCCCCCTTATATACGCCTATAATAACACACACACATACTACCTACTTAATACTCCCTTAATTGTGATTCATATGGCAGATAGCTGCGTGAATAAAAAAATCGCTGGGTTGGAAAGCGTTCGATTGTCATTGTGGTGGGCGCAGATGGTAGGAAAAACTAAAGTACCTTTATAGCTTACCTAGTGGTGAGTGTGCAAAGATTTATACAAAAAATAAGTAATCGTAAAACAACATTTTAAAGTTCGGGACCCAACTATGACTTCATTTCATTTTCCGCGGCATCAAAGTTCAAAATCGCATAAACAATCGTATGATAAAATGTTAGAAATAGCGTTTTTTTTACTTTTTGGAGTTAGATTTAGCTTCATTCGAAAAAATCTTTAAGGTCGTTCCCTAGATTTTATCGCATATTATCTGTGACTTTCGGGAAACGAGTTGCTTGCTGACTTTAGGAAAAAAGATCAGAGATGTTTTTCACACTTTTTTTGAGAAATCTATACAATATATAAAAAATCTTTTACTGTCATTCCCTAGATAAAGGTTCAATGTATTAACTCTATTTTTTTCCAAAGCATGTTTAGTAAGGTTGTCGAGATCTAAGGTCTCCCGTTTTTAATTTTTTTAAAATGTCAATATGTCTACGTACTCATTAAATACATATTTCAAGAAATGAATGTCCGTTTGATCAATACACAAATATTAAGTGCGTTAATTGCAACACAATAAAGAAATACTACAATACGAGTAACGTACGTTTATATTATTCTAATGTAAAGAAATATAATAAGTTGGTACATAATATCTTTGATAACACGCACAATAAAATGTACATATTGTTATGTTCCACATGAATTATGAATAATTAGTACCTATTGCCTGCTAAGTTACGGCCTACCTATATACCTGTATACTAATATACCAAATTAATTATTCATAATAATAACGGAACATTCCCCTAGTGACTTGTGTTCACACTTAGTAAAATACTTATTTACGAGTATACACCTACTTCTACAGGCTATCAAGAAAGTCTCGGTTAATGATAAGAGCGCTACATGTAGTTTTTAAGCATTGAAGGAAAATCCCAAGGCCCTCCACATCCCCGGGTAGTTCAAGCGCATTAATAGCGACCTCTCTACCCGCACTTCTAGGCAAATCTTATTAAGAGGTGGGTCCAGGGTTAACTTTAAGGGAGCACCCCGGCAAACCCCACCCCAGTTTTTAAGCAACCATAATAACAACACCTTGTACAATTTTAATAAAATGTTTTATTGTAGCCAGCACATAAAATTGTAAATAATTTCTAAATTAATCGGAAAACATCTCTCTCTTGACAGATATAATATTTGTTACCCGGGTAATCTTTGAGGATCGAGTAAACCTGGGTTTACTATACTTTTGTTTGTAACATAACATATTCACACTTTAAAACATACAATGTGTATTCATAAGTAGGTATACGAGTATTTAGGAGTATGTTCATTAAGAATGTGTGACATAAATAGAGACATTCAGAATAGGCGGTGTGCCTTGTTGCTAAAGATTATTATAATTACTATTTTATCTATTGTATTTTAGAGACACTCGAAAAAAAATTGTTCTTTTTCATGCATCGTCCTTATAGTTCAAGGATTACCCTCTTTAAAAGTATATAGAAACAATACTTACAAGGTGATTTCTAAAGTGGAGTAGTCCGAGATTGATCTGAGGCACGCCCAAAGCAACGGCTAGTAAGTCTTGTCTAGACCCGAGTGCCGATCTAGCCAAGGCAGCCGCACGTTCAGGACTAGCGGCGCGACGAGCCACTAGACGAGCGAGGGAACTCGCCAGTCCAACAGCCACGTCGCGGTCAGATCGTGCAGTCTGAAACAATAAAAATATAAAAATTATAATGGGAGCATTACTTTGTTGTAAGGGAGTAGGGAAAAACTCAAGCAAATCGTCAAACAAAGTGTACTTGATTACTAGCTTTTCAGGCGAACCGTGTGTAGATTGACTTTTGATCGACGTTTCGACACTACTACTGGTTTCTTCTTCTCGGTTTCCCCGAAAACCAATCAATCATGTCAAAAAAGTCATCAAACAAATCATACCAGAGATCGTCGAACACATCGTAAACAAATCGTTCAACATTTTTCACAACAAATCGTTCAACAAATAGTCTAAATGTTCGTCCAACAAATAGTCAAAAATAATCTAAATGTAAGTCAATCGTCAATTCGGCTAATCGTCAAAAAATCATCCAACAATCGTCCAACAAATCGACAACCAAGTCTTTAAACAAGCCGTCCAATAAAAGCATGGAAGAGAATGAAACTGTACATAGAGTGTACTCCCATTTTTATGTGAAAAAGAAATAACCTGGTTGAGAGCATTAGGATATCTTGAGGTGGATATTGTGTGTTGTAGACCTATAAGTATGTAGGTATATTATTCTCTACAATCTGTATATACGAGTATACCAAACCACTAAAGGAATTCAGCCACACATAGGGTTGCCAGATCTCCAGTTTCGGTTTAAAATATCTTGGAAAACCGGATAAAGGGCTGTCCGGTTTTTTCGATCGGACCTCAAGAAGTTCCACACGATCAACTTTATAGGATTATCAAGTACTTAGGTATTTTTTTTTACATAAAGTCCATCAAGGGAATACAATCTTCATTATTTCCATCATGTTCTCATTTTTACCGAGGCCGGCGCCATATTGTCATAGGCCGGGCCCAAACGACATTTGACGATGATGACGTCACCAAGAGTGGGAGAAAATGTATGGGAAAAAATATTCCGTAGTTCAAGTGTTTGTCACCGATACAAGGTGATGTCACCAATCATGGTGGTGATGGAATTCGTGAGTGTAGGCTTGTATACTATCGCTGCCTTCGTTTTTACTTAAGAAGTAGGTACCTACATTCCTTATGAAATCCTGAATATTTTAAATTTTAAGTAGATAGCATTTTTTCATAAAATAAAACACTATTTTGAACTACGCAGGTACTTATGTACGTATATAAGTAGTTATATTTTTCAAAGCATATCATCAGCGAAAATTTCGCCTGCATTGCTGAAAAATATTTTTATGGGGAGGAAGAAAGGGGGGGGGGGATGAAAATTTAAAAATTGACCGGTTTTTTGTCCGACATATTTGGCAACCCTATCCACGCACCTTTGAGATGTTAAAACTTTTCCTGCATGTCTTCTCCAAGTATAATTATACAAAGAGGCTAAGACAAACTAATAAAGAATGGAGATTAAAAACGATAATAAGTTTTCTCTGTAATATTTCATCGAGAGGTACGTGAATATAGTATTTAATCAGCAGGTCCTTCAATAAGAATACGATGACGTCACAACTAACGAGGGAATCTTTGTTTTAGCACGGCCTTGTTACGAAGGTGAAATGGTTAATTCGTAAAAGATTATATTATTTCACTTTTTGCACTGGAAAAAACGCATCGTGTTTGATTGTGATATAAAACATATTTCTATTTATTTTTATCCATATAGGAACATGTTTACTTAAAATTTAATACTTTGAGTCCCCGAATACTGATAATACAAGATCAGGAAAAAACTTATAAAAACGATGGTGTGGAGCATTCAATTGTATGGATGCGAAACATGGACAATAAGCAACAGAGAATGCGAACGTATTTCAGACTTTAAGGCGTGGTGCTACAGACGCATGCTCAAGATTCACTGGACAGATCACATCACAAACAGCGAGGTGTTGAGTAAGGCTGGAGAGACAAGACAAATTTTGAATAAGATTACCCAACATCAGGCACCCCGGCCTGCTCATCACCATAGCAGAAGGAATGGTAGAGGGCAGTTATGTGAGAGTTCGCTCAAGAAGCAGCTATATGTACCAGATTATTGAGAGCGTGCGCTGTAGCACCTACACGGAAGTGAATAGATTGGCGAGTGACAGGGCGGTGTGGAAAGAAAGAAGGAAAATGCTTGGTACAAACCAATCGACAAGATCAAAATGTAATAGATGTTTTAACATTTTGTTCCACAAGACGAGCTTGCAGTGCTGCAAACTGCCAGCTAATCTCAGGAATGTTGCATAAATGAAATGAATGCGACTGACGTACATATCCTATTTTCGAAAAGTCAGTTTACAGAAAAATAAAAAATATTCACGTATGAATTAATGAAAAATGGATATTGCTATTGTATATGAAACCAGTGTTTTGGTATGTCACGATTTTCCAGTGTATACAACAAAAAAAAAACCTTCTTTTCACTTGGCACGTATCACCGTAAACAACACTTTGACCATCTCTGTTGTACAATGTACTCGTACACAGAACGTCTTATGATATTTTCCTATTTCTCTAGAAAGCAACCGAGTAATATAAAAAAGATATCTTCTCCTTTATATAGAAAATTTAATGACTCGTTCGTCCTCTTTCTATTTCTTTCTCATATTCTCACAAAGAGAGAAACACACCCTTGGTTCGTTACTGAAATAGATACAATATACCGTCTACTTCAGTCTCTGGTAATCATGATACCCAAACGGTATAAAGAAAATGGTAATCTATGTTCTCGTTGTGTATACTCGCATGTTACCGGAAATGTATGAAATCTAGGAAATGTATGCAATTCTTAGGAAATGTATGCAATGCCGAGTCAGTTTAGGAAATGTGTGAAATAATTTGTCACAGGTTCTTTAATTCACACTTTTCTCGGGAAATATATATTTTAATAACTCAATTTTTTTTTCGGGATAAGCTAGCACATGGATAAAATTGAGAATAAAATGTATACAATGCCGGGTCAATTCAGGAAATGTGTGAAATAATTTGTCACAGGTTCTTTAATTACGCTTTTCTTGGGAAATATATGTTTTAATAACTCATATACTTATTATTCATTTCGGGTAAGCTGGCATATAGATAAAATTGAGAATAAAAACGTAATCAAGCCGAAGAACCTATTTATTTAGCAGGTAAACTGGAGTCACGCTTAGAATTACACAATTTGATATATTTCAGATTTCTGTTTTAAAAAAATTCCTTGTTAAATGTATATAATACATTATATAAAAAATATAATTTATTAGACAAAAAATAAACTTAAATCACATTTTGGCTATTTTAGGCATTGATTACATTTCCTAGCAATTGTATACAACGCCTGATTTATTACACTTCCGGTAACATAAACCTACGTAATATATTTTCATGTTTCGTCTTTCTTTTTCAACATTACTGACTTCAAACGGAGCAAGGAAAATGGTTTATGAGAAATATACACTTATTACAATACAGGAGAGCATATTCATCATCTGTTCTATTCTATCCTCTCACGCTGACAGACTACGCTTTCGCCACATTCGTCATACACACTGCAAAGATACATACACATTGAAGGACTCCCATCCCCGGGTAGCAGAGGAGCATATAGCGTCCTCTTTACCCGCACTTCTCGCCAAAATATTTTTAAGAGGTGGGCTCAGGGTTAGCCAGAAGGGAGCCCCCCAACAAACCCCTCCCTGATTTAATACAACCCTCAACGTTCACAAAATGTCCTTATATACTAATACAGTTACCTATATACTATCTTACAGTTTATCACCCTTGAATAGTAATTTCTGGTCAGGCGCCTAGACGATGTGGTATCGTAGAAATTTTGTTGACCAAAACTGTGAAACAAATGTCGCCCAGGAAAAAGAAAGCTGAATGGGGAAGGGAGGTCTACCGAAAGTATAAAACCTGTCAGGGGTCTACGAGACGTAAATGTTTGGGAACCTCTGTTTTAGATATATATTGAAATGCTTAAAATGTATACTTACGGGTGGTGGTTTAGGTACATTTGGCAGCACAAGCAGTTCGCATGGTGTATCTGGACTCGGCACTGATGGTAAAGGGGCAAGGTGTTCGTGGTCTTGTTCCACCATCTGCATCGTGGGGCCCTCGTCCAGTCCTGTCACGGCAGCCCCCAGCAGGGCCGCCAGCACCACCCACACGCCCCTCATCTCGCCCCTGGGTCACCTCATCGTCTCGAACTGAAAACAATACCCTTATTAGCTATACAACAGTATCAACGAATACAATTCAATACCTGAGGCGCTAAATATGAAACAAAATATTATCGTCCTCTATAGACGTATGCAACCACCATACCATGTAATGTTTTAGTGATTAATAATTTATTGCTTGTTGGTAATTGAGGTATCAATTTTAGTTATTAAAAAATGTAAAAAACTCAGACAGGATGTCGAAGAAGACAGGAGAAAGATAGGAAGTGTAGTTGTGAAAGATATATAATTAGTATCATATGGTGTAGTTATCGAGTAGTAAAGAATAGGCTAAGGACACGTTATGAGACTGCCACAGGATAATATGATAAAAAGGACAATGGACATAGAAGTAGGACCCAGAAGACCAGGTAGACCCCTGACTACTTGGATGTTCACAATCGCAAGAGATCTAAAGGAGGCGAGGCTTCGTGCGGAGGATGCGGGGGACAGAAGGACTTGGAGGATGAGGACTAGGAGGGCCGAGCCCGAGTAAATGGGACAAAGGCGAGGGCAAAGAAGAAGATGTGTAGTTATTGAAAAGCCATCCGAATTAAGCATATCTACAAGAGCCTAGAATAAGGGCAGGATTTAAAGCAAAAACACGTGTTTAGTATGACGAGCAGCATAAATTAGCGTAGCAAGATATAAATCCACGTAAGTCAAAGTGAACGCCCAGACCACCTTTCCAAATTCACACAACATACACCATCATTAATGATACTATTGTCTTTTGTATAGCCAATAAAATCACTTTATTAGTACCAATAATGTCTTTTAAAATACGCAGGTGTGGGTGGAATAACAGAGGTATTAAATAATTGAGTAGATATTCCTGTAAATAATCAATCCTCCCCGAGGTGTAAGTTTCCTATGTAACTTCATCACCTCAGTATTTAAATACTTGCGAATTTCATTTCCTCAAAAATTGATTGGTAACCTAATAATCCGGTACTTTTATATATGTAGGTATATTATCGATTTGTTGTAGTTAGGTGTGTAGCTGTGCAGGTGTGTAAGACGTGTAGGTGAGATTTGTTAGCCCAGATTTGTTTGACTGTATTTTTACCTATGTTTTCCAAGCCTAATGTTTGATATGTGCAAAGATATGTTACACCTACTAAAATATTTTTCTCACTTACCATACGCAGTCAATATTATTGTCATATTAAATTATGTAAATGACTGTAAGTTTTCATCATAACTTCGGTGGTATCCAAAAATCCAGATTAAGGTGGCTCCAATAAATGAAAAACTGAAAGAATCTAGAATGCGACGGTGCGGCCACATAATGAGGCATGAAAGTCATGCAGACGCCTTTTTATTCTCTCTTTCAGCCCAAAGTTACTCAGACGGCCCCAGGGTTAGCCGGAAGAGCACCCCCCAGCAACACGAGACGAGAAAGAAAGAGTACCTATTGTACACGCAGTATGATTTAATATATCAATTTCCATTTATGCGCAAATTCTACAAAACCGAAAAGGATGTAAACATGGAGGAACATCAATAGATATTCGTATATATATAATATTATAACAAGGAGATGTAAATTGGATTACAATATTGAAATAAAAGAGACTTTTAATTAAATTGTTCATTGATCAGAAGAATATACGAGCCGGGTAGGATATCGCTCTATAGAAATGGAAAAAGTACGATGGATACATGGGCGTCGCCGGCCTCGGAGCTAGGAGGGGGCAACAAAAATTTTAAAATTCGAAATATCTGAAAGAAACTTAAATAGCGCCTAGATTTTTTTTAAATGTTTTTATCTTCCTATGTGGGAGTACAGTAATTTATATATTTATTTATTTATTACACATGGAACAGATACAGTCACAAAAACAAACATTGACAGGTACATTAGTACAAAAATATCAATACACAAGACCAATAACAGTTTTTTAGACATAGTGAAGAATGTCGTGATGTGGTTTGGTTTATTGTGTACAATTTTGAAAATGTGTACAATTTTTTGCACAATAATATGTCTGGAAATAGTCTTCTACAAAAAAGAATAAAGAATGGCGCCGCAGGCAATTTTTTTATGAAATAACTGTATATTGATGGATTTTTCATGAAATTTTATGATGTGATGAGAAAACGTGTGGTAATAATGTGATTTTTGTGAGGTTTTATCTTTTAGTATGAAAAAATATATACCTATTCCAATCTCTAGGGAGGGGGGGGGGGCAGCTGCCCTTCTCTGACGACGCCCATGGATGGATATAATATCATCTATCTATAGGCAGTTATATACGTAGGATTTTATTGTTTCAATTTGATTTAAGAGGGTAATAACATCCCTCCCCAGGGTGTAAGCGATGGAAAAGCAACCCCTTACACAATATACACAGATATCTATCGTAATTTCCCGGCTAATTCACTTTTTATACACAAAGCCATATAATTGTTAAAACGCGAAAAAAATGTTTGAACATTTTCCTACCGCCGGCGTCGCTAAACATTTTATTCAATGAAAAAATGTAGGCATTAAAGTTCCGAATATTATCATGTTGGTAATATCCATTCATTAAAACTGGATGTACCAGGATTCTTTCAGGGTAAGCACCTCATATTATAAGGTTACCAACCTCAGGACGCCGTACAATAAGCACGCTTATCTAATTTTTCGCCAAACATAATTGTTTATCTTCTACGTATTTGAAACACTAGCTGTGTTACCCAGCGTTACCCGGGTAGCTTTATTGGTTACTAATAAATGGTTCACTAATTTCAATAGAAAAATCTATGTGAGAAATCTCGAGTTCGTGCCACGTCTGGTTTCCGAGATATTTATATACTCTTAAAAAACTTTCAACCCTATTATTCACCCCTTAGGGGTAGAATTTTCAAAAATCCCTTCTTAGTGGAAGGTTTAGTATTAAAAACTATCTACTTTTAAAATTTAAGCTCTCTAGGGTTAGCCGTTTGGGCTCTGCTTTGATGAGTGAGTAGGTCAGTCAGTCAGGCGCTTTCGTATATGAGTAGAGATAATAATTCACTGTCTTTTTTTACTGGGTTATTCCGCACCAAGTCTACACATTTAAAAAAATGGCCAAATATAGAGTAAACGATGGATTACATTATATTTTTTCCTACATGAGCTTGTTAATAAGGTTCCGGAGAAAAACCCATACGAATATTGCTCAACATGAATAAATCCCAAAAAGACGAAATCCCTTCAGAAATATTTATTCTTTAAGTGAACAAGAAAAACGTACAAACATAAAAAAAAAATTACATAGCACAGATTGTAAATCGTTGTTCACTAGGGCGAAATATCCTCAATGGATAAAAGCCTAAGTTTTCTAGTTGGATTCTAGTAGATGAATTTTTTTATTAAAGGTCGACTATTTTATTGTCCGTCCCATTTTAGATCCACTTATTTATTTTCAAATCTATGGTAGTTTCTAACACACTGAAAGAAATCGTATACTAACAGATACAATATTTTTTTTTTCAAAATCCAATTAGATTTAAGCTTTTTCCCTTGAGCATTTAGTACTTACCTCAACAGAAAATTGTCAGGTAGTGCATGGCATGCTGATTTATTTGCATCTACATTATCAGCTTTTAAGACATTCCTATAAAAAGTGTGTGTTGAGCGCTAATTATGTAATAAGTAACAATAATAATGTAACCTTATTGTTACGTTAATAATAATTATTAATAAATTATCTTATTGTTATTAATCTCCTAATCATCTAATGTAATAATTCTTAACTCATCTTTCGTTGCTTCCTTTCTAAAAAATCTAAAGGGCTTTTGTCTCTTTTGGGATGTATTCATGTTGAGTTATTCTTATGGGTTTTTGTCCGGTCACGAATGAATAAATGGTGTGCATATCCATCTGATAGTTCCATAGCATAGATAATGCATATTACACATGTTTGTATATTATCATGAGAGTTATTTCAGTCTTTTTCTGTATATTAGAGGTACACATATACACACCAACTTGAGAAGAGTGTTTACATAAATTTCTGTTGTTTGAAATAATACTTATTTATAAAGATACACATATTATTTCAGTTCCTCAGACAATACAGAACTAAAGATTAGTTAAATCCGTTATTGAACATTTACTATAATTTGTCAGATATGATACTACCTGCAAGTGACGAGAAATAAGATAAGGAACGAGGTTATTAGGGAAATGAGTGACTGCAAGACTGGTATTGTGACAAGAATGAATGTGAATAAACTAAGATGGTTTGTTGAGAGAATTAAAGATGACAGGATGACAAAAAAGATATATTTAAGTGAGCGAAGAGGGGTGCGGAAGCGCGCCCACCTGAGACTGACCTGGTCCGATCATGTAAAAAAAGTTAAACTGCTTAATTCTTAAAACTATGTTTTACAACTTGTGTATATACAGCACTAACCTATCAATATACTGGGTATATGAATATGTAAACATTGTAAGATATGTATTTATATTAATAACTCAATTCTATAACGATCGATCGTAAATAATTGTGGTGTGTTCTGTGTATTGGTTTAGAACTCTAGAAATGTGTGTTTTATCAACCAACTACATAATACAATGGTTTATATAGCACATTGCGTGTTTTAACGTTTTCCTAATATAAGTTACTTATATCCTAATAAAACGTATATATAGAGATGGATCTTAACCAGCTCCACCTTTAAATTGAAAGTCTCTCCGCACACCCGAATAACACAGGCGCCAATTAGGCGTCTTTTTATTCGCTCTTTCAGCCCAAAATTACCCAGACGGCTTCAGGGTTAGCCGGAAGGGCACCCCCAGCAACACCGTCCGGAATGACACCTTCAATATCCCTGCTACAAGGAGGATAACAAATAATGAGCTACATTACATAATAACTCAAGACTAATCACAAAACCATTTAAAAAAGATTTAATTTCCACGAAAGGGATGAAGGTTCGCCGGAGGGGTCCTCTCAACAAACCCCTTCAGAAACTACTCTGATTACCCTTAATGTCTTTTGGAAAAGTCTTTCACTAAAAGGATTGTATACACAATCTAAAATTCTTTCATTCGCATTTCACAGTAGGCACAAAAGTTTGTATCGTGAAGTGCCTTCCGCTTAAAGGACCCACATCAATGCCTTAGACACCAGTGTGTGGGCTGACCAAATGAAGGTATTGTCCTCATTTTAGTATCAAATCATTAATTAGCTTCATCATATAATATTTACCTTGATAAATGTACTTAAGAATGCTCCTTAGAGAATAATAGTATCATTATAAATTTTAATGGACACTTTGCTCTACACTTAGCATCCAATATTCAAAGGAGTGAAGTCACATAAGGATGCCTTATGATTATAATATAAATATACCAGAAGCCCTCAATGTGATTCGCACTAACTGGGTATTTTTTTAAAAGAAATAATGAATGTAAAAGAGGAGTAAGTATTTTTCTGAATATACAACATGACGAAAAACACGTGAACCAGTTATTACAAGGTCAAAATGGTGAAAGAAGAGGCGAGAAGAAAATGAAAAAGGGGTTGTTTGAGATATCTGGGGTTGTGTGTGGGTTGACGTGAGTACCTAGTTCAAAACAGTGTTTACTAAGTACGCGAATTTTATTTTTTGAAAAAATGATACCTATTTAAATACACGGTTTTCACAAGTAGCTGCCTACTAGGTACGTATGAAAAATGAGATCATGATGGAAATAATCAAGGATTATATTCCTGAGGGAAATTAGTACATAATGGATAAGTCTATATAGGCTCGATCGTGTTGAACTTCTTGAGGTCCGATTAAAAAAACCGGACAACCCTGTTTTCCAAGACCTTTTCAACCGGACACGTGTAAAAAAACCGGACTGTCCTGTCCAAAATCGGACATCTGGCAACTATATTGGTGTCTATACGTTAAATTATTATCCACCAACCTGTGGAGGGTTCCAAATGACAGTAGGTGTATGAAGAAATAAATTAATACAATTAAAAAGTAAGTGCCTATTTATTAGCTCACGCTATATCGTATACGTTGTCTACTCTACATACTGACAAGAAGCAGATTTAATTTGCGAGTGAAGCACGTAGCACTGAGAGCTATTATCCTTCTTATTAAGGAGTCTTCGTCTGTAAGCAGCGCTAGTAAGGGGCTATTAATTGATGGCACATTCGATTATATCGATGTACTTAAAATATTCCAACTACTATTTGAAAATTATGACTATTTAAAGGCGGGTTAAGATATCCAGGAGCCCTACACAACAACAGATTTTGGGCCTAACGTAAAAAAGTGAAAAACACCTCTGATCTTTTTCGGAAAGACAGCAGCTCGTTTCTCGAGAGTCGCAAAGATTTTTTTTGTATTGATAATATGCATTAAAATCTAGGGGATGACCGGAAAAGTTTTTTTGAATGAAGAGAAACTAACCACAGAAAACGGGAAAAACGCTATTTTTAACATTTTATCATGCGATTGTTCATGTTATTTGGAACCTTTTGCGGGAAATGACCGTGACGTCATAGTTGGGACCCTAGCTTTAATATTTGTTAATAAATTTAAAATTGTAATTAATGTTTGGGCGAAACCACCCCGAAATAGTTTGTTTCCACAAGATAATGTATGGAAATTGAAGGTTGAAATAAAATAATTGGCCTAAGATATACTAACGTTATGGTGACATTTATTAGTTCCAGAAAACGTAAGTAATCGTAAAATATTTTTTAAGAACCACATTACTTACCAATTGGGATGTCTTTTTTTTTAAAACAGTACTACAATCTGTCTCCTAAAACGCGCGTGCAAAATCTCAAGGTGCTGGGATATTATAAAGTTATTAAAAATTTAAGAGGAAAATATTGAACCAGAAAACAATGACAGATGAAGTAAAGTAAATAAGCTTGTTAAAAAAAGGATATACTAGACATAATTCGATACAAACGGTATATTATAGAAAATGAGTAGAAATTCCTTCAATAGTTCCCCAAAAAGATAATATCTAATGCACGTCTGCCACGACAATTAATTTAATTTTCACCCCCGAAACTTCATACTGTAGTATATGGAGAATTCTTTAATAAAAATGAGTAATACATTATCAATACAATATTCCCAACACATGTTTCATGTTTGTATTTCTATTATTAGACACAAATGCGGGGAAAATGTTATTAAAAATACTGAAATAAAACATCGCACGAAAATTAAATTCACGAGAAATTGTCGTACAAATTCCATTCCCAAATATTACGAGGTGCCGAAATCTTGTTGTTTTCTCTCTCCCATGATTTATAGGTTTCCTTCACGTGACATTCAAAAAACCTTTGGTACTGTGCGAGATACAGATTCGCAGTAATAATAATCAGATGAAAACATACATCAAAACAGTGAGATTTGCGCTGATCTCTCAATATATTTGTGTATGAGATGTCATCAGTAATTCCAATTGATTATTTCTTATAAATATGATTTCAGAATTCATTTGTAATCGCTGTCAATGGTTTAATTATTTGAGAGAGACATTTAGTAATCCTGAACATCCTTGAATAACTCACCTTTCTGTAGAGCAAGAGAGACAAGAATTAATCCTTATAATAAATCCATATTTCATGATAAACTTGATGTAATATCGGTACATTTTTCACATGATATTTTCACTCATAAATTCCACTTTCACTGTGTAACACCACCAGGTATAAAATGTATGGCGATACGCGTAACTTGTATGAAAGCGTATGACGGGAGTTTGCCGTGTTTAGGACGCGGGGTCGGGGCGACGTCGACCGCGAAGCGCGCCAGAGAACTGACGCCGGGCGCCGCGACCATCTAGCGCCCCGGGCAGCACTCCGCCCCCCAGGGTCGTAGCCGAGGTCACAATACACACCTGACTCCACTAATATAGGACAGATATTTTCTTATCATCAACATGAATGGCACATTGACCTGCATTACTACAATATTACCACATTGCAATACAAAAGCTTACAAGTACTTTGTTAGCTTTCAGGTCTATACAATTATACATAGATACATACGTATCCTACAAGTTCTTGATTTAAATTTATTTTATTTATAGAGTCAGACAGTCACAACAATAAATTTTACATTAATCAACACATTGACAACAAGTAGACCAGTAAAGAATCCACATTTTACCCGCAATACCATGAACACAAATTAAAAGGCAACACGTACAACGAATAAATAAATAAATAAAACTTTATTGAAAAAAAAAATATTTCAAATGGTGGGTTTATTGCCGTCGGCAATGTCTGCCAGCCAACCACTTGTGACATTAATTTGAAGTACAAAATACATACATTTTAAGTGCATGTAAAAGTGTATTATATTATTATAAAAAAAAAGTAATTAAAAAAAATATGTTTCAGGAATAGTGTTCGCCCTAGTGAACAAATTTATATGATTGATTTTATGGTGCCTACATGTATGCCTCATAGGATAATATATAAATAAATAAAAACTTTATTGAAAAAATGACATGCATTACACAAATGGCGGGTTTACTGCCATGGGCAATATCTGCCAACCAACCACTTGATAAATCGTGCAAATAAATAATGTGCGTACAAAAGTGTACCTATAATGATTTAAAAAAAAACTAGTAATAAAAATAAAAATAATACACACATAATTGTAAATAAAAATAAGCCAAGCAATATTTTAATTTTTTCACTTGGATAATTGAACAAAACTTTATGTAAAAAACTGTGCTTTACGTATTTTTTTTACGTAAGTCTTGCACACATCTGCATAAATTTGCACTATGGTAGATACTGAATGAGAGAATATTTATATTTTTCTTTGAATTTATAATCAACTTTACATATGAAACGCGATGTTAATTAAAAATTTAATTACTTTAAAGCAGATTACCAGACAAGCTTTTAGCTTAATATTTACTGCATGTAAATTGTGTGGGTAAATATTTAGTTCTGTGTGCAAGATCGCTGAAAAAATAAATGGAAAACAAACCACAAAATAGTTGTAAGTGAATAAATTATTATACCCAGTAATTATACCATTTCAAAGTAAACATAGCATATTTTTCCACCGTAAAATGTATGAAACGTTGGAGGTACTTACTAAAAAAAGTGCAGAAATAATGTAATTGTTGAACAAATCTTTATTGGCCAAAAATATTCACTTATTGTAAATCAAAACAAAATTCACTGCCGACGCTGCCAACTGGCTAAGGCCGGGTTTCTTGCAGTTGGAAACCCGGCCTAAGAAATTTCCCTTTAAATTTATAGTTGCCGGGTCTTATGTTTTGCCATATGCATTAAATTAAAAAATATATAATATGTTTTAGGGTTCTAAAGGGCGGACTTATTGCAAAAGCAACCCCTAGTCAACTTTCATGAAACGCATCAATTTATTGAAATGGATCGGTCGAGCTTTTTACGTTCAGTACACCTGTTTTCATATACTGAAAGTCCTGAATTAGATACCAATCTGTCAATATTCAGCCACGTACATCCGAATTAATTCAGTGTATTGAGAAATGAAAATATTTTAAGAATGATAAAAAAAAATGTATAATAATGTTGAATGTGATAGAAATAAATAAAAAAAATTATAAATGTCTTTATGGGCGTTTTACGTAAACCTGAGTTTTACAGCACACTTGAAAGAAATGCATAAAAGAGTGGAGGTCAATTTTACAACCCGGGGATCTCACGGAGATATGTACCATTTCTCATCTGCAGCTGATTTTGCTAAAATCTAAATACATTGTTCAAGAAATCGAAATTAATTAATCAAATTTTAATTGGATGGCTATAAAGTATAATAATAAAAAAGTAAGTACAAAATAGTAGGTATTCGATGTGATTGATTAAGTCGTGTTGTACAGAAGATTTAAAAGCTATTAATAAATTTTTATTACCTCCTTAAAAAAAAATGCAATAAAATTAACATGATTGAAGAAAAAAAGTGATAAAAAAATATAATATTGCGTTTGGTTGTGGCTACACCCTTGTGCGGGGCGCACGCGCGTGACGCCCGGGAACATCGACCTGACGCTGTCTTCCTAGGTCGTCATGGAGACCCGAAGATGTACCACAAACAACTACATCACATTGCCATTTCACACTCGACCTGTCGACAGGACGGCAAGACAGCCAGGCAGACCCAATATCTCTTCTTATCTCATCTCCCCGATCTCTCTCGACTTAACCTATTCAAATCACGCACTTTATCTCGACATTTTCACTCGCAATATCCCAACAACCTATTATTATTTTACACAGCTTCACGTAAATCTTATCTGTGACAAAATACAAACCATGTTTTTTATACAAAACACGTCACTCATAGAACAAATAAATTAAAACAGTCTATCTATCTATCTACGAGTATACCCTCACGCCACGTCCCTCGCAGGGTATGCAGAGAGGACAGAGCGCCAGACAGTCCTATCCATACACACACTCCTAGCCTCCGTCACATTCATGCAATTTGTCATACACGCTCTCCGATTCCTTTTACTCAAAACGCGTCCATCCTTGAGGATCTGGTCGACATGATAGGAAATTAAAACAGATTTAAAAATGAACCCGTTAAAAATAAGTGACATCTAAAGAAAGGAGAATGCCACGTAAACCATTAATTTCGATGATGCCACCGACGCAGTATTTAATCACTCATTCTTACCTATCATTTGAGTTACATTTCTTTTGCGCCGTGCCTGGTATTTTTTTAGCTTTCTCCTTTACTCCAGGAAACAGAGAATTAAATGGCACCTACCTTACCTTGCAAAATGGGAAGTAGTCCAGATTTTTGGATATCTTGTAGTATAGGTTGTTCCCGTAGTTCAGAATCCATGTTCGCGACCTCCTCACTAGGGCGAACAAAAACTAACGAAATATCAGTCCTTTTCAGTTTATTGGCCGTGTTTTTTAATTATATGCATTTTAGAAAAAAAAATAAAAGTAAAAGTTGACAAATAATAGATTCCCTACAATTTATTTCAGCAAAGTTTTTTTTGAAATAATATTATTTTAAAAAAATTCTATGTAAAAATTTTTTTTTACAACAATTTTGCTCTATCCACTTGTCTGGTGTGTTGCTAATTTTTATATTTCTATTTCTATGACTATTTCAAAATCTCTTCATTTTAAAACCATAAAACCTTATGACCAGGAAAAATAAAAAATGCAGCTATTTATTGCATAGTGAATTAATGTGTATATTTTTTATCCTATAAATAAATCGTCTATTTAATACATATGTACATACGAATATACAAATACAAAAAACATATATTAGTTTATACAATATACACTGTGTCAAGAGAGAGATAGTTTTCGATGAGGGCTCGGCAATAGCTTTAATGCGACAAAGCAAATGTCATCGTTGCCAGCACATAAAATTGGAGTTCTAAATTAATCCACGACCATATCTTTCTTGACAGACTGTACATAGATATTAAAAACCAATTCCTAAACATAGACTACTTGTCATAATATCTATCTGCTAAACCATCACGCTACGTCCCTTGCAGGGCAGGTAGAGATGACAGAGCGCCAGATGACCCTATCCTTACACACACTCCTAACTTCCATCACATTCATGCAATTTATCATAATATTATCATTATGTGAATACGGTGTCTTCCGTGAATGCACCAAGAATCCTGCAAGAATTCTGTCTCAAAACGGCTCTCATCATCTGCAATGATGGAGACGAGTAAGCCGAAGGACGTCGGGCATTTACTCTTAAAACAAATTCTTTTTGCACGGGAGTAGGAAACTGATTATCTTTATGAGAAGTACCATGAACACGATCCTCTGCTGTGCCTTTGAACAGAGCGCCAATCCTTGAGCCGACAGGACCTCTTGAATTCCCCGGCACTTTAGCTTCGCCTTCCGTCACTAATTCTTTTAAAAATTGTTTGACGTCATCCGCTGTAGTGCAGTCAGAATAATTCAGTTTCAATTTGATTGAATTTAGTTGGGATATTGTATTCTCCACAGCAGAAATCTGTTCCAGGAGTACTTTATATTTTTCTGCTTCAGCTTTCTCCCGCGTCAATTTCATTGCATTATTTTTCAAGCGCTCAAAATGACTTTCCAACTGCGGTAGCTCTGATGATTTCCTACACTCTTGTCCAAGTTTTTCTACCGCGGCTTGCGTCAGAGACGGCAACAATAATTCAACTATTTGAGCAATGCTTCGCGACTCCAGGAAGTGCAATATCTTTTCCCCCTCTTTAGTATCGTCAAACAACCGTCTTTGTCTCTTGGCTGGTACAGGTTTAGCAGACTTCCACACATCCACCCACATGTTATCTGGAATAAGCATACGTGCACTGAGGTGACCTTTCTTTTGCCCGTCATCAGTCTCATCATCCTCTTCGATCCAGTCTCTCGGAGAATACCATCGTATGAAATCTTCAAATATTGCACCAGGATTCGCTGCTTTGAAAGATTCCATGTCTGAGAGAAGCGATGCACTCATAATTCTGGCGATTGTTTCAGACCTGGAAGGGCCAACGTCTAAAGTCAACATAACTTCAGCATCTTCCTCCAACTGATCTTCCGTTTTTGGAACAGGTTCCTGAGTAACAGGTATGTACATTTGATCTCCGGTCTCCGTAAGTTTTTCGTTGCCGAATCTAGCGAGTCTACCTACTGGTTTGTTCCACAGGGAATAGTTCTTATTTTCACTAGAGCCATCTTCAAGAGAATCGTCTCCACATTCATAAAACTCGTCGTCCGACTCTGCCGAAGATTCTTCTAAGACTGTCGACTGTTCTACTGCCGCAGCTTCGCGAGCCTTCCGTCTTTCAATACAAACATTCAACATCTGCATTTTTTGATGTAGGAGACAAGTCCGGGAGTTGGGGAATCCATCCATTACCCTGGGAACAAAGGAAAAGAAAAAACGATTAATTTATTTATAAACCCAATGCTGAGAGATTGCTTTTCATAAAACTAAGGTCGATTCCTCAAAAATCTAACCACTGCACAAGTCTTCATAGTAAAACTACTATTTTTGTCTCGACTCTTGTACATATTACATACGAACGTACAACATAGGAATACCAGCCATTCTCGCACAATACAATATGTGGAACGTGGGATATATCTAACTGTATAATACCTGCTACTTCATAATACATATTATCATAATAGATAGACGTTATTAATTATTTATTATAACATCGTGGGTTACGTAGAAATATTAGTGAGTATGTACACCAAACGACTCTACATTCCTTCAGAGTCTAAGCCGGTGTGGAGAATTCTGATATACTGATGCGCTCTGCTGGAAAATGACCAAGGAAAGTGATTCTAAATTTATATTCCTCGGGTACTCAGGGGGCATCTCCGTAAACTGGGACTCGAAGAGAAGGAAACTCCTCATCACCTTCTAATAGACCTTGACGTCGTAAGATACACGAGGAAGAGGACTTTGGGCAGGCACCAGATAGAGGTAAAACCATTCCACCACCTTCGAGTCCTGGACTTCGAGAGATGCTTAGGGCTAGAGTGGCTGATTTAACTGGATAGTCACCGTATGGGAAATGTGGGAGAATACAATAGATCTTATACTCGTAGGTCGCAGTACATATTACACCCTACCAAATGAAATAAATCTATATTCTACTGATCAGTAATTTGTCACAGAATGGTAATTCATAAGGATTTTATAAAACAACGGATGAACAAATCAACATTTTATAGAAAAACAGGAATTTATGCAACCAAGTAAAGGACTTGTAGCATAGCGACTGCGAACCATAAACCATGCAGATACGAGTACACAGGCAAATTACTCATTCATAACATAACATATTTTCCATATTGCAGATTGCTGGCTGTCTATAAGGTAATGATAGACAGTTCATACTTCATATGATAACAATAATAAGTAAAGTACCAACTATACCTAGCAATAAAACACCACCTGTTAAACACAGCAAGTGGAACAGCGGGTCGGACGGAGTTATCAGGCTATATCGACATCACTCAACTTTCAATGTGCAGGTACAATGTTAAATAGTACCTCTATGTACCTGTAAGTGCGGGCACTAATTAACCTAACTGCATATTACTCATACTTGTAGAAAGTTCTATGAATAATGGACATTTAGTTTGACACACCTGGGGAATCCTAATGGGAAACCCCTTTTGACTAATTATACATATATTTTTAAATAATCACATAGTTGTGAATCTATATATTATAATTATAACAATTAGGAGTGGGGGTCAATTCTTCAACCCCGTGAGAAATCGCAGCCTTTAGAACCTACCCCCCCCCCACTCTTAGAGTTTGCAAAGCGAATTTTTTCATCCACCATCCATGTGTTAAACTTTAACGTACGTAGGTGGTATGTAGAATGATATTATTTTTCTTTCTAAAATGACACATAGCCCGACAGTCGCAGGGAAGATGGACGAGGGACGTGTTGAGCTAGAGACCGCGGACGTTAATGAGTTAATTGAGATGAGAAATTTGTGGATGAGGTACGATGGATGCAGAAAGCACAGGACCGGAGTGCGTTGAGATCATCAAATTATGCCTACGTCCAAAAGCAGACCATGCACGGGAAGGCTGGACGAGTGACTCCTTCTCAACATACCACGAGGTCACGACTTTTCAATTGTTTTGAATATCATGCATGTTCTATCTTCTTCTTCCACTTATGCTAGATCTGTTTGTATCGGCGTTTGGTGCTCCTTCCTGGGATGCGGAAGACCAGCTGTCTCTCCATCTATTCGGTGGTCTTCCTAGCAGCCGTTGACCTACGGGGATTTCATTGTCAGCAACGCGAGCGAGTTTAATCAATTGTAATAATACCAATAGGTACCATTTCTCATTCCATGAATATGACTTATGTGAATACTAAATTGGTTCCATGTCAAAATCTCACATGTCAAAAGGGTAACCTACTATTGACAGAATCGCAACTCAACACCGGGAAATCTGATGCCGTTGTTTTTTTTTATTTGTTTTTGTGTGCAAAAAAAAAAAACAACCTAACGAACCTAACCCAACAATATTGAAATTGTCGGCAACAGGTTTTCTGGTGTTGAGTTGCGATTCTGTCAATAGTAGGTTACCCTTTTGACAGTTGAAATTTTGTCATTGTGAGTTTCTGTCTGGTTACTTACTAAATTACGGAAACAATGAGCTGTCCATTACGCCTACTCCGCAAGAAACTCAATGTTGGGGGACAGATTGATGGATGGTGTAATTAATACTAAGTCAGAATATAATAAAAGAAATATTATAATCCACAGCAGTTTATAAAAAAATAAAGTATTAACATTAATTAAACATGCATTGACTAATAGACATTCATTAATGTAAAGTTCATGTTGTTTGGTATTTTATAACATTTAAAATAATTCACTTCCTACTATCGCTGTGAATATTTATACATGAAATAAAGTTGTTGAATGTTTGATTGAAATTTGCACGAAAGAAGCGACTGGTAATGCGGAAGCTAAATAAAAATTATAAAATGGACAACCGAAGACAGAGATATTCAAACTTTTTACAACAAAATGTAACCGTGAATTAGCGCATGTAGCTATCTCCCTAATCCAGAAAATACAACTAAATTCTTTAAAAAAAAAGTTAAAAAATCTACTACTACTATACTACTATACCCTCACGCCACGTCCCTTGCGGGGTAGGCAGAGAGGACAGAGCGCCAGACATCCCTATCCTTACACACACAGAAAAAATCTCTGATCTTTTTTTCCGAAAGATAGCAACTCGTTTGACGAAAGTCGCAGAGATATTTTTTTTGTATCAATAAAATGCATTAAAATCTAGCAAACGATCGTAAAAGTTAATTGAACAAAGTGAAAATAACATCCAAAAATTAAAAAAAAACGCTATTAATATTCTATCATTAATTATCATTATTCTCATACATTAATGTGAGCGAGATTGAGTATGGGTGTGTGAGACTTATATGTTTTAATTAAACTGTGGTGCATGCTTGTGGGTGACAGCTGAATTATGAATTAACTAATCTTCAATTACTTATATCTATAGTTGTTATCTGTTTTGTACTTATACCTGTAATAAAATAAAATAAATCATGCGATTGTTAATGCGATTTTGAACCTTAATGCCGCGGGAAATTCCCGTGACGTCATTGTTGGGGTCTGACGATCCTTAATTTAATTTTGTACAGAGAAATATAGACGAAGTTCCTAAAAAGTTTTATTTTAATACTCAATCGTGAATTTTCTCTATGACGAAAATGCATAGACCAACGATTAAATACTAAAAGGCAATGTTAAAAACCCGTATGAATGACGAAGCTTGTGACCTTTCTGTTTACACAACATGCATATTTTAACACGAGTGTTTGAAGAGGATGTTAATATTATCAAATATTAAAGAGAAAGAATGATAAACAACCATGAGTCGAGTGTAAATACTTGTAGATACGTAATGTTAAAGAAGAATAGTAACTGAACATGAGAAAAATTGTGTCGGGAAAAGTGAGATTACTCAGCTAATACTAAAGATATCATTCTAAGGCTGACCACACACGTCCCGAAGTTCAGTTCCGGAATCGACCGTTTTGCAAAAAAGTTCCGATCAAAACCTCTCTCTGAATTCAGCGTCACCTCGATTTTAAATTCAGAAAGAGGTTTTGGTCGGAACCTTTTTGTAAAACGGTCGATTCCGGAACTGAACTTCGGGACGTTTGTGGCCAGCCTAAGACTTAAAACATGAAAGAATGAGAATATGTTTTAGTTACTCGAGTGGGTAGAAATTTTATTTTAATAAGTTTTCCTGATAAAAAATCATTTCACAGTTACCTCTGAAATTTACTGAAACTTGAGATTATTCCTGTAATTTGTTAGATATAATGCTGTAAATATAATGCCTTTTAAAATATTGTTGGGTAGGACACGTTGCCAGACGCTCAGATTCTAAATGGACCAAAAAGATTCTCGAGTGGCATCCTAGAACAAGCAAAAGGAGCGTAGGAAGACCTCAGGCAATATGGTCTGACGATGTGAGGCGAATCGCAGGAAGCAAGTGGATGCAGTATGCCCAGGATAGGGATCTGTGGAAAGTCAAAGGGGAGGCAGCATTGGAATTAAAACGGCTGAGAAAGAAGAAGAATTCTGAAATTCGGTTAACTGAATGTTTAAGGTAAGAAACAGTGACTCTAGCGGATTTTGAGTTGTTATATTTGCTCCCTTTTTTATACTACAAGTCAAAATCTATTTTTTCTCTTATGTTATTCTTATTTCGCGCTTACACTGTCATACAAAACTTGAAGAAGTTGAAGCGATAATAGAACGATTTTAGTCAGAGCATATCGCCTCTCAATAGGTAGTGAGGTGTGTGTTGATAATATGGTACCTACCTGTGATAAACACCGGTAAAAAAATGATAATAATAAAAAAGATTTAACAATAATCAGTATAGCATACACGAGGGACGTTGTTATGTTATGAAATATGTGTGGCTGCATTGTGGTAGTCAAGTTGTAGTGGGAGCCGCCAAGTCCGGGACCCATGCGAGAAGCCTCGTACAGCCGAGGCAATGACCTACACTTAGTCCAAAGCAAGACATCGAACGCGAAGCACTAACGGTGCAAGACGATTCTATAACAACACACTACCCACTAATCCGATAACACTTTGGTATTTCGCTTGTGGTACGATAAAAACAAACGGTAGTCGAATTAAGTACGAAAAAAAAATCCGCGAACATTATTGACGATTATTAATAAAAAAAACTTAAAATAGTATATATTTATAAGTACAAGATGATCAACAAATAAAACTTTTTTTTTTTACTTAGGTATTTTTTGCAAGTGCCTTGAGTATGTAGTGTGCTATTTGCAATAAAAAAAGTGTAAAAAATGTGGCACCAGTGTAATAAATTATAATAATTTATTAAATAAAGTGGACGAAACTATGAATTCCAAATGATATTGTTGTGTGAAAGGATTGTAAGTTGAATAATACATCGAAATGTCAGCAACGCAAGGACATGGTCATAGGATTAGGAGTGGAGGAGGACTACACACTAGAATCTTATATAGGGTGAGTTTATTTTTATACATGGGAAGTTAATTCTTATAAATAGGGAGCTAATTCTTATAAATGGGGAGTTGATTCTTATAAATGGGGAGTTAATTCTTATAAATAGGGAGTTAGTTCTTATAAATGGGGAGTTAATTCTTATAAATGGGGAGTTGATTCTTATAAATGGGGAGTTAATTCTTATAAATAGGGAGTTAGTTCTTATAAATGGGGAGTTAATTCTTATAAGTGTGGAGTCAATTCCTATGAATAAGGTTTTATTTTGCAAATATGGAGTTATTTCTTATAGATGGGGAGTTAATTCTTACAAAAAGGGAGCTAAATCTTATTAATGGAGAGTTGATTCTTATAAATGGGGAGTTAATTCTTATTAATGGGGGGTGAATTCTTATGAATGGGGAGCTAATTCTTATAAATGAGAAGCTAATTCTTATAAAAAAGGAGTAAATTCTTAAAAATTGGGTGTTAATTCTTATTTATTCGTAAGATGTGATCTTTTATCGTTAAGTTATTCGGAACATTGGTCAAGGAACATATTGTTTCTGAAATAAGTCCATACTTTGGTCTTCCTGTCTCATTTTAAAGTTTTCTTTTTTATCCACCAACAATCTATAAGTCAAATGCATCAAGATGAATGGTTATTAGGTCAAACATAAATATACACAACTTCGCCTTGTTAAGGTTATATAAAAATACGCCGTTATTCGTATTTACTTTAAAGTCGGAACTGTGTCAAATCTAATGGGTAATATTTATTTTAAATACACAATTTAGACAAAAATTAAGAGACGAATTCTTGTGTCTACGTGAATACATTTATTTATTTACTCTTTAGTGAACAAACTCGTATAATGATTCAGTACATAACAGATAATGTTATAAATGTATACATATTGACATTTCAATAAAATTCTAAAAAGGGAGACCATAGACCTTGACAACCTTTTTTTTTTCTTGTATCCCCTGCGTTACTGCGACCAGAGTAGGTCTATTGTGACATTCTTGACAACATTAGTAAATATGCCTTGGAAAAAATAGAGTAGATACATTGAACCTTTATCTAAGGAATAACCGAAAAAACATTTTTTAAATCTTGTATAGATTTCTCCAAAAAAAAAATTGAAACACACCTCTGACCTTTTTTCCCGAAACCAGCAACTCGAGTCCCGAGAGTCACGTAGATTTTTTTGTATAGAAATATGCATTAAAATCAAGGGAATGACCGTAAAAGTTTTCTGATTGAAGACAAATTGACCACAAAAAATGTAAAAAAGTTATTTTTTACATTTCATCATGCGGAAATGACCATGACGTCATAGTTGGTTCCCCAGCCTTAAATATAGCTCTTCCAGCTAACCTCAATACGTAACTTTGAGAAAATGTTCTCATCCATCAGGCATCACAAACATTCAATAAAGGTGCAAAATAAGTAAGAACCTAAAGTAACAAAACAAACAAGAAATGACACTGAGAAGCTATTAAAATTTAAAGAAGAAAATGCGGACACAGTCAAAAACTACGATAGATTTGTTGTAAAAATGGTTACTTTTGGGATATGGGCTTCTTGAACTCAAAGATAAATTATTACAAAGTATTAATAATTAATTAATTGATATGAATAACCACGCATATATTTACTATACTAGGTAGAGAGGTAATTGTATAAAATTAACGATGCCTTATCAAATCCTGTTGTTTCAGTAACTAGGTCAAGAACTGTCCATCCTTTTAGCATCATTACTGTATATAAAGACCCATGCACACTATCGACTCATCATCTCAAGATTAAACAGTCGTCGGTGATTATTCTCCATCAGATTAATTGATGAAGACCACAATATGTATATAACCTGAAGTTAGCGGTGCATGAAAATTATATAAAAAACTTAATACTTACACGAATTAGATATTATATAGTAAATTAAATTATTTAATCATATAATTACAGAGGTCGCCAATATGGTGGTTCGCGATCAGACTTTTTTAACCAATACCGAAAAATTCATCCGAATTTCGAAGCACATCTAGCTCAGTGTATTTTGCATGTTTTGTTTACACTCGTATTTTTCAAGTAGTTATCTCAAAGGATATACAGCAAAGGATAGACTTTCCATCAAGCTTATGACTGATCGTGGGTAATGTAATCACTCTACACTACTGTTTTTTTTATGTATAAAATGAATCTAGGTTTATCGAAATAAATCCAAACACACCTTTGTACACTTCACAGAAAGCTTGAAAAGCTTATGTTGTGAAGTGGAGTAAGTCGGGGATTGAACCCGCGACCACTGGATTAACAGTCGAGCGCGTTACCATCCAGGCTACCGACCACCTTAATTAACATTCACCAATTCCAGTCCATCTGCCAGTCCAACCTTTGCTGTATAGTTGAAATAACAAAAAGTTATCAGTTGAGATAACTTTTTGTTATTTCAACTACGATAAGTAGAAAATCACGTACTTCACCCAAAACATGTGATATAAAAAAATAAGTATTTTTCTTAAAAAACAATCTTTGTCATGGTTTTATAGAAAAAAATCGCTAATTATTAAGACTGCTATTCGAAAAAAGAACAGACTTTTTAAGGGTAAAGGGCAAACGTTAGTGCAACCATAGACTTTCGGGGGACTCACAATGTTCGGTCGGTTCGGCTGATTTAAAATCATGAATTTGCTGGTCCGCGAGCCTAAAAACTTGACGACCGCTGATATAATAGGCTGCTACACATACGGAATTACCATAACGTAGATTAGAATAACAGTATAAGAATTTTATGTAATGTTTTTCGGCAAGGTTTTTATTGATCAATGTGTCTGACATAACACATCACTATCAACTCAACCATGGGCGTCGTCAGGGGGAAGGGGAAAGCTGCCCCCTGCAGATTGGAATAGGTATTTAATTTTCCATAATAAATGGTAAAACTTTACAAAAAAATCACATTAATACAACACATTTTTTCATCATATCATAAATTTTCTAAAATTAGTATGAAAATCCATCAGTTTCATAAAAAAAATTGCCTGCGGCGCTATTGTTTATCGCTTTTTTTTATAAAAATTAATTTTTCATACATATTTTTGGGCAAAGGATTACATATATTTTCAAATATACAAACCACATCACGACCTTCTTCACTGTGTCTCACAAAAAAATTTCGCCCGCGTCGCTATTTACGCGTTTTTGTGCTATATCATATTGTTTTTTTTAATTTTGTTGCCCCCCCCCTTAGCTCCGTGGCTGGCGACGTCCATGAACTCAACGTGTATTAGCTCCATATAGGAGTATGGTGTATTAACAGCTATATTGGAATGAGTTCGATATATAGGAATACATTATTGTAACGGTATATTGACTCAATATCTTTGTTCATAAGTTTGAGACTTTGCATTCTTTAACGTACGAGTATACTGTCGTCAGCGAAATCATCTCTTCGGTTCAGGTCATCAATATACAACCAAATCAATTATTATTAAATTCTAAGCGTCGCGTATATACAGCCTCTGATTTTTGTATATTATCACGTATAATGAGTTTCATAATTTTAAAACTAGAGACCAAACTATGACGTCACAGTCATCTCCTGCGGGGTTGGAGCTCAAAATCGCATGGTAAAATGTTCAAAATAGCGTTTTTTTCTAATTTTTGAGGTTAATTTCGCTTCATTCAAAAAATCTTTTAGGGTCATTCCCTAGATAAAGGTTCAATGTATCTACTCTATTTTCCCAAAGCATATTTAGTAAAGTTGTCGAGAAATAAGACCTCTCGTTTTTTTTTAATATGTCTACGTACCCTTAAAATAAATACATGAATCTGAATTCAAATAGAACGCAGAACATTAAAAAATAGCTACCTACATATCACACACTTGACCACTGTATAGACACAGGTAGACGGTATTGTATCTATCTACTTACATGTGTATTTATCAAATCATTAGAATGATTGTACATCGGATTGTATAGACATTAACAGTAATATTAGAAAACTGTTATTGTATGGAGCTTTCTATATGATGCATTAACATTACCTTATTTCATATCTACATTAAATAAAAACATTTCAAAAGAAGTAATGCTCATTGCCCGAATGAACTAAATTCAGTAGGTAACTATACGGAACTTAGTAATGGAAAACTTGCCAACTTTATCTTGGGTGATTTAAAATTCTATTATCGATACGTTATTGAGTATTTACCATCACGCGAACAGCACTAGGGACAGAATATAATAAATAAATAAATCTTTATTAGCCACAGACCAAATATAAATGTACATGGTTGGCGCAGTTGGTTGAGGCGGCAGTCTCTCAAGTGGGAGGTGCCAGGTTCAAACCCCGGCGCTGGCGATGTATTCCACACTTTGCGATACAGGCTTTTAGCCTAGTGCAAGGTGTGCAGGAAAGTATTTGGGTTTGTGTATGCAAGCCCAGACCCTTTTTTAAAAAAAAAAATTAATAAATAACAAATAAATATTACGTATTAGATAGACACAGTATTATGCCAAAGGGCGGACTTATTGGAAAAGCAATGTCTTACAGTCAACCCGAATATAGTGACACTATAATGCAGTGCATAGACCCTTGAAGACTAGTTTATCAGATTCAATTAGAAAGATGACGATAGGCGATGTTTTCTAAGAGTCACTGCGTATCAGAAAGATATTCCCTTTTCAGAGATCTATATCACAATGAAATTAGAATCGCTAGATCAAAATTTAGAAATATGTTTCATTATTTGAGGGCGATTTCGCTTTATTCAAAAAAGTTTCATGATAATTCAGTAGATTTCAATGCACATTATAACGAAGAGAAAGAATCTCTGTGCAACTTTACCGAAAAGAACTATGTATCTTTGAAAAAAATTACGGAGATATTTAAAAAAAAAAAGGGTAATTCATAAAAGATATGAAAGGTCACTAGGGGAAGGTTCTCTGTCTGGATATTGGGTCTGAAAAATTACTACTATCAATTAAAATCTAAGTCTGATAAGCTCCCTACATTCCCTAGAGAAATCGACTATTATAAAACTGATCCGATAGCGAAAAGAAACTGAAACATGGCTCGTTAAATCCATATCAAATATAACGTGATACTAACTACTTGCAGTAGTACGAATCGTTCGTTTGTGATCTTAATTATTAAAGTACTCGTAGGTATTTTAGTACAAAGAAAGTAGATTCCTACTCTACTTTACTCGACTCTGAAGGTAATCGGCTCTTGTCGTGACAAAGCTATAATTGTAGTTGTGATGTAATCTACAATAAAAATATACTTTATTTACTTACACAAACTATACAAAGCGTACAACTTTTACGTTAAAATCATACAAAGTAAATTATACGGCGCGCTTAACATAAATGTATGTGTGGGTATTATTATTCCTTCAAGGTCGATTATTTAGTATATATAATAACAGCTTTGGTAGTTTGACATCTAAATCGAGTCAGGAATGTATAACCGAATACTTGGAATCGTAAAACCTCTCAGTCTCGATAGAAACCTGTTCAGCGAGGATATGAACCCGACTACCCTACATATGTTAGAATGTACTTTTAAGTAAATAAATACATTTCATTTAGACGAAGGATGTCACAAGTGGTTGGTTGGCAGACATTGCCGACGGCAATAAACCCCCCATTTGAAAATATCAGTTTTTCAATAAAGTTTTATTTATTTATTTAAGGATTCCTTCGCCATATTATATTCTCATAAAATAAATATATAACAAACTAATGTATTCCAATGAAAACCGTAACTGATTTGAACCGTATTTATAACTGTTAATTATTATAGCTTCATCACTTAAGTATAGTATATGTAAGTGTGCGAATAAATTATCACATCTGATGCCAATATAAAAGTTTCGATAAAATAATGACGTATTTTATAAAGAACGTTACCTACTGTAAAAAAAGAAATAAAATATTATGATCGTTAAGATTTTAGAATCTGATACATAAAACGACTAATAAATTAAGTTAGTACTAACACTAACTAAAATATCAGGTTGTTTTGTCAAGTAAAAAAAATTTGACAAGCTTTTTGTACGGCCACCTTAAGTGAAAAGTACCTAACACTATACAAAAAGTACTTAATAAAAATAAAAAGTAATAAAAAATTATACAGGTTTACATACACACATACTCGTAGGTCAACGCCTCAAATATTAATATGTTAAGTAAGTAAGTAGGTAGATTAATAAAACATTTATTTTACTGTTCACCTATATGCGTGGATTGTAAAATAGCCGTGAATGTTGGGGACAATTATCAGTGTTTAATTTTGTAAAAAGTAGTGCTACTTTTGTAAAAAAAAACTTATTTCCCATACATATATTCCATAAAAATGGTCAGTTTTTAGCAGATATAACCATAATAAAGATGGAACCAGAAAAATGTTCTTTACATAAAAATAAAATATAAAAACAAATTTCAAAAAAAATAAAAATCTACACTGCTGTTTCGTATTTGCGTAAATCGTAAAAAACGCGTTTTTCTCTAAAAAAAATAACGTTAATAATTTGCGTTATTCCAAATAACCAAAAAACGACAACAAATTCGCATTAGTCGCGTAAAAATGAGATCTCGAAATATTCCAGTCTCTATACTATACTATCCTTTAGATAATTTTATACTGCATATGTACACCTTTTGCTTCCTATTTGTTTTGTTGAACATAATACCACTCCAACTTGTAAGATGGCTAAGATCACTCGCAGACGAGTGGATAGCCGTAAAGTGCAATAGAATAGAATACTACTACATAGGCACGGTTTGTGTGTAGGATATTATAGACGCGTAGATTATTGTATGTAGAATATGTTAGAAGAAGGAAGTAGATGATCGGTGAATAACTTCCATTTCTAAAATCATTCAACGTATCAATAGAGTAATTGGAAACTCAGTAATTAACTCTACACATTCGGACACCATTGGCTTTCGTGATGTGATGAACACGGCATACTATTATAAACAATACAGAGTACAAGTAATTGATGGAGAACTATACAAATACCTATCATTATAATACCATAAGGTGGTAGGAGTCAGGGCGCGCATTCCGGAATTCCGAAGCTCCGGAATCTCGGAAAAAAAGTGCTGTATTTCAATTGCAAGAGGCCCTAATACGGGAATTAAATAGCGAATTATTAATTGTATACTCACTGAGTTAATTGTATACTAAGATTGCCCAACAGAGAGCGCGATGGATAGGCCATAACATCAGGCACCCCGGCCTGCTCATCACCATAGTAGAAGGAATGGTAGATGACAGTAATGTGAGAGGTCGCCCAAGAAGGAGTTATATGGACCAGATTACTGAGAGCTTGCGCTGTAGCACTAGTGTGATAGTATTGTATGATCTCGTAGATAAGTGTATGAAACTCGTTGTTTGGTTTTGCTGCTTAAAACGCTTAAAAAATTGACTCGATTTAAATGTTACTTAGCTATAAGCTCAAACGATTAAAAGTCTGATTCTGATCAAGTTGTTGATTAAAAGAGTGATGCTGGATTTCACCAACTTTTAGGCGAGGAATAGCGGAGATAGAAGCAACTTATCATTATTTTTCATACAAAATTTGCGTGAAATTTGGGTGGCTCCTATCTCCAGTAATCCTCGCAAACAAAGTTGGTGAAATTCATCCTAAGACTGATATTACAAAACTTGATGGAATAAGTAAAAAAAATAACAGTCACAGGCGACTGCAGAATTTCCGGAACCGGTTCTGAAATTCCGAAACTCCAGTGTTGAACTTAGTTCCGGAATATTGCATGCCCTACTGTAGGAGTGGTGAATAATGTTGTGTTTGATGCTAAATGCTAACTACCAAGTTGCACACTGAGTTATTGATTATTCGTGCATCCATCTCCATTTCTCGAGTATTTTCTCAATTTACATTTATCGGATGAATCAGAGCATTTCGAACAAACGATCGATGACGAGTTAGTGATGCTATCTACTATCTATCATCATAATTTCTCATTTGCAAACATATAGGTCCACAGTTCTATTAGCTACCACGTAGCGGAGAGTTTCATACGATTGTTGGACCAAATCCTACATGTGCACTCAGTTTTCTACAAGAATCTAATATAATATAAACTGAGTACAAGGTTGCCTCAGTGGGTTGGGGCACACGGGCTTCGGACGATAGGACTTCGGTTCGAATCTCGGTGCTCATTACGTATTATGCACTTTCGTTTCCAAATCATTCCTGCCTCAAGATTTGGTCGTTGAATCTACGACTCTCCGAAATTTTCCGTTTAAAGTATAATATCATCAAAAATTATTATAAAATGTATTGTATTTATAGTACAAATAAGGTTGAGTTTGGATCGTATTTATGTAGGGCCGGCGGGGCAGGATGAAGATTTGAATACTTAGCGTCTATATGTGTCCTGTCGGGTCCCCCCGACGTTGACGACCACTTGGGAGAATGCTTCTCTGTCCTGGGCAGTGCGAAAAAGCTCCTTCACAGTCCTGATTCATGACCACTGCCGAATGTTTCGAAGCCAGGATAGCTGCTTCCTTCCGACCCCTCTACGGCCTTCTATCTTCCCCTTCATAACGAGCTGGAGAATGGAATATTTTTCTCCTCTAAGGACATGGCCAAAACATGATGTTTTATGAAGCTTTATTGTGTAAGACAATTGTATATTAGTATTTGCTCTACGTAATACTTCAATGTTGGCTACCATGCAGTTACCAAGCGAAATGCGGAGGGAATATTAGCAGATATTGATGTCGTAAGAATAGGTCTATTCCTTTTAAACCAAAATATAATTTATCACACGGTAATGTCTGCAAACAAAAGGCTATTCTGGATCTGGATTCACACAACATCAGATAACTCGGTACCATTTACCTACGTTATATTTCTTTATTCCTAACCGCTGTATTTGACACGGGTTTTGAAAAATAACGCTATATCAGTTTATTATCTGGATAAAGGGTCTGGCAAGAATACCTCCCGCATTTTAACGACAATCAAAAAAGCGAAGAACGGTCTGATAATGTTAATTACAGAATGTATAAAATAACGAGATATGTACAGAGAAATATAATACGAAAAATGCCTAGCGTACATACGTATTACGTACGTCCAAGTTTTTCAGAAATCGTGTGTACGCGATTGTAATTTTACCACATTCAGTTTCAAATTTACGTCTTGTGTGTCCCAAGATTTACGAGTAGTTAGGTAGGTGCCAATAGCGAAGAGTGGATTTCTGCAGAAGGGAAGTACGTGCTAACATTTTTTGATTAGATCCACCTATTATTTTATCTAGAGGTAACTCGATGGGAAACGTGTTCTTGGTTATTTTCGCCCCTGGTAGGTGCCACCTACTCAAAAGACTTCGGAAATCCACATATGGATACAATTTCTATTTTACCTTTCAATTAATTATTTAGACACATATTTTGACTTTTAAGGATCCTGTTAAACAAATTTGTCACTAGATGAACCACACATTTTCTAATTGAGCCGTAAACGAAGCTACAGTCCAATTGAAACGCACGCTCTGTTACGTCACTACTGTCGCCGGTACAGTCTTTTTGAAACCCCAGTTTTGAATAATAAAATAATGAAGCGGGATACGTTTATTGACTCAGCAGCTGGAGCGCGAACTCTCAATCAAACAGGATGTCCGGGTTTAAATCAAGATGTTGACATCTCATGCTTCATACGATACAAGGGAGGAAACCATTATTTGAATTAATTGTTTATTTTGTCTTGTTTACAAGCACAGGTCCTTTGTAAACATCATGCATAGCACCTACCCCTTTGAGTATTGAACCTACCTAAACCTACCAGAGACGAAGAGTGGATTTCTGTAGAAGGGAAGCCGGGTCTAATATTTCTTACTGGATTACATCACATTAGACATTATTGTACCTATCATTTTATCCAAAAGGTAAGACGATGGGAATCGTGTTCTTAGGTAGCTTCGTGCCTGAAACCTACTGCTCTCCCACCTACAAGAGGTGCAGCATGAAAAAAATAAGAAGCATGAAATAATTTGTGTCAAGGTGCCAGTATGTGACATTTAAAGATTAATGCACAATAATATTGTATTTAATGGGTGAAGATGGTGTTATTTAACACCATCGTGACATTTAAGATCGATTATTGTTGGCAAAGGTGAAGTGAGAGATATAAAAATCTGACCATTTTGACACTATTGTGTCAACAATTGGCTTCATGTTCGAAGGGCACGGGTGACAACTTGAATGAATGTGTTGAAAACAACGAGTGTGTGTACGGACAGGGCGGTCTAGCGTTTTGTCCTCTCTGTCTACCCCGCAAGGGATGCAGCGTGAGGCGATGGATAGATGGATAATACATAAAGACCAAAGATTGTGGAGTGCTGTTGGTCGAAATTGGAGGTTTTGCCGGGCTTAAGGCTAACCCTGGGCCCACCTATTAAAAGATTCTCCTAGAAATGCGGGTAAAGAGGTCGCCATTAATGCGCCTGAGCTACCCGGGGATGTGGAGGGCCTTAAGCCCGCGGGATTTCCCTTCAATGGTCGAAATTCGAGAGATATTTTTGTCGGGTCCTGTACATAAAAGAAAATCGATATCCACGATGTGAACGTTTCTTCGTGAATAGCGTGAAATCTGCTGTTTATTTATGACTTGTATTTATTTTTATTATAGACACACAAAGTAACCAAACAATAAGAGATTCAACAGAATAAAATGGCGTAGCTGATGCACACTACTCAGCCGTGACATTCATTTTCAAGGCTGTATTTAATATTAGAAATATAACAAAAATACTACATGCTAATAAATATACTTAGATCACTTTTTATCACTATTTTAATCTAGCGAAAAATTAAACAGTCCAAAATCGATATTTTGCCCCAAATCTGTATCTAATCATTTACTTACAAGAAAAACGATTTTTCTTTCGTACCGAAATTTCATCATTTTAAATACTTTTACTACCTACTATTCTTTTTTGTTGATTGTAAGACATTGCTTTTGCAAAAAGTCTACCCTTTGGCACGCTACCATTGCCTTGTTTTGTAACTCATGCATAATTTTGTTTGGGCCAAAAAGATTTATTTATTTATTTATACCATCAATATATAACCAGTGAATTTTGTACGTGTATAAAACACATAATCTGAGCAAACATTTATGACATTCGGAATAAGTGGCGAACATCACAGCTGAAAAAGATGTGAAATGTGTTATGGAAGTAACACGAACATTTGACTCTTACAGGACACTTGAACGATATTTTTAAAAAGAGAGGTGGATCAATTCTATAACATCCACCATGCTCAATGTATAAAACATTATTTACAATTAACTGGTGGTTTTATTGCCTGCCTCAAAAAACATCTGCCATTTCTGCCAATAAATTATACATATACCACCATTCGTCAATCAATGAGCATAACCAGATAAAAAGAATCACGCAAGACTTTAATTAACAATTTTTATGACTAAAAAACAGATATAAAATGAGGAATGCCAATAACTTACATCACTGTTACATCAAGAATCGATACATCATTAACTTCACATCTTGCAACCTATTAAAAAAGTTGAGTACTGTTATTTAAAAGCATAGTGCACAACGCAATTCTAGTGTTAAATATTTCGTATGGAAGCGCTTGTGGTTAAAAAAAAGTGGTTTAAGAGTATGCATACCGACATTTCAAAAATTTCTAAAAACGGGAGACCTTATATCTCGACAACCGTTACTAAATATGCTTTGGAACAAAATAGGGTAGATGCATTGAACATTTATCTACGGAATAACCGTAAAAGATTTTTTTTAACTTGTATAGATTTCTCAAAAAAAAAAAAAACCTCTGATCTTTTTTCCGAAATATGGAAACTCGTTTCCCGAAAGTTGCGGAGTATTTTTTTTTCTTGTACTGATAATATGCATTAAAATCTAGGGAATAACCGTAACAGTTTTTTGATAGACGCAAAATTTAACCCCAAAAAATGGAAAAAAAAACGCTATTTTTACCATTTTTTCATGCAATTGTTCACGCGATTTTGAACCTTAACGCCGTGGGAAACGACTGTGACGTCATTCCTGCCAAGCCCTTAAAATGACGAAAATGGAATAAATGCGATGGGGATGAAGTCGTGGAGAAGAATGTGTGGGAAAACACAGAGAGATAAGTAAGGAACAAGGTACCTAATTAAGGAGACGAGTGAATGTTGATAAGATTATAAGTGAATTTTCACATTTCAAGTTGATTTTTACCTTTCAGCGTTTTCCCCCATCCAAATATCTTTTCGTAACGACATAACAAGTACGTATAACTAATAGATGTACTTACGTAAAATCATAAATTCTGGTAACTAAACATTCATTAAAAAATAATGTGCTCACCCAACACACAATTGTAAAAATATAATCTAAATTCATTATCAAAAAGTTTCCTTTATCAAGGCAACCAACATAAAAACACAATATATTCATGATGCTTGTGTAGGCAAATGTATGTTTAATAATCATATTGTCTAGGTATGAATAATAGACAAAATCTTTATAGTCAAGTATGAATTACTGATGTAAAAATCCGGAAAAAATATCATTTGGCATGGCCGCGTCGCCGTGAGTTGTGAATCCCACGATGTTCCGAGTAATGTCAGATGAGATGGTAGATGGTGAGTTCCCATAACACACAATACGTTATGCTCTTGCATTGAACACTGAACACACCTACCAAACGACAAACTACTACAGTAGAACCTCAGAATAGTCAGAATAGGTCATCGATGCTCGCCGTTACACCACATACTTATCGATTGTAAATATGTACATAAACTTATCGATTGTAAAATAAAATTATTACTCATCCATTGTAATATCAGGACCTTATTGATTGTAAGATGAGACATTGTTCTATTTTACGTAAGATCAGCCACTAATCAATTTCATGTAAGATCAAGCACTTATCCATTGTAATATCAGACATTTATCGATTGTAAGAGCAGACACTAATTGATTTTATGTAAGATGAGACACTAATCGATTTTATATACGATCAGACACTAATCGACTGTAAGATTATTACGTATCCATATCACAGACACTAATTAATTTTTATGTAAAGCCATACACTTATCGACTGTAAGATCATAGACTTACCACACTAATCGATTGTTATTCGATATTTCTCGACTGTAATATCAGACACTTATCGATCGTAAAATCACACCAAACCAGTGATATCTCTCTCACTCCAGGAAGGTCTTAATATTGTGGCAGTGAGGGGGTTAACGTGAATTTTCACGGGCAGGTACCAACGATAATTTGATATTCATCATTAGTGAGACGTTCGACATCAAACACTTTCGTAATTATACAAAAGAAATTATCAAACTTGCTCCAATTTATACTAAAAGTGAAAAACCTATTTAGTGCACACGCTGCAATAACCATTGCTCTCAATAAAATCACTGATTAATTTACTTAGAACATAAAAAAGACACACTTTTTTGTAATGCGGTTAGAAATATGTCTCCAGGTAGATATCCAATATTGTTAAGAGGCGATATACCGCGAGGGAAAATCTTTCTATTAGCGCTTAAACCTTTTCTAATTTTGAATGAAAGTGTAATATCGATATCCCACGGTACGCGAATCCAGATTCGTCCGTGATTTTGGGTTTGTACGTGATTTTGGATTTGTACATACCGCCATACAAATCGCTACGAAAGCGTCTGTAGATTAACGGACTCACCCCTTCCCACGGGGTGTGAATCTACGTACGAATCCGGATTCGCGCTCCGTGGGATATCGCTTTAAGACAATAGGTTTTCCCCTTTTTACACATAATAATGTGTAAAAAAAAGGGCACTGAAAATAAAAAAAAAACTATTTAAAGATTTTATCAAGCAAATTACAGCACTATATCTAACAAACTAAGAGAATAATCTCAAGTTTCTGTAAGTTCCAGAGGAAACTTTAGAATTGTTTTTTTTTATGTAGAAAAATTACAAAAATTTAATTTCTACTGATACAGTTAGTAAAACATATTCTCATTTATCCATGTTTTAAGTCATAGGACGATATCTTTAGTATTAGCTGAGTATTCTTACTTTTCCCGATGACATTTTTAACATGTTCGGCTCTTAATATTGTTGCGGTTACAGAAGCTGTGAAAATAAAATACCTCGCATTTAAAATTCGTATCGATGAGATGTGACTGTAGGTATAGACAGTAAGTACAGTAGGTAGATTACGAACTACTAACTGTTTTTTAATAATAGCAACAATTTACTGTGTTATGTATGAAGTAGATACTTTGTATAAGAATATGAGAACTAAGAACAAACCATCGCATTGTAATAGTGTCGAAGGTAACAAAGTACGTAGCCATATTACTGCCGTCAAATGGCAAAACGCGGTACGTCGACTTACTGCGTTTTTGCCTTGTTGTAGCTTATTCTCATTATCTTAATATTATTATATATATTTTTTTTAATAAAAATTGCTTTATTTCAGTTTAACAAACATTACAATTCAATATAAACAATACAGGTCAAATCACAATTTAATACGATATAAGTACCTTCCTTCTAAAGCTATTGCTTGTGCGAAGGAAGGGTGATCGATTATTAAAGTAATGGTGAAAGAATTGAATGAAGTGAATTATAGAAACAAGTACATAAACTCTTCATTTGCATGTATGTTTGTATTGCGTTTGTGTCTGTCTGGTATTGTTTTTTTTTTAATTTGTTTGTAATCATATTTATTATTGTTAACCTGTTGACAGTCCATCTATTGAAAAGTAAAATAAAATAAAATTATTCGATTTCTCGTGGCCTGTTTTATCACAAAAAAAAAAAACAGTTTTTCGTACCAGGAAGGCTGTAGAGCAATTGAACAAACGCGATAAGTCTGTGAAGACACAACAAAACGATGCAACTAAATTTACATTGTTTCGCCATTCTTGTGAGATTTCGCCAAAATGCGGTAATACGTCCTACTATTTTTCGACTTACAGCGTTCTAACATGGTTCCTAGATCTTTACAAATTGTGCTAAAACACGGTAACTAATAGTCAGAGCGAGATAACGCTAATGGCAAGTTCATAAGCAAGAGTGAGAAAGAAACGGTAGAATAAAATCATGCAATAGAGTCAAAACATTTTTTTTAATGAGACAGTAAAATTGAAGTAATTTTTATTATTTCCTCATAAAAATATTACCTGTATATAAAATAATACGTGATTTATGGCGATTTAAAAAATCTGAAAATTTAAAATTTAAACGCGTTTTTCTCGAAACAGTGTTTTTCGACTTACCGCGTTTTGCCTTATGACTGCAGATTACCTCTATTCAGTATTTCTACAACACGTATTAGGAACATACTATGCGATACTCCAAGTACAGTATGAGGAATCAGCCATCACTCAGAGACTCTAAGACAATGGGCAAGAAAAAAGGGATATCATACACAGCGAGTTAATGCAGTCAAGTGTAAAGATACATCTGATATGATTTGCTCCACGTAGGTGAATATGAATGAGGTATTAATTATTGAAATCTATACCACAATACAATCGAATATACTGCAGACAATCAATGATACTATAATAAACTAAAACATTTTTTTAGTAAATTTAATAAGACAGTCCATCTATTGAAAAGTAAAATAAAATAAAATTATTCGATTTCTCGTGGCCTGTTTTATCACAAAAAAAAAAAACAGTTTTTCGTACCAGGAAGGCTGTAGAGCAATTGAACAAACGCGATAAGTCTGTGAAGACACAACAAAACGATGCAACTAAATTTACATTGTTTCGCCATTCTTGTGAGATTTCGCCAAAATGCGGTAATACGTCCTACTATTTTTCGACTTACAGCGTTCTAACATGGTTCCTAGATCTTTACAAATTGTGCTAAAACACGGTAACTAATAGTCAGAGCGAGATAACGCTAATGGCAAGTTCATAAGCAAGAGTGAGAAAGAAACGGTAGAATAAAATCATGCAATAGAGTCAAAACATTTTTTTTAATGAGACAGTAAAATTGAAGTAATTTTTATTATTTCCTCATAAAAATATTACCTGTATATAAAATAATACGTGATTTATGGCGATTTAAAAAATCTGAAAATTTAAAATTTAAACGCGTTTTTCTCGAAACAGTGTTTTTCGACTTACCGCGTTTTGCCTTATGACTGCAGATTACCTCTATTCAGTATTTCTACAACACGTATTAGGAACATACTATGCGATACTCCAAGTACAGTATGAGGAATCAGCCATCACTCAGAGACTCTAAGACAATGGGCAAGAAAAAAGGGATATCATACACAGCGAGTTAATGCAGTCAAGTGTAAAGATACATCTGATATGATTTGCTCCACGTAGGTGAATATGAATGAGGTATTAATTATTGAAATCTATACCACAATACAATCGAATATACTGCAGACAATCAATGATACTATAATAAACTAAAACATTTTTTTAGTAAATTTAATAAGCCCGTTGAAAATAAGTAGCTCCTAACGAAAAACATGTTACCAGATGTCCGGTTTTTCTACCATCTGTCTGGTGGAATAAATCTTAGAAAACCGGACAAGGGGCGTTCCGGTTTTTTCAATCGGACCTCAAGAAGTTCAACACAGTCACCTACTTTTCATAAAGTCCCTCAAGGGAATATAATCCTTGATTATAACCATCATGTTTTCATACTTATTAGACAACATATATTCATAAAATAAAATTCGTCTAGGTACTTAGTAAACACTGTTTTTTATTCGTTAAGGGAAAATATCACTCTTCAGAACTAATTATTAGCAAATATTTCGTAGAAAATTGAAATGGGGTAAAAAAATTGTCTTGTTGTGATACATGGCATCTAGCTTGCGTTCTTAAAAGGAGCCCGAAGTCTCTATATAAATTCGTATCCCACCTGATTCAATGTAAAAAGAATTGCATTTCACTAACCACGTCCTCATCATCAATTCCAAAGAGAAACATTCAAGTTATTCATAAGAAATTTACATAGACAGATTATCGGATAAACGCATTCTTCATGTTATATTCCATAGAATGATGATTGCACACTTGCATACCATAAACATTAAACATATGTCAGATGAAATTAGATTATAAGATTATCCACGTATGTATCTAATCATTTTACATACTGCTTTGGAAAATTCGCAATCTGATATCAGTAGGGTTGCCAGATGTCCGGTTTTGGACCGGAGAGTCCAGTTTTCATGACATCTGTCCGTCAGAAAAAATCCTGGAAAGACGGAAAACGGCTGTCCGGTTTTTTTCGATCGGACGTTCAACATGATCAATTGTATAGGGCTATCAATTACTTACATTAATTACAGTTTTTCATATAAAATCATTCAAAGGAATACAATCTTGATTATTTCAACCATGCTCTTACTTTTCATACGTAGTAGGCACCTACATTCCTTGTGAAAACCTGAGTATTAAAATAAGTATGATTTTTTCATAAAAGAAAATTCGTCTACTTAGTAAACACCGTTTTGAACTACGGACGTAAGTATATTTTTGATATTTCGTTAAGAGAAAATATCACTCTTCAGAGCTCATTGTCAACAAAAATTTCGCCTGCGGTGCAAATTGTGCATGTTCGATGTTTATTATTCATCATCGTCCCTAGGCCCTAATTTCGGACACTTGGACTCGTCAAATTTACATAGTTATAACAATCAAAAGGAATTTTTAACAATCAACAGTGACAATGTGCCAGAGAAGTAGAATCAATGCAAACAGAATGTAAGGGGCTCAGTTTGCATTTCGTCATGAAGATAATAACACCAATAACATCCTTACATAGTGATCCACGCTAAGCTGGACTTATTGTCCTGCGTCAATTGTATATAATTATATATATTTTTATAGAGAGGGGGGCGGCAATAACTCAAAATTGTCCGGTTTTTTGTACAACATATCTGGTAGCCCTAAATATCAGCGGCAAAACTGATGTACAGTCATCGTTATTATTTTATTGTAATCTAATAATCTAAAAAGTAGAAATAATTATTATAACTTCTGTTGAGCGATTATCTTGAGAATGAGAAAGTGTGAAGCTATATTACAATTTATCGAGTGGGTATAATAGTGTCTATTATGTAATTTGATTTGATAGTCATCCGTTCCATACATTTAAATATAGCACGATCGATTAAATTTGATAAATGCGACGTAAATAATATTACCAGGCAATACATAAAAGAATAATACATCATAAGGTAAAAGTTTTGCACAACTAACACACTAAAATCAACTATTTGATTGACATAACTGCATACCAAATGGATTTAATATTGACACAACCATCGCTAAAAATCGTAAAAATACAGAATTAGCAGGTAAAGTAAAAAAAATATTTGTCATTTTATAGGTCGGCATAATATGCAATCCCATTAATATTATCAGCTACAGATATAATACCATAATCGCTAATAATAATTTAAATAAATTGGATTTATCTACCGGAAAATCTGTGCAAAAAATATATAAAAATCTGTAAATATTAATACACGCAATATTGTACGAAGATTTCTGACTGATATTTCGGGTAATATTTTAGGTCCCACGTTTCCGAGTCTACTTGAAACCTCGTTGTCCGTTCGAAAATGTTTTGTTTTGTAAAATATTTTTTTATATAAAAAAGGATCTGGGCTTGCATACACAAACCCAAATACTTTCCTGCACACCTTGCACTAGGCTGAAGCCTGTATCGCAAAGTGTGGAATACATCGCCAGCGCCGGATTTGAACCTGGCACCTCCCGCTCGAGAGACTGCCGCCTCAACCAGCTGCGCCAACCATGTACTCATTGGTAGTAGACAAATAATTAATGTATTTTTAAATCAATTTGATGATCTAATTAAATCGAAACATTTGTCGGTTGAATCAATTATTCACTTGGGTTGCGAAAGCTTTAGTAGAGTATCAACCAAATACTTGATTGTAATTATATTGGAATTATTGCAACATTCTTAGCTCGTGACTTATCCTTTTGTTAGTAGTAGGTTTATTGATCTGTCATACTGTTGGTATTGTTGGTGTTATTACTATAATGTATTATATTGTATGGTGTATAAGTAGTACTGAGCTTGTTGCTTAATACGAAAGTGAGAATGTAGTCCATATAACGGAAACACGAGACATTATAGCTCCATTGCACTGCACTGAACGTAGTCAACAGTGCCGACACTTGTCCCTAAATAATATATTCTCTGTTGAAATTAAAATTCAGTATACTTATATTAACGTATATGAACAGGAACAGGTTAGAGGCTTTTGAAATGTGGCTTCACCGGAGAATGCTCAAGGTTCCGTGGACCGATATGATCACCAACACAGAGGTTCTCAGGCGAGCTAGAGCAGACAGAGAACTGCCCTCATTAATTAAAGTTAGGAAAATTTCAGAAGAAAATACGTATATTATGACGTTTATGCTTTGGTTGGAACTTGGAAGACATTCTCAACTTGTCTCCTGAGGCACTCCAATACCTGAGCTCTCACGAACTTTGACTTTGGTTTCTTCAGTGCCATACGATAAACGATATGATACGAATGCCCCAAATTCGGTTCTAGAGGTGGTTAATATCCGTTAAAAATCCGTCATTTAAATTTATGTATCTCCACCAATTTATCACATTTTTATAGGAACCAAAGTTGCCTGCGGCGCTAAATTATGCTCTTTTTACCGGTAAATTTATATTTTCGGACACTGCTTTCAATTTGCTTTTAATAATTTTACACTAAAAATAATAATATTCGGGAAAGAGCATAGCATAAAAATGTATGTTTTGGAGTGAGACATATAAATTGACAGTCGACCCCTACTTTAAACATAATAATACTCATAGATAAACAATGCGATTAGTATAATAACAGGTTTATTTGAATTATTCGTATATTATAATACCTTACATAATTAATTTAGAAGAGATTAATATTCATCACATCCAGATTTATAGTTAATGCATAATAATAGTTTCCGCAATCCACATGCATTACGCCTAAATATATAATTATGCATTCGACAACAATTTAACAATTATCTAATACTGCCCACGCAAACAATTAAGAGATATTGCATTTCAAATAATAAATTAATGTTAATAATTTAGGGGGCGTCGAAGCATGTAAACAAAATCTATCAATTTTTTAAATAGCATTTTATCGAATAAAAAAAATGTCTTTATCTATTTTTTAAAATTTCTGTAAGTATATAAAAGAAAATGCTGAGTGTTTCAATCGAAGGTTCTGGGTGGAAGTTTATTATATGGTAAAATTGGAAAGACAAAACAGTGTTTTTTTAGTATCTACCACAGACATTTCTCAAAAACTTTACAAAATGCAAATCTTGATGATTTTTTAGGCAGAAAATTTTGTTTTAGCGTCCGGCCCTGGGACCCAAAAGTCCGGCTTTTTCAGAGGCTAAGTCCGGCTTTCAAATTTTTAGAGATGTCAATGCTACAGTGCCAGCGAACCCGAGTAGCTAGTCGTGACTTTTAAAGGACCGCGTTTTCTCACACCTTGTCGTCTCTACAATAATTATAAAGATCATCGATCTCTGAGGCTAAAGTGATAAGAGTCATGCAAAATGTAAGAATAAATAACACCTGATTTAATATGATAGACATATTGAACACAATCGTGTTATGTAGGCAAGGCACATCTTCTATATATATAAAGTAAAGTCGTTTTTCTTTGTAAGTGTTCGCATGACTCCCGCAATTTACGATGGATTGCTGCGAAAATTTAGAATAACATTTGCGATAATATAGGATGTGTCCTAACGTCGCCGGTTTTTGGAGAAAAAGCTCTGCCTAGGAGATGCCATGATGATGAGGGGATCCAAGGTTTGTGTGAGGTCAAGTGTGGTATCATATGAAAGGGCGTTGGAAAAGAAATTCAGATCTTAAGTCACATTTTGTCCAGCTCAAGCGTATAAAGTATGCCGAGTTGGTTTGTTAAATTTATCGTTGCAAAGCACGGGTAACTCAGCTAGTAGTTGTATATAAAATTATAAACACAGTAAGTATTATTATCATTCTCGCATAACGGATGTGTTCGTATCCGATGGAAGATGTTTCTTTACACTTGAATACTCATTGTATCTCATGAAACAACCAACATATAATATTTATAACATTACTAATACCAATAGGTACGTATGATATTAATATCCACTAGTGGGTACCTACCCGTGAATTCACGGAGGTTGGTTTAATATGTTTTTGTGTAACCACTATTACTACTCCACCCTTCAAAATTCTTCGAGAGAACACAGGAAAATCACAAGGCTCCGTCTTTTCCCCGTCTTTCCAATATCGTCAAGAAAGTCGTAGAACCAGATTCACATCGTCGACTTTCTTAGTTGGTACCCACCCGTGAAAGCCACAAGACTCCTCTTTACCTGTGTCATTCCCATACTCATACTGCCACTCTACCACGGTCTTTAAAGTTAATCGAAGGAACACATCAGGGAAATCACAAGGTTCAGTCTTTTCCCATGCCCCTGCTATTGCTGTTGATAATGCTGCCCTGACAATGTTCTGATGTCATTGTAATAGGAACAATGTATCGTAAAGAGCAAGGGGGTTCCTGAGCATGGGTAACCCTGTGTGTCTTGTATTATTGGAACATGCCGAATATAGGACCATGCGAAACTTTTCGTAGCCAACATCTTCTTACAGTTGGCGAACTGGAATATAGTAGGTATATGGATTACTTTGAATCCCCTAATTCGTTGTCGTGAATCGTTATGTCCCTTCACATTCACTATATAGGATGTATTTGATACATATCCACTCCATGTGCTGTGCACTTCGCACAGTATTGAAGATCGGTCTGATAGTCTTCTGGTTTGGGCACGTTAAAAAAATAAACACTAAAAATAATCTAAGGTAACATTACCGTCTTTTCGGTAAGAGGTGTGGAGAATTGGTCGCTATTTGGTGTGAAAAAATATAGGGTCTTACCTACTTTCCATACTAATTTTACATACGTACCTATACTATATTATACCTACAGTAATTATGATTTGAATGACTCTATCAATAATTAATATAATAGGTAGGTAGGTATGTATGTAGTACTTGATTGTTTCAAAATCATACGAACCAACTGATAGTACCTATTCAAAACTGTTTTCATTCCATTTGGCTATACGTACCTACTATATATATAGTATGTAGGTATGATTCGAAAAACTCGATGCATTCTGTATCAAGTAGGTACGTACCTACCTATAAGTTACTGTATTCACCAAGTACCAATAATTCGAAATTTCAAAAAGTTTGAATTCACATTACGTCAAACGTATTGTTGAACCAACACTTTTCGTCCGATGTAAAGCGCTAGTGTAGAGAACATTTTCAAAATTTCATAGATTCGATCCGTTAGTTTGCATAATAATCACGGTACTATTTATTTTCGTCGCGCGCTGCGCACAGATGGACCGACAGACAGACATAGTACAATTATTTAAATTGATTGTAGTCTTATAGGTAGGGCTGCCATAATTGACGGACAAACGAAGGGGTCACCTCACTCTCCCTAAAAGACAATCAACACTCATCGTTTTGTTATAACACGAAAACAAAACCAAATAGAACCTTGCCTAAACATTACAGTTTTTTCCTCAACAGAAAAGAGGCATCTTCATTTACATAATGTAGCCTTATGTGAACTCCCTTGGGGAGGAAGCAGGATGGATGTTCCGACGTTTACGAGACTCTTTATGCCCAGGGCAACTTTCACACATTCTGCTCTCGATCGTATATTTTTGGAAGTTGTAGGTGTATATGCTACAGCTGGAAATAATTTTACATTGAACCAATGTTTCCGATGCCAACGCCATCTGCTGAGGGGTGGATGCAACATTTGCAACGTACTTTTTATTTCATTCATTCGTCAATCATATTTTTCGGATGTTTTAATTCTTTGGAGCAGATATTTCACTTTGACTTTCCACAGATCCCTATCCTGGGTATGCCGCATCCACTTGCTTCCCGCGATTCGCCTCACATCGTCAGAACATCTCGCCTGAGGTCTTCCTACGCTCCTTTTGCTTGTTCTAGGTTGCCACTCGAGAATCTTTTTGGTCCATCTATAATCTGATCGTCTGGCAACGAGTCCTGCCCATTATTGGTGTGAATTTTAAATCGACTGGGATAAATGACTTTCGAACAGGGACACCGAAAGACAGACCTCATAACATAACTGGGATACGTCCTGGTGTACTCGGACATAATGGCAGCCCTATTGAATGTGGGGTATAAGATAAAATAATAATTCAATTCTTCTAGATACATGCAGTCTGCAGGTATGCAGGTACTGCAAGTACATCTACATATTAAATTAAAACCACCTTGTTATAGTAAATTAATGTATCCACCTACCTGCATCATAACTTATGAGTTATGGAGTATAACGCGGAAGAAGATTTATTGGACCTTAACAGAATAACGAGCAACAGAGAAATAAATAAAAAATCACTAATTAATTAATTACGTTAACAGTTGTGATTTAAAACGCAACGGAACCTTGGAAAATACATATACTTTGTTGAATTTCCATAATATTATCAAGTCTATAAAAATATTACTTGCAAATTTGTGTCCTTCAGACCAAATAAATAACTAATAGAGTCCAATTCTCTTCTTAGATCCGACAACAGCTAAAATATGACGTCTCTGGTTTTTTAATTGAAATGCAAATTAAATTAAAGTTTGCTACCTATCAAAATCTCCCCCCCCCTTCCACCTCTCCCCCCATGCAATATTTCGAAAATTTAGGAATGTCGCAAGATATAGGAGAAAGGGGTCAATGACAGAAATAATCCATATGACAAAAAATTATCTATACACTAGTGGGTACCTACCCGTGAAAATTCACAGGGTTTAGAGGGTTGGTTAAATATGTTTTTGTGTAACCACTATTACTACTCCACCCTTCCTTCAAGTTCCTCGAGTAAACACAGGAAGATCACAGAACTCCGCTTTTCCTCGTCTCTCCAATATCGTCATGAAAGGCTGCGTAGCATCATTATTGTCCGTAAGACCAGATTTTTTAATTGGTACCTACCTACCCGTAAAAATTGGCAAAAGACAATTTTATAGTGTTGGTAAAAGACAATTTTTGTTAAATAACTATCGTAACAACTCCTTCATTCAATTTATTTATCGATTGGCAACGTCGAAGTATTGTCACATCGTTAAAGTCTGACATCCAGCGCCTCATAGCCATTGGAGGAATTCAGGGGACAGGCTGGCATCACTGTCTATGGTACCGGGGTAAGCACGTATGGGGCAATCAGGCAAGATGTGCTGCATGGTTTACTTCAGGTGTCCACAGTGGAACATATCACAACCATGACCCGTCTTAAGCCTATTGCGTGCGGTCCACTGCCTGCGAGGAAAGTGGAAACCAGGCTTTTGGGGTGTGCGGCTTGTGACGAGTATGACGGAGTGCTCGGGCCTATAATTGCAGCTCCATTCATCTTGTAGATCGTACCGCAGTACCTGGTACTAATGTTCCTCGAGGAAACACAGTGAGATCACAAGGCACAAGGCTCCGTCTTATCCCGTGTCCATCTAAACCTTGATGTGCAATCTGACTTCACTGTATTGGTAGGAAGTGAACCGTGAAATGAAATAGGGTACATACCTACATACTGTCTACCTACATACATAGGTGCGTACTTTATAGAGTTCGATTTGCAATATCTACGTATATTGTATAGGTACGTACCGTATAGTATATTATTTTGACGAAAGAAATATTTCAAAACTATTTTCATTCATCAGTAGGAACAATTCTAAATTAAGTAGGTATATACCTACCTAAAGTTACTGTATTCACCAAGTACCAATAATTCGAAATTTCAAAAAGTTTGAAATCACATTATTTCAAACGTATTGTTCAACCAACACTTTTCATCCGACGTAAAGCGCTAGTGTAGAGAATATTTTCAAAATTTCATAGATTCCATCCATTAGTTTGCATAATAATCACGGTACTATTTATTTTCGTCGCGCGCTGCGCACAGACAGACAGACATAGGACAATTATTTAAATTGATTTTTGTAGATAATTTAGTAAGGATTATTTTTGATACTGACCATTTCTCCTATGTCTTACCATATTTTTAAAAAATGCGTAATACCTATCTAAATATAAAAATGAATGATTTGATAGATAACCCTATGATGATGTTTGACCCTATGTATCAGTGGCAAAGAGTAGGTTTCCGTAGAAAGGAAGCCGGGTTAACATTTTTTATCGCTTTGTGACAAATTTAGACATAATTATACCTATTATTTTTTTCCAGAAGGTAACATGTGAATCGTGTTCTTAGGTAGCTTCGCGCCTGCTATGTATTAACTTTGGTTCAAATCACATTTTGATTAAAGCAGATAAGTCATATTTTAACGTTCGGATCTTATCTAATATTTGCGATTGACACATTCATTTGTAGGTCATAAAGAACTAACATAAAAACAATAAAAACAGTGCATTCCTTAGTTAATATTATTAGTAAGCAATACCTCTTACTATATAAACAATATAAACATCCTCGTTAATATGCGGATGAGTGAGGAATTTTGCGATACAACTTTCTAAACTAAACGATTGTTCATAATTCATATTCAATATTCATTCATCATATGGGTGTAGCGGACACCCACACAAGTTTGGTATTATATCATAACACAGCATTCCTAATATTGCGCAACTATCAATAAAGTCACACTACCTAACAATGAGGTGGACAAAATGTCGCATACGTAATGGCCAATTATCAAAATGTCGTATGAATAGGTTGATTATGTGGCAATAGTTTTGTTATGTATGTACTATGTGGTTGTAGTGGTGTGAGTACTTGGAGATATGCAATGTAGTATTGTGTCATTAAAGAGCTGTCTGTCACTAAGCTGTGTTGTCATTTACTCCTCTCCCGTCTATACATAACATTATGGCGACGAGGATGGGATGTATGTATGTAGGAGTGTTATGTATGTACTATGTGGTTGTAGTGGTGTGGGTACTTGGAGATATGCAATGTAGTATTGTGTCATTAAAGAGCTGTCTGTCACTAAGCTCGTTTGTTCCCATTTGACCAACCGTTTGTTCAACCAGTTGAACAAATGGGACTCATTTTTTCCCATTTGACCAACCGCTCGGTTTAACAACTGGGAATCAATATTTTTGTAATATTTTCTTCCCGTCTGACCAACCAACCTTCAGTATGGAGAAATTACAACATATTTATGATATATTTATATTGATTATCGTGACGTTTCTTACCTACCTGCATACATACATACTTACACATATCTTTATAGTTTCTACATAGGTATATCTTGTACGAAAATGAAAATGTTCGAAGGTAAGTATATAAGATGCTTCAGTTATTTTTTTATCATATTTAAAGGTATAAGCATGGGCATCATCAGGGGGGTAGAGGGGGGGGGGGGCAGTTGCCCCCCCCTAGAGATTGGAATGGGTATATATTTTTTCATAAGAAGAAGGTCGTGATATACTATACTATACCCTCCGCCACCTCCCTTGCGGGGTAGGCAGAGAGAACGGATCACCAGACTTTCCTATCCTTACACACACTTCGGGCTTCCGTCACATTCATGCAATTCTTCATACACATTCTACGATTACTTTTACTCAAAACACGTCCGTCCTTAAGGATCTGGTCAACATGGTCCAGCCATGTGGTTGTTGGACGGCCGTGTTTCCTTACACCTTTTCTTTCACCCAGGTAATTTTTCTTGTTATCCTTTCATCGTTAATTCTCTCCACATGTCCCAACCATCTCAACTTTTTCACTTTCATTTTAGGTCGTGATATGGTATGGTATATTTGAAAATGTGTATGATATTTTGCACAATTATATGAATGAAAAATGTTTTTTATGAAAAAAAAAATAACAGGCAATTTTTTTATGAAATAATTGTAACTTCTTTGATGGATTTTTAAACTCATTTTTAGAAACATTATGATATAATGGGAAAACGTGTGGTAATAATGTGATTTTTAGTGACGTTTTATCATTTAGTATGATAAAATATATACACATTACAATCTCAAGGGGGGGCAACTGCCCCCCTCCCTACCCCCCTCTAATAATCTTAGAATGTGTATGAAGAATTGCATGAATGTGACGGAAGCCCGAAGTTTGTGTAAGGATAGGAAAGTCTGGTGATCCGTTCTCTCTGCCTACCCCGCAAGGGAGGTGGCGGAGGGTATAGTATAGTATATCACGACCTTCTTCTTATGAAAAAATATATACCCATTCCAATCTCTAGGGGGGGGCAACTGCCCCCCCCCCCCTCTACCCCCCTGATGATGCCCATGCTTATACCTTTAAATATGATAAAAAAATAACTGAAGCATCTTATATACTTACCTTCGAACATTTTCATTTTCGTACAAGATATACCTATGTAGAAACTATAAAGATATGTGTAAGTATGTATGTATGCAGGTAGGTAAGAAACGTCACGATAATCAATATAAATATATCATAAATATGTTGTAATTTCTCCATACTGAAGGTTGGTTGGTCAGACGGGAAGAAAATATTACAAAAATATTGATTCCCAGTTGTTAAACCGAGCGGTTGGTCAAATGGGAAAAAATGAGTCCCATTTGTTCAACTGGTTGAACAAACGGTTGGTCAAATGGGAACAAACGACTAAGCTGTGTTGTCATTTACTCCTCTCCCGTCTATACATAACATTATGGCGACGAGGATAAAAAGTTAAAGAAAAAAAAAAAAGTGTTTTAAGTAGAACAGTCTAATCAAAGTCTAAATAAATAAGATAAATTTAATTAGTTTATTTGGTGTTATTTAATTTAATTTAAAGAATTTAGAAGTTAGCGCGTGGACAGTGTGTGACAATAATAAGTGCGCGGTGTCGATACAAAGATTAAATTTATATAAGTATGCAGTAAACATTCGATTGCTGTAAATAATTTGATCAAGTGTGAATATAATAAAGATACAATATGCCTCAATCGCAAGATAAGTGTCAGATTCGAGATGCGAATGTCCCAGTACCGATATACGAACCACAAAACGAGTCCTTTGAACTTTTTTTAGAAAGGTTGGACCTGTATTTTAGTGTATTAAAAGTGCCGGAAACAGAAAAAGTAAACAGACTCTGTCTGTATGTGGGCGCTGAAAAATACAGGATCTTATCAGAAACTCTACATCCGAAGCATATTAGTACGTGCACGTATGAAGAGTGTATTCAGGCTCTTAAAGAAAAATTTACTTCGTAAAAATGCACTATTGCTAAACGTTATGAATTCTATAACAGAAGGCAAAATAGCCATGAGTCAGTCGGTGAGTTCATAACAGCAATAAAAAGTTTGTCTATATCATGTAAATTTGGCGGATTTCTGGATGAAGCATTGAGGGACAGATTGGTCTGTGGTGTGAACAACAGAGAAATGTCGAGTAAATTGCTGTCACAAGAGGAATCACTTACATTCACTCAAGCGTGTAAGATAGTATTGGACATGGAAGCAGTTACACACAGTGCATCTTTGTTGAAGGGAGATTGTCAGGAATTATCTCAGGAATTATGTCAAGTCCAACAGCAGTTCAGGGATCAACGTCAGATGCCGTCATCATATGATCGTCAAAAGTCTCCAAACAGGGATCGCAAGCGTGAAGAGTCAGCAAAGAAATGTGACCGTTGCTTCGTGACGCATTCACCACATCAATGTCCAACAAGAAATTGGTCTTGTAGGAAATGTCACATCAGAGGACATATTGCCAAATACTGCAACAAGTCTGCAGTAAACATTTTAAGTTTGAATTGCAATAATGTTTCTAATGTTTCAGGTCCCCTTACTGTACCATTGTATATTAATGATGTCAAGATATTGTTTTGTCTCGATACAGGGAGTTCATCTACCATTATTAGTTATGACGTATATAATCAATGCTTTAGTCATGTAAATATGGTTGAATTTGGAGGCAGATTGATTACTGCTAACAGTCAGCAACTAGAGGTATGTGGTTATATTTATGCTAATGTACGAGGAGGAGAAAATAGTCATTGTGTTCAATTACAATTGTTGGTAGTCAAAAATTTGACTTTTGAAGCAATCATTGGTAGAGATTGGTTGTGTGTATTTTATCCAAAATGGGAGGAAGTATTTAATAAGAGTATTTTGTCTTATTTTAAGTCTAGTATAAATGTGGTTTCCAGTAATCATAATAACAATCACAGTGAAACATGTCAACAGTTGTCTCATACTTTCCCAAATGTTTTTTCAAAGAAAAATAATGATCATCCTATTAATAATTTTGTAGTTGATATAAATCTTAAGGAGGGGGCTACTCCTGTGTTTCATAAGGCATATGAAGTGCCATATTCATTACGTACCGAAGTGACTGAGGAGTTAGATCGTCTGGAAGCAGAAGGTATTATTTCTAAAGTCAAGCATAGCCAGTGGGCTTCACCCATGGTTTGTGTCCCCAAAAAGTCTGGAAAAATAAGATTATGTGTCGATCTAAAAACAACTGTCAACCCTCAGTTAAGAGTCGATCAGTACCCAATGCCGCGTACCGAAGATATTTTTAATAAATTTTCTGGGTGTAATACGTATTGCAGGTTAGATCTTACGAATGCACATTTACAATTACAGGTGAGCGATACTAGTAAACATGTGCTCACGGTAAATACTTTGAAAGGTCTATATGTATATAATCGTCTGGTGTTTGGTTTGGCTTCATCCCCAGCTATTTTTCAAATGGTTGTTGATAAAATATTGCAAGGAATAGACAGGTGTGCTGCTTACTTAGATGACATTTGTATAGGAGGAGAAGATTTTCAGTCATGTCAACGTACACTACACCAAGTGTTGTCGAGATTAGAAAGGTATAATGTTAAAATTAACGTAGACAAAATTGTTTTTTTTGTTTCTACTATGGAGTTTCTAGGGTATACATTGTCTGCTGAAGGAAAACGTCCATCCTTAGCAAAAATTGAGAAAATTAAGTCTGCTCCATCACCACAAAATGTTACTCAGTTGAAAAGTTATTTGTCTATGTTAAATTTCTATAAAAATTTTATTCCTATGAGTCCAGTATTATTAGAACCATTGTATGAATTACTGAGAAAAGACGTACCGTGGGTTTGGTCATCTGTGTGTGAGGAGGCCTTTGTAAAAAGTAAGTCAATTTTGTCGGAAAAAACCTTGTTAGTCCTGTATGATCCTAATAAACCCATTAGTTTAACAGTAGATTCTAGTTCATATGGAGTGGGATGTGTTCTTAGTCATGTAGTTGATGGTCAGGAATATCCAATAGCTTTTGAGTCAGCCACCCTGACTCCAGCACAGAGAAATTATAGTCAATTACATAAAGAAGGTCTTGCTATTATTTTTGCTGTCAAAAAGTTTCATAAATATTTATATGGTCGTCATTTTACAATATACACTGATCATCAACCCTTGTTGTCATTATTTTCTGATAATAAGAAAGTCCCAGTCATGAGAGTGTGGTGGTTCCATGTTCGTCAACTTCACCTCATTATGTGACTAGAACTGGAAGAGTCGTTAAACCTCCTGTTAGGTTCGCTCCATCTTAAAAATAAAATTAAAAAAATGTAAGGAGGAAGGAGTGTTATGTATGTACTATGTGGTTGTAGTGGTGTGGGTACTTGGAGATATGCAATGTAGTATTGTGTCATTAAAGAGCTGTCTGTCACTAAGCTGTGTTGTCATTTACTCCTCTCCCGTCTATACATAACATTATGGCGACGAGGATGGGATGTATGTATGTAGGAGTGTTATGTATGTACTATGTGGTTGTAGTGGTGTGGGTACTTGGAGATATGCAATGTAGTATTGTGTCATTAAAGAGCTGTCTGTCACTAAGCTGTGTTGTCATTTACTCCTCTCCCGTCTATACATAACATTATGGCGACGAGGATGGGATGTATGTATGTAGGAGTGTTATGTATGTACTATGTGGTTGTAGTGGTGTGGGTACTTGGAGATATGCAATGTAGTATTGTGTCATTAAAGAGCTGTCTGTCACTAAGCTGTGTTGTCATTTACTCCTCTCCCGTCTATACATAACAAGTTTGAATAACGCACGCATAAGTTAGCAACCTGCATAACATTAGATTTGAGATATACCTAAATTATTTTAGGTATTGAACTGGATTTATCTGCATTGCACAGACGGAAATACATTACAGTTTTTTCCTCAACAGACACGAGAGCAAATTACACGATTGAGAGCAGGATGTGGTGGAATGGGTAAACGTTGCCCTGGGCATAAAGTGATCACTTAAGCCAGCCAAAGCCGACTCGTGAGCGTTGGAACACCCATCCTGCTTCCTCCCTAAAGGAGTTCACATAACGCTACATTATGTGAATGAAGATGCCTCTCGTCTCTGTTGAGGAAAAAACTATAATTAAGGAGATTGTTGATCAAATTTTTTAATCCTCCGCTATATTTTATCCATACATAAGTATGATACATCTGAACTGGACCCAAATTTAAATCCCTATATTTTTTTCATACTACATAGTGATCCCCTCTGCCCACACTTCTTAATGAAAGGACGACGTTAGGATAATTATTTAGTTTCGAATGTTCTTCATGGTCGAGAATCGAACCCAGCACCAGGACCAACCAACTACATACAGGTAAGTAACAACCGGGCACAATTTATTCACTGAGCATTTATTTTGTGGAATGTCACCGCCTTCTATTGTTGATCATTTAGACACACTAATTTCGTGAAGCAAAGAGAACAACTTCAGCTTTCATTCTCATGGATTCCAAAAAATTAAGTACCGTCGCAAAAATCATTCCTTTTTTCAAACTATAATTTTAAGGGTAGTTATTCCATTTGAAACGGAATACGGTAACAACAAAACACAAACTCATCAACTACCTACTGCTCCTAATAAGGTTCATTCTACAAAAGTCTAACAATTTACTACTACGGTCGGTATCCCTACGTGTAAGTTTAAAAGTTAGCTCAGTGAACTGTGTATGCATGGGCATTGCCAGCCTCGGAGCTAGGGGGGCAACAAAAATTTTGAAAATTGATACAGCATAAAAAAAACTGTATATAGCGCCGCAGACGAATTTTTTTTGTGAGACATAGTAAAGAGATCGTGATATGGTTTGTTTATTTGGAAATGTACATACACAATCATATGTATGAAAAAAGTTTTATATAAAAAAAAGCAATAAGAAATAGCGCCGCAGGCAATTTTTTTATGAAACTGATGGATTTTCATACGAATTTTATGAAAATTTATGATATAATGAAAAAATGTGTGGTATTTATGTATTTTATTTATGTATAGTAGATTTTATTGTCTAGTATGAAAAAATATATACCTATTCCAATCTCTACCAGTCCCCCCCCCCCCTCTGCCCTCCCCTGGCGACGCCCATGTGTGTATGTACTCTTATATGAGAGCTTAGAGCTTTTAACCACGACAACCCGACCACCAGGACATTATTACATCGCCTCTATAGAACTAAGTTATCGCCGCTAAGTAAGTTCCGCTAGGATGTTCTCTATAGCTTCCGAAACACATTAGCCAACATGCTGTTAGACGGTACAGACGGTACCTATTATGTACAATCAGGGTTGCCACCAGGTGTTCGGTATTTCAGCCTCCAGTTCTTGAGAAAAAAAATCTTGAGGCAGAGTGCAGATGACCGTTATGTAGGTAGTTTGGTTTATTTTCTTATAAAAAATAGCGCCGCAGTATTTTTTTTGAGAAACAATAATTGTATTTTAATGGATTATCATACTAATTTTACAAAAATTGGTGATATGATGGGTAACTGGGGTTAACTGGAAGATATCACAGTTCTGCGATAAGTTCGCCCTAGTGAACAACGATTTATAATCTGTACTATGTCAATTTTTTATATTTATATGTGTTTGTTGTATACTTTAAGTTTAAATAAATAAAAATAAATAAATGTGTGGTAGTAATGTGATTTTTTGTGAGGTTTTATCATTCAGTTTAAATAAGTATAATATACCTATTCCAATCTCTAGTATATACCTATTCCAATTACGGACGACGTCCATGACAGGTTTGCAGTTTTTTTTATTCGTCCTAAGTTCGTTAATTTGGCCGATCTCACCTGGCAACACTGGTTGTTATAGACTTTAGTAGAGTATGTACACAATTTATTTACAAGTAGATAACACTATAAGATATTATAAAATAAAAATACGTAATACATATTACATACCGTTATTATTGTTAAGTATAAAAGTACCCGGCAATCTAAAACTGTGTCAGGCAGTACGGTATGCCCGTTACATACTGAGAGAGTTACTCATTATTTATATTGCAACTAATACTCTATCTATCTATACCCTCACGATGAGTCCCTTGCAGGGTAGACAGAGCGCAAGACAGCACTATTCTTACACACACTCCTACCTTCCGTCACATTCATGCAATTTGTCATACACTATGATGATGGCTAGATAAATCAATTTCAAAGCTCGCGACCCAACTATGACGTCACGGTCATTTCCCACGGCATTAAGGTTCAAAATCGAATGAACAATCGCATGATAAAATGGAAAAAATAGCGTTTTATCCAGTTAATTTCGCTTCAATCAAAAAACTTTTACTAAATACAAAAGAAAAAAAAAACCTCCGCGATTTTCGGGAAACGAGTTTCTGTCTTACAGAAAAAAGATCAGAGGTGTTTTACACATTTTTTTTTGACAAATCTATACAAGATATAAAAAAATCTTTTCCGGTTATTCCCTAGATAAAGGTTCAATGAATCTACCCTATTCTTTTACAAAGCATATTTAGTACGGTTGTCGAGATCTAAAGTCCCCCGTTTTTAGAAATTTTTGAAATATCAATATTCATACTACATATTTTAATATTGCAAGGACAATGTACCACTAAATTAAAATTGAAGAATTTTATACTATGTATCTTTAAGAAAAAATAGGCCATATTTATATACGCGGGTCCGTGCAAAACTACCTAAGTAAGTATTTTGCGGTGAGCTTGCGGTCGGATGTTGTAATTGGTGTCCACTTTATGTCAATGCGACCAAATAGTCAATTAGCCGTAACCAATATTTACAAATTTATTAATGAAAATCCTAAATAAAAAACACCCAAATCTAAAGATTCCGTCTTCAAGTACTCACTGTACATTTATACCACAAAGTATATCCCAATTTAATAATGGGGTTACCGGTACAAAAAACACACGCTGTATACCAATTTATTGTTCTTCAAAGCGTTGCACAATAGGCCCTAAAACCGCGGCCTGCAAGCCCGGGGTAATCAACATTGCGATGACAACGGCCGTGAGAGCCTTCGTAAATATTGAATTTATCCGTAGCCATATATTTACACATTTCTGCAAAAACTTTCATCTTCTTCTCCAGTTTCAATCGTTACGATTGGTTTGCAGCAAAGCCCCATGTCTCCTTCTCCACTCATCCATGTCCTGTGCGGTTCTTTTTAAGTCTTTGTACGAGTCCAAGCCCATATCCTGGCACAGGTCGTCCAGGTAGTCTTTCCTTGGCCGTCCTCTGTAGTTTATCCCCTCATTCATTCCTTCAATTAATTCAAATATGAGACCCTCTTGACGCACTATGTTACCCATACATCTGGCACGTCTTTCTGCTGTTGCACTGACCAGAAAGATATACTTAGTCAATTTTTACATGCCCATAATTTGCAAATCTAATTACCGTTAAGTATCAATTTACAAATATTTGTTTTCGTTACAAATTGATATGGCTATTATTGCCTATTTAATTAAGTAATTACATGAAAAACTCTTTTACATAAAATGCGATTCATGAATTAGTATAATTTCACTGACTGTTGAGCCATTTTGCACACTTTCTATATCAACAGACAGACTGCAGTAGTATGAATGTAGGTACACTTTCATAACATCAAATCATTACAATTGATTGATCGAGTAATTATTCATCAAATAATTAATTATTGATGGTCAACATTAGTTTGTTAAGTCTCACGATAATCGCAGAGGAATTCATTTAGGTGTTCACAAAATTCGACTTGAAATACTCGTAATTCATTAAAAGAGAGCCTTCTAAATTTGCATTCATTCTCACTAAACTTCTGAGATTAGGCGAAGTTTTCCGTGATACTGTTAACGTTGAGTTTTTGCAGAAACGCTAGTCTGATGTATGAGTCGTACTCGTATAGTTCCAAAAACAGCAATCTGTCAATTTTGCATAAATTGAGTTAAGAATGTAGAAATGTTACTATTGCAAAACTATGCATTTTAAGATATTAACATGGCAAGAAAAGCAGCCATAACCCATCCATAAAAATTAAACCCAAATAGTATATGGTGACGTAGTTTCAAATACTGCAATATATGAGAGACAAGAACAGCAATTTAGATAAAAATGTTTTTTCAATTTATTCTGAATCAGTCCGATATCAAATTTCTGTAATTGTTTGATATTATACGACTCATATTACGTAAGAGAGCGGTAATGACTCAGACTAGCTTCAAAATTCGATTCGAATCTCAAGAGTTGGACGGATGAACGTATGGTGACGTCGATGACTTCCACAGGCCCCAATCTTAAGCCCTCTGTTAATTGTTACACGTCATACATGAAACTTTGATGTCATAGTCAAATTGTCATAGGATCATGATTTATTACAGAGAAATATGGTCTTTCCGGTCAGACATAGCAAATCCCGTCGATTAAGAAAAACAGCGCTCTTTTTGTCAAACCATCATCCAGCATTCTCAAAACAACGAAGAAAATCTCATAAATGTTTAGATTTTGTTACCTATAGTTTTACGCAAAGAAAGGGACAATAAGTTATTCATTTTACATGGAAATGCCACGAACATACCTCATACGAATTGTTGTAAAGAAAGGAAAGTATACGGATGTTAGTGGCATATGTGTCACCAAGCAGTCCTTTTCTGTGCCAACTAGGTGACACGCACACGACACTAAATAAAGCACACATAACTTTATTAGTCTCGTGTCTATCTACGGTATGGGATAACCGCACTTAACACTGTTTATAATACGTACAAGAACGTGTTACAAATAGAGAATCACGCCGTTATAAATTACCTATAGTAATATAGGCGTTATGTAGAAGAATGTGATATAAAGTCCAACGGTAAGGGGGAATCAGTTATTTAGCATCAGCTATAATATAATTTAACCACTGTTTTGATCGAAAAATCTTAAGGAATGAAAATCAAAGGCCACTTCGTATCTTACTCGTACCTAGTTATATTAGAAATCGTAATAACGGTAGACAACCACGAGCTTTTACGAAAATATAGCCTACGTTATAGAAATTTTAAAGTTTTTATTTCATTTAACGTCTATTCTATTCTATCCCCTCACGCTGCGTGCCTTGTGGGTAAAGCAGAGAGAACAGATTGCCAGAATTTCAGATCCTTACACAAAATTTTCGCTTCCGTCACATTCATGCAATTACTTTTAATCGGGAAACGAGGTGACAAAAATAATGTACCTACATGGCTCTCAAAGCAATACCGTCTTGCATGGGAAAATCGACAGATTTACCTACACAGTTTGTTCAAGAAATGCCTACCTACCTTTAATTAATGAAGATTTTCACAGAGGACTGATATACCTAACTCTGTATTAATTAACCAAATCATAAATAATACAATGTCGTTAACCTTGCAAACAAAGATAGAAATGTACCTAAATAAAATATAATAAATACTATTGATTCTACGATACATCTGCCTACAATTAGCAGAACAATAACTCGCATTTCAAATCAACATAACGCCTTCAATACTCAATCATCCATTTACATACTTACCTTCGTAACCGAGTGTGAATGTAACGCAGATCGTGGCGAATTTTGCAAGTTATTCAGATATGTATGGAATTTAAAACATTTCGCGGTCGGAACGCCCTCAAATACCGATGAAAAATATTGGCCAGGCTCGAAATTTACTATGTTTTTTAAATTTAGGATGTTAAAAACTCTGAATTGTACCTAATGAAAGTTAGAAACTATGTATTATAATCTGAAAGAGAATCCAATTCAAAAGTAACAATTCACTGTATGCGTACGAAGAATTACTATGGAGCTCAGTACTCGTAATTTTATAACATACTGAAACCGAATAGTGAGTACCTATCGGAGAGCACAACGTGACACGGAAAAGAGGAGCCTTGTGACCGCATGGTAGTCCCTCAAAGAATTTTAAAAATCTGAATAGTAAGTGATTGTTAATCAATAAAAAAAATACTTTAACCAAACCTCCGTGAATTTTAGCGGGTAGGTACTAGTAACAACCATAAAATTCTATAATCATTATGCAATTACCTACGTATTATTTTTAATTGAAGACATCTCTATTGTTATTTGCTAAAGGCACACTACGTTGATAGGTATTGCTTGTCAATGACACACTATTCTTACATTGTATTGAAGTCATTTGGTTTGACACGTTGTAGGCGGCGCTCACGCAATTAGATAAATCTGTTCAATTATGAGGATTGATTACGACATCATTACCACCTGATGTCTAATGTCGATGATTTAAGTACGAATAAAAATACGTATCTACCTACAAATAGATATTTCCATTGCAATCAATTACGAAATCACTTTTACTTGACTGATTGTTAAGGTACAGAGACATTAAAAATTTTGCTCCCAGATTAGATCCAGAACAGCTCTGGGATGCGTTTTTTGTCGTTAATTTTCACTCGGCGAGTCAACGGGCGATTATCGCACGAAGACGGAATTACACAATACAGAATTACAGTTACAATCGGAAATGTCAAATAGAGATAGTGATATGAGTATTCCACACTTCATGATACAGGCCTAGTGCAAGGTGTGCAGAAAAGTATTTGGGTTTTTGAATGCATACAAAAAAAAATGAAGATTACTCAGCTACTACTAAAAATATCATTTTAAGACTTAAAACATGGATAAATCAGGGTATGTTTTAGTGACTCTAGCAGTTATAAATTAGGTTTTTGTGAATTTCTCGATAAAAAAATATTCCAAAGTTACCTAGATAATTATTAAAATGTTATTTATGTTTCGTTGCAGATATTACTATGCTGCCTTTGGTGGACAGCTAGTGCGGTGAGAGCACAATGTCCTTGGCAGAGGACAGTTCCACTCCTCCAGCCAGCTTGCATCTGCGCTCAGAACTTAGCTAAAGAGCTCTCAGTACAATGTGATCAAGTAAGTCCAGCATCTCTCATGTTCTTATTAATAGATACCTTAGGCCAGCGGTTCCTAAATGGTGTTCACAGGGGTTCCGAGAGTTAGAGTGTATTGTTGTGGTAAATGTCGAAACTTTTGGTAAAATTTAAAGCGAGCCGACCCTTTATTTTTTCAATTAAAATTTACTTTACATTGTTTAGTGTTTAGCTATTTTTAGTGCCATTTTATTAGGAAAAATTACATTCTTTACCTACGTGCAGTAAAGATTTTTAACTGAAAACATAGTTTTAAACAAAAGACACATACTCATAGACACTAACTAAAAGCTAACTATTTCTTTTTTTTTTCAGGTGGATTTCCCCATTCTGCTTAAAGCATTGGACAATTATTCCAAAAATATCGCATTAGATTTATTATATGTAAATAATTCAACCATTGGAAGTCTAGAAAGCAACATATTTGTAAATCTCAAAATACACAACGTACAGTTGTCGGGGTGCAAAATAAAACACATCTCTCCAGATGCGTTCAAAGGTCAGGAGAACACTATGAAGAATTTGAATCTCCAAGATAACGAATTACTAGACGTTCCAGTCGATAGTTTCCGTGGATTAACAAATTTAGCTCTATTAGACTTGTCCAAAAATAGAATTACCAAAATAGCCGACAACTCATTTTCAACCTTGAGAAAGTTAACAACATTAAAGCTATCAGACAATAACATAACATTAGCCACTGGATCACTGAAAGGGTTAGAAAATTCATTGAAAAATCTCAACCTCAAAGGTACGAAGCAAAAGAAAATACCAGAATGCATAAAAGGGTTAAAAACTCTAGCATTCTTAGACTTATCGCAAAACAGCTTACGAGAATTACCTGGTCCGGGAGGGGTGAAGATATTTGAAGGACTCGACGCACTGACTGCACTCAATCTAGAAAGAAATATCATTCAAAGTCTTGGCGAAACTACGTTTTCAGGAGTACGCAAGACGTTGAGCTCTCTAAGTTTACTGAACAATTTATTGCCAGATTTTCCAACGGCAGCCATCAGTACATTGTCTGAATTAAGAGTCCTGGATATCGGATTCAATTTGATCACTGAATTACCAGAAAACGCGTTCAACAAAAATCCTTCCATCACACTGCTTGCGATAGATGGCAACCCATTGAAAGAAGTCCCTTTAAAGGCGCTAGCACATTTGAACAACACTTTAAGGGGACTCAGTTTGGGAGGAAGATTTTTACACTGCGACTGTAAAATTAGATGGGTGACGGAATGGATACGAAACGGAGACTTACAGGTGACTTCCAGAGAAAGAAACCCGCAATTCTGCGGAAGTCCACAACAATTTAGAGATCGAGGATTTTACAGCATACAACCAGATGAACTTACGTGTCCGGAAGAAAGTATTTCTGTCGGAGTTGCGACGGTTGTTAATGAAGATACCGAGATGGCTGCTATGAGTAAGATTGATACCACAACTAGGCCATCATCCACAACGACAGCTGCAACATCTACTGCAGTAACTCCAACAACGAAAGAATCAACTTCAACCGTTGCCACAAGCACCAAGCCACCAACATCTACTACCAGCAAGATGACTACCAAAGCATCAAATACGAATTTATCAGTGAGATCAACGATAGCTCCTTGGAGGCAAAACTCTGGAGCCGGCAATACCCATCAAAGACCACCACTGATTCTAGGATTTCCCCCACAGAGATCTAAAGTGGACGACTCAAACGAAGTGATTGTGAAAAGTGCCTTTAGACAAGACAACTCAGTGATTATTAACTGGGACTCAGATACAGCCAACATATTAGGTTTCAGGGTTGTGTACAGATTGTTTGGAGATAAAAGTTTCAAACAGGGACCACCGTTGGAAGCAAGTGAAAGAGAATTTAAAATAAAAAATGTGCCAGCCCAGGTAAGAGATACAGAAACACTCAATTAATTACGAGTTGATTATGTGGGCGTAAATATAATTTGCAATTTTATTTTGTTACAGGAGTGCATTGTGGTGTGCGTAATTTCACTTGAGGAAATAAACGTTAGTCCTGAAACCGTACCGTACTCCCAGTGCCGGGAGGTCAGGACTGTATCATCTTCCACATCAAACATGGACAAGATAACAATAGCTGCGAGTGCTGCAATCTGCGGCACAATAGTCCTCGCCGTTATAGTATTCGTAGCTGCCAGCAGACGACGCTCGAGAAAGATGCACAATTTACAACAGCAACTTCACGGTAAATCGGGATTACCCATTGGTGGCCTGCCAGTCAACTGCTGCACAGGAATGGGAACTACCCCGAGTCCCGGAGGACCACTCTCATCATTGGCGACTCTAAGTGCCTTCAATAAACATCAGGTAATTATATAATTGTATCTTTTGTAAGCTCTTAAGAAATTGAAATATTACTCGGTCATTTTCCTGCAAAGAACGCTGTAAGACGAATGTTGTAACCAGAATGAGAGTGAACAGGTTGAGATGGTTGAGACATGCAGTAGGGATGATTGTGAGAAGAAAATGTACATTGGTGAAAGAAGAGGTATAAGGAAATGCAGTTGTCTAAGAACAACTTGGCTCTACCATGTCAACCAGATGCTCAAGGACGGATGTACTTTGAGTATGACGGTAATAGGGAAGTCGGCAGAGAGGACAAAATGCCAGACTACTGTATCCTTACACGCATTCTTGCTTCTATCACATTCATGCAGTTAGCCATACACATCTCACTGATTTCTTTCACTCAAGACGTGTCCGTTCTTGATGCCATTGATTTAATATAATATTCTGTTGATTTTTTACAGGATTGGGATCAGGTGTCTGCATACAGTAGCAGATCCATTCCGAGACCGAGAATCTACCCAATGGATAACAGCCCTGGAATGATGGCCGATGATCTCCGATCTCACTTCAGCAACAATGGTGGAAGTAAAATGGGGAAGACACGATCGATAGCTGACGGACAATCGCAACATAGCTTCTCCAATCACTCGGGGAGATATCTAGCCACCAATGCATTCCCAACCAACTTGATTAGTTCAAGATCAGGTACTTATTAATATATTTTGTATTCTCAATCTCGAATACTTTCCTGCACACTACACAGTAAGCTAAAAACTTGTGTCACGATGTGAAGAATACACCGTATGAATTACGCTGTCGATAAAATTCATATGAGAGCTATGCCTAATGTAAAACAAGAACTAATAGATTTTTATACGTACAAAATCAGAAGCATAAACCAGAAATCTTTCCAATATATTAGAGAAGAGAGGAGTCACTATTTAGTATAAAAATATGGCAACTCAACTACACTCCATACTAATTCTACGCACGTACCGTCCAGACACGTTACAATAGTGGACGATCATGAAAACATTTAGATTAGCATTCTCTATCAATTTAAGATATGTATAGGTTCCTAATATTATGGGTTCGGTAGTCAGTAGCCGAGTAGGTAATATGTTCGACTGTCGATCAGGTGGGCGTGGGTTAGATTCCTGATGCCGACCTACTTCACTTCAAGACACGAGCTTTTAAAGGTTACTGTATAACGATGTATCTGTACATATTATTTACATTAAAAAATGTTGTAAAATATGTACAGAAATAAACTAAAACAATGAGTATTAAAGTAATATTACACGCCTCATTTTTACATGGATTGCCAGTACTTAAAATCAGGGAATTCCCCATCCCTAAATACAAGTACAACAATTCATGTAGTGATCGCATTCCTTCTGTGTTTAGACAGTTAGGGGAAATATTCTGTAAAATTGAAACGTCTAATATTGGCTTTAATATTAACGAAATGTTTTTGTTTGTCCACTAACTTATGTGAATAATCATTCCAGATCTCCGTCAATCTAGACAATCTCTGACGGGCGCGTCGGACAGAATGTCTCGCATGTCCTTTCCAGGGAGCCACGCTCATGTCGCTCCTTCCGTTGCTTCCTCCCGCCGCACCAGGCCCCGCTCCCACTCCCGAGACCACTCGGCAGTGCACGGGGGGGGGCGCCCAGGAAGCAGGTACTATTCACTAACATAACACTGCACACTGTAAATTAGAGTGACAATTCAAAACTACCTACTAACAAACTTTCATTTACATCTATTCTATCTCCTCATGCCACGTCCCTTGCGGGGTAGGCAGAGAGAACAGATCGCCATCTCTTCTCCATTCTTCTCGGGTGTACCGTGTGTAGGTTGTCGATATTGTCGAGCTTTCGGCCTACTTGCTGAGGCCATCTTCATCTACATTAGTCCTGAACATCGACAATCTACACACGGTACATCCGATAAGAATGGAGAAGAGATTAACAAGGATCGTGAAAATCTACAAAGCTAACAAATCGCCAGATTTTCCTATCCTTACACACACTTCGTGCTTCCGTCACATTCATACATTTTGTCATACACACTCTACGGTTCCTTTTACTCTGAACACATCCATCCTTAACAATTTGGTCTACACGGTCGAGCCGTGTGGTTCTTGGACGGCCGTGTTTCCTTACACCTCTTCTTTCTCCCAGGTATATTTTCTTTGTTATCCTTTCATCATTCGTTCTTTCTTTATGTCCCAAACATCTCAAATTTCTTTTATTCATATCGTTGTCGATATGACAATATGATATGGCAAAGTATGATTTAAGCCATCCGAGGTCGGTCGTAAGCCCAACAATGTTCATCCTTAATTCTTCTACTGTTGTAGGAATACTGCATTGTAGGTATATACTACGGAGTGTAGGAAAAAAATCAACTCTTTTCAAAAATAATCTGTAATACCAAAAATAATTCAAGTAAAAAAAAAACTTTGTGGAAGAATACTGTATGTTTTTTTAACCTAATTTATATTCTCTGCAAATTGCATGAACCTAACATAACACTTCTTGTTGTAATAATTTCTCTATCTTATGTTCTGTCTATAAAGTTTTGTTTTGTCACTCGCTATGTAAGACGTATAGATGCTAATTGTGAAAATCAGTGTAACTTGTTGGACTGTAACAGATACAGCATTGGAGGCTCCACCCACACGCTCAACTACTGCGGGGATACATCAGACAATTGGACGGACCACGATATGGACATCTATATGGCCGGCAATCCCACCACCAGGGGAGGACTGGTGCCATTATAGAACTCATTCCATATTAGACTAGTCCAAATGAAAAGACAATGAGTAACATACACAAGTCATAACCGAGGTTCGTTACAATCCAATATTTATGATAAATATTCGGTATTCGATCAACAATCGTTATGAGGTGGTCGGTAGCCTGGTTGGTAACGTGCTCGGCTGTTAATCCGGCGGGTGCGGGCTCAATCCCCGATGCCGACTTACTCCACTTCACAACATGAGCTTTTCAAGCTTTCTGTGAAGTGTACAAAGATGTATTTGAGTTTATTACGATAAACGCAGATTCATTTAAAAAAAAAAACAAACCATCAATGATATATCACCAAACCCTGACCATGACTATATATTGTATTAAAATTAATTTCAGATCTTATTAACAGCTTCGTTGCCGACAGAACATGGCTGTATCGTGAAAAATACCAATATCCACTCCACACATTTTGAAAGTGATTACTGCTTTGTAGTCCGACCAATAGCGAAATCGTTAGTATGGAGACCCAACATTAGATCGGATAGTCGTGAATTTTTGATATGTTGTGGACCGCCCGATTTAATATTGGCAAAATTTTCCTGTCAATCGGACTATTGGTAACAAGTATAAAAAAGCAATTTTAGTGAATAATTTCAAATTGTCCAAATACCAACCCGAGATAGACACACTAAACTGAATGCCGATGGCAAACAGAACCACAACACAATTGTTACGATACGGGTCCGCACAAATCCAGATTTGGCATGGAAGCTGTTGAGGAAATTTGTAAACTTATAAATATAACACCATAAAATTAACCAAATATTTCAAACAAAAAATAAAAATTTGTGAAAAGAGAAATGTTTTGGTGCCATTATACAAACAATGAACATTTTTTTACATAAAACACTAACAGAGTTAAAATGGCTAACAAAATATCATTAAGTTGTTATAAATGAACGATTATTAAAATAATATGTGCTCCTATACCAAATAATATAATTCGTATTGATTCGTCGGTAACTAGAGAAAAACAAGGTGACTAGAAAATTTTGAGAATCGTGAATGAAAATGTTTCTAAACAACATAATATAAATAACACCCCAAAATGGAGTAGTAATTTTTTTACTCCACTTCAAAGAACAACCTTTTCTAGCTTGCTGAGAACTGTATAAAGATGAGTTTATTTCAATAGTGTTTGAAACTTTGATTTCATTTTTCGCAACTCAGACCTTGTCAGTTAGAAGCTGTTATTCTTGGGTGACGAATTATTAAAAACTGAAAATAAAAATGTATCATCGTCATAAGAAAGAAGGCCCTAGTAACAATTCAGCTCCTAGATTGGTTGTAGAACGGTTCCAGGACTGCTCGAGAACCAATCAAAGAGCTAAATTGTTACTATAATGGAATTATTTATAACTGGCGAACGCAGTCATAAAATTTGACCGAGACGGGACGACTACCTCTGATTTATTCACACCTTATTGCTATGTCGTAAGTGCGAATAAAGCAGGCAGTCGTCCCTTCTCGGTCACATTTTTATTACTGCGTTCGACAGTTATAATTAATTTTATTATAGGGGGCCTATATCCAATAGCGAACTAGCGATGGCTGATGATGGCGATCGTCGTCAGTGGTGAGAAGGACAAATAATAGATATTAAATAAATTAGTTTACCTATAGATAGATATTTGTAATTTAAACAAAGTCATAATCATTGTGTCAAGACATTTGTATATTTAGTTACTGCATAGTGTAGTGTTAATATTAAACTGATTATGTGTGCGTGCGAGCGTGTGTTATTAATTTAGACGTATCGTATAAGCGTAGAACCAACCATGACAAGAGACATTGAAAGTATTTAATAATTAATTAATAGGTAATATGAATAAATTTATTTAAAGAACGATATTTGTTTTTATTATTTATATCGTACTAATTTCCATTTGCGTGGAGACAAAGCGCCCAAAATAGAGAATTGTGGATGACACAGGAAGAGGCCTATATCCAGCAGTGGAGGGAAAGAGGCTGATAAGAAGAAGAAGAATTTCCATTTTGTTGTGTCCTATAAAAGTTTGATCCCCTCACACTGTGTCCTAAGAAAAATAGGCAAAAAGGACAGACCGCCCTATCCTTACACACACTCCTAGCTTCCGTCACATTTATGCAATTTGTCATAGAGGTGCTCCGGTTTCTTTCATTCAAAACGTGTCTGTCATTGAGAACATGGTCAAACAGCATTGCTTCCTCTTTCTGAGAACTTGTGTATACCTTTTTCGTCATCCTGCCATCATACATTCTCTCAACATGCCCGAAACCATCTAAGCTTATTCGCTTTCATTCTAGCCAAAACACTTCATTTTTGACCTGATCTCTCAATGTGTTCCCACATTCTTCTTAAGGTTCTCATTTCCACGGATCGCTCCCCCTTGGACGATGACGCGGGAGAGATTGTGGCTTTCTAGGAACGGAGGGGAATCTGATGAGTGCTAACCGACACGATAAGAAGGAGAAGATTTCCACTGATGCAATTGACCTTCTTCAGCCCTATCCACCATGACACAAACCTGAAATAAAGTTCAATAATAGTTCACTACAAGGCTTACCTGTTGAGAGTGATTGCATTATCCCACTTGTAGCGCAGTTCTTGTGAGAACTCGTACCAGATGTGAGCTAAAGCATGCGGGTCTCCCATCACTTGAGTTATCTGCGCCGACACGACAGCCAACCGCCATATCAAGTCGTACGCCTGACTGGCTTTCAAAGTATCGTTGCTCAATGAAAACAATACATTGTGGTCAACCTGCAACCAAAGAAAAGAAAGATTTTTTTATGGAAACTGAACAATCAATAAATTACTTGAAAAATATGAAGTGAGGCGTCCACTTCTTAGTACAGTAATGCCTCGCTAATCCACCCGTCCCTACTTTCAATTAATGTCTACATATTTTGAGACAAATTATTGAATTTCCATATACAATCCAGTAATCCGAACTTTCCAATAATTCGGCACCCACAGGTTTAATCCTCGAATTACTCCACTTGACGACACAAGTTTTTACAGCTTAATGTGAGAGGACAAAGATGAATATGGGTTTATTTCGATTGCACTTCATAGTAAGCTGTAAAAGCTAGTGTTGTGAATATGGATTAGCAAGTACATAGTTATCTGAACAGATATACAGCAAAGAATGGACTTTCCATCAGGTTAAATGACTGATTGTTTGCTGGTTTAATGTGATCACTTTACACTTAAGTAACATTCACCAATTCCATTTGCTGTGGTCTGATGGAAAGTCCATCATTTCCTGTATACCTGATGAGATAAAACTACTTTAATTAATTTATATTCAACTACGACATGTAAAAAATCAGATGTTCTCACAAAACATAAATTGTGACTTACAAAAAAGTAAATATGGATTAAGTTCATTAAAATAAAAAACGTAGAATTTGTTACCATTGGCAATATCTGCCAACCAACCACAGCTTAATACTGTATGGAAGCTAAATATCCCTTATAATAATCCTAATAAAAGCCACCTACTGACATGCCCCCTGGTGGGAGAAAGCCGCACCACTGGAGACTTGATTTTGGAAAATGACAAAGCGATATCTGTAGCTACATATTGGAGCAGCAATCAGTTGTTATAAGTATCTTCTGCCAAGGAACTAAGGTGTGATGGACGCACAAGAAGGAATAGGAAAGAAGTAAGTATTTAAACAATAAAACAGTAAAACAAAAGAAACTTACATTAGTCACATTCTCTGGGTCTAAAGTATTATCCATAAATATAAAATGGAGTAATGACTTAATTGTGTCACAACTGATGGGACTGTAATACTTAGGGTCTGTTAATAATGGTTCCCCTTCACATTTCATGTTACTCTTTATAGACTTAGGAATCTTCAAACTTCCTGAGAGCGACGGTTCACTCGTATTGTGTACTTCATCCAAGAATGATTTCAACGTCATACCGCACTTTTGTAAACTGTGAAAAGTCTCTAAAAATTTGAACAAAAGCCCAGCATTTTTCTTAGCAAATTCGATATTCAATGACCAAAACGGAGCTAGCAATGGATCCAAGTCGCTATAAGTCTGTGAGTCTACGACCGTATCTTCAGATAACCTCAACCACGAAACATATAAATGTACGTTTTTAATGGGGTCTGATATTGCACCAAAAGGTAATGTGGAATAATTGGCAATACCAAGAGTTTTCCCCTGAAGAAATTCAAAGTCCGGAGGCTCCTGCATCCAAACAGAAGAACCTGCATCTGCCAAATCATAAATAAACTGTGCAGATATCTGTACACTGTCTAAAGGAATCGGAGATGCTATCTTTCCTTTGAATATATCCAGCAATCCGACTAAGTAATGACATTGGTTAGGAGTTCTCTGAAAATGAACGTTATCAAACTTAATGCAAAGGTCTTTGAATTCACACACTCCTATGAAATACTCCTGCCAAGGTTCCAAGCATTGCACAAATATCGGAACTTCACATCCTGTGTTATTAATTGCTATATTGATACAACTCAGAAGTATTTTCACATCATTCGCTTTGATATCTCTACGTCCATTAGACTTTACGATTACGAAATCTCTGAGTCCATACCACGGAGCTAACAGAGGCACTGAATCGTTGGAAGCCCCGAGTGTGTCAAAATCGTTTACATCCGTTCTCAAGTCCACTAACGTTTGACAGTTCTTTCCAGCCTCTTCTAGAGTATCTATATTTTGATCACTACTTTCTGTAACAGTTGAAACTAACTTGTATCGAAAAACAGATAAATAAAAACTTCCAATATCTACATTTTCTTTAAAGACATCCCACACTCCTTTCCTAAAATCGCCAGCACGTAGGGCCACCTCTCTTGGTACATTTGAGAGTTTCCATAACGAAATCACTTCTTCAATTCTTAATGTTAAAATTTCCCAGTCAGAAACAGCTGTGAAGTCTTGGAGAAATGCACCAGTGTCTTCAATTTCCTCGTTCATTATGACGGATTTAGAAATGATCCCTGCTTAAAAAACTTGTTTCTGACGAAATGATTATTACTTAACTATGAACAATAAAAGGACAACTTTTACAACTATTAGTTTAGAGTTAAAAAAGTAAAAAACACAATGACTTCATGAAGAACGAAGACAATAAACACAAACGTCAACTTGACATGCATAGACAAAATTTTAAACAACAATGAAATTTGCAAATGTTTGCAGTTTAGCCAATGTTGAAATAACTACAAAACTTTCTGCTGCTTAATGTTCTATGGTTATCAAAACCATAGATAAAAATTATGTGACGCTCGAGAGGAATGTCTCGGGACAGTAACGGATCCGTCAATCCGATGACAGCTCTGAGCTTAGATAATCTACATATGTAGGTGATTACATGGTGATTACTGACACTGACAGTTCGCCGTTGTTCTAACAAGTGGAGTTTCTCAATTATAATAACTTAAATTGCTTTTTTCTGTAATACCTACTTAATATCAAAATATTATGATATACTTACATTATAAAATATGCATGCTACAATAATTGTTCATCTTGATGTCGTATTTAGATTAGAACATAAATTGTATTTCTCTTACCCATTGTCTGTTATTTCCTGAATTATATGTTTTGATCCCAGTTCATTCATTGTATTAATTATTTAGTCCCTATATCAAAAAATACATACAATGTAGGTTCTTGTGCATATCTATGTTCATACAGGCCTTTATTGATATTATTTTATTACTTCATAATATGTCCTCGCATAATTTTTACTGTATATTTGTTGTTTTTCAACCAACAGGGTTTTCGATTACCTAGAAGACCCTCTTTCACTGTATACCATTCCTATCAGAGTGTTAGAAATGATACGGAAAGGGATGAAACACATTGTTTGAAAGGACTGAATGGCAATCTCTGGTGACTTCCCTGATGTTCTACAAGATTTTCATTCACATTGCATTGTTTCTATCTGGACCCTGGAGTATAATTATTTATTATGATGTCAAAATGGTATCCATATAAATAGGAATGTCACATAGATCTAATCTGATAATGATGTTACAACACAGAGGGATAATAGTAGAATAGACAACACATTTATTTATTTATGAATATTCTATTTATTTATTATATTTTGTTTGGGGTCGTCAATAAACATACTCCTTTGACTTGTCATACATATTCAAATAGTTAAACATACTCTTTTAATTCACAAATAATACAAGCAAATGTAAGAGACATAATAGGTCTGATTCTGAAAGTATTTAAACTAATATAAGGTCAATCTAAAAAAAATTATAACTTTAACTTTATTGTGTTTTCTTTTATCTTAACATGGCAATGTATTGTGTGATTTTCACCTCTCGTTAGAGAGTATATGTGTTCTGTGATTTTCACATATCACACAACAATCGTAAAACTTTACGGAATTAACTAAATCTTATTCAAATTTAATACCACTTTTATCAATATAAATTGAAACAAATTGGAGATACACCGTTAATCGCACAATTTGACATTTCAATGTGTCAAAAATTGAAAAAAAAAACAAAAGTGTTTTCTGAAATTCAAAATTTCCATCAAATTATCCGAGTCGCAAACCACATATAACGCCATCTATGATGTAAAGTAAAAGTGCAGTACTCTAGCAGTACTTATCTATGAAAGCAGATCCTGTCATCGGATTGACGGATCCGTTACTGTCCCGAGACATTCCTACGCTCGAGGTGCGGCGGCGGCCATTGTTGTTAAATTTTGATGTAAATGATGTTTTATTACACGAGTTAATTCGTTTTCTTATTCATGATCTTGTGTGTTTTACTAATTCTTAATAAGAATTAATGCAATTTAAGCGTTCAGTGAAGTGAAGTAATTTGAAGTGACGATTTGGGAATTGTTATATTGGTAGCCTAACCTTAACTATTATTTCGCCGAAAGATGAGACGTAAAAGTGAAAGAAATAAAGGGAAATCTCCCGAACCGGCGGCTAAACCTGAAAAACCAAAACGTGGAAGACCGTCTCGCAAAAGGAGGAAGTCTTCTTCGTCTCCTGAAAGAGAATCTGGAAGTGATGAAGCGTCACAAGAGAATCTCGAAGTTCCTATTCAAACTGCAGAAACCTCGCATCCCGATAGACGCAAGTCTGGAGAAGGAAATTGCGATGACGATTCGGAACCTGTGTGGCAGGTAAAGAAGTCCGAAAGTTCTGGAGATTCCAGTGAAATACAGAAACTGAAAATATGTTTGGCTCGACCTCCTTCCACGCCAGAACGAGCCGACCGTTCCCCAAGAGGGAAAAAGAGATCTAGTCATTCGTCTGTGGATACTTTGAGTGACACAGGCGAAGAGAAACGTAAAAGTCGTCACAAGAGGCGTAATTCGTCTAAAGAAGCCACCACTGGCGATGATGCAAGCGAAGCTGAAGAACCTGTTAATAAAATCAATCCGCCCACTGAAGAAAAACAAAGTGTTGTTGATAGTGATACAAGTCAACAGAGTGAGATCCCTGCTCCTGACGTTAGTGAGGAAAAAGAAGATACGACGACAAAAGAAGATACCGCAGCTAAACAAACGGAAAGCAATGTAGTAGAGATTGTTTCAACCGTAAACGAAGATGAACAGAAGGAGGAATTGCCCGTCACAACTGAAACTGTAGTATGCGTTGATGAATCACCTTCTGTACAAGACGATACTAAAGTTGAAACCACTGCTGCGATTACTACTGATGAACCTGTAAAAGATGCGAGTCCTAGTGATAGTGACAAGAGATCAGAAGAAGTTACTGGTGACAAAGGTCAAATACAAGAAGACCAGAGTGATGTTCAAACGGAAGAAAAACCTACAGAAAGTAATGAGGATAAAGCTGTTGACAGTAAGGATGTTACTCCCGACGATAACGTTCCAGTCAGTGAAGAAATACCACCGGATAATTCTGTTGAAGACACTAGTGAGAAGGATAACAAAAAGGAAGATGTCGTTTCGACGACGCCCGATAAGCAAAGTAAAATAGATGAAGATACTCATTGTGATTCAACAAAGAATTCAGGTATTAGTGAGGAGCCTGTTAGGGTTGTCGTACGAAGCGAAAGCGTAACGGAGACAGGGTCAGTTCGTAAAAGGAGATGGGGAAGTAGAACTTCTAAAGTTACGAAACCATCTACAGTTAGGATTTCTACAGATTCTCTTAAGAATTTAATTCCTAATGTGGAACCCGTTAGCGTTGAAGATGTGTTGTTGGAAGTCAAACCCAAGGAAGAAACTCGTATAGAAAAGGTGATAGTAGAAGAAAAGGTGAAACCTAACGGAAAATATAATAATATTCACGATAAACCTAAGGAGAGAGAAATATTGGGAAGCGTGACTCATAGGAAGATATCCGTCGTGAATGACGATATTCCAAAAGAGCAGAGGTCTCCCAGCCCTCCGAAACACAAGTCGTCTGCCGTTCTATATATTAGTAATCTTGTTAGACCGTTTACACTTCCGCAATTGAAGAATTTGTTGTTGCGAACGGGCAAGATTGTGGAGAATGGATTTTGGATTGATAAAATTAAATCTAGATGCTATGTTCAATATCAATCGGAAGAGTAAGTTGACTTTTATTCGTTATATATTTTTTTTTAAACCTGATGTATATTAGTATTATAAACTAATTATGACACACACTTAAAACATTTTAAATAAATTCATGGCACTTTGCCTGCATTGATGGCTATAACAGTGGAGGTTCGAACTTCAGTGTCAATGTATTATGGCAAACAAAACAAAACCAGTTGATTTGTTATGAAGTGTGCAGAATATTTGTAGTAGGTATTTACAAGTAGAAACCTTTTAAAAATATCTAGGTCATTCCTCAGTCAATTTGGTGTGGTGTTCTGTCTTCTCTGCCCGCCTCGCAAGAGACACAGCATAATGAAATAGACAAATAGTCAATCCTCAGTACACGCGTGATCGATACCAGAACTATGTCTTTATTTTGTTTTCTTTCACCAACATAATAATAATGCGTATATGTATTTTGCTTCTTTTAGTGAGGCCATTGAAACCAGGCATGCATTGCACGGTGTCACGTGGCCCGTATCCAATCCCAAGACACTCGTGGTGGACTTTTCATCCGAGTCGGCAATGCGGGACGCCATGGATAGTAATGACGATGACAAAGTTATCATTTCAGCTGAATCTCGAGGGAAAGAGTCAAATGCCAAGGAAAATGACTTTAGAAGGGTACATACATTACTTTCTCATTGCTTAATATATTTTTTTCAATTTATATTCAGTTGATAATTACATGGAGTACATGGTTGGTGCAGTTGGTTGAGGCGGCAGTCTCTCAAGCGGGAATTGCCAGGTCCAAACCCCGGCGCTGGCAATGTATTCCACACTTTGCGATACAGGCTTTTAGCCTAGTGCAAAGTGAGCAGAAAAATATTTGGGTTTGTGTATACAAGCCCAGATTCTTTTAAAAAATGACTTTCAAAAAAAAATATTATGTCAAGATCGTAAAAGGGTTCAATTTCAATTAAGCAACCTTATTTTTAAAAATATCAGACACCTAGTATTTTTAGTTGATAAATATCGGATTTGTATTATTTTTTTCATATCGTATTCAAGAATTATTATTAATGAATTCAAACCACTATTTACAAAAAATCTAAATTGAACATTTTTCACTTGGTATGTTTTGCTGTATCACCAAAGATATGTAGTTTCATCGTACTAGCTCTAATTTGTATGTATTTTGCTTTAATTTTTAGGATAACGAGATATACGAGAAGCGAATGGTGATTCGAGAATGGGATGTCGGCAAGGGAGATAACATCAACCGGGATATGAGAGATGACAATATAAACAGAATGCCCGGACACGGAGTGGGCGGACGATACATGCGGGACCAGCCAGACGGAGACAGGAACGATAAACGCAAAAGAAGAACTAAAAGTCCATCGCCAGGTATGTATCACTGAAGTTGGAAATGTGTGTTTCACTAACACGTTAAACGCCGACGGAACAAATCTGAAAATTTACATAAAAACTTTTTTTCGTTATTCAATGTAGTTTAATGTTAAACATACCCAAAAAAGGTTATACATGAATCGGGCGTAGGATTCCATGATTGTAACAAAAAAACTGTTATGAAAATATTTTTCAGAACTTTCTGAAATTCGGAACCTATTTTCGAAAATTTACTGAGCAGCTGTGTCCCACTGCACAGAATAACTCTCGAGCGCCACGCTGGTCACTTACATACGCGAAATAAATTAGAAGCGTGATCGTTGGCGCCAAAAAACATTTGTAGTATAATGTTGCGTGAGGTCACCTGCGCCCCCCATGGTGCAGTAATGCAGAAAAGATGAGGTCACAGGTGACCCCCATGGCGTTTAACGTGCTAATCATAGGAAATTTGTAATGTGAATAACTCTTGTTGCAACTTAATTTGTTGTTCTTTCTTTACAGCTCGGAAGTTCAAAAAGAAGGAAGACGAAGCCCCATCCAAATTGTTAGACGATTTGTTCAGGAAGACAAAAGCTACTCCTTGTATTTACTGGTTACCTTTGAATGCAGAAACTGTAAGTATCTCATTGAAAACTGAACACAGTTGTGTAGCAGTATCTCATACATAGTAGATGCCTAGTGTACATGAGTCTTCTCACTCACTCGGTTATAATTGAATTATAAAACACATCGAACATGGGATAATTTTCAATAGATGACTTTTGCGGGCTGAGGGCTTTCTTGAATAAACAGATCACAAGATCTAAGAAAAGATGAAGAAGAACAAGACTTTTGCCATATTCATTGTCAAGTTTATATTATTGTCTAACCACAATTTATCTACCTACCTATTTTAAAACAGCTGGAAGAAAATGTATAGATGGATATTTTTTGTATTTTATATTGTTTAATATTTCAATCAATCAATTAGCCTTAAGTATTCTGTTGAATAATTTTGTCACTAGATGAAGCTCAAATTTTCGAAAGGAACCGTGAACGAAACCGCAGTCCAATTGCAACGCAAGCAGGTTAGCAGGCTAAGCTAGTATTGTCGTCTGTTTACCCAGACTTTTTTAAGCCCTAGTGGACAAATAAAACAACAAGCAATATTTTATTTCAGATTTCGATAAAAGAAGAGCAAAGGCGCAAACACATGGAGGAACATGAAAAGCGAATGGAAGAGTTAAGACGAGCCAATGAGGAGAGAACTTCACGTCACACGTATCACGCGTCCAACAGACACAGATAGACGCACCCGGCCCAACTCAGCTGACACTCGAGCCAATGTTCAATGGAAACTTTTCTCCATTTCGGTCGGTTCGAGTACCTTTTCGTATTTTCTAATCTTTTGTGTTTTATATGTTCTTTTAATTTTCAGCTGTTAGTTAGCGTAACGACATTCTTCGAATCAATTTATTTTATTCTGAATAATATTTATAATTTCACCCCTCTTTATTTTAAAGTTAAGATCTATTGAAGATAATTTTCGTATATGTTCAGAATATTATTGGTTTTGCATTATAACTTTAAGCAGTATCAATCAGTAGAATCATTGTGATAGTTATTTAGACGTAGGATCTTTCTAATCATTATAAGAAATTTGTATTTTAAGGGAATGTTTTCAAAAGTTCAGGTATGTAATAACAAAATGTATAATGATGAATATAATATTCTTCAGGCCTTGGTAGGCCTGAGACTCAAAGAGGAGCTCCGTTGGTGTGCGCCCAGGCACTGCACAAGTCGGCAAAACGTCTACACTCTTTGTTATTGATTGAAATGTACCTATTACCACATGTTGTCTGCTGCATTGTTATCCGATGTTTGACGTGTCTACCTGCTGACCACAGTCATTGAAAGGATCAAAATATTCCTGTCTTGCAAACTTCTTCCATGCGTCCTAGATCAATGATCTATCGTGGAACGATTGCCATCCTCGTGGGAAGTGAAGAACCAGCTCTCCCTCCATATTTTTGGTGGTCATGTGTGCAAATAATTCAACAAATCTTCATGGAAACGAATGGATTTACGACACACACAGAAAATCATCGAGTATGAATCAAATAAAAAATTATCCGATAAGGAGACTCACTAACGTGAGAAAAAATCATTGATAATGATATTTATAACATCGATGACAAAACTGATATGTTTTGTTCATAGTCTGCACGAAGAAATCATGGAGATGGTATGGATTCAGCGATTCCCAACGCTGCTGCTGGCGAAGTTCAAATTCCACACTTTTGTGAAAATGTACCGTGGAATATGTAACACGATTGATGTGGAGAGATGTAAATGGTTTTATGTAATAATTTCTGAATTAATAAAAGAGATTTTGCCATTAGAAAATGTTTTATTGTTGAGCTGACACAGACGAATGAGACGTTTTCATATGTCTTATTAAGTTGTAATTTCTGCTGAAAGGTTTGGAACATATCCGACACACCATGTTCTGTTTGTGTATTTTCTTGTGGTGACTCAGCGACATTGGATGCTTAAATACTTTCCCACATTCACTACACTGCACTGTGCCGCCTGTTTGCACTTTATTTTTGTCAATAGTTTCTAATTTGCTATCGAATATCAGTTTCTTGCATGGAGACGGCGTTTTATTGGCGAATATGTTGTCTGGTAATATATCTGTCGCTTGTAAGGGTATAATCTGCCAGTTGAACACACCTGGGAGCAAGATAAACAGACATGCACATTACGATTGGCATTTAAACAATAAATACTTAAACAAAGCAAACACTGCAAACTGATTCTTGACTAAAAATAATCTTGTATATTTTTTTTTGTTATTCAACCACTCTACACGCAGTAAGGAAACCAGTAGAATGAACAACAGAAATGATTCTTGACTCTCTCATCTACAGAATATAAGTTGTACACCTGTAATACTTTCACATTTAAACTGCTTCGCTGATGAACCGACTTAAAAGCCTGAAATACCTGAAGTGTGTCTACTCGAAACATTGCCGAGTGCCTACGCTACATAAAGAGAGGACTTTTAAGGACATTACAAAAAAAAAACATCTTATTTATTGTCGATGTGAAGTTTTTGACAGACCATGCCATGTAATTGGTGTACAGTTTTGTTCAGGAAACCATGGGAGACTACATAAGTGATTACACGACTTTTTAAGTTATCATGACGGGCCTGTACATTTATCTGTGACAATTTTATGCTGGCACAAATCTAGCTGGACTGCCTGATTAAAAGAAACATCCATCGTGTGGATTCTTTCGTTAATCTCCACGTCAACTAAATTAAATATTTGTAAATTTCACAAGGTAAAATGAGAAACTAATAAACTTTTTGGATAAAAAATATTTAATTCGTATAAAATAAAATTTGTGTATTGTCTTTTTGGAATTGTGTGATTAATAAGGCACAATTGTATTATGCATTAAGGCACTGTACGAGGATCTCCCTCATCCCGATTGTCAAAGATAATTTCCTAGAGTGGATTTGGATGCTCTCGTCCTCGTATCTGAGGTTGTACTTTGTTCTTGATGTACTTTCATGAGATGACTTCGCATGTCGTAAGAACGTGAGAATAATCTGTTGCAAACGGGGCACTGCGTCTTGCCGGTGTGAGAGTCCTTGTGAAGAGTTAGAGAAGTGGGGTGCTTGAACCCCTTCCAGCACACGTGGCATCGGAACTTAACCAAATCCCCATCTGGAAACATGAAGACTAATATACTATAGTCTTGGGAGATTTCTTCACTCCGTGAACAGTGGCTTGGTGCAACTTTAGATCGTGAACTCTACTTAGGATCTTACAACATAAGGGGCATTTGGTTTCTCCGGAATGGCTCTTTAAATGTTGACTTAGACTTAAAGGATGTTTGAATGATTTTGAGCATTTTTGACATTTATGAACCTTCACGTCGCCGTCGTTACATGTTTTTTTTATTTTATCTTTGTGTTTCTTAGTTGCCGAGATAGAACCTGCGAGTTATAACAAAATGTTGTTTATTTTAATTGGTATATTGTCAAATCACCTACACCATAAAACATTGCATCGTAAGGCTAGCTCTCAAAATAATAATTAAAGATATACAGGTACTCGACTACTTTTCTACTGATCGACTAAATACCATATACACAAAAATGATGGATAATCAGTTGGCACAGAGCATATGAATAGTACCTACCTGTGGGTGTTTTCATTAACTGACATATTTCTTTTAATGTGAACTGAAGTAATGAACTGACAAAATTAGGAGAATGGGTATCAATCCTATGAATATTTACCTTGGGCTATATCCTTTAAGGTTGTGTCATTGGTTAGGTCATGGACGGTATCCTCTGTAACTGAAAAAACAAATGTTAGTTAATCGAAGTAACACATTCATACGATTAATTTACAAGTTGAGTGTGTGCGATAGAAAAAGTCTGGTGATTTGTTCTCTGTGGCTACCATGGCATCAGGGGATGGAACAAGCTAATATTTGAAATGAGCGGAGTCTGACATAAATATACATAACCTTAAAACTTGATTTCTTTATACCTGAAAAGTTCCTGTAAAACTCACCTGATGTAGATTGCTCTGCATCTGAAGGCGGCTTAAGATTACTTAAAATATTATCAGAATTCTGCAATATAGCATCTGTATCACTAATCTCTTGAGTAGACAAAACCGTATTGCCACTTGGAATGTTATCTTGAACTTCAGCTAGACTTCCGCTGTCTTGTACGTCAATATGTTCAAATTTCATGTTACAATCTGCCTTAATATTCTCAATTTCATCGACAGTATCCATCTCTACATTATTCCAGGAGTGTTGGTCTTCTTCGTATTCAGCTTTGCGTTTTCTAGATTGTGTTGTCTCTCGCTGTACATTGTCTACACAAACATCTTTGACATTCTCCACATCGTTATCACTGTCGCGATTCTTGTCCTCACCCTGGGAATCATCAGTTAGTCCTTGAACTTCTAACAACTCAGCCGTCGTAAGAAAAGACGCTAACTGCTCTTGGGCGACGTTTACCTCTCCGTGATACATAAAATTAACGATACTCAATAAATCTTCAAACTTGACATTCCTAAAGATAATGACGGGATGCTGGCAAGGATTTTCTTTGAATATTTCCCTAAAATAAGCGCTGCATGCAGATAACAACATTTTGTGAGCTTTGATTTTCTTCCCCTCACAACAAAGCGTCACGTCCACTAAATCTTCGTTGGTCCGCAAATCGTCAAATACAGACGTAACATGTCGCAAATAGTTGTTCCAACGTAAAGAGAATTGTTGGATTGTCGCCATCGTTTTCGTAAAACTAAAATACCAAGTTGCGAGTCAACGTTTCAAGTTTTAAGCAACTTCCAAAAACAAGTTCCACGCAAATTTAATCAACTGTGACAAGTACGGTGACAGCACTGGACCGCAGATCAAATAAGAAACCAAAGATATGATGAGAAGTATAGACATAACATATTTAAACAATTAGACGTATACTCTTTCTCATCCACTCTAAAATATGCTTTACGAGAAAGAGACAAATATAGTTCACCTTGCGAGAAGAAATCAAAATTCCTCACCAATTACTTACTATCTATGTTTTATTGGCACTCTATGGCAAAAGCATAGATTAAAGAAAAAACACGAATCAAAATGAGAAGAAGAAGAAGTTAATGAAGAAAATGTCGGCGCGTTAGGTCGTTGTGCTCTGTGAATTTATTTTTGATATTAGTAGTGTTTTGTGACATTGGTTATCGAAGAAAATACATAATATAAATGGAGAACTGAGGAAGACTCCGACTAAAAAGCTTGTTTTTGCAAACGGTTAAGTTTAACGTTCCCAGAATGGCCCGAGGGCGGTATGTATCAAAATCGATATCCAATCTTTTTGTATCTATTTACAAGAGATAATTATTCCAAACGCCTCTGTTTTTCATGATTTTTGTTAACCAAATTGTGTGCTAGTTTGTTGAATTATTACCATACAGTATCTATTGAGAATAACATTCATGCCACTAAATAGATTATGTTCTAAATACCAAGACTATGTCCACCAAGAAACTGTGGTCCTATTGTAGAGCGCGGCCCCGTCAAGCTTATTTTGTTTTGTCCAAATGACATTTCAAGTCCAAAACATGGTAAATTTACTAAATTCGTTTAAAAAAACACATTCTGACTTTCTGTGCCCTAGTCCGGCCCCACCCGTAGTTGGGCCAAACGAAATAAAAGTTTTTCACAAAAAGCGGGGTTGCGTTTCAACAATAGTTCCAAAACTGTTTAGGCTGTTGAAAGAAGGTGTATTTACTGAAATGTCTCAATTTTGTTTGCTCCTATTATCCACTAAAGTAAAGAATGTGAAATTATTTGTGGTTAAAATTTATCATTTGTTATGAGTCGTATAGTATAAAAACACTAATCTGTTGATTTCTGCTTTGAATTAGTTGAAACCAGATTGCTGTTTGTGGTACCAAGTATTAAATTTTCTGTTTTAAGGGATCGCAGCAGAAGTCGTAGCCGTAGACGCAGCAGAGATCGAGGTCTGGGGGGAGGTGGTGGAGGTAGGCGCAGTAATCCTGGTGCGGGACTTAGGAAACCACGGTGGGATATCAGCAGACTAGAACCATTCAAGAAAGACTTCTATGTCCCACACGCTACAGTACTTAGTCGATCGTCTTCTGAAGTGGAACAATGGAGACGAGAAAACGATATTACACTTCAGGGAAGGAATCCTCCAAATCCCGTTTTAGAATTCGAAGAAGCTGGATTCCCAGATTATGTAATGGACGAAATTGATAAGATGGGATTCAAATCACCCACTCCTATTCAGGCACAAGGCTGGCCTATCGCACTCAGTGGCAGTGATATGGTCGGCATAGCTTCGACGGGCTCAGGGAAAACTTTATCTTACATCTTACCTGCCATAGTACACATCAACCATCAACACAGATTACAGAGAGGAGATGGTCCCATAGTATTGGTCTTAGCTCCTACCAGAGAGTTGGCTCAGCAGATTCAGGAAGTGGCGGAAAAGTTTGGAAGCACATCCAAGATACGTAACACTTGTATATTTGGAGGAGCTCCCAAGGGACCCCAAGCCCACGATTTAACCAGCGGAGTGGAAATTGTGATTGCGACTCCCGGACGATTACTCGACTTTTTAGAAACGGACCGTACCAACTTGAAGCGCTGCACGTATTTGGTCTTGGACGAAGCTGATAGAATGCTAGACATGGGTTTCGAGCCGCAAATCAGGAAGATTATCGAGCAGATCAGACCTGACAGACAAACATTGATGTGGTCTGCTACTTGGCCCAGGGAAGTGATGAATCTAGCATCAGAATTTCTTAAAGATTATCAACAAATTAATGTAGGCTCATTGCAGTTGGCAGCTAATCACAACATATTGCAGATTATTGATGTCTGCATGGATTATGAGAAGGAGACTAAACTGAGCACCTTGCTGAAAGAAATAATGGCTGAGAAAGAAAATAAAACTATTATTTTTATTGAAACTAAAAAGAGGGTGGACGATATTACGAGGAAAATGAAGAGAGATGGCTGGCCAGCTGTGTGTATTCACGGAGATAAATCTCAGAATGAAAGGGATTGGGTATTGCAAGGTACGTAATACATGATATCAAGTATTTGTATATGAGGTGGGTTGAACGTGCGATACTATATTAATTTGTTATGTTTCAGATTTCAGAACAGGAAAGGCGCCCATTCTAGTCGCCACCGATGTCGCAGCTCGTGGTCTTGGTGAGTTACCTACTTTGTTAATCTCCACTTTAAGTTAATATATTACATGCTACTGCCAGTTACAATATGATTAATAATGTTTTTGATTTACATTTTTAAATATTATCTTACATGAGAATTATGCATCAAACGATAATGCACTAAGTAAACCAGCGAAGGACTTCTAGTGGAGGATTATTATAGTAATTAGTAATGTTATGGGTTCTTGAGGGTTAGGTATGATAATACATTGATTAGAATAATAAGTAGTAGAGATTGGTTAGTATTATAGATTGATACAGTGATGTTTTGTTTACAGAGGCACAAGCACTGTAGTGTTTGCCTCTGGCGAGTGAGGTTGGTGGGGTTGGGTGAGGTGGCCCACGCGTGTGTCATTGTGTGGCTAGCCAGGTCCCAGAGTGGACTCGCAGCTGTGTGTGTTGGCGCACAGAGCCCAGGTGGTGCGCGCGCTGGCCCCCAGACGCCGCCAGGCACTAAGCACTGGCCACACCGCCTACCCTCACTATACATGTGTTACCAGCTCCACCGTTACACCACACAATGTGTAACACAATCTCCACCAAGCTGGTACAGTACCTCTCTACCTTACCTCTATATACAATACAATATATCTACAATACTATATGCATACATGATCTTATAACAACAATATCAGTCAATCACTCTTGTCCTATGTATATGTCTTATATCTATGTACTACATTCATATAATCACCATCATACGTAATAATGTGTATGTGTCTTACTCTATTTCTCTCTCCGATTCATCTCATCATTATGTGGAATTGTTATGTATGCAGCTATATTTGCAATCATCTGCAGCCACTACTATTAAGATTTTCCACATTTCTGTATGTAATACATATTATATCATATCAACAGACGAGTGTTATATAACTGCATACATAACACACTGTGAGACATCTTGTATATATTAAGAATTAGGTTAATGTTTTACTATTTGTTCCTTTGTACGCATTAACATTGTTTTCACGAGCAGATTGTGAATAAATAGACGGGTCTTTTTATTATCTGATCGATCAACAAAGGGCAGTGAAATCAGTCAAAAGATTAGCGGACAAAGGCTTATACCAACAGGGAGTTAACTCACTGTGTAGTTGTGATTAGGGGGCATAGATGGCACTTCAGTAAATGGAGGTCTTCACAACTGTCAAAACAAAACAAGCCATTTGTTTATTATCCATAGCATAATGATATATAGTACCTGCCGTATCTGTGCGAACCTCCATTTACTGCAGCGCACTCTGGTGGCGAAAAAAATTGAAGACACCCCAAATCAGATAATAATTAAATCATGTTAGGTGGCATATCTGCCAATTAACCCCAATAAGATACAGAGTTAAATTACTATATGCATTTTGTTGTGAGTTGTCCACTTGTATCGCTACATGAATTTGGAAATTTGAACTCGTTTATTGTATCAATATTAGTATTTTGATGTAACATTATAAGCACTGTAGATATTACAAATTGTGAAATTCCCAATCACATAGGAGGTATACGAGATTCTTACGTTGACTTTTGTGTAAAATATGTTTTTTTTTATACTTGTTTTTGATAATATTGTACCATTTTATTTATTAGTATTTGTTATGACTTTAGCATTTTTTAAAGTGTCTAATACAGTCGGCAAGTTGCATTGCCTGAGTTGACATCAAACGGAAAGATTCTATTCCACATAAGAACAGACAATGTGATGTTGTACTCCGTACAAGAATTTTTCAGCATTTCATTTAGCAATTTTTTTGTTATTGTGAAGAAGTACTTAATTTGTTGTTAATTATGAATAAATTAATAAAATCTTTATTGGATATAAAACATTATACCAAATGGCGGGTTTGCCAATGTCTGCCAACCAACCACTTGTGACATAGAAAATGATATTTGGCTGGTTTTTATTTCTCCATTTTTTGTTTATTTCCTGATTAATCCACTCTCATAAATTAGATGTACATAATGTTTTTGATTTTACGTTTATTCTATATCTAAGACTTTTCGGTCCTCCACGATCTTCTACCCACGGCTACCTATTTGTTAAGAGACTTACTATACAAATTGCGGGACAGTAGTTTCCTTTTAGGATTCATTTAGATTAGTGAATTCTGTTATTATGTTTTATTTTTTGGTGCTTTACTGGCAAACTACACCTGATGATAAATGCCGAAACTATTAAATTTGCTACGATGTTGAGAGATATAAAGTTATTATTTATTTTATTATGTTTGAATTAATTATGTTTAGGTGGAAGGGATTTGAACCTTATGTAATATCTCGTAATAATATATACATTGGTGTAACTTACAGATGTGGACGATGTGAAGTTTGTGATTAACTTTGATTACCCGAGCAACTCTGAGGACTATGTCCATCGCATCGGAAGGACGGGGAGACAAGATAAGACCGGTACTGCCTACACGTTCTTCACTCCGTCTAACGCACCCAAGGCTGGGGATTTAGTGGCCGTGCTGAAGGAAGCCAAGCAAGTGGTCAATCCCAAATTACAAGATCTCGCTGATAGAGGAACTTGTGGAAGAGGTAATATTCACTTGTGATCTTGCAACAATTTGAGAGTCACGTTTAGTTTTAAATAGTTAAATGATAAATTATGTTAATTTTGTTTTAGGACGAGGGAGAGGTGGCAGAGGACATAGAAGGAATAGGCGCTCCTTATCAAGGTCTCGCAGTCCCCGCCGACCATCACCCAGACGAAGATCCCGTTCTCCCCGACGTTCCCGTACTCCAGTTAAAAGTAGACGCTCCAGATCTACAGGACGTTCCAAACACACTCGTTCCCCTAAGAGATCTCGATCACCGAGAAGATCACGCACCCCGAGACGGTCTCGCTCCCCTAGGAGGTCCCGCTCCCCTCGCACCAGGCGTCGCCGCTCCTCCACATCATCCAGCTCTTCCAGCAGGTCACGCTCTCCCAGAGAAAAAACAGGCAAGTCTGATGGCGTTCCCACCAGCCAACCCAGCAGGACTCTGCTCCCTACACCTGGTGCCAGTGAGGGCCGCCCCGCCAGGCAGACACAGCCCCCGCCTCCACTTCTACCACATCCTCCCACACAACCCCAACCCTTACTTAATCTCAATGTACAGCCAATTACCAAGCCACCTCGAATACAAACTAACGGATGTCGCCCTCCACTTCTCAATACTCCTCCTCCGCCACTGAATAATCATTTACAGAATAATACATCTTCACATCCAAAGCCTAATAATCATCAGTACCCGAGATCATTACTGGATGGCCACTTTCCAAAACCACCCGAGCCGACTAATACAAACTCTTGTAAAAATGATAACTTCCCACCATTGAATCATACTCCAGCTCCACACCCCAATGTAAATCATGTAAATAATTATTTGAATAATCAACAACCTTTGTTGAAACCACCGCCAGATTTTTCGAGTAAGCCACCAATGAACATGATGCCCAAGATGCCAAACAGTCAACCGTTTGTAAACAATAGTTTAAATATTAATCCCAATATGTTCAGTGGCCCTCCTCCGCCGTTCCCACCAATGAACATTGCTCCTCCGTGTGGAATGCCAAACAATATGAACAATATGATGACGCAGCCAATGTATGGCGGCATGTACCCTCCAGGTCCCCCTCCCTACCCCGGTGGCGGCATGTTCCCCCCCTTCCCGCAAGTGGGAGGCACTGGGCTGGAAGGAGTGAACTGGGCGGCCCCCCCGCCGCCCCCCCCTCCGCCCGCACCGCCGCAGCCCCTGGGAGAGCGAGGCGGAGGCGGGGGGCGCTGATGACACATTGCAACAACATGGAGGTTTGTTGTGTCTGTTACGTTACTCCATACAATACACACATAGGTACACACACACCATCTGAATTTAGACTCTTGTACTTTGTAATGATTTGACTAAATGTTGATTGTTAACCTTGCAGGTGTGTCTACTTCTATCTCAGGTTTTCAGCCATGTCTCAATGTCCCTGTTTGACATTTTCTGTGACTGTAAATTTTGAATAGAAGTTGGTAATATAATGTTGATTATGTTATGTACCTATTGTGTGTGTGATCTTTTTCTCTTATAACAGTTGTCACATCACACTGCATCTCTCATGTGGTAGGCAAAGAAGATATACACTTTTGTACACATCTTTCACTCCATTATTGCATCCATTAAATACAAATCTCAAGACACAACTCTGATAGTCGTCTGATTTGATCAGCAGTTTTGATTCTGAAATAAATTATTGTCATCTGAGAATAACAAGATCTAAATAACGAGACTAATCAGGTTCCATCTGTGTGAAACTTTGATCTCATTTTTTAAACATTTTCGTCTTGTTAGATTCCTTATTAGTATTCTTGGATGACGATGTATCTGATAGTAGCATCGTAGTAGTACAAATCTCTTCTCCATTCTTCTCGGGTGGACCGTGTGTAGATTGTCGATGTTGTCGAGCTTTCGGCCATCTTCAGGACTAATGTAGTAGCTTGATTGCTGTTAGTCCTAAGCTACTACATTAGTCCTGAAGATGGCCGAAAGCTCGACAACATCGACAATCTACACACGGTACACCCGAGAAGAATGGAGAAGAGATTAACAATGACCGTGAAAATCTACAAAGCTATCTGTAGTACTACACACATTAAGCAATTGTTATAAGTTGAGCTTTCCATTTGCACATATCACCATCAGCGGAAGGCTCAATTCGAGAGTTATCAAGCAATACATAACAGTAATATAAATTAGGTAAGAACTAAATGGAATGCATGCGTCTGTTAATTTATATTTTAATATAACATTGACATGTTCTGGTGTTGCAGGTAACGGATATATTGTGGGAAAGTCGTATTGGAACTCGAGAAGGTAAAACAGTTAGTGAAGAACCTTGTGTTGTCATGTAGTGCATGTGTGACCGAGAGCCGTATTGTATTAGGGCTCCTCTGTGATGCATTCCAATGAGTTGGAATTAATCTTAAGTAAGATATTATTAGGGATATCATGTATCTATTTTGCTTTTATAATCAAATTCATATTTTCCTTGAAATATTTAAGTTATGTACTGCCTATACTATTTGTATGTGTAAATTTATCTGTTGCTACTAATATTATTGTATGTGTTACCGGAGATGTATGAAATTCGTCATTGTATACAATTCCTATGAAATGTTTACCATGTTTAAAATCGACGGGAAATGTGTTAAGAAAATTTCATTTTATGTATTAATCTAATATGCATTTAATTTATTGTACACTGATAATGGTAATTTTTTTATCAATCTGAAATACTATATCAAATTATGAAATTTTAAGTGTGACTCCAGTTTACTTGCAAAAATAAAAAGGTTCTTCAGGTTAATTATGTTTTTATTCTCAATTTTATCTATGTGCCAGCTGCCTGAAAAAAATAATAAGTTTTTGGGTTATTTAAGCGTATATTTCCTAAGAAAAGCATGAATTATAGAACCTGTGACAAATTATTTCATACATTTCCTAAATTAATCCAGCATTGTATAAATTTCCGGTTACATATACATGCGGTGTTGTGTGTATGATCGAGTTGACCGTAAGCCTAAGAAGTGAGGAGCTATGCTGATATTGTGAGAAACCAACAAGCTAAAGTGGACAGTGTCTATGGTGTCTGGAAGTGCATAGTAACTGAAGATGTATTCGTTAAAAATTAATTCATAGTGACAAATGATAATTGTAAACATTGTGTTGAAAATTTAATTTTTTCTGTCAATCTTGACACGTTTGTTGGGCATTTCGTTCATGTATTTTTATTTCTGTATTCCATGTAAATCATAGCTGTTGTATGAATGCAGGCAAACAAATTTACAAGATGCCCATTCAGAATGTTTTTGCCTCAAAATTTGTAAGACATCTTTTCGATAGTCCCTAAATTCAACAACATAATCAAAGATTGTAGTAAACTGTCACATAAACATTAACAGTGGATTTCACCAACTTTTAGTTGACGAATAGAAAAAATGTAAAGAAACAATTTTCCCACAAAGATTGTGACAGTTGAATAATTTTTTTATCACTTCTGTACTGTAGGTAAATATGTATCAAATTGTGTTTGTTTCATCAAAAGCAAAATGTCTTGTCTTCTAGTTTATGTCACCGTCAACTGTCGTACACATTTTAAATCTCATTAAAACACTCGTGTGCACACAGGCAATTCTCTATGTAATAACAATTCATTTATACTATCATAAGATATATTATATTTACATAATAAAGAACTTATAAAGCTGTGAACAAAATCAGATGTGTTTTATTCTTGTAAAGATTGCCTCCTGAATTAACTATTTTTCCGTTTAGTATCGAGTGTTAGACATGCCACCTTAACAGACATGCGGCATTCTTTAAAGGGTCACAAAGACCCCAAGTTTTGATAGATGAAGATCCAGGCGCGAAACTACCTAAGAACACGATTCCCATCGGATTACTTTTTGGAAAAAATGATAGGTATAATAGTGTCTAATCTGACGTAATCCCATAAGAAATGTTAGCCCCGGCTTCCCTCCTGCAGAAATCCACCCTTTGTCACTGGAAGACACATAATACCTACAGACAGATGAGTTCCTATTCAAGAAAAGAAGACATCAGTAAAAATTTTTTTGCAAGCAATACAGGGACCCTATCACGTTGGTAAGAGATGTAAATCAAATACAAGTTGGTAAATAGCTGCAGTCTTCTGTGTGCATTCGCTGTCCATTCTCTAGCAATTGACAGTTCTGTTGTCTTGCAATACACAGCTGAGTCATTTACTACTTATCCAGTTTGATGTACATAATTGTAAACATCTATGGTTGATGGAAACACCTGTGCCAGGATATGGGCTTCGCCTCATATAAAGAGTTTAAAAAAACGCACAGGACAGGAATGAGTGGAGAGGGAGACATGGGGCTTTGCTGCAAACCAATCGTAAGGATTGAAACTGGAGAAGAAGACAAAGACACAATGTTAGAATGTAAAGTGTAGGTATTTATTATTAGATTATAACAATTAAACGCTTACATCATTACATACAATATGTTTCATTTAATATTACACATTACAAAACACCTTAATACTCCAATTACATTATTGACTTGTATGGTGTATCTGTAGTAGAAGGAGTCATCCTATTTATATGTATGTAGTATTGTACAGTCTTACACTCAGTCCACCATTTTTATACATAACCTTCGAAATTCTTAACACAACAGTTTAGTATATTACACAAATCGTCTCATAATGAAGTTCAGAATCTTAACATAATGAATCGGTATTAAATTTTCACTGGAATATGTTTAAATACAAGGAAGCCAGATTATTATATCCGCCACTTGGTAAATCGGTTTCATATTAATTGTAAGCACCAGCTAAACTTTCGAGTGTGAAAAAACGTTTACGAAGTCATAGTTACAAAATTATGCATGATGTGTACTCGAACTATATTCTACCATTAAACTTCGTAAATTCATTTCAACAGTGAGGCAAAAACCTTGACAAACGAGAAAGAGAGAATACCGTAATGAATTATTTTACTGAACGTTGCAAAGAAATTATGTACGGCTTTCCAACTGTCCTATGTCCTACAGTCGTAACGATTGATCGATGTACAACTAATAGACATTTAGACAATATACACTAACCTTCCTGATTACAAGATTTAACCACCATAAGATTTAGTCAAGATATTTACGTGGTGTATACAGCACATTAAAGATACGTACCTCAGAAATGTAAGTACAGTCTGTCAAGAAATTGTTTTCGATGAGGACACTGCAACCATAGTGGCTACACTTGTAAAATTTTGATAGAAATGTTATTGTTGCCAACACATAAAACTGTAGTCTAAAATTAATCTTGAGCAAGACCATCTCATTCTCGACAGATGCAATCGAAAACCAATGATACCAATAGTTCATAAATTTAGCAACGAACGTCGTACTTACGTTTTTAAACGATACCTTAAGAATACGGGTATATTCTCAATTTCAAAACGTTTCGAAAACACGCACATCTAAAAAATTAACGAAATTATTTCTACAAAAACAAAATTTTAAACTAAACGCTTTTACTGTGTTGAATTATTTTATTGATCGAAGTAATGCAAATTTTGCAGAATTCTATGTTAATTAGGTTTATAATACATGTAGATTTTTGACAAAAGTTGAGGGCAGTACCTACACTAAATTTGGTCACCTACACCGCTGCCTCGAAGTCTTTCTCTAGCCATGCTGTAGGATTGGCAATATCGCATAGGACCACCACTCCTGTCAAATCTCGTAACAGAATATAATACGTGGTCTGTCATACTCGCTGTTAAGGGACTGTCATTCCATACATATCCTTAGCGATGGTGACGGCAACCTCGCCTATAATGTTGAATGTATTAATCCTACATCATGGCAAGAGAAAAGAGAGAAACGTCAAGATGGCGGCGCACCTACAAATACTATCGTGAGATTTACAATGTATCGTGTGGTTTAGTACAAAGCCTAAAGCGTAGAAAGGTGTGAATTAGTAGTAATTAGTATCAATATACATGTTATATAAAATTTTGGTAAAAAGCGTCGACCCTATAAAAATGACTATTATTGTACAAAGTCACTACATAGAAAATGCATGCATTCGTTTTAATAGCAGATTAGTAAAAGTACCTACCAATAGATGCGTGAATATCTGATGTAAGTAGACTGTGGAACTAAAGCATGATTCTTTATGATTTTGAAATACGTAGAAAATGCTGGGTTTTACTTCATTCGTAGTTATAAGATGGTTGAGACATGTAGAGAGAATGAATGATGAAAGAATAACATATGGGAGAAAGAAGAGGTGTAAGGAAGTGCAGTCGTCCAAGAACCACGTGGTTCGATCGTATAGACCAGATTCTCAAGGACGGACTCGCAGAGTGTGTATGATAAATTGTATGAATGCGACGGAAGCACGAAGTGTGTGTAAAGATAGGAAACTCTTGCTATCTGTTCTCTCTGCCCACCCCGCAAGGGACGTGACGCGAGGGGATAGAGTAGAATAGTAAGTATAATAAACAATTCTGTACGTTATTTCAATTATTGTACGAAACAGAATCTAGTGGTAGACCAGTAAAGAATCCATCTCTTGCAATAATTCGTCAAAATAATTTATATAAATAAGTATTTAAAACATACTAAAAATATAGGTAAATGTGCACAACATAATATACACAACATAATAATAATAATTATATATAACATTAAAGTATTGACTTGACCAAATAACTACACGATATGAACATATGTATTATTCAGTGTGGAGAACAGTAATGTGTTAATAACATAGTAGGTAATTAATTACAATAGGTAGGATGTGGTATTTACATGATTGCTTGCCTGAGTACTTCATAGCACAACGTACAATATATAATATCATTCACTACTAAACTAAATACAATTATATTACATAATACAGACTGAAGAATGACAAATGAATTGATATAAGATTATTTTGAAAATCATACGACGATACAGACTATCCACGATAGATGTTAAGACTATTTGGTAACACCGAGGCAAACGTGAATACAGTTCGTAACAATAATGTAAAGACCTTGCAACTAATGTTGAAGGCAGTTTTAATTATGCAGTAACGTTTTCTGCATGAGTTTATCAAACGTTTTTTCTAGTTTTTTTTTTTTTTGCGTAAGCGCAAAGCAATGTTATTATTTCGTTGAGTGTATCACGAAAAACACATATAATTTCACTGATTTACACAGTCAACAAAAATCAAAGTAAGGCCTCGATCAAATTAATAGGTTGCCATAGACTCTTGAAGCATCCCATTTTGGTGGTCGGTAGCGTTGTAAGCGTAGCGCGTAAGCAAGCCTGGTTGATAGCACGCTTGACTGTTAATTCAGTGGGCGTAGGTTCGATCCCCGTTGCCGACCTACTCCACTCCACGCCACAAGCTTACTGTGAAGTGTACAAAGGTGTATTTGGATTTATTTCGATAAACCACGATTCATTAAAAAAAATTAGCTTTCATAAAAAAAAAGTCTAGAAATGAGCAATCGACAACCACTGAAATTTATGTTAGTGATCGCAATAAACGAAAATTCAGATGTCATTCTTCGTAGCTTGTCATGGATAAAATTAAAACAACTAAATAATAATACATTACACATTTCGGGTCTCCACAAATGTCTGGGAGTTCAGTTAGCTGAATCGACCGTTTGTAAAAAAGCTCTCTCTGAATTCAGTGATACGCTGATTTTTAATTCAGAAAGAGGTTTCGGTCCGAGCTTTTTTGCAAACGATTGATTCAGCCAACTGAACTTCAGGACGTGTGTGGAGAGCCTTCATCTACTACTCGAGGAGAGTGCACCACCGTAAAGCTTTCACATCAATTAGGAAATAATAAAAAGTATTTTGCGACAAATAGAATCTTATGTATTGTTATGTAACACAGGCAGACCCAAACTGTCAAGGTATGATCTTAGTTGGTACAAAATGTGCGAGGATAGGAACCAAACCAATCTCCAGGATTGGAACAACGAAAAATACTCAAGCTGATCTGTATTTGGTATTTCTGACTAAATTTTAAAAGAACTGTAGTAGTATTGCTATTAATTAATTAGTCAGTGAGATAGGAACTGTTATACAGGATCATTGAAAAACATGAATTTATGTTATACCTTTTTAAAATAGGGTCTCTTTTTGTTTTATAAAATTTACAAATCAAATTCAGTATATTATCCACCATTCATACATTAGCAATTAAGCGTAACTCACAGAATTGCTACAGAACATAGTTGAGTCTAATTTTCTATCATGTTAATTAGTAACCCTCATTCTCCATAACGAAACAACGGGATCAGGACTTTTTCACAGCTTTCAATGTTACATGATTTGAGATATTCCTAAATTATTTTAGGTATGGAACCGGAATTTGTCTGCATTGCACAGACGGAAATACATTACAGTTTTTTCCTCAGCAGAAACAAGAGAGGCATCTTCATTCACATAATGTAGCATTATGTGAACTCCCTTGGGGAGGAAGCAGGATGGGTGTTCTGACACTTACGAGTCGGCTTTGGCTGGCTTAAGTGATCGCTATATGCCCAAGGCAACTTTCACCCAGTCCACCACATCCTACTGTCAACGTTATCATCAAAATTGCTAGATTACTGAGACTAGATTAGGGCTGCCAGCGTTACATTATCTAGTCGCAAGTGTGCCATCGTATTACGGTATTCCTGACCAAAATACATATTCATACATAATTAATATTCACTTATTATTATTACAAATGTACCTATTATCGGTGGTTGAAAAAACAAACTTAATAAACAAACTTACAAAAAACTATATTATTAAGAAAAAAGAAGGAAGCCATTTTAAATAACAATAAAGGAAACCACACACGCGCGCGCACACTGACAATTACAATAATAATTAAAATAATAAACTATAATTAATAATTGCTCACTTTTCTTACATAGTAAATATTGTGATTAACATGTAGACTTTTATATTCAGTACCCAGATGGCGGTCTCAATGCTAGTGGTGAAGTAAACTGGTGCTTACAAACTGTCAAACCGTATGGAGAATTTTGACATTTCGTGGGCAACGTTTTCACAATTTTGTTCTCACAGTTAAAAACTGTATCAATTTTAACGTTATTTAGGAATTAAGCGATAGTTTTAAAGATATTTCAGTGTTTATTATTGATATCTTGTTAATAGTGAGTTTTGCAACTCTAAAATATCAAAAAGTGCCGAGCGTTAAATTGCGTCACTTCCTTTCTATTGAAAATACACAGAGTCAGACGCCTAGCTAGTACTAAATATAAAAGTCTATGGATTAACATGTAGTAGTGACAGATAGTGTCTGCAGTGAATTATTAAAACATAACACAGTTTTGTTGAAAAGTCTTTGGTTATATAAATATCTAATTAATGAGATACATACAATTTATTATCAAATGTCAATCTTCATCACTTTGGTCACTTTTACAATTATTGTGTTCTTCGTCCGAGACGGTCACGAGTTCCAGAGGGTCGTCCAGATGATCGTCGACGGTGTTGAGATCACGCGGCACGCCGTTCGCTAGAGCCTTTTTCCTTCTCCATATTTCCTCGTCTGAGGGGCTTCGTTCTTTTCTAAATTCGTACACCAATGGGAAAATACGTTCTATGGCTGTTTGGACGTCGCAGACGCTTCGTGCTACAAATAAAATTAACGACATTTATTCAGTATTCAGTCATGGACGTAGCACATAGAACGGCACCATTAAAATGGAATTGGGCTGATCACATCATAAGAACTACAGATGATAGATGGACCAAGCGAACCCAAGAATGGCGACCGAGAACCGGCTACAGAAATCCAGGTAGACCACAGGCGAGATGGGACTGGAGGGGCTGCACTAGCTTATGGGCAGAGTACAATGGATCTTAGAGGCTGCTGTACACACCACACCCCAAATAGAATTTTAAAAAATCCCACTGTGGAATAAATAATGTTAAAATTTACCTGTAACTGTGACACTTCCGGTAGAAAATATCTTTAGTGTGGCTTTAGGATTTTTTATTTTATACGTTACACCTGGATGCAGTTCTGGCTCGTAACTAAAATAAAAAAATACAACATTTAAACATACGCGGGAATAATTAGCTGAAAATGCTATTAAAGGTTTGGCTGAGAAACTGTCATAATAGTACATAGACATTTTGGCAACAAAAAAATGTCAAGATTGTTCCAATGTGATGGACTCAAAGGGGAAATAAGAGTTGATTGGTAAGGGATAAAAATATTGAAAGACTATATAAATAAATGAGTATACTCACTCGGCTTCTTTGTGCTTCTGCGAAAACGCTGTTATTTTTATTGCAAATGGCATAGAACACGTTCCAAGAACATTAACAACCCTAAAATTATGAAATCTAACTTTAAATCCGAGCTTTTGTAAACATCTAGCGTAACGTCTCGCAGCTATCTTAGCTTGTTCTTCACTCGTAGCACCGGTACAAGTTATACGGCCAGAAGACCATATAGAAGCTGTCGTGTAAGGCCTTCGTAGTTTCATTGTGACCATTCCGTTTTCGCGTCGGAACTCCACGTTGACTCCCGTGAGGGCAATCTGTCTAAGATTGAGATGGCAGCGTACACTAAAGCTACACACAACGTTGTTTATAACAATGTCTATTTCGGGTGCTGGTTCAGTCTCTTCGTCATTGTGCACAGTTTGTGAAGCACCATCCACTTCGAGTTGGTGTTCTCCCATTTCATGATCGTTTCCATTCAATGTCATATCGTCTGGGTGAGAATGTAATATACTATTACTCCCATTCTTCCCCAGACTATTGCATCCATTCTCCTGCACCAGTGTAGCCATAACACATAACCTATAATTATAATAAAACACATAATCCCATTAGTGTCATCAGCTACAGGTATAATAGCAAAATTGTTAATCAGCCAGAAATCAAATCAAATCACCTAATAAAATATGTCTCACAGAGAGACTAGTTGTATTGTATATTCCTCTGTTGTTACACAAGATCTGATGCCCGAGATGATGAGGAAACCAAAGCTATATCCTCTCAATCAAATAAACCATCGCCTTCGCACACTAAGATGAGAATCTGCAAAAAATATTAGTACCACATTATCAATAATCATTAATCAAATCAGTAAGAAATTGAAACAAGTAGTTATCACAAAACATATACACCAAAGGTTTGACTTTCCATCAGGCTTATGACTGACTGTAATCACTTTTTAATTATGTAACATTCACCACTCCCAGTCCATCCAACCGCAGTGGGCTGGAATCCAACCCAGAACCCCTAAAGTGACACACTGGCGTTCTACCCACTGTGCTATGTCGGCTAACAACTGGGGTGAGATAAAATGTGTATTGTACTATCAGGATTCGTTGAGATTGGATTGGTATCTAGCGTAAGAGTTCTTTGCTGTGTATCTGTCGTGAAAATTACTTGTTATCCAACTATGACATGTAAAAAATCCCATGTTTTACGTGAAGTAGTAAATATACTGTAAGATATTGCCAAAAGGTGGACTTATTGATAATAAGTCCACCTTTTGGCACTCTACCATTGTCTTGTTTTTGTAACTATGCATATTTTTCCTTGGCCAATAAAGATTTATTTATTTATGCTCTAAAAAAAATCCGCTCTATGTAAGACTGCACACAGTTGTTAAAGGGCTGAATGGTGAATGATTGTCGAATGTAAAATGACCATTTAAACCAACCAATGACCGTCTGCAAGTCTGGTAGACGACCATCTTAAACTGTACATTAGTTGAGATGCAAAGTCTCTTAAAAAGGTTAAGCAACCCTTCACAAATCTATGTCAGCTATGATATAATAAATTAGGTAGGGGTGTAGGGGCAGCAAGGTAGTATTTAGGTAGTGAAAATCCATGGAGAAGCTAATGTGATAATTTGTGTGAACAATGACATTGTCTATCAGAAAACCTTGGAATGGACAATTGGTGCTATTATTCCCCAACTTAAAGATCAAATACTAAGTTATCATGTAAAATAAGGTACATACATATAAAAACACTCCGATAATTCCTGTCTGCATAATAAGTTGAATGCACTGGACATTTCATACCTACTCATCGCAAAAAAAAAGCTCATTTATAAATATCTATACATCACGGCATAATGCAGGAGGGATCAAAGTTTTCACCTTGGCCGCACAATGAGATAAGTGTAAATAAAACAAATAATACTAATAGGAAAACGGCAATTATTTCATACTATTGCAAATTATGAAATAGTAGTTCCAATGGCAATGTGCGTTTTAAATAGACAGGAACACAAGTCGGGATGCGACACCGATGTGATATTGTTCCCAGCACAATTTGTACAAAACAGGAAATTATTATTATCAACTAGAGCTGACCTACATACAACACAAAATATAGAGGAATAATTATATGATCTTTTATAAATATAAAAACAATCATTGGAAACTGATACATTTCCTTCTAGAGAATTATTTGAAATATAACGTTCAGTTATAGACTTTAATCCCTAGATGCTACCTGTTATTTTTGTACATTTAATAGCAGTAATATAGAATGATAATATAACAATACTAACCTTTTTAATTATTACTGCAAAACAGGAAAAAATTAAAACCGAACACCATCCCACATCCAGGCGGCCATATTCCAAGTCGAAATCAAAGTCAGAGACAAAGGTGGCGAGAACAAAGTTGTCATGTGAAATTTTTTTATGCCACTAATACCAACAATATAATAAATTATCATAGACAAGAAGGAGGAGTATCAAAGCATAGATAAAAGTTCAAAATGTTGACAGATCAGTTTTTGCGTCAGTCGACGAGTTGCTGTCAGTTTTGTACCTGATGCGATTCCCTTTTAGTGTGCGAAATCTTGTGAATTCGATAAAACGTTTGATATCTGATCGTATACGAGATAATTAACATTGTTTGTTTGTGTTTTTTCTGCGTTTTGAGATGGCTAATCCTTCACAAACACTGATGCATCCAGAGATCGCCACCAGCTCGACTGTTACAACAGTTACAGAAGAGGCACAGGTAAAGTGTTATCGTTATCATACTTGTTTATTTAATATATGCACGCTAAACTATATCGGATGTGACGTGATGCTTTACTCATAATAGATAATAAATCAAACCTGCTTCATAGTAAAGTAGTTATGAAGGTCGATGAGTTTGTAGTACGCTGCAGTGTATTGTATCATAGTTTAACCAATAATAAACTTACAAAATGCTCAACCAGCGCATTATTTCAAATTGTGGAAGATTTCGGAATAAACTCGATCATATTATAAAAACTTTTTCATCGAGTTGTGCAGATCCAAGTCCTTTATCAGGAATAAATGTACTAGATTTGACTAGGATAGTAGCGGGACCATATTGCACTATGCTCTTAGGTGATCTTGGAGCGAACGTTATAAAAGTTGAGCACCCACAGGGCGGAGATGAATCTCGCAAGTGGGGTCCTCCTTTCTTGAACGGAAGTAATGAATCCTGTTACTTTGCGTCCTTGAACCGAAATAAGAAGAGTGTCTGTGTGGACATGAAGTCTCCCCAAGGTAAGTTTTGATAATCTTTATTATTTATTTACAATCATAATATTGTTTCACTTTTATCTTGAAATTGACTACCCCTGCTAACTTTATATTATTAAGATTTTGATCAAACGTACATGGCTGTAATCCGTTTTCAAAGATAAAAAATGAAAAACTATGACGTAGTTTAAAATTCACGTACTGTATTCATTACTCGCGACTAGTGTTTGAGGATTCTAATCCTCAAACAACATTAATTTTGGGCTTGCCTCAACTTTCCATAGGTACTCGCTGTCCCTGTATTTATTTATTTGTAATCGCCTGACGATGACAATATGAGTCCTTGAACACTAGTCGTGAGTAATAAAAGTCAGTACGTAGATTTTGAACTACATAATTGTCTTTCATTTTTTACCGTGCTAACTTTAGTATGTCCGTTGTGTAAATGCTTAGATTTTTTTTTTTTTTTATCTTGTTGATGGGGCGTAGCTTGGGGCTACTTTGGCATCTCGACCCTTGGGATCTTTTATGCCTTCCCCTCCTTATCCCACTGTGGACTTTAGATAGTTTATTGTGCTACCCCTTGAAATGAAGTCGAACTCTTCTGGTTTGGGGTAACCCATGCCCAGTATTGTTTGTCTTCTTCTTGCAAGAGCGTTACAGTCACATAGGAGATGTTCCAGATTAATAGTGGAGTTACATTTGTTTAAAGTTGTTATTTTTAGGTAGAGACATCATATATGACTTGGCAAAACAGTGTGACATATTGGTGGAGAATTACGTTCCCGGGAAACTTAACGAATTTGGTATCGGATATGAAGATCTTCAGCCAATAGCACCACACCTGATATATTGCTCCATTACAGGCTATGGCCCTGATGGCCCTTATGCATCCAGACCAGGGTTTGTACACACTGATATATTTGTACGGAATTTAAGTGTTGTCCGATATATGTAGAAATAGAGCTTACTGCAGGGTTAACTGTCAGACAAGCTGTCATACTCTTTTGACATTTATTATCAGTATACTGTGGCCAATCATCGTGAATAGACTCATGCTTAAATAATTCTACCAAATTATACAAATTTATTTTTGAAAATCACTGTATTGTTCAAGCGTGAGTCTGTTCGTGATGATTTGCCAGAGTATACTGATAATAAATGTCAAACTGCATGACAGCTCGCTTGACAGTAAACCCTGCAGTAAGTTCTGCCCAAGAAAAAAACACTGATCAACAATAGAAACGGAGTATTGAATGTTAATTTCGTTTGTTATAGATATGATGTCATAGCAGCTGGTTATGGTGGATTAATGAGCTTTACAGGCGAAGAAGGAGGCGGGCCTGTAAAGGTTGGTGTGGCCATGACCGACATAGCGACGGGATTGTTCGCATACGGCTCCATAATGGCGGCACTGCTATTAAGACAAAGAACAGGAGAAGGACAGAAGATCGACTGCAGTCTATTAGGAACTCAAGTGGCTTCGTTGATAAATTTGGGTTCAAATTACATCAACTGCGGACAAATAGCAGTCAGAAGAGGGACCGCTCACGAAAGCATCGTTCCTTACCAAGCCTTTGCTACGTCAGACGGACATTTAATCGTTGGGACCGGATCAGATAAACAGTTCCAAGCTTTATGTACACTGTTAGACATTCCGCATATCGCTAACGACGAAAAGTTTTGTACCAACATTCAGAGAGTGAAAAATCGCAAGGATTTAATCAACCTACTTCAAAATATATTCAATTCGAGGTCAACTCAACAATGGATGGATGTATTCGAAGGTTCACCTTTTCCTTACGGACCAGTAAATTCTTTAGACGCCGTATTTGCCGATCCACATGTCAAACATTTGAATATGGTCAAAGAATTGGATCATCCGGTGGCCGATACGGTGAAAGTCGTAGGTCCTCCAGTGAGATTCAGTCAAGGTGGCAACTTCGTTAGAAGCAGACCTCCGCTGTTGGGTGAACATACGACACTTGTATTAAAGGACCTTCTTTGTTACGATGAAGATAAAATTCAATTTCTCAAGGATACTAAAGTCATTGTAACTTGAATTCAGGCCGTTATTTTTAATAACCTAACTGTACTCCATATTTTTTCTTAATGACCTTACGTCACCTATTGTAAAAAAGTTGTACTTTTACATAAGTCAGAAACCTTTGCGGACATGAGCGCAACAATTTAACACAGTTTCGTCTCAATTGGATGAACGGTTTAGCAATGCACAAAGGACTGCCAGAGAGGCATTTATTTTTATAGTATAAGGATATAAAATTTGTACTTAAATAAATATATTTTAATACATATCACCTGTGTATTTTTTCGCCTTCTAAGTAAGTGTCCTAATATTTGACAATCAGAAACCATTATTTTCTGCATGCATTAAGCAAATCTGAATGCAACATTATTATTATAAAAATTCTGTTACATTTTCCAGTCGTCACAACCTCCGGTCGCTGTGCTCAAATTACGGAAACCTCGAACAGAGAAAAAAGTGGAATGGACAAATGACACAGTAGATAATGAAAATATGAATAAAAAGAAGAGTAAATGTGAGTATTTTTTATTATTTAACACTATTAAAAGTTAATTAGTGCAGATTTTAGGAACAGCAAACCATATTTGACAGAAACAACTGAATCTGCTTTCTTTGTTTTTTTTTTTCATTATTTAATTATTGTTCTTCTCTTTTTTTTCTAAATTTAAAACATTTCGTGCACAGATAATGTTGCCAACATCAAAATTATTTTCAAATTTAAAACACATTCCATCGTTTTTTTCAAGTCTATTTGACAGTGGCACATGGATGTATAATACTTCTAGTAAACTGGATTCATCTCTTGGCCGACTATTGCGGTTCTAGGGGAAATGGCCAGTTAGGCAAAAGAAGCAAAATGGAGGATTTTCCATACTAAACGGGCTATAGGAAACTGCGGTTTTCACATGGATTTTTGGTTTTCACTGTTTATATTTTAACTGAAAATGAATTATAAACATCATATTGACATAATTATAGGACCAAGGGATGTAAATAGTCCGTTAAGCAGGATTTATAAGCAATTTTTTTAACAGAGGAAACAGCGTACGATGGAAGTAAATTAAATAACTTTTATTTTATTGTCATTAATTACAACATAAATCAAACATTGCACAAAAATTCATAAATACATACACATTAGCTTTAAATAACAAAAAATATGAAAAACTAAATTCCTACATAATAAATGATATATTTAAAACGTCTTCACATCCGTGATATTCAATATCATAATTAGTGATAGGCAACTACTGAAAACTCATTTTTTCACAATTTTTTTTCTTAAATTATGCAAAAGGTTTAATTCTTAAAGGGAAATCTGAAAAAAGAATAAGAAAAATAAATAAAAGTAATTTAATTTACTTCCATCGTGTGCCGTTTCCTGTGTTATAAAATTGCTCATAAATTCTGATTAATGGACTTTTTACATCCCTTGGTCCTTTAATTATGACAATATGATGTCTATAATTCATTTTCGGTTAAAATATAAACAGTGAAAATCAAAAATCCATGTGAAAACCGCAGTTTCCTATAGCCCGTTTAGTATGGAAAATCCTCCATTTTGCTTCTTTTGCCTAACTGGCCATTTTCCCCAGAATCATACAGAATGTATAGACAAACACCTATGTTCTCCATCCAGTTTACTAGAATAGTATTATAGATCCATGCAGTGGCACTTTATTGTCGTGGCGATCGTCTTTAGCCAGCATATTCCATCTAAACATGTAATGTTGACAATGTCAAAATTATTTTAGTCATCGCAGTTAACAATAGAAATATGGATTATTTAATTTATGTGGTTGAATAACATTGTTTCAGGTTGCTGCATATTCGAAAAGAAAAGGCAGATTGGTGAATCGGATTCGGAGAATTCAGATGACGAATGCGAAAACTGTTCGGGTCACGTTGAGAGAAAGAAACATCAACCGTCTCCTCATCAGCCTCCAAATCCTTCCCCAGGAGAAAATCTAATGCAGACTTCATAAAAACATAATAGGATGACATTAGTTCTTTAGGTCAACAAATTAGGATAAAATGTAATTTGTTATTAAGATGCTTTTTACCAAAAAGTTGTATTTGTTATACGAGTTTTTTGATAAACAAATTGTTGAGGATTTTGAGGGTGATTGTGAATCGTTTAGGCGTCGGATGATAAACGTGGAAATAGGAATAGTATATTATTACATTCGATAGACCTTGAATATATTATAAGAAGACAGTGGAATGGATAGGAGAAATCACTATTTAGTATGAAAAAATATGGGAAAATAGAAATTCTATGGTACTATACTCCATGCTAATTCTATGTACGTAACATCCACTTGTGTTAAAATACTGACGTATAGAATGTCACGAAAAGGATTCGGTTTGCATTCTCTATCGATTTATAGTACGTATGTAGGTTCCTAACTTTATGATAAATTTTGTTACTTAGAAATTTATAGCCATTTTTATGTCCACATAATCTAGGGAATTGCCTGCATTGGGAAGTGAAAAATACATTGTCAATGCCAATATTCATATCCCAGTTCTTATGTCGTAGCAAAGATAACTTTCTAGCCAATTATCAGCCAATCAATCATGTATGTAATCAAATCGATCATCCTTAACGTAGTGAGAAATTGACTGAGTTTTGTATAGGAAATTAAAGGAAATGGTGTGTACGTCCATCAGCTCTGTTGAGAGAAACTGTAATATTAAGAATTTTCGGTACAAGTCACAATGACAAACACACCACTAACGCCAACTAGTGGTAATTCAAAGTACTAAAAGAGAGCCACCCAGGTAGTACTTAATATATTATGTCGCTGGAGCCACCTATGTTTGAAGGAATATTATGTTTCAATTCAAACATAGGTGGTGGTATTCTAGTACCTTGAATTACCACTAGTTGGCACTAGTAGTGGATTGCTCATTGAGACTTGCACCTATTTTTTTTATAAACGCTGTAGACTCCGTACAATTATTTATTTTGTTAAATTAATTAACAATGAGTTACTAAATGATTGTCTTAATTTATACTACCCATATATATTAGCAAGAGTCTACAGTTGATTATAAAGTAACTTACACCATAACTATGCGGGTGCGTAAATTCAATCATAAGAATGTAGCAACCATGCGGTGTCCATTTTACATGAACTGGTATCCTAAAATCACCCTGAGACAGATTTGTGCCTATTGGGGTGATAATATAAGCGTTAGATTTTATATTGTTTGTGTTTTTGTCTTAACAAAGGAATTATTAATATTACTTGTTATACATAGTTTAGTTAGCAGATTCCATTTGTATAATAATTTTAATATTTTATAAGAAAGATCCAATGATTAGCAGCGGAGCTTAGTGATGGGCGATTAATCATTAGCACATTCGATCACATCGACTGTAAAAAATATCACAACCATTCTGTCGTATTCGAGAAAAGCAGAGAGCGCAAATCAATCATTACAGCAATAATCGTGAGTGATATTGCGGGCGACTACTATTTGACTTATAAAATTAATCCACTTACAATTATCAAATTCTATCACGATTAATTAACTGTACTGAATTATTCCATAGTTTCATACATCGTAAGTTGATTATTCCAATTGTTTGTAAATTACAAACGACTTTGATTATTTGACTGTTAAATACGGTGCTATCGCCCATCACTAGTATTATTATTATTATTATTATTATTAATTTTGGGCAAGCAGCCTAGGCTGATGGGCCCAAATCAATGTCTGTGCCATCTGTCGTTCTGAGAAAGTCATCTAATCTGTTCTTGAACGCGTTCACTGATGGTGCTTGTATTACACTTTCGGGTAAACGGTTCCACATATTCACCACTCTATTGCAAATAAAGTTCTTTCTCGGATTACTGTGAAACCGCTCCTTGGTGAGCTTCATTGAATGTCCTCTCAAATGGGTATTTGTATTCAGAGTATAAATGGAGCCGATATCGGGAACATCATAGTAGCCATTCATAATCTTATACGTCTCGATAAGGTCACCTCTAGATCGCCTGGCTTTAAGTGTTGTGAGTCCCAGTCTGGTGAGCCTCTCCTCATAACTCAGGTCTCGGATGGCCCGTGGTACCTTTGTTGCCCTTCTCTGAACTCTCTCCAGAAGATCAATATCCTTGCAAAAATATGGACTCCAGACCTGGTAAGCATATTCAATCATAGGTCGCAAGTACTGCTTGTATATCCTCACAAGTAAGTCCTCAGAGATACTCCTGAAAGTTTTCCTGATGAGGAATAATAAGGAATTTGCCCTTTTTACAATTGATAAGATGTGCTCTTCCCATTTGAGATCGTTCGCTATTATTACTCCTAGATCCTTCTGCTCCTTTACTGAGGCAACCTGGTTTCCGGACAAGTAATATGAGGTTTGCGGATTGTTTTTTCCCATGTGGAGAACAACACATTTATCCACGTTCAGTGTGAGTAGCCATTCTCTTGTCCATGAGGCCAATTCATCTAAACTATTTTGCAACAGCCCATTGCTCAACAAGGGATTTGCAAAAAACTTGGTATCATCAGCAAAAAAATTCTTTTGGGTTTGAATAACATCTTGGAGATCTGCAATGTACATTATGAATAGAATTGGTCCGAGCACGGATCCCTGCGGGACGCCACTGTGAACAGGTCTCGGGTCTGAGCAGGTATTGCCCAGGCGGACCTGGAATGTACGGTCCGTCAAAAAGTCCGATATCCAGCGCAAAAGTCTCCCTCTGATACCGAGAATCTCCAGCTTGTAGATTAGGCGGTTAATCGGAACGCGGTCAAAGGCCTTTTCAAAGTCCAGGTATACAACGTCTGTAGGTATTCCAAGATTCCAGTTCTGCGTCCACTGGTCAAGACACATGAGCAGGCTCGTAACAGTAGACCTGCCAGGCATAAAGCCGTGCTGCTCAGCTGGAATAATGTCGTTCTGTGAGATAAATCTTCTTAATTCTGACGCCACAATCTTTTCCATTACCTTACAGGCGATGGATGTGAGACTTATTGGGCGATAGTTGGATGGCGACAGTCTGTCTCCCTTCTTGTATATTGGAGTCACAAAGGCATGTTTCCAGTCTACTGGAAGCCTACCATTTTCCAGTGATTGTTTCATAATTAATGTAAGGGGTTGACTCAGAGATGATGCACAGTTTTTAAGAATTACAGATGGAAGGTTGTCAGGACCCATTGCACTTTCCGCATTGAGATTCTTCAAGTGTTTGTACACTGCATCACTAGTAATTGTCACATGCTCGAGTTCTTGTTCGACGCGGTGCATCGCAGGCAACGAAGAGATAGGAGGCTCCCGGACAAACGCTTCTACAAACTGGTTAGCAAATAATTCAGCAACTTGTTTAGGATCACTTGTCACCTTACCACATTTGTCTTTTAAGGATGAGGGCGTAGATGCCTTGGAGGTGAGATTTTGACGGATGTAGTTGTAAAATGGCTTGCTACCGCTATCAACCAGGGTGCTCTCAAACTGCCTTCTAGATTCTCTGACCATTCCGACCAATTTGTTGTTTATGCATCGGTACTGCTGGTAGTGATCATGGCATCCAGTCACTCTATATCTTTTCCAAAGTTTTAGTTTCTCATTACACACCTTGATAATATCTCTAGTTATCCATGGTTTCAATTTATTCCCTTTGTTATATTTAACAGTTTCTGGGGTATGGTGCCCAATAATGTCTTCAGCTTTGGTCCTAAAAATTCGCCAACTGTGGGAGATATCACCTCCTGGTAAGCACAGGTCAGCCTGAGAAAATCGCTGAGAAATCCCATCAAAATCAGCTTTGAAGTAGTTTTTTCTCATTTTTATCTCTGCTGGTTCTCCACACCCAACCTCCAGCTGTATATTAATCATTAGCACACAGTGGTCACTTTTACCGATGTTGGGTAAGTACTCAATGTCCGAGATCATCGCCTCATCATTACAAAGCACTAAGTCAAGAAGTGATGATTCATTGTTTCTAAATCTGGTGGGCTGAGTCACTAGCTGGTTCATGTTACTGTCTTGGTACATATCCACAAATATTCTCTCCACGGGAAATAATCCCACCTGCGCACTTGTTTGATCCCACTGAACCTGCGGGAGGTTGAAGTCACCGCACACTATCGCTGTGGAACTAAAGCTTATTTCCTTTATTTTCTCAAAAAGTACTTTTTCATAATCGTTTATAGAGTAGGTTGTAGGTCTATATACTCCACCCAATACAATTTCAACATTCTGGATCTTAATCTTTAGCCACAGTGACTCACACATTCCACCGTTAACAGATGCATCCTGCACCTCCGCCGTGATACATATCCCATTGTGGGTGTTTTTCACATATATGGCTACGCCACCTCCCTTGCGATCATTACGATCACATCTGTGCACTGTGTATCCATCTATTTTGATAAGGTTATTGGGAATTGATTCATGTAGATAAGTCTCCGTGACAACAATGAAAGCAGGGTCGTACTTTTTCACTGCTAAAATAAACAAGTCGTATTTTGCCGGTAAGGATGCCAAATTCGTATATAAAATGGGAAACTGCTGTATGATTGGTTTGTTGTTTACAATATTGTGTTTTTTGACTTTGTTATTGTGGGGGAGCCACTAACAAATTTAATAATTAAATCAGTTTCCCCATTCGCTTTCCTCTCATCTATCTCAGCCTTGATCAATTGGAAATATTCCCTTTGCAAGGGTGTTTCATCACTTTTCACTCTCAACTTTATCTTTTTCTTGTTTTTTAACACTTGTATGACATTGTGTTTGCTCTCCAAAGTCATTATAATGGGCCTAGGTTTGTTTGCGTTTCTTTTACCAAATCTAGCGTATGACACTATCTTTGAATCAGTTACAGTATTGATGATTTGCTTTATTTCCTTCTTCTCCTTGTCTGTGTCTGCTTCGGTTGCCTCAGGAAAATCAAATATAACAAGATTTTTACTCCTTCTTTTCCTCTCAGCCCACTCTTTAAAGATCTCCTCCCTCTGTCATAGACCTCCTGTACTTCAAATGCTTAATCTCCTCCTGGAGGTCGGAGACAAGTTTAATTAATGTTGGTATCTGCTTCATGTTGTTATCGCAATCCCCACACACAAATTTGAGAGCAGTTTTACTTTTGAGTTCAAGTACCCTCATCTCTGTAGCAGTAACACCAGCACATTTAACACACAAATCCTTTGTGCAATACACACATTTCACTCCCTCTGATGCCTTAAGCACTCCACTACACTTTGCACACTGTTGCATACTGGAAAATTTAAGTTAAACAGCTATAAAAACGAATTTTCTCAGGACAGACAGCACAGAGCAGTTTTCACTGACAGTAGTATTGTTGCAATCCAGTTTTCACTGACAGTAGTATTGTAGAGATTAAGAAAAAAGCAATTTAATAATAGTATATTTAATTTGTAAAGGCAGCTTATCCAACATGACAAAAACCACTTTTCTGAAATGATTGTATAATCCGATGTTATTTAATTACAAGCTATAACTTCCTATAGAATTATTGAGTTGTACATAGCTACAGTTACCATAACTCGTTCAATCATGACGTGTGGATTGGTAGTTCTGTAATAGGTACTTTAAAATCCATCAATATTGAATAGCTATGTCCCGAACATTTGAACCTCTATAACTGACGTAGGAAGATGTTTCTTTGGGTCGTAGTTTAAATCGATTAAAATAAAAATGTAATTCTTTTGTACAAGAAAAGTATGAAATATGAACCTGAATTATCATGCCACAATGCATGAAATATCTCGACTCTGACCTCACGGGAGTATTGTGAAATACAACATGTACAGAATCAAAAACCTGAATGGGGTCTGTGGTATTTTGTTTGAGTAGCTGAATATCCTTGATCGTGGTTGCCAGCAGTCAACGAGATAATTAAGTACATACTGTGTTGTGTGTCCATTTAGTAGTGAAATATTTCATACATTTTTTGTATTCAAATCTGGAGAAACAGACGTGAATTGTCGCGATCTGATAATAACTAGGTTCTAACTGTCAAATTTAAAGAACTTAGAGTAAAATGTTAATGTCACATTGTAATCTACGAGTACAAATACATCTAAAATGGAGTAGTTTTGTAAATAACAAGAGTGATAAGGTTCCATCTGTGTGTGTAAAATATGTGTTTGAAACTTTGATCTCATCTTTCTCAGTATGTATTTTGGTCTTGTCGGTTAGAACCTTTTTATTCTCGGGTGACGATATTAAAAGACGGTTAATTATGTACAAGTTTGTTTCTTTATTTTAAATATATATGTATATATACAAAAAGAAAATGTGTTTACAATGATAACCTGAATACAAAGTCTTTGTGAGGTTAAGCCAGAGAGGTATGAAAATGGAGCCAGATTATAAGGATGACAGGTGTAAATCCTGCCAGAGATGAACATATTTTAAGTAGAAAGTGTGAGATGAATTGCATGAATGTGACAGAAGCAAGAAGTTTGGCACTATCCTCACAGCCTACCACGAGAGTTGGAAGAGATCACAGCATTGTGTAAGCTCACCCTAGTGAACAAGTGTCATACTGCTTGAAATTTTAACAAACTTCTGTATTTTGTTCGCTTAAAGTGGAAATAAATAAATAAATTATACTTAAATAAACAAACATAATATTTGTGAGCAATGAGCAAAGACTACACGGAGAAACACACGTCAAAATAAGCACACAACAAATATTGTCGGAATTGGCAAATGTTGCCCCAGGCACAAAGTGTTGCTTAAACTAGCCTTTGTGCAAAACAATCTCCTGTGGCAGACCATTCCAAGCATACACAGCTCTACAGGATGAGAAATGCTCCCAGGGATTCTGCTTGAAACTGTGTTTGTTTAGCTTCAAACCGGGACCTCTTAAATTTGTGTTTTTGTTGTGGCAGAAGATCAGATACTCAGATTGTAAATCCCCTCATTGGTACGCTTTTGATGACACTTGATTTCCCGTGTTTCTCCTGTGCAGTCTTTATGTATTTGTATGTCAAATATTGTCTCTAAATGCAACGCCTTCAGGTTGCCCTCTTCCGCTTATTCCAAGTCTTTTTGAGGAAGATCTTGATCTCCATACCTGCAATTAAATATTAACAATAAATATGCGTTTTATTGGATTGAAATTATATAAAAAACATTATTTCTAGTGGAAAAAAACTAATATAATTTTATGAATGGGTGTCTGAAATGTCTAAAAAGGTTACTGCTATTTTAAAACTTCCAACCCTGAAAAAATGACAGAACCGTGGAGATATGATCGAGATATAAAATCTCAAACGTCCATTATCGCTGCATTGATTTTGACAACTTTTTTTACAATGAATCGCGATCCACAACCGAGGGGACACCAAAAAAAACTGAATAGAATATCCTTTTCCTTGAATCTCAGGAAGCACTTCCCGACCAATAGTAGATGCCTGGCACAGTTTGCCGGAGGAAGTCATATCTGCTGGTACGCTCCAGCGATTGAAAAACCACTTGGATAAACATTACGCTGAGAAGCACACGATACGTACTCCGTAAGTTGTGGCATCTTCAATTTCTTTACTTTATAGATGCGTTTACGACAATACTATATTCACGTCAGTCTAGATAATGGTTCATACATTTACTAATTTCAATTTGTAAGTGCGTTTACGAACCCTAATAGAATAATCATCGCTGGCTGTGACGCACATGTGGGTGTCCACTGGATTGAAGGCGATGGCATTCACGCAATCCTCGTGTGGTAAGTAAGTCAGGCAGACTCCATAATATCTGTCCCATATGTACGCTGCACAGTTCTCTGCACCACTAAAATTAAAAATTACCTTATAGTACACCAACATAATACAGACGAAGCCTGCGATAGTAGAGTACAAGCCTACATCCTCGAATTCCATCACCGCCACGAGTGGTGACGTCACCTTGTATCGGTGACAAACACCTTGTCTCGGTGACAAACACTTGAACTACGGAATATTTTTTCTCATACAATTTTGATGGTGTAATCATCGTCAAATGTCAGTTGGGCCCGGCCTCCATGAACAATATGGCGACGGCCTCGATACAGACTACGGCAGAGACAAATGCGATTTTGAAAAGAAAGTGAATTTTACCAATTTTTTATAATCACTTTGACAGTGAATGGCCTTTAGCCAGATCTATAGAAATTCTACAATTAGTGTTGCCACTATGGTTGCCAAAAAGATACAAGTAGGGCCTTTATCAAAAGCCACTTCTTTCTTGACAGAGTGTAACTTATGGAATTATTTTAAGGTACAGCCTTTTCAAAATGCTCTCTTTCCATTCATGTGAGCAAAAGCATTGATAAAAGCTGGAAGAGATTGCCGTATAATGATAAGCTCGCCCCAGTGAGCATTCCTTATTACTCCTGCAAATGCATATTGCCTTGCTTTTTATGCTTTACGTAATGTTCACTTAACGTCGCCGCCCACAAGCTTTTAGTGTATATGAGTAAAAAGGCATGTGGATGGAACGTTTGTCTTAGCTCGTGTACATAACTGACCATTGACACCTTTTGACTCATGAACACAAAAAGCTTGGGTCGCTCGAGCACAAAGAATAAACAAATAAATAGTAGATAGCGAGCACATACCTGGCAACATATTTGTCACAGACGTCTAAGAATATAAAGAAACATTCAGAGTTTGGCGTGTATGCCTGGTGCGCTCTCAGCATGTTCCCTACAGGAGTGATGCTTGTCAGGTCTATAACGTGTATGTCTATGTGGGACGCTATAGGTGGCGGGTTTAGGGGATTTTCTATTGTGTAGTTCTCGGGCCATGGTCGACTGTTTACATACAAATACCTGCAAATAGGTAATTCTTTGTTAATTTTTTTCATACACAAATCCAAATACTTTCCTGCACACCTTGCACTAGGCTAAAAGCCTGTATCGCAAAGTGTGGAATACATCCCTACCGCCGGGGTTCGAACCAGGCACCTCCCATTTGAGAGAATGCCGCCTCAACCAACTGCGCCAACCATGTACTCCATTTCAATAATATCGAAAGCCTAAAATATTTATTTCGATTTTTTTTGTTTTTTGTCAAAATCGAGAAAGTAGTTTGTGAAATATTGTCGAAAAACCTAAGTGAGAAATTTTCAAAACCCCATAACTCCAAAACCGTTGATTTTTGGTCATGCATTCATTAATATATTTTCATCCTCTCAAGAGATTTTATAATATGGAAGGAAAACCCTGTACAACAAATCTATTATACTATCTATCACTTACTTGTGATCTGGCGATAACGCCATTCCAATTATGTGTCCGTGTAAATCAATAAGTTTATCGGGAACGTGAAATTTGTCTTTAACTGCATTATAATCCGCATAGTCTATATCGACTCCTTCATTTTCCCTTTCCCGTTCTCTCTCCCTAGCCGCGATTCTCTCCTTTATGGACAGCCCTGGTGATATTCTGTTAGGGAAGTCCACACGGTCAATTCTTTTAAAGCCAATCTGATGTGGTGTGTATGTATCCACACCAGTGGTGAATATTAATAATTTGTTCTTTAAGTCGTCTTCATCATGACTAGACACACTACTGCTCTCAGGATCTGATTCACTGGATACCTAGAACAATGTCAAAATTTGAAGCATATCTGATTTTTTAAGATATTGGTTTGTTAGAGAGAGTGCAGACGAGCTACCGAAATACCTAGACAACCAATGTAACTACATTAGTCCAGAAGATGGCCCTAGCAAGTGGGCCGAAAGCTCGACAACATCAACAACGTACACACGGTACACCAGAGAAGAATGGAGAAGATATAGTTTTGCGAGTTGGAAAAAGAAAAAAATACTCCGATAATCCCTTCAAACCCCCATCACAAATTTGAAAAACAATGTTGCCAGTTTATTCTAACAATCCAAAAATTGCAAATTTTTTTAAACAACAGTTCTGAAATATAATTTGAATGTAGCGAAAAAATGTAACCATATCTTATTATCGCATAAAGCAACACTGAATCAAGTTTGCTCTGTGAGACTTCTAAAAAAATAGACTATAAGGATAGGAAGTCTGGCATTCTGTTCTCTCTGCCTATCCCGCAAGTGACAGTACAGCGTTTAATACATTGTTTGCAGTGTCCACTACGTCTCTACACTATGTATAACAAATTCTTACTCATGAATGAATGACACATACATCGTCTAGTGAAGACATGGAGCCGTCTTTACAGTTCCTGTACTCCGGGGAGTACACTATGGGGGGCTGCTTCTCATTCCTCTTGGTCACCTTACTTCCCACAGAGGTTGACGTCTCACTACAATCTAATTTTGAATTGTCTTCACTCTCGTTTCCCATCCACAAACAGTTACTAATCAATATTGACCTGGAAAGGAATTATATTTCATTAAAATGCAATATTTTTGGGATAGGTAGGGTTGCCAGATGTCCCAGTTTACCGGGACTGTCCCCAGTTTTACGCCTCGTGTCCCAGCGTCCCGAACAAACCTTTCGGGACGCTTAAATGTCCCGGTTTTCGGAAACATTGGTATTTTCTTTCAATTTTTGATAATATTGTTGTATTTAAGTTACGCATTAGCGGTTCGTAAAATTTTCGATTTAGGAGTAGATCCTGACATTTTTTTCACGGAATTCTCTGAATTTTTTCTAGGGACTCCCTCCTGTCAAATTTTTTTTTTTGATACAATTAATAATTTTTTTTTCTTTTCAATGAAGATTTTTTCATCTATTTATTTATTTACATACCTTACACTGCTTGCATTAGGATTATAGAACCTATAAAGTGGAGTTATTATAGGCGTGTGCTCCGAGTCAGGTTCCTGCGATGCTTTGTTAATCCACAATAAACTGGAACTTGTCAGGTGCCCCAACCAGTGGAGTTCCCCTGATATTAAGTGACTTTCTCCAATCCAACAACCAAACAAGTCGTAGGGTTTATTTACTACTCTACATTGTAATGAGAATTCATCTGAAATACACATATAACATTACATTTAATTTTCTATTCCGCAGTCTCAAAATATGTAGGTTAGCTTTGTTTTTACTAAATCTTGGTTTGGAGATATACCTAAATCATTTTAGACATTGAACTGGATTTTTCTGCATTGCGCAGATGAAAATACATTCGAAATAAACCCAAATAGATTTTTGTGCACTTCACAGAAAGCTTGAAAAGATTATGTTGTGAAGTGGAGTAAGTCGACATCTTTATAATTGCTTCATTTCTTAATCTATCTGTCAGTAATTTAATGTTAACACTATAGTACGTGTCTAAGTTCTACTTACATATTTGTGTTTTGGTTATTACTATTATTAATATTATACATACACAACACAGAATGATAAAACAAAAAAATAAATATTAATAAACATACTTATTAATGAAAATACAGCTATTTCTCCGGATGTACTAAGATGAGAACCAAAGTGGACGCCACTGACTAGCAGCAAAGTATCTGAGCAATTAAATTGACTAAACTGTGTATATTTCCATGAGAAATCTTTCATATTATGTTGATACTTTAATGAGCAGGGATATGTTGAGTTCCATACCTGAAAAATACATCAAATTATTTATTTATTTATTTCCAATCATACACGGCCTCTTAGGCCATTAGTACAAAATATACGAGTATTATATTGTACTCCTGAGTTCAATTACAAATGGTAATGATTATGCAGGCATAATTGTTTGATAATACAGGGCATCGAAAAAGATGGACCCCATTTTAAAAGGTATAAATTTGGAAGCATTCGTGTTAAATGAGTAATTTTTTCACTGTATGATAACTGATGAATATAAGTTTTATTTGATGCACAATGCAATGCAATAGCGCATGCACAGACTAACTGCGCTGTCGACAAAGCCAATCGGCACTATTCATCTGCATTGAGAACTGTGGACTCACGCCATTATAGTCACTTAAATACAAACCATAACAGTGCCATCTTTAGATGTTGATGCAAACATCTTTCCATTATGAGAGAAAGACACGTGGAGTACTTGGTGTGAGTGGGCGTCAATACATTCACTGAGGATGATGGGGACATCACAGTGGAGACGTTTGTACTCCTCATACCATCCAGCGGCTCCTGGAAAACATAATTCATAATGACTCTATAACCTAAAACAAGCAAAAGGAGCGTAGGAAGACCTCAGGCAAGATGGTCTGACGATGTGAGGCGAATCGCAGGAAGCAAGTGGATGCAGCATGCCCAGGATAGGGATCTGCGGAAAGTCAAAGGGGAGCCCTATGTTCAGCCTTGGAATTAAAACGGCTGAGAAAGAAGAAGAATAACGACTTATTTGTCAAACAGTCCATAAAATTCAATATACTGTTGTGAGTTTCAAAGTAAATAGATATAATACACCTTAAAGGTTGCCACAAAAGAGACACTCTCGGGTTAATTAAGAACAAGAGTTTTATGTGCTGGCAACTATGTTATTTCTGTTGAAATACGAGTGTTGCCAAAAAGCTACATGCAGCAACCTCACCGAAGACCATTGTTTTTTTGACAAAGTGTATTTGTATTAGTCAATATACAGAGTATTGGCCTACTATTAGGTAAGAACCTTCCGGTGGACTCTAGCTCCAGCGTAATCAACACTCCGCAGTACTGGAGCTGATGTCTGGCACCTTCTACTATTGCACCATTAAATTTAGTGTAGTAATAAAATCAAAGTAAGGAAGTTCAAAATCAAAATGAAGAGGAAATACGTCAGACAAGACACTAGCAAGAAAATATCTGACATACCTGGCATCACTCCTATTGTTGGATTAATCCTATAGTCTCGTATAAACAAGTGTTTCCATATTATATCATCTCGGCTGATCCTCCACCAGGCTCGACACACACGTCCTGCTTTGACAAGTTCTTTAGCCTTCAGATAACCAAATATATACAATAATACTGAATCAGGTGCATATCCCCAGTCACGTTTATCACTCCAATAAGATGTCACTAGTTCCGCAGGTATCCCCATTGCAAATATCGTCTCTGAAAGTCGCGAACACAAGTGTTATGAAACGGCTTGTATCTTGAATAATCTGTGATATTATTTCGATAATGCGACTACTGCATAACAATAAAGTCCAGATTAATGAGAATTAATTAACAAATAAATCTTACAACTCACTTTTACATAAAAATAACAATATAGGACATTCTACTTGAAAAACTGTCACATAACTTGTTTGTCACACAACTGTCATCTGTCAAGAATAATTTGCATAGACAAAAGAAAATTTCGGGCAAAATGCAGTGTTGCAACATAAGAATATTCATCAGGACTTTATCTTAGGCAAAATTCTTATATTTTGTCCGAGACCGCGGCGTTTTCAAAACATTTTTTTACTCATAAAAACTTACTTTTTTCTCATATAAAATTACATGCATACCCAAAATAGAAATTAGAAAACTCACTAATAATTACATTTAATTGCACAGGGGTGCACAAAGATCCTAACTAAATCAAAAAAGCCAAAGGCATGACAAAATATAATGGATTAAAATATTATTTTGTTCCTATGGATACCACTGTTTGACATTATTGAAACCATCTTTGTACATGCTGTGAAGTTAATTAATCAATATTATCAAATATTATGCATTTATTTTGTAATTTCCATGTGTTCCCTTCGATTACATAATGTGTTTTTGATCTGTTTGATAAAATGTCATTTTGTGTAGATGTTGTATCAGAAGATTCATTTTATGAAAACCTCGTATTAGGCGTGACTAAAATTCTCGGTAATGACTGATGAAAATCTAAATTATACAGAAAGTTGTCTCTCTTTCCACTAATTTGTTGTGTATTTTTTAAATCTTCAGAAAGCAATGAACGGGTGTCAAATGTTACGGTTGAAAAAAAATTACCTGTGGATAGAATCGCATTGAGTTCGTGGGAACAAAAGCATTCTGTTACTCTTCCAGAAGACATTAAGAATTTTTATTTATCGACTGATGGGTTCAAGCTCAAATGGAGTTTCAAATATACAGGTAAGAGTATTCAAGTATGAAGTACGGTTATTATTAGGGAAATGAGTGACTGCAAGACTGGTGTTATGACAAGAATGAAATGAATAAACTAAGATGTACAGGGCATATTGAGAGAATGAAAGATGACAGGATGACAAAAAAGATATATTTGAGTGAGCGAAGAGGGGTGAGCAAACGCGGTCAACCGAGATTGATCTGGCCGTGGTCTGGCGCTCTGTCCTCTCTGCCTACCAAGCAAGGAATGTGGTATGAGGGCGGGATACATTAGATAGATAATTTAGTAGCTTGGACACAGAGCATTTATTTATTTATTTCATACAGCACACACACAGACATTGGATACACACAGAAACAGTTAGCCATGGGGCATTTGGAGAGCTCAAACAATGACCTATGTAATTATGGTGTACACATTTAGTCGCAATATTATAATATAGAGTCACAACAAATAAGAAATTAAGAAACTAATCTACGAGTAAGGAAGTAAAAACTCTTATTTTTTGTCTGCAGAAGAAGAAACATTACCAGTGGGTAGAATAAGTATAAACTCTCTAAGTGAGCTGACAATGACCCCAGGATTAAAAGAATTATTGGAAGTGACTAATGGGAAGCAAAACAGTTCAACTGATAAACCTAAATTTGGGCCGAGAACTAAAATGTTTGAGTTGGATGACTGCAAAGGGAGTGGAAAGGTAAAATATAATTTTGTTTAACAATTTTTACCTTTCTGTATAAAGTTGTCATAATAACTACTTTTCTGTATAAAATTGTCATAATAACTACTTTTCTGTATAAAATTGTCACCAAAATGCACAGGAAGCAATTTTTAGCAGTTATTCAAAGAGAATGTTGTTTTATACACACATAGCACTATTACTGGTTATATCATTACTGAAATTTATCGTAATGGTATGGTAATTCAGGGATGGGAGTAGTCAAATAAGAATTGTTTCATTTGTATTCTACCTGGGAAACAAACCTGGGACCTCACAAATGCATAATGTAATAACCACTGCGTCAGAAGTTCAAGATGTGTGATTCTTTTGGTATTAATCTAAGCAAAGTAAGAAAATATAATTATTAATTATGTATTTCAGGTATGTTTGATACACTGTGAGAACAACTGGGTGATATGGATGGTTGACATACACGGACACTGGACGTGGCTAGCTGACTCCTTTGTTTACTATTTCCGAATGGCTTTAGTCCACCAGGGCATCCCGGGGTGGCAGGCTACCTTTTCTAAAACGGGCCTTCTTCCATGGAGTGAGGTATACTTTACAATCATACATCTACTTCTTACAAATATTCGAGTTCAAATATTTTTGCACAAATTCTGTGGATTTTAATCACATAGCGAATAGATCATTGGGGTTAGCTGGCAGAAATCGCAACACGCTCTAAGCTCCTCCTAGTGAACAAATATTATAGCATTTATTACTTGTTATGTTAACATGTTTCTTTATTTTGTTCAATTAAAGTGTAAATATAAATGAATAAATGTTAAACCTGCCTACTCCAGAAGTTGTGATGTTATCATTTTCTTACATCACTATGTAGAGGCCTACATGACTAACATATAATATGGGTTAGCTGGAAGAGATCGCTGTATAGTGACAAGCTCACCCTAGTGAGCATTACCTAAACTTGTGGATGTGTAGCATCTTGTTTATTTTTTTACATTTTTCGTGCAATGTTCACTCAAAGAATAACTAAATTGTAATAAAAAAATATTTAATGTATATTTGTAATGTTAACGTATATCTGCGTTTTGTTCACATTCGTCTCGATCTATGTTTACAATCTTCTGTGTTTTAATTGATTTTTTCATCATTTCATTACAGCAACTCTTTCTTTTGTTGACGCCCCATTTATTGGAGGATTACGTTGACGACACTCGACCCAGCAGCGTAAACGTCGGAGACGTTCAACTGAGTCACATAGATCCCAATATCTTCAAAGTCGGCACGAAGCACGCAAACAAAACTCCAGCTACGTCCAAAAACCAGGCGGGCGACGCAAAGTAGGAAGTGAATTGAAAAATTACAGTTTTTGTGATGATTTATTTTATTAAATATTCAAATTGTAAATAAAATTTAATATCATAAAACATTGATTGCATTATTTTAAATATATAATTTTTAGGCGGCAAAGTATTTCCTACAATCACTTATTTTAAGACAGGGCCCACAAACACAACCCTTAACCTGTCTGACAGTTTAAACATAGAAAAATGGTTTCTGTGAGAGAATTGACGCATTTCCTATTACCAAACCTATAAAGTCCCCAGATTTTTTCATTCTAAACGTTACCCCCTCTCTTCATACCGCTGTCTTCTTGCCGAAACATCTATGCATGTATTGCCATTGGACTTTTCTCAAGTTTTGAATATTATTGACATTTCATCAATAATATAATGTTCCTAATTGTATGGCTAGATATGACCATTTGCTTGCGGTCAATTAAGAGTTGTATCGTTTGCAGGCCTTTGTAATTTTTTTTATGTAATGTAAATTGAATGAAATGAGTGATATATAAAAAATATAAGAAGTTTCTTAACAATGGCGTTCAATAATTCTATAAAGTACATAATAATTATAAAATTTGATGTAGCTTTCGTTCAGGCCATAGACGAGGAATAATTGAGATTCATTATTAATATCATTAAACTATCCTAAACAATAATGGAATAAGATGTTTATATAATACAGTACTCCTGTTAATTAATCGTTTAAAGTTAAAATGGCAGATTGATATTTAAACATTTTCTAACTAAGTCAGATTAGGCCAAGTTCTTATATTCACACTACAGTTTCTCGTCAACAGAACCGAGAGACATTCGCACAATGCGGCTTTATCTGAACTCCCTTGGGGAGGATGCAGAATGGGCGTTTTGAGGCTTTATTTTAGAATTGGCTGACTTTAGTGTTCACTTTATGCCCAAGGCAAATGTATAATTTTTGGAAGTTCTATAAGTATGTTTCACAATGAAATAATTTTTTGATTTTATCGTCATCTGTTGAAGAATGGACACAACACGTAGACACACCTCTCGGTTTTGTCAATGAAACACTGTAATATGATTCCAACTGCGCAATGCAGAACAAATCCAGTTGTAATACCTATAATAATTTAGGTACATCACAAAAACATATTCGTTTTCACAAAACGGCAACAAATCGGTTCATATAATTATATCAAACAATATATGATAGCTACTGAATTAAAATGTTAAAATATATCCTATGTAACATTCTGAAACACAAAACATATATTTCTATAAACTTAAATATGTTAAAGCCTAAACTATAATATGACTTATTAAATGGACGGAATTGATAAAAATAAGTCGTAATACAAATATACTGTATAAAAATTACAAACAAAATACAGCGTAGCCTCTTTAATCCAGAACTTGTAAAAACAAACCTCATCTGGGTTAATTTAGTTCGGGTTTTAAATAACTGGAACTTTTTTAAGATACGTTATAAAATACAACACAATTATAAGTTTTCTGTGTAAAACAGTGTAAATGTATTTTCATTATCAATCGTGGTACCCCCTGTGACAGATCGTATTACATCGAGTTCAGATTACAGAGGCTTTACTGTAAAATTAACATTAATTACAAAATAAACAAACAAATTAAAACCTAGTTCAAATCACTCCTTTGCTAATAATACAGTGGAAACAGGTTAACATGAAACATACTCGATACGAAAAGTTGAAACCATCAACAATGAACAATATTCTATTCTTCGAATCTGAATCTCGGTGTTGTTAATGTGTTCGACATTCGTAGAGGAAACTATAAATTGGGTTTCTACGTGCAAGCCAAGTTCCTCTATTTGTCAACATAACGAAATAATATATTATATTTAGCCGTCAATATTTCACGTTAAGCTATTTCCACTAAACAAATACACACTTACTAATAATACTTGCAACATAATACTGTGTAGACTCCTCGTCAAATAAGAGTGACAAAACAATGTAGGGACATTGTCAAAAGAGTAAATTATTCATCTGTTGAATTCCAATCGAAATGAAATGACACTTTTTATAAAAATCATCTAAATATTGTACATAGTGACATTGTTATTTGACGAGATGTCTACGAAGCATTGGTAAATGAATCATCTACGAAATAATAGATGCAACTTATACGGTAATAACAACATTAATATACATACATAGTCATATGAAATAAGATTGTAATAACAACTGTCGGTTTTAACGTTCTGAAGAACATTCGGAAACTGTAGATAAGATAGTTATTGGTATCTTGATTAGAATTTGCACAAAAAATGCTGTGATATCATGAACAAAATGAATGATATTACGTACTAATATACGAACACACGATCCTTCAGTCATAGTATACCATCAGAATATACCGACTTCACGAACATCAGATAAAGTGAGCATTGATATAGAATGATAGATTAAAGTAAATTACCGAAGATGTTTTGGTAATTTGTAATTACTATAATGATACAACTAGTGGAAAAACTGTGCAATTAAATTTTCATGTCGTGGGGTCATTATTGTTATATAATAAAAAACATTCATGCAATAAGAGTCAGAAACAAAACCCCTGGCAAATTTCTATTCTATCCCTTCACGGGAATCAAATCCAGACCAACGCATTTGTATTCTATCCACAGCGGATGGACAGATTGGGGAATTGGTGAATGTTACTTAAGGTAAAGTGATCACATCAAACCAGCCGACGATCAGTCATAAGCCTGATGGAAAGTACATCTTTTGCTGTATGACTGTTGAGATAACTACTTGTTATTCAACTATGATGATGTAGAAAATCCGACATTGTCACAAAAAATAAATTACGACATGTATCTATGTACTGTTTTTTCTTGGGTAATCAAACTGCATTTATATTTAGTATATACGACATACGTATTTTCGTCTGACTCTCATAATAATATTACACAATGCAGATAGTAGCTAATTATTTAAGAATAAAGAATACCTTACAAGCAGTCACAATATATCCACAAATGTGGTAAATACTATAATTAATTGAACTCGTTTTATAATTTCTTCTAATCGTTGGTGAACGTAGTACTTTAATAAGTCCAGTTCACGGGGACCCACTGGTGCGTGGTGGAGAGAGCGTCCAACGCGTCCACTACTTTCCTGAACGTCGCGTCGAAGTCCTGATTGATGATGACGAGATCGATGTATTTCTCGTATGTACGCTGAAGGCACGCACTCTCTTCCAAAGTGTTTCTCAAATCTTCCTCCTGATAATATAAAACACATTATATTACTATTTCGAAAATAAAATATTTCATGCAAAGACAAGAAATATCATCTATCCAATCATACCATATCGCTTGTAGGGCAGGCAGAAAAGACATAGCCACTCACTTCTGTTCATACATCACCTTGATTGTACTCATGATGATGGGTTGTCGAGATGCATAAATGATTTTGAATGTGAATGTCGATTTTGTTTTTTGTGATTGTATTATTGTTTATTGCACTGCGATTGTTATTGTATTATGATTGTTGTAATGTACTTTTCATTGTAATTACAGTGAGTGGCGAAAAGGCCTATAGCTGTAATGCCACTCACTGTTTTGTTTTATGAGAATAAAATAAAATCTCTCGATACCATCACATTTATAACATTCATCGTACATGCTCTGCAATTTCTCCCATTCAACACGTGTCCGTCCATGAGTATCTGATCAATATGTTCACTCCAAGCGACTTTTGGACAACTATGTTTCCTCACACCATCTCATTCAACTTTACATATTTTCGCTTCTTTTTTACCTATATTAAAAATGAAAATGAATTAAAAATGAATCTGGATTATCGAAATAAACCCAAATGCATCTTCGTACACTTCATAGGGAGCATAAAAAGCTTGTGTTGTGAAGTGGAGTGAGTCGGCATCAAGGATTGAACCTACGTCCACTATATTAACAGACAAACGTGTTACCAGCCTGGCTTCCGACCACCTCGATCAAACATCCTTAGATATTGTCTCCACTTGTTTACTCGTATCTCACTCACAACGCTCAGACATATGTAGGTATAACATTATTTTGAGTAGATATACTAACCTCGTAAAGTGATGCGAGTGATTCCAGAGTTCGAGCTCTACGAGAACTGAAGCGAATGGAGCTCTGTCTGTCAAACTGGTAAATGAAATAAATCACCATGCAAAATAAAAAGAAAGAACAATCATTTACACACAATAAATAATTAATAATCAAATCACATAATAAATAAACATCATGCATACAAAATAATCTTACATAGAGAAAGAGTTACGATAGATTATGCCATAAAATTATGAATAATCTATGGAAACAGTCGGGGTGAGGACTTCTAGTATTCATAATTCTATGGATCAAGCTGAAATTTTGGCAGTTTAGAATTTAAGCAATCAACAAAAATTTAAGTTCTTGAATAATAAAAAGCAATAAAACATTGCTGTAAGAATACAAAACATCTATAAAAAATAATAACGCTACATTACACAATGCAAAAGAGCAGTTTTTAGAAAATCATTTTAACAAAGCTTCATTTTTAATGTTTAACAATGTTCATATAATTTAGAAACAGGATAATTAGAAATGCTCCGCTCTATTCTAAGATTATAAGAAATAAATCAGAGAGCACATTTACAGACAATAAGTTATTACATAAAAGAATATAAGAATTTTATTACGTATGATTCGCATAGTATCAATAACAGTAATCTGTCATTTGCGTAAATTGACTTAAATTATTTTTGATTTACAAATTTTTATTCTTGTAAGGCGTTGGATTTTTCTACATTCCGTAGTATATACAATGCAGTATTCCTACAACAGTGTAGAAGAATTAAGGATGAACATTGTCGGGCTTACGACCGACCTCGGCTGTGATCACTTTACACTCGAGAAACATTCGCCATTTCAGTTCACCCCAGCTGGGATTCGAACCCAGACCTTCGTCTCGCATAGTAGGGATCATATCCACTACACCACGAGGAGCGATGGCTGTGTTGTCGAATTTCGTATACACATCAGATTGCTCATGTTTTTGATACTACACAATACGACTCGTATTATAAAAATATATTAACGTAATCATGCAAATGCGACAGTAAACAAAACATAACACTTTCATACCTGCAAGTTGCGGTTGGAAGAGTAATTAAGATTTCTCAGTTGCTCTATTCCCGGAGCAGCGATGAACACAACGTATGGCAGAAATTCTCGAGAATTGTGGAGGAGTTTCAGGGATGCAGGTGAGCAATCCAGAACACACATTTTACCTGACATAAATAAATAAGTCACATGAGCAAAAAATTTGAGAGGTCACAGTTTGAAGCTAAACAAACACAGTTTCAAGCAGAGTCTATGGGAGCATTTCTTATCCAATAGAGTTGTGTATGTATGGAGGATGGTATGGAGCTTGTTGTTGCACAAAGTGTGAATGTATTTAAACAATGGACTTGACAGACTGAATGAGTGAATACGGTTATGAGATCAGCGATATTTGTCCAAGTTGTTCTTGAATTGGTTGGGACTACCAGTAGATACAACTTCCTCTGGCAAACAGCCCTCTGGTTTCAGGCATCCGCCACCCTACATGTTAGCTGGTAAAAATTAGCTTGAGGTTTTATGCCACCCGAAATACTGACAAGTGTTCGGATGCTTTGAAAATAACCGAGGCAGGTTTAAGCAATCACTTTGTGTGGTTCACATTTGTATATAACATACCTTGTTGAATGATGGATCTTATGGAATCAAAATGTGTTCCATAAAGATGTCCATTGTGTTCTCCGTACTCCAGGAATGCACAGTTCCTGATGTCTTTCTCCATATCCTCTCTATCTGAGAACCAATAAGATGTACCATTCTCCTCCAAGGGCCTCGGTGGTCGGGATGTATCTGGAAGTACAACAATATAAAAAGATCAGCCAGTTAAAGGAAGATAGTAACGGAACCTGTGAAAAACTGCATGGGGAAAAGTAAGATTACTCAGCTACGGCTAAAGGTATCATCCCAAGACTTGAAACATGGATAAATGAGAATATGTTTTAGTGACTCTTGCAGGTAGAAATTTCAATTTTGTAAATTTGCTCAATAAAAAATAACTCCAAAGTTACCTCTGAAATTTACTGAAACTTGAGATTATTTTCATACGTAGTTTGTTAGATATAATGCTTTAATTTGTTTGATAAAATGTTTAAGGTAAGACACAGAGACTCCAGCGGATATTTTTTTGTATTCAGTCCCCTTTTTTATATAAGAAGCGAAAATCTATTTTGTCGAGTCTGTTATTCTTATTTTACATTTACACTCTTTGTTTTTAAAGATTAAGTTGAAGCGATTATAGGAAATTTTTTCTTAGAAAATAAAGGTTTCTTACGAGGAATGACAGCTGCAAATTTATTAGGATCGCTGTTAATCAGTCGATTCTTCAGGGTCCTGCGTCCAACACCTTGACAACCAACGAGCACCAGAGTTTTCCGATTGAATGGAGGCATACGAGCGACTTCTTCGTACAAGACCAAATCTGCATTGTCAAATTCACCAGCGCTACGAGATTCGTACACAAATTTCTTCTTTTTCTTTGAAATCTAGAATTATAAAATCAATAAGTACATTATTAGATGTTATCAGCTAGGCAGCTATGGTGATATGTCTGATCTCACAACAGTATTCATTCATTCAGTCTGTCAAGTCCATTGTTTAAATACATTCACACTTTGTGCAACAACAAGCTCTATACCATCCTCCATACATACACAACTCTATTGGATAGGAAATATGCACAGGGATTCTGCTTGAAACTGTGTTTGTTTAGCTTCAAACTGTTACCTCTTATCACTTTAGTACAAAATAATCTGCTATAAAAAATGACTGTTTTTTATTAGATATTTAGAAGCTTTCATTGAATTGTTATTTTCTTACCCATGTCCCACAGATGCTGATCTTATGGACAAAGTCAGCCTCGGGCGGCACAAAGGCTTTGCGTCTTTCTTCCAACTCAGGCGAGGGCACCAATCCTACTACTTCCGGATTATCAGCCTTGCAAGCCTGCCACCAGTTGGGGTCCTTTCGATCCGTGATCTAAAAAACATAGTTTCATAAAACAATTAAAAGTTGTGCGTGAAATCTCATCCATATAACTAATGAATTTTGTAGAACTGTATTAAAATATATTCTATTCTATCTCCTCATGCCGCATCCCTTGCAGAGATTGCCAGATTTTCCTATCCTTACATACACTTCTTGCCTCCGTCACTTTCATGCAATTCGTCATACACACTCTACGATTCTCTTTACTCAAAACACGCCCATCCTTAAGAATCTGGTCTGCATGGTTAAACCACACGATTTTCAGACAGCCACGCTTCCCTACGTCTCATTATTTTCCCTCGTTAAAATCTATCATTAGATAAAAAAAAGTTTAAAATGTTCGTCACCGTTTTTACAAATTATTCCGATTCCAATTCAAGTGGAATAGATATTCATTGGTTTACTTACTATTATTGTTTTTGACTGACTTATAAAAGTCGGGTAATTGATGATGGAAATAGTTGTTATAAATTACCTGTAATATTTCTCCTCTGGCGAATGGCAAACCAATTTGTTTACAGGGCAACAGAGAGTCTTCCGCGGGATTGTAATCAAACATTGCCCTCATGTAACACTGCAAGTAAAATACACAACATTATAACCAATGGACTTCACACTTATACAGGGTGTTTGATAGATGGATACAGATATCTTCAGGAGTGATAGTAGAGGTCATTTAGCATCTTTTGAGCCAAATTTAGCTTAGTCAAAAATCGTTCGGTTCTCGAGATATTCGAGATTTAACCTTTTTTTCAAAATACCCCGAATTACTCAAGTTTTAGCCCGATAGCATCGTAAGTAAAGGTACCTACTTAGTTCTATCATTCTTTTTTGTTACCTGAATATGTGTTTAGTCTATTTAAATCATAAGTTTCAATCTTAAAAACAATCATGTTAAAAAAATATTGGATTAAAGTTTCGAGAAAGAGATATTTCAAAATCGAGTTACGACTTTAGAGAGGATTTTAGATAAGAAAAACAATGTTCAAAGATTCAGAAATCTGGAAAAAACTTCTCTGGTTTATGCTCTTTCAAATGATATACAAAACATTATAAAAAACATTAGTTTCGTAAATCCATGATACAAAAACTTAAATAGATCACCTCTAATTTAAGCAAATTTCCATACAAATTCGGAAACAGTAAAATTGAAAGGAAATGTGTGTTTCACTATGCAACTCTACTTATAGTAAATTTGTATAGCGATGATATTATTTTTTCTGAAATAAACCGCTTACGCGCTACTATGCGCTAAAAAAGGGCATAAATTCCACTCTTAAAAAAAAAATATTAAAATATTTTTTATAAAAAATATTTTCTCAAATATTTTTTTAAAAAATATTTTCTCAAATATTTTTTTAAAAAGAGTGGAATTTATGCCCTTTTTTAGCGCATAGTAGCGCGTAAGCGGTTTATTTCAGAAAAAATAATATCATCGCTATTTGTAGGAAATTTACTCTAGTTAATTCTTGTCTCGAGATTCTTTTCTCTAAAATGTATACTTTTCGAGTTATGAGCGAAAGTCTCTAAAAAGAACGTTTTCTTCTGAGTTTTTCTCGAATATCTCAGAACGCATCACATTTACGAGGTGGCAAAGTTGAAATTCGAATTCAGCGCCCCCAAATACGTAAAGTATGAAAGGGAAGTAGACTACTGTATTTTTTTCCTGAAAATGCCATTAAATTTGCTCTCGTTACTGCACTAAAACAAATACAGTGAATGACGGAATGTTGACATTACATTTTTTTTTTTACACAAAGGATCTGGGCTTGCATACACAAACTCAAATACTTTCTTGCACATCTTGCACTAGGCTAAAAGCTTGTAGCGTATAGTGTGGAATATATCGCCAGCGCGTGAACCTGGCACCTCCCGCCTCGCCAACCATGTACTGTATATTAACAAGCATGTTTGTTTGTAATTGTTAGGCATGGATAATGAGCAATATTTGTGATGAATAACATAACTCTAGTAAAAAAATAACAAGTCTAAAATGGAGTCAAGTCGTACAACATTTTTGAATACGCAAGTCAAGTCACTTGACCCAAATTGACAACTGTAAATTAATAAACAAATAAATACCTTGAGATTCCTCACAGCATTATTATTGGGATGAAGATGATTGTTGGGACCGACTTTAAGTGTTATATGATCCCCACCATTAGCACACTCGGCTTGCAGCTGATCTGCAGAGCGTACCACTGAGCCATTCACCTCTAGCACCACATCTCCGGGCCCCAAGAGGCCCTGGCGAGCTACTGCACTTCCCGCTAGAATTCGGGCAACTATTAGTTGGCCATGTTCATCTTCTGTCACCTGTAATATAAAAAAAACATGACATTTTAGAGAACTAAAATCGGCGTTAGGTGATTATTGTCATCAGTTTCAAATTTTCAAGAAAATTCTTAAAAAACTAAGCATTAATACCCTGATTGAAAGTCTCGATTTTCTATATTACTACCGCACCATTATGGTATATCGCAACAGTGGGTTAACCAATGAATGCTTCTTCTTCTTTCGTATGTGAGCGACCATTGTAGGTGTATCTGAGAGTCACAGTTCCGTGTCAATATTTCTCAAATATTCTATTGCTCCTGATATCACCTTATGGATTTCCCCAAAATCCCGCTGGAACTTCTTGTTAAGACACCCAATATTCTCACTGTGCAGACATTTATACGACATTCAGAATGGGTGGCGAACCTTAAGAAGCATCAAAAACACCCTTAAGCGGGTAATTTCGTAAATAACAAGACTAATAAGGTTCCATCTGTGTGTAAAAATTATGAATGTTTTATACATTGTAATGTATCACTTCACAAAAGTTCTCGAATGGCGACCAAGAACAGGCCGAAGAAGTGTTGGGAGGCCCCAGGCAAGATGGTCGGACGACATAAGGAAGGTTGCCGGGGGCGGATGGATGCGGTCGGCACAGGATAGGGAGCAGTGGAAATATAAGGGGGAGGGCTATGCCGACACTGAGCGCGAGAAAGCTGAGAAGAAGAAGAATGCATCACTTATTGGTTGTGAGATATTTTTACTGTTTCATTGTTGTTGTTCTCCTCCTAAGAACACGAGTATTAACTCCTATCCGGGGAGTAACGTTAATTTCCTTTGTAAGCAAGTACATTATTTGTGTAATTTTAAACTTTGATTACATATTATGACTCAACATTTTGGTCTTGTCAGCTACAATCTTGTTATTCTCGCGTGACGATATGTTAAAATACTAACGTATGATTATAATAATGCATAGGTTCCTAACCTCATACATATCAATTACTGTGGTTTAAACGCAAAGTCCCAAGACAGTCATAATCAAATATGAATCATTTCCTACATAAGTGAATTAGTAATACATAGGTACACCCAGACAGTACACCCATTAAGATATTACATCACCCACTACACCTTGTTAGAGTTCACAACATACATGGCCTAAATATTAACATGTTACACAATGTGGTCATTGTTTCACACGCTGGCAATACTCAAGGTCAATTACCTCTACTGCGCCAACACGGGACCAATGCATGGCAACTATGTAAAACTAATCTTACCATACTCTCAAGGAATTTTCATGGGTATGGGGAATTCTCATGGAAACACAAGAAAAGCCGACCCCATCACCATGTGGGATTAATAATTGCTAAGGAGAAGAAGGAATTCTCATGGAAACACAAGAAAAGCAGACCCCATCACCATGTGGGATTAATAATTGCTAAGGAGAAGAAGGAATTTTCATGGGTATAAAAGAATGCATGAGTATATCCAAAGTAAGATCCACAAAGCTATCAGAATGGGCAAAGAATCACAAATTTTAAGTTTGAGAAAAAAAGCTGTGCCCATGTACTAGATTAACTTCGAGGTGGTCGGTAGCCTGGTTGGTAATGCGCTCGACTGTTAATCCAGTGGGTGCGGGTTCGATCCCCGATGCCGACCCACTACACTGCACGACACAAGCTTTTCAAGCTTACAGTGAAGTGTATAAAGGTGTATTTGGGTTTATTTCGATAAACCCAAATTCATTTAAAAGAAAAAAAACTAAATGCTGATCGGATGGAAAAAGATCTAAATAGCTACTAATTAATTTACTCCCCATAAAGTTCGTACCTAACGAACATTTCACACAGCAAACTGTCTTGTGGTATGTGGCACACAATATTTTCACAACAACTAGGTACCTACTACAATAAATTTTAAAAACACACAAAATTGAGAAAACATTGACATGATTTTCAGAATCGGCGGCAACATCATTGCCGAAAAATATGGGAAATGTCTTTAACCTTGACCTGTCGTAATTTTACATATTATAAGCTTATAAACTAAAATTAATTAGGTACTTACAGTTATTCCAAGTGGCTGATCCGGACTCTTCCTTATTCCAACAATCTTAATCGCGTCTTTAGCCGGCATTTCGCCGTCGTCACCGACAAACACTGAATTATCAATTATGTCCTCAGCACACGCTATATCCAGTAATCTCGATAGCCAGATGGCTCCAACTCTGTCGTGTGTATCAATTAATGCCTAAAATAATTAAAAAAACAATCAACAACTGACCAGAGAATTTATGTAACATAAAACACGGAACTATTGTAGTGCTGCTGCCCCATTCAAGGACAAGCTTATTGTTTTAAAAAAGCGTGAAAAACTGTATTTTTCAGAACCTTTTCGAAACAAAATAAGCTTTTGTCAGGAGTGACATTTCAAGTCCCAAACATTGTAAATTTACTAAATTAGTTTAAAAAAACATTCCGACTTTCTGCGCCCTCGTCCGGCCCCACCCGCAGTTGAGCTGACCGAAATAATATCGTTTTAGCGCTTATTTGAATAAAAAAAAAAATCCAAAAAAAGTGGGGCCGCACTACTACAATAGTTCTGAGAATTTCTATAACATAAAACACAAATGCAGATGATTAAAAGATTTTACCTTAAAATGTGGTTTAGAGAATAATATAGCTAACTCTGCCTGCTCAATAGTTCTTATATTGTTTCCTCTGTATTCACTGAGTTTCTTTATTGTTTGTAAATTACCTAGAGCGTGTGGTTTGATTACCTTAGGACAATCGTTGTCTTCCTCAGGGCTCTAAAAAAACACAAACTATTAAAACACTACGAAATAACAAAACATGGAGTATTTACTAGATATTTACATTTATAATTCTCTATATAAGGTACCAATGGGTATTAACAACACACGAAATGATTGAAAACACTACAACTGGACTCTAATTAGAACTTTATACAGGTGTGTCTCCAAGTAGCAAAACTTACGACAGCTTTAAATCCACTATTTTAACAATGAAATTGCACAACTAATGAAATATTTCAAACTATACGAACAGGCGAACCTTTTTATTGAGAGTAGAGAGGAATGTTAAAGACTTTTATACGATTTATTGATTAAGTATGCACAAATATAACAACACAACACCAAAACGTTGACAAACAAGTGGCACACCCATAGAGAAGAAAAGAAAGAGAAATTTGAAGTTTCGTTTTGAGTGTGTGCGTGCGCAGTTCATATACGTATACGGAATGCATAGATACAAATATGCATATGTAGGGACACGCCCCTTTAAGTTATTTGTGAAGACATTCGCCGACAAAAAATATTCTGTAAAAAGGGTTTACAAATAACTCTTATATTTTACAGCATTCATTGTTTGATTTTTAATATGATTTTTTTTATACTTAAGTATACAGGAACACCAACTTAAAATTTAGAACGTTAAATGGCAACATTTAACTCTACACATTAATTAGCGCGGCAAATACAAAACATAATACCCCTAATCATTGAATTAACACCTTTCTCAACGCCTTTCTCAACCAATGACATCCTCTATTTTTTTCGTTATCATTTTGTATGATGCGCAATATTATGTTAAGGCAACACAATAAAACAACTTAAAAAATAAACAAGCAGATAAAAAACGTAATGTATTTAAGTTTATACTTGCTTTTATTCTATGGTGTTTGGGACTGTCTAGAAGGCCTTTTAGAAATATTTCTTCTGTATTATTTAAATTTATTTCAGTAATTACTTCGGGTTCTTCCTTTATTTCCGCTGAAAATAAAAGAAATACTCTATTAAACATACAATTAAATACTTTCATATGCATACCATAGAACTTGATTTAGACACAGAATGCTTTTATTCTGAGCAATGAATCCCAGTATTTTTAGAGCTTCCCTAGTATTTATTTAAGCAGGGATCGATATTTCTCCTCCTGAGAATTATACTAAATTTTTATGGTATATTTTTACGTAGGTATGAATCAAATGTTACTTGTTGAAAAGGTTGCATAAATTCAGGAATTTTAAACGTTATTTATACAAATAATTCTATAAGTGCATATTTAAAACATTTTATCAATATTCGGGGCGTTTACATCAATTTAGTAAAAAGTAACCAGCGATAAGTGTGCAGGTGTAAATCAATATACTTATACTATATGTCATAAGTAAGTAATGACAAAATTTAATGAATTTTTATTTATTTCGTATTAATGAATTGTAATCGCACCAGTATTCTATCTAATTCACTTCATGGATCTTGAAATACTAATTAAAAAATAATACACAGATGCCTAATAATTATTATTTTGTTGGATGCGGAAAGAGGCTAATTTAACTCATTTGTTAGGTTTTGTTGACATGCAACACTGTCTCACCCCATAAATAGAGTAATTCGAATAATTCAAATTAGGACGACGTAGTATGTAGAAAATTAAACCATGTCATATGAACCTTTTGAAATGTTATGAAACCCATATCTATAAAATAAATCAGGTTATAATATTACTCGTAAAAGTGGGCAAAAACCCCTAAAAGCTCATATTACATCAGATGTTGGTTGACCCGATTTGTTTCTAGGTATATTATATATCTGGGTAACTTCCAGAGCTGGGCAGAAAAGCATTAATCCGTTAATCGTTAATTAACGAAGTTAACTTTTCAGTTAACGGTTTATCGAATATCGAAGTTAACTTTTTGATTAATGGTGCCCACCTCTGGTAACTACCTACAGGTACTGAATTGTTTCTATGGCAAAGTCATCATAATATTTGATCGGTAGTACTTAATATACGGGTGTTTGATAGATGGATACAGATATCTTCAGGAGTGATAGTAGAGGTCATTTAGCATCTTTTGAGCCAAACTTAGCTTAGTCAAAAGTCGCACGGTTCTCGAGATATTCGAGATTTTAACTTTTTTTCGAAATACCCCGAATTACTCAAGTTTTAGCCCGATAGCATCGTAAGTAAAGGTACCTACTTAGTTATATCATTCTATTTTGTTACCTGAATATGTGTTTAGTCTATTTAAATCATAAGTTTCAATCTGAAAAACAATCATGTTAAAAAAATATCGGATTAAAGTTTCGAGAAAGAGATATTTCAAAAACGAGTTACGACTTTGGAGAGGATTTTAGATAAGAAAAAAAATGTTCAAAGATTCAGAAATCTTGAAAAAACTTCTCTGGTTTATGCTCTTTCAAATGATATACAAAACATTATAAAAAACATTAGTTTCGAAAACCTATGATACAAAAACTTAAATAGATCACCTCTAATTTAAGCAAATTTCCATACAAATTTACTATAGGTACGGTTGCATAGTGAAAAACACATTTCCTTTCAATTTACTGTTTCCGAATTTGTATGGAAATTTGCTTAAATTAGAGGTGATCTATTTAAGTTTTTGTATCATAGATTTTCGAAACTAATGTTTTTTATAATGTTTTGTATATCATTTGAAAGAGCATAAACCAGAGAAGTTTTTTCAAGATTTCTGAATCTTTGAACATTTTTTTTCTTATCTAAAATCTTCTCTAAAGTCGTAACTCGTTTTTGAAATATCTCTTTCTCGAAACTTTAATCCGATATTTTTTTTAACATGATTGTATTTCAGATTGAAACTTATGATTTAAATAGACTAAACACATATTCAGGTAACCAAAAAGAATGATAGAACTAAGTAGGTACCTTTACTTACGATGCTATCGGGCTAAAACTTGAGTAATTCGGGGTATTTCGAAAAAAAAGTTAAAATCTTGAATATCTCGAGAACCGTGCGACTTTTGACTAAGCTAAGTTTGGCTCAAAAGATGCTAAATGACCTCTACTATCACTCCTGAAAATATCTGTATCCATCTATCAAACACCCTGTATTATGTCGCTGATTTGATCGAATGGAAAAATGAAATCGCGTCTTGCTCGAATATTTCATATAGGCCCGCACATTAAAAAGATAATTCCGTGAAAACCCAAAAAGCGAAATGTGGGCGAGCGTCGTCCTCTGAAGTCTCTGCCGCCCATAGTCCCGGCCTGCTCAGCTTTTTGGAAAATACGGCTCTGATTTAGGTAGGTACTTAAATCAAAAAGTTCGAAAATTTACAGGGATTCTAAAGAAATTCTAAAATTCTTCGAAGCTGGAGTGTGACAGCTAAAACTTTGGTATTGATATGACGTAAAAAGATAGAAATAGAGTCTGGTTTAATGTCTTTAAACAAAAAATTAAAAGAATATGTTACACAACAACGTGAATAATTAGCGCAGTAGGAAAAGTTTTCAATGAAACAAATGTCATTTAATGGATTTTTTAACTTTTGCCCCAAAAATGCCGCTCCCTAAAAAGTTCCACCCGGTGCGGACCGCCCCTCCCACGCTCCCACGCTACGCTACTGGCTTTCAGACTGCAATATCCAATATCGTCCAAGTAGGTAATCTTTCTGTCAATTAAATTTATTTATCTACATGATAACATAGGAAAATTGGTATTGTCTGACTTATGAAATATAACTTATATAATAATAACTCCAATATAACTATACATTGACATACAGGACCCCTTTATCATCATTTAGTAGACATACTTATCTACCTACTTCTATGGGTACATAATAATTTTAGTGAATACTCCCACGAGATCACGTACGCATTTAAGCATCAAGTTCATAGTAACAATCGTGTATTATGTAACAACAGGTATCTGTTATTTATACAGGGTATCCCAGGAAGTACGACTAAGCGGAAGTCCAGAAATAGAGTACCTCTGGGGGTACCTAAATAAATACCCCAAGTTACGCGATTTTTTGTCATGGTTCTCGAGTTATGATTTTTTTTCGTATTTTATTTATCAAACCCTGACTTGCAAGACATTATTTGTCACAGATACACCAATTATTAAGATACTTACATCCTTGTTTTTTTTTCCCTAATAGGTAAATAGCATACCTTGCTGACGCATAAACAATTGTATGTGTATCTGATACCATCGTGCCATAAAAATATGTTGAATCTCTAAATTAGTCGCAATCCGAAATTTTCAAAAACAAATTAAAGCGATAAAAAAAATTATCACTACTAAAATTTGTCCTAAATAATTTCAATAACTTACTAATTTTATGGACTATTTGTCTTACAAATTTCATCAAGCTATCTCGACGGCATCGTAGTAAAATTATTAGATAAAAATTATTCCAAAGTACAAAAGGCGTGCTAATTATTCACGTAGAGAAATTTTGATAACGCTGCATACAAAATGTATGGGGAGAAAATTTCAGATTTTTTTACTTAGCCAAAAATCAAGTTTCGTCTGTTTGAAAGATATGGGCAATGAGAATACTCGTAGAGATAATATATTAGAAGAGTTTTATCAATAATGATTTGTTGAATTTACTAAAACTAAATGGTATATGCAACGGTAGAAGACAGAGGTACACAAGTATGGTTTATAGTTGCGTGACACAAGTACGTAAATCCTGTCGCCAGCTTTCCCCAATATAATAGCCCAAGTTCCGGCTGCAAAAAATATGACCCATCTGTTATTTGATCGAAATGTGGTTTAAACGATAGCTTACCGAATAATCCTTACTAAATTCTCTTTAAAAAAAGTTCTATACATTTTTTGTAGGACTAGTAGTTTACCCGTACTGGTCAGTCTAAATTTGAGAATTTAGTAAGGACTATTTTTGTCATTGATTCTCCTTCTTTCATCGTTTCCTCATTGCTGAGGGTCGAGATTTGTGGAGCTAAAAAAAAAAAAAAAAAAGCAGATAAAACAAGGCGCCTCCAGTCCTCTCTATTCTCCGCAGTCCGCACCGCCGAGCACAAGTCTCTCCCAGTCATTTCCTTAATCTGGTCGCACCACCTTGCAGGAGGTCTACCTCTACTTCTTTTGCCTGGAACACTTCCCATGATTATATTTTTTTCCAGGTTTCCGGATTCTCTTCTGGTGATGTGACCAAAGAAACCCAGTACTCGACGATGATTATCGAATGCGAAAATTAAAAAAATGCAAAATACCACGAAGGGGGACCTTTTCGGGGTGGGGCATCGGAGGTTGCGGCAAGATTTTGATAGGCAACCCTAGAGCGATGTATTACCATATTGGTAAGCTATCATTTAAACCACATTTAGATCAAATAACAGATGTGTCATGTTCTTTGCAGTCGGATAATGGGCTGAAATACTGATGGGAGTGATGGGCGACACAAGGTTAAATACAAATGTGTACGCGTACTATTAGGGCAGACTACTGAAAAATGCTGCCTATTCAGCCTACTACATAATTTGGCTACACCCTTTTTACGCATAATTTCGTAGATATAATAATTATTGCATCATAAAATTTATTTGTTCATGCATAACAATATGAACCTATATCAATTCTCTCACACATCCCTTGCGGGGTAGGCAAAGAGAATAGATAGCTAGACCTTCCTATCCTTACAGACACTTCGGGCTTCCGTCACATTCATGCAATTCGACATACACACTCTACGATTACTGTTGCTCGATACACCTACTTATTAAACATTATAGAGTTTCAAGATTGAATTATTTCATCCATCATCCATAAGTTAGTGTTTCTCCATGTACAGATGGTATCTAACTAGGTACGTAGAATCATTATGGAACGTAGTAGATTCCCCATATTTTTCATTCTAAATAGTGACCTTCTCTATGAACACTGCTGCCTTTTTACAGAAACGATGGCATAAGAACTTTTCAGGAGATCGCTTATCCAACTATTTTATCCCTCATCCATTTGTTAGTATTCAGACGTATGGATGTACAAGGGAGTACGTATATAGAATCAGCATGGAACGTAGTTAGGTCCTCATATTTTTTCACACTAAATAGTGATACCCCCTCTCATATTAGTTACCCCAACGTACTCGACTTTGACCAATGGTGTACTAAATATTTTTCAATATTGCTCAACAGTGGAGAAACATTATTCTGTAAAAACCATATCGCTAAAAAATATTAATTGGTCTCAAAAATGAAGTCCTCCACAGCTTCAGAATACAACTTAAAAAAAAACAGGTATAAACCAGCTATCGATTTAATAACTGCCACACAAATACCTACATAAATTTCTAAAATATTCTAGAAGGAAGAGATGGAGGTAGGTACCTATTTTTAAGAAGCAAAAAGGGTGTACTCGTATCATAACCCGATTCCAAGCTCCTACATAAATTATTTATTTCAATACACCTACCTACATCCTACGCTGTACCAAAATAGAAATTGCTGGTACCTTGTAAAATTTGCAAATCAATATTATGAAGCTCTTTCATATCGCCCTGGGATCCCCGGGGTACTGTAGCCCACCCACGCTTTTTATGGATATTTTTTCGAGTTTCCCGTAAAAGTCAGATCTTTGTACCTGTAAGACATTTCACATCAAACATAAGGCAGATGGTGCGCTGCTTCAGAAATACCTGGCAAAATCAGGTGGGGAGAGACTGTGGTTGCTGTGGCCAGATGTTTTTGAGATTGCAAGAGACAGAGGGGCCTCTGGCGAAGATATACTGATACTTTAGACCCCTGGGTCAAGAATAAGGTGAAGATGTATGTATTTTATATCTTTCACAGCAATGATGAGGTTCGTCATCCATTCTGAATGCCTTACTGTGTGACAAACTGCATGAATGTGACAGAAGCAAGGGGTGTGTGTCCTTAGAGCCGAGCGGTCTGGTTTTGTGTGCTTTCAGCCTACCCCGCAAGGGACACGGCCTAAAGAGACAGATAGGTAGACATATTATAATAGAAAAATCAACAGGTACTACCTGTACCTAAATAATTACCTTCTAGAGACGATTAGGATTTTTTGAAACCTGTGGAAAGTATTTTGCTAGTTGGTACAGAACAATATGCTTCGAGATTTAGATACCTACTCGTATATATCAATGTCAAAAGTTAACTTAAGTTTATCAGTCAATCAATCAATCAAAACTTGCGATGTTTTCATATGTTATGTAAAGTATGAATGTTTTTATTTGATGGATGATTCTTTCAAGGATATTTTCCTATATTCCCTAAGGGACTACAAAATACCTATGTTTGTTTTGATATGATATACATTCAGACAGCAGTTTAAAATGATAGATGTGTGTAGTATATATAAAGAATACTGACATTCTCCTCGTCGACGACCTGTCACATATTCACGATACCCGCGAATATTATCGTTCGTGTATCTTCCTCTTCTTCGCACGATCATCTCGGAAAACTTAACACAAGTCTTTTATTTATAAAATAAAACCAACACAACCAACAATGACGAAAACAGTTTGCAGTTTTTAAAGCTTTTTGACACTTATGTTAACAATATAATGACATATGAACTTTTTGTTGTGACGTACGTACGGATCGACGCTTTTCACATCACACGCGGGCGTCGGGCGTCGGGACGTCGCCGTCGCGAACTATCGGCATATTTTAGAACTTTTCCACGTATGCGCAGTGAAGTTCGGCGCATCATAACATACTAGAGGTATCGTAAACGTCATTCTTGTAGCTAGAGTGTTGCAATGTAACCACAAGTTTTTTTTATCGTTATTTTGTTTATTTCTGAATGGAAAATAAACAAAATAAAACTTTCGGTGGATTAAAATAGATTTCTGCATTCTTTCAACAATAAATTTAATATAAATACATAAAGCTCCGTACATGAAATAGGTGAGTATCAACATACGTAATTCTGGTGGAAGTCGGGTATGTTTGTAACGCAGTATAGTCAGGACCGTGGCGACTTTTGCAATTTCTTCGAATATAACATACGGAATTTAAAACACGTCCATTCGATCACAATACCTTCAGTTAGGATGTTCAGGTGTATTGCTTAATAGTTTTTTTAATGATATGTTTATGATATTTATGATATGTAAAAATTGTCGAGTACAAGTGGCCGACTCGGGCCTAAGTATGATTAAATACAATAAACAACAATCAACATGTGTTTGGATAATACTACTTTTCCTTGACAAAATGTTGCGTACTACAATAAATATCATTTGTCCAGACCTTTATAATTCATTGACATTATACGAGTCAACAAAATGTTTTGAGGCGTCATTGATAGATGACGAACTCCATTATAATTAATTTACACATTTTGATTTATAAATTTAATTTGTAAATATTGTAGTACAAAATGTTATTAAGCAGAAAAGAAAATACTACGCTAAACAAGAATTTAATTTGCCATAAGAATATACGTACAATTATTATACGGCGATCGGGTCTGGCGATCTTTCTACCCCGCAAACAGCGTAATTTTTGACGGGTTACGGCTAGTATACTATATTTATACCTAATACCAAATATGCGTAAGCAAATTAAAAACATCCAAATATATTTTAACGTTTGTTTCCATAACTGATATTTTTATATGCGGCCATAAAAATGATAATAAAATACAAAATAATTGTTGTCATGGGCGTCCCCAGCCTCGAAGCCAAGGGGGAGAGCAACAAACGAAATTTGATATAGCGTAAAAAATGCGTGAATAGCGCCGCAGGCTTAATTTTATTTGGGAGACATAGTGAAGGGGTCGCGATGTGGTTCGTTTATTTGCACAACAACATGTATAAAAAATGTTTTATATAAAAAAGTAATAGAAAGTAGCGCCGCGGGCAATTTATTTTTATTTTTATTCATTAAACAAACAGACAGTAATACAAAAAATCTTAAATCTTAAAAAATAGTAACTAGTTAAGTATACCAATAGAAACTGATGGATTTTCAATATTTACATACTAATTTTAGAAACTTTATGATATGATGAAAAAATGTGTGGTATTAATGTGATTTTTGTGAGGTTTTATCATTTAGTAAGAAAAAATATAGTATTCCAATAGGGGAGCAGCTGCCCCCCTGGCGACGCCCAAGATTGTTGTATATAATACTAGCATTTAAAGATCTGTTAAAACATGAGAAAATGTTGGCGAAATAGACGAATAAATCACGTCACGTTCATGAGATTCAGAAAAAAATTCATCTTCCGCATAAATAATTTTATGTACTCGTATGTCATACCTGTATCAAAATTTTAGCAGCCCCCTCCACCTACGGCGCTACTAACAGCTATTAAATGCATTTGAGGAGGAAGGGAAGAAAGAATACAAATGAATTTACAAGGGAGGTTGTTCTCCCCTTAAAAACTCCAGGATCCGCCACTGTATGTACAATGTACATTGAGGAATTTTTTTTAATGAATCTGGGTTTATCGAAATAAACCCAAATACATATTTGTACACATCACAGAAAGCTTTAAAAGCTGGATTGAACCCGCGCCCACTGGATTAACAGTCGAGCGCGTTACCAACCAGGCTACCGACCACCTCTTGCTGTCTGCTGTCTTATATATGTATTTATATATTAGTTACGTATAATTAATAATATTGGGTAGATTTTTTTAACTGCGATATGTATGAAGTACAAATATTTGCCCAACTTTATTACCTAGCTATATATTTATAATAATTTCTTGAAATGTCCAAACGCAGACATAATTAAATTATGAAAAGCCTAACATATTATAATTACATAGTTAAGCCGCAAATATTGTATGTAGTGAGAAGCAAAAATTATGTTCAATTTGGATTTAACCAATTTTTAGGCAAAAAATGAAGTATAGATAGGGGTCACCTTTCAGATGTTTATAAAGCGGGGGTCTGCGTATGTGCCTCTCTAATAAATAAATAAATAAAAATCGAATTTAGAATTCTTCTTACAATATTGCCCGTAGGTTTTAAAATTGACACATTTTAATGTACGGATTTGCCAGCAAATCTAAATTATTTTTATTATAATTACCGATTTTGATATACTCTGCATTAAGAGTATACCCATGGGCGTCGCCAGCCTCGGAGCTTGGGGGGCAACAAAAATTAAAAAATATATATACAGCATGAAAATATCGTAAATAGCGCCGCAGGCGATTTTTATTATGAAACAATTTTATTTTTCGTGAATTATTTATCGTGAAAATTTATGATATGATGAGAAAACATGTGGTAATAATGTGATTTTTTGTGAGGTTTTATCATTTAGTATGAAAAAATGTATACCTATGCCAATCTTAATTCTGTAGATATGTGTTTGTATGATTGTGTCTTAGATTATATATGGTCGATTGTGTTTATCTATTATTAATATTCTCTTTATATTCTGTTCTCGTAGTCATGTTCAGCAATGTTGTGGTTTTCTGGAAGAAAATGCTACAAAACAATAAACGTCTATTGTATACACTTTGGTTTGGTTAACAATCGAGAGTTAAATTCTTATTATGATTGGGTACTTCTTCTTACTTGAATGGCGTCACACCTGATAAGAGATAGGTTCCGTGATAGCGTACCTACAGTTACCTTCCTAAGTCAACTATAGGTACTCCATCAATGGGACTGAGGACTTGTTTGACGTGTTTACAAAATGGGACCACTCTTCAATTATAAAATACCTACCTATACCTGGTCTTCTAGTTCAGCGGTTTCCAATTCTTTTTGGCTACGGAACCCTAATTGATCTACCTTTTTTTGGGGGAACCCTATCTCGACAACAAAAAAGCAAATTGACAAAAATTACATTTTAACACCCATGACACGTTTATATGTTATGTTCGACTTGAAAAGAAAAACTATGTTTTTAGTTAAAAATCTTAACTGCACGTAGGTATTCAATATGAAGAATGAAATTTCAGTATTTACTACGACACTACGCTCTAAATGTCGGAAACCCTTTGACTCTTCTCTGACAATTTAGGAACCGCTGTTCTAGCTACTATACCCGACATAACCTAACCTAACAAAATGCATATTATTTATACGAATGTAATTCTTATTAACGTTTACATAAGGATTAAATTGTCATGTCAGTGTTTACTAAAATATAGAGTTTGATAATGACTAGTAAAGTACTTACCTATACTTACACAATTACTAAGATACTGTAATAGTATAGTAATTTAGTAGAATATATACATAGAATCACGTAGAAGGTAATTCAGTGACGATTGGACTCATCGACAAGCACATCATAGGTTAGTCAGCATTTTATTATTATTATTTTTTTTCAATAGTTAATATTATTTTATAAGTTTAAAACCCAAAATTTTGAAAATGAACGCTTTGAACTGTATTTACAATCGCCTGATGATGAGGGTGCAAATCCTCGAATACTCGTCGCGGATGCAAAAGTCATGTTTTGTGGATTTTAATCTAAATGTTTAGTTTTTCCATTTTTTCCCTTTAAAATGGACTTCCACCAAGTACCAACGGTCGAAAACATCGAGATTAACTGCCCTTTAAGTTTAATGACTAGTCGGTGAAAATTGGAAAATAAAAAAAAAAGTGAAACGGAGCTTTGAAATTTAAATCCGCCTTTTGGCTCACTGCGGTCTTGTTTTTTGTAACTATGCATATTTTTCTTTGGATATCTGGATAGATGATTTTTTCCCAGAACATTAAGCTGATGAGTTTATATGTGAATCATGAATGATAATATGTATAGATAATGCTGCGAAGTGTGTTGTCGAAATGTGTGTCGCGAAAATAAATCTTTATTGGCCGAATAAAATATACATTTTTACAAAAACAAGACAATGGTAGTTTGCCAAAAGGCGGACTTATTGCAAAAGCAATATCTTACCCGAGTTTTTTAATACCTACAATACCTAAATTTATTTACATGATTCCATTAATTTTTAAAACGTTAAAATACACCTATTTCGATATGCATTTCAATTCTTTTTACAGTTGATTTACGTATATTAGGTTTGTCTTTTTTGGTTTGTTCATTTGATTATGGGTTAACTGGAAGAACGCAGCATTAAGACAAGTTCGCCCTAGTGAACAGCTTTGTACGATTTGTCTGATTTTGTGCTTATAAATAATTTATCTACAATACTGCGATAATACGTCAATTATTTTGGTACAATTTTACACTTACGTATTTACGAGTATATTCAGAATGTTTTATAGAAAAATTCCAGTTTGGAAATCTGGACGGAGGCGGAGGTTAAAAATTTGGAACTATTGCAGTAGCGCGGCCCCACTTTGTGTGAAAAACTTTTGTTTTTCTCTTCAAAAAAGCGTTATAAACGATATTATTTCGCTCGGCTCGACTGCGGCTGGTGTCAGACGAGGGCACAGAAAGTCAGAATCTGTTTATTTTTAACGAATTTAGTAAATTTACGATGTTTTGGACTTGAAATGTCACTGCTATCAAAGGATTGTCGTGTTTTAAAAAGGTACTAAAAACGGTATTTTTTCGCTCAATTCGATTGCGAGTGCTAGCTTTTTAAAAACAAAATAAGCTCGATTTTGAATGGGGCCGCGCTACTGCAATAGTTCCAAAAATTTAATCGAAGAGTGCAGGTACTAAAAATAATAATACTATAGGTATGTTCGTACATACTTGCCGTCATAAAAGATCCCAATATGCACTAAGTTATCAAAAATATATCGTATTTGTACGCTGACCCCGAGATAAGTCAGTTATTTATATTTGTGTTGTGTTTGTGATGAAAAGATTATTTTGAAGTGCGTATGAGAAACAAGTAACATAAAAAATATTTCTTATATCAGAGCTAAATTACCCATAAAATTATTGCGTTTTAATCGAAGAATATGCCTATATGAAAATAACAATTAGTTTGATAATAAGAAAAATAAATATTTTGTGATATTGCGAATGCTGCCAAGAGAGACATACGAGATATAAAATTATTTTAAAAGTAGGCATATATCGTCATTTATGAAAAGCGATTTTTCACATCTTGGATTCCGACAAGTTTATTAAATCTTCTTCTCAGGTTTCAATCCAATGGATTTGTTTGCAGCAAAGAACACCTCGCTTTCCACTCCCCCCGGTCCTCCGCACAACGCTTCAGCTCCAAGTATGAGGAGCAGCTCATATCCTGGAGAACCTGCTCCATATATTCCTGTCGGGGTCGCCCTCTGTGAGTTGTCCCCTCGGTCATTCCCTCCATTACGGTGTGGAGGAGGTTTTCGTGTCGTATTGTGTGGCCTATCCACTTGGCCCGTCTCTCTGAGATTGTTTTGAGAAGGTGCCTTCCTTCTTCAATTCTGTTGAGAACTTCGTCATTCGTGATGTGGTCCCTCCAGGATATTCCTAGGATTCTTCTGTATGACCACATCTCGAAGGCCTCTAGTCTCTTTCGATCTCTTTCGGTTAGGCACCATGTCTCACAGCCGTACAATAGGATACTCCACACATAGGTTTTTACCAGTTGTTTGCGGAGCTTTATATCTATATTATGTGACTCAAAGATCTTTGCTTTTTTATTAAAAGCGAGTCTTGCTTGGTGTAAATTAAATATGGATTGTAAAAAATAAATAAACTTTTCTCTAGTGAAATTTTCTCTAGTGACCGTAAGAGAGATCTTTCGTATCTTGTAAATGTTCTTAAAAAATGTGAGTAATATACCTCTGCTTTTTTCTCAAATACAGCAACTCGTTTCTCGAAAGTCGCAAAGATAAAAATATTTTTCGTATTGATAATATGCATTATAATCTTGTAAATGACCTTATTTATTTTAAAAGAGAAGGTACATAAAAAACTTTAATTTAAAACATTTTACATACACTCTAGAAGAAATAATGAAGTTACAGCTATACGTATTTGCCATATAACTTCACCCATTTTCCAACAAAATTTTTGCCTGAGGCGCTTTACTTTTTGAATACGTCTGGATCGGCCCACTCCGAAATGAAAAGCTATGTACCTACGCCATGCCTTATAATATTGTCAAAATATGAATTATAGACTCAATAATTGTTACTTATTTCTGCAATGACTAAGCTAATGTACTGATTTTCCTTATCTCATTGCATAATATGATCGATACGACATTGGTACGTTACGTTAAAATAACAACTTCAATACAAAATCTTCACTCTCAAGTCACATGATTCTCCCGTAGGTATTTTCTTTTTGTGAACATTAGATTAGATATCAATATCGCCATTGACTTTGATGGACACGCGTAAATTATTCAACGTTTTAAAATAATTAATTAATATATAATATTTTACTGCTTTGATAAAGCAATAATTAATAAAATGTATTGATAAGTTGTTATGTAAATAAAACTCACTATTTTTTAAACAAAAAACTATATTCTTATATATTTTTCTGATAGGAATACTGCTCACGATGAATAAACTCCAAGAACAAAAATTCCATAAGAAATTATGCTAAATGGAAAAAGTTGATTGAAAATACAAATACATACGTATATTGTGTAAAAGTAATTACATCGCATTAAAAAACCTGTAGATATTATACATAAGTACATATTTAAAAAAGCGGATATGTAATGCGACAAACGATAAAAAAATGTTTGTATTTTAAAATAATTTATGTATTTAAGTAAATCCAAATAGAAAATTTAAGTTTTTTTTTCTCCATTGAGCATTTTGTTTGCTGGGCCTTTGTCTTTCCTGGGGTTCATTAACTATTGAGCTTTTCCTTGGGAACCATTTTCTATGTTTAGTTTTTGTCTTTATTTACCAATGCTTTTTTTATATGCGGAGGCATGACTTTTCCAACACACTTCTCAGTATTATCAGCTAGAAGATTCTACATATTATCATTGACATAAACTCATCAGCCTAATACTGGGAAAAATTCACCTATCCAGATATCACAAATAATATCACAGGATTAGGCTCAACGCGGGGCCTAAAATATACAAGCACTGTGCCTGAAATATCAGTATTTAGAAATCGTCTTACAATATTGCAAGTATTAATAATTACCTATTTTTGCATTTTTATGTATAAATTTTCTTTATTTTGATTTTAAAGTAATAAAATGATTGTTGTTTTAATAATAAATAGTGTAAGAGAGTTCAAATCAATGTGATCTAGTTGATTCCACGTTTACTATGATGGATAATGTTTTCAATAATTTACACGTTTAGATTTGTTATACAAACAAAGAGTTTATTATTACGGAATAAGTAATAAATAATAAATAAATACCTATTGACTTATATGGTATATGATACGAATTTATGGTGATGATCTAATGGCACTAATGATATGAAAATGTATGGAGAATCGTTGACTTAAATATACTTACCATAATCGCTTAATATTATCCCTTATCGTTTTAAATATTGTGAGAAAATTTTCCCTCCATTAAAAGGAGTAAAGATGAGTGTTTTTCATCCTATAATATTATAAAATATTGTATTAATCTCGATGTTTTCGACCGTCGGTACACGGCGGAAGACAATTTTAAAGGAAAATTGAAAAAAAAAACTAAATATTTAGATTAAAATCTACAAAATTGACTTTTGATTTCGCGACTAGTATTCGAGGATTTGCACCCTCATCTTCAGGCGATTTTGAGAATAAAGTTGTTCACAATCGCCTAAAGATGAGGGTGCAAATCCTCGAACACTATAGTCCCGTAATTTAGAGTCATTAATGTGGATTTTAAAACTATAGTCTTTTGATTTTTACCTTAAAAATGTACTTCAACCATGTACCGACGGTCGAAAACCTTGAGATTAGCAATAATTTGAATAATCCTAATAAAACAACACTATAACAATAATTTAATTAAAAAAAAAACAACAATAATTTCATTCACCTGTATGTAATCATATCCGTAACATTATATACCTATCTACATAATATGTATGTCTGTAGGTACCTACATACAAAGCTGATAAATCTATCGAGAAACCATAATATTATGGAAACAAAACAATATTATTAATTATCACATTATCAATACTGGTTCAATTCAGATCGTGGCAGTAGGTATAGACATTAGACATGGAGATATGCTATACGGGGTCAACTCAACGGGAACATATGCTATTCTTATTAAAGTGTTAGCAAGGGTCAACGGGAACATATTATGCTATTCTTATTAAAGTGTTAGCAAGGGTCAACGGGAACATATTATGCTATTCTTATTAAAGTGTTAGCAAGGGTCAACGGGAACATATTATGCTATTCTTATTAAAGTGTTAGCAAGGGTCAACGGGAACATATTATGCTATTCTTATTAAAGTGTTAGCAAGGGTCAACGGGAACATATTATGCTATTCTTATTAAAGTGTTAGCAAGGGTCAACGGGAACATATTATGCTATTCTTATTAAAGTGTTAGCAAGGGTCAACGGGAACATATTATGCTATTCTTATTAAGGTGATAGCAAGTGTCAACGGAAATATATGCTATTATTATTAAAGTGTTGGGTCAACGGGAACATATTATGCTATTCTTATTAAAGTGATAGCAAGTGTCAACGGAAATATATGCTATTATTATTAAAGTGTTGGGTCAACGGGAACATATTATGCTATTCTTATTAAAATATTAGCAATGGTCAACGGGAACATAATATGCTATTCTTATTTAAATGTTAGCAAGTGGGTTTGGAACAAGTGGATGACTATGTACCTAGATTTGGGGACTTTATTTACCAGGGATGAATGCTATGATGAGTGACTGTTGTGACAATAATGAATCGAATAAATTAAGATGGTTTGGGCATGTTGACAGAATGAAAGATGACGGGATGACAAAAAAATATACATTTGAGTGAGCGAAGAAGGGTGAGGAAACGCGGCCGAAAGTTAGACAAAATCTTGAAAAAAAAAACATTTGCTGACAAGATTTAATAATAATGTTCTGTGTGCGTGTACGGTAATTTTATTTGGGAACCTGTTCAACTGTTAATTTTACAATGAAATATTTCGTTTTTACAAAGGTTGCCTAATGTGAAAAGATAGGTTAAAGTACCTAATATGTCTGAAAATACGAGTATAACGGTTCAATCATCATGTCATTTCTTATCAGATATAGGCCGATATTATAAAAGTCATATCAAATATCCGACCATTTAAGTAAAAGGGTGATTGGCAGTTTTATGAATATCGTTTGCTTATGAACCTATACAAACCTTTATTATGTAGAGATGTGTGATATTCGATAAAAGGAAACACTGGATATTGGATAGACGTTTCAGACTTTGTTCTGGAAATATATCCAAACTATTTTAGGTATTGCAACTGGATCTAATCTGGATTGCGAAGATACTTATTTACTTTACGTGTCCGGGTGGGTCATATCCTACCACTCCAATATGCGCCGACATACATCGCCTTGTCATTCCCTAGAATCAGGTCCCCAGGGGTGCAGCGCTCTCCCATCAGGGGAAATATTAGTAGGTGGGTGTCGTCTTGGGTCGCTACGCAATCACAGAGGATGCGTTGTCATCAGACAGATAAATTGCGAAGATGAAAACACATTACAGTTTTTTCTTATCACTCCTTAACAGATGGCGATAAGAGCGAAAAATTGGTTATTATTGGGAAAACGTTCTTGAACTGTAGCATACAATTTCTAAGCATGAGGCGTTTGACGGCAGGATGAGATGGAATGAACGTTGCCCTTGGCATAAAATGATCACTTTAGCCAACTGATGCCGACACGTAAGCGTCGGAACATCTGTTCTGCTTCCTCCCCCAAGGGAGTTCACATTATGCTCGTTATGCGAATGTAGAAAAACCAATGTTTCAAGCTTTTATGAAATATCTCTATTGACCAGTCATCCTCTATAAATACCTACATCATGTGTACTGTACACATGTCTATTGGATGACTTAATATCGATAATGTAGTTATGCCTAAGGTACATAGTTTATTTGTCTAATTACATGCGATAAGGGAGTGTGAAAGGTTACCGCACTGGTTAGCTAAGTATGATGCGAGTAGGTACTGATGACTGTCAATATTTCAGAACATCTGTTAAGTACCTAAGTTTACTTATCTCAAATCTAAACATCATACATTGCCAACTGTTGTTTATAGAAGGTTTTAGAGGTCTTTCTTCCTCTAATGAACTATACCCATCATATTAATCTTCTCCCCTCTGGAAACCCATGTAGGGCTAGGTGTGGTAATCTTTGGGAGTTCATTCGCTCCACATGATCCCTCCAGTACCTCCCCCCTTCTATGTCTATGAATTTCTTATCCTACGCCCTTTCATACGATACCACACATGACCCCATACAAGCATAGGATCTCCTCATACGCTTTACATGTTTTTTGTCTCTGGAGAAGGCTGATCCAACGTGGTACACAATCGTAAGGTCATCTAGTTTACACAATTGGTGAAAGTTTCGGAGCTATAGCTAATTTGGAAATGCGTTGAAATTCAATTGCAAGATTTGCGTGTAAAAAAAACAACGTAGGTATTTAAAAGACTTTGTTACAGAAGCAAAGAATAATAAAAAGACGCATATTATTACACAAAATATTAATTAATTCAGGGTATAAATATTAAACAAACTTATTTATTATTATATTAAAAACACGCAGATAACTGGAAATGTAGCTGATAGTGCAATAATGTGTAATTTTATTACTGTATGTGTAATCTCTGCAATTTTTAATTCAGTAGGTCATGTAAATATTAATTTTGTATTTAATGATGTGCGATGTAAATGAAATAATTTATTCTCTCACAAACTGCGATCGAGTGAACAGCTCTCTCTCATTTTAATTAGTTTTCATTAATTGGTGATTATAATAATTATATATCAGAATGTTATCAGTCACGTACTTGCATGTGGAAGTGAGTATATAGAACCTATAATATCTAGTATAGACGAGAAATAGTTATGCAATTTAGAAATACCTAATTAATAGAGTAATAAATTTAATAATAACATTAATTTAAAATAAATATAATTCGTATCGTCTGCATCATCAGACATAGAACTGGTTTATTCTGGAATATAGTCGTATGAATCTGCTTTTAGAAATATAGTAATTATCACTGAAGCCCTATTAAAATGTATAATTCCTCTATTTTATATATAGTTATTTTGATTTAGAGAACAAAAAACCCTCTAAAAATATTGTTATGTTGATTTAAAGAACACAAAACCTCTAATAATATTGTGTCTCTCTTATTTACAGAACACAAAACCTCTATTACTATTGTGTTATTTTCATTTACAGAACACAAAAACCTCTAATAATATTGTGTTATTCTCATTATAGAACTCAAAACCTCTAATAATATTGTGTTATCTTAATTTACAGAACACACAAACCTTCAATAATAATCCCATCGACATGGATGACCGCTACGAAATCAGCGATTATGGATATGGAAAGAGTTTCGTCAAGATAATGCAGGTGCGTAAAGATGGTTTGAAGCATTCCATAAAAGAATTCGAAGTCAGTACGACCCTCCAACTCGACAGCCACAAGGATTACAAGCACGGCGACAATTCTGACGTCGTGGCGACTGATTCTCAAAAGAACACAGTGTACCTGATGGCCAAGAAGTGTGGTATCAAAACTCCAGAAGAATTTGGCATGATTTTGTGCAAACACTTCCTAGATACTTACAGCCAAGTGATCGGAGTTAATATTCACATAGAAGAATATCCATGGGAGAGGATCGCAGATGGAAAACACAACCATGCATTTATCTTTACGCCTACAGCTATGAGAGTGGCTAATGTGTCTCAGAAAAGATATGGTAAGTGTGTTGTTTTCAATCAATATCATTTCATTACATCTCTCACACAACCCCAACGATTTGTCCCATCAACAGGGGCCCTTCTTCGAGTATCTGATCAATATGTTAGTAAGTTATTCTTGGACGACCAAGCTTCAACACAGCCTCTCATTGAAACTTATATATCTCCTTTGTCGTTTAATCCTCAGACATTTTCTCCACATGTCCTGTACATCTCAAATCGTTTAATTTCATCGAAATCACAAAACACTTGCATTAAATCTCTCTAATCATATCAATGACCTTATCTTCAATACTGTTCTGTTCTATTCCCCCAAGTCGCGTCCTTTGCAGGGGTAGGCAGAAAGAACAGAACGCCAGACTTTCCTATCCTAACTCGCGCTTCTTGCTTCCGTTACATTCGTGCAATTCTCCATAACACTCTACGATTCCTTTTTTTATGTATAAAAAGGACCTGGCCTTGATCTAACAATCCCAAATACTTTCCTGCATGCTTTGCTAAAAGCTTGTATCGCATGTGGGGAATAGATCGCCAGTGCCAGGGTTCCAACCTGGCACCTCCCGCTCGAGAGACTGCTGCGTCAACCAACTGCTCCAACCATGCATACTTTGACCATTTATTCATTAGTTTGTACCTATTATATAAATATGTTATTTTCTTTTAGGTAAATTTGTCATTACTGCTGGACTTCAGAAAATGAGAGTCCTAAAGACGACTCAGTCGTCATTCGTCAACTTTGTTAGAGATGGTTACACAACATTGCCTGACGCTGAAGACAGGATATTCAGTACAACTGTTGAAGCCAAGTGGACCTATAGTACAGTCCATGGCTTGAACTTCGACGACGCGTGGGACAGGGTTAAAGATTATATTATTGACATATTCGCTGGAGATTCGGAGAAAGGAATACCTTCACCCTCAGTACAGAATACAATTTATATGGCGGAGAGAAAAATATTAGACAATATCCCTCAAGTAAGTGCCTATCATACTAAGAAACCATAACATTATAGAACTCGCGATAAACTGCGTCGGGAAAAGTTAGATTCCTCACCTAATACTAAAGATATAATCCTTAAACTTAAAACATGGATAAATGACAATATGTTTTAGTGAATTTAGTGGTTAGATATTTGATTTATGTAGTTTTTCTCAATGAAAAATGATTCCAAAATAACCTATGAAATTTACTGAAACTTGAGATTATTTCCATAGTTTGTTAGATATACTCGTACATAATTTGGTTGATAAAATGTTCAAAGCAAGACACAGTGTTTCTGGCAGATATTTTTTTGTTAGTCGGTCCCCTTTTTATACAATAAGCAAAAATCAGTTTTGTGTTATTCTTATTTTGCGCTTACATTCTCATACAATATTTGAAAATGTTGAAGCAATAATAGAACGATTTTTGTCTCAGTTACTCTGGCTCCAAGATGGACGATATACAAATCTATAAAAATAGATGTGATTAAAATTAATCTCATGTGATATTTTCTTACAGATTTCTAAGGTAGAAATGGTTATGCCAAATATTCATTACTTCGGCGTAGATTTCAACAAATTCCCTTCACACTTGTGCTCTGGAGACAGCAAAATAGACATTCTGCAGCCAGTAGACAAGCCTTCAGGAATGATCAGAGGAGAACTGAGCAGAAAGGGTCTAAGCAAGTTATGAAAATGAGAAAATTGTATTAATTGTGCTAATTTAATAAAAGGGAGATATGGGCTTATTTAATACATGAGTCAGTCTAAATACTTTTACAGTATGTAAGAAAATTGTTGCGAAATGCAAAAGAAAATGTCAGCACCAAGATTTGAAGCTAATACTGAAAGCTAATGTTGAATTAGTTGTTTATGATTGAATAAACCTTTTTTTTCGTGAATACTCACACATTTTTGAAATAGTCTAGTAACACATAAAAAATAAAATATCAAATTTATCTATTTTTTTTTTAAATCTGTCATGTTTATTTCATAATAAAATGGCGGTCCCATTTGTATGGGAAAGACGTGGGACAGTCATTTGATTATGAAATAAAAATGACTGCCTTTTGAATATTGTTTTAAAATTGTGATTTTTAAAAGATAAAATTATGAAATGCTATTTTTTGTGTGTAGGAAATAGAACATATTTCAAAAATGCGTGACTATTTCCACGAAAAAATGTTTATTTAATTAGAAACAATTAATTCAAAGTCAGTGCACAGCTTTTTCGACAGAGGTACAGAAAATTTAGCGATGTATTAAATTTTAATTACCTGTTATCGGCAGAGATAACGCTTCAACCGCGTGGGTCTATAGGAAAAAAACGTTATTATTTCTTCTTCTTTCTCTTCTTCCTATTCCCATATTTATTTGGGGTCGGCTCTCCTTGTTATTCTTCTTCTTTCTCTTCTTCCTATTCCCATATTTATTTGGGGTCGGCTCTCCTTGTTATCCTTCTCCAGGCTCCTCTATCCTGAGTCGTCACATCCCGCAGACGGGTATCCTCCATCTCCTTCCTCAAATTATTCCACCACGTAGCGCTAGGTCGACCTCTGCCTCGCCTTCCCTCCGGCAGCTTTAGTGCTATTATTTATTTTAGATAAATTTATAAAATAATTTTACGAGTATTTGAAAACTAATTATGTAAGATATTATTTACATAGTATAATTATAATGTTGTTTATAATATTTTAGTATTTCATTAAATACTTTGTTATTGAAATATGTTTGCATTTTATTAAAACCTTTCGTCACTCACATATTAATAAATTATAGTTATCTTTACCAAGCAATTAATAAAAGTCCAATGGTTAATAATTTATTGGTATACAGAATTGATAATACTTATATCAAGTCTTTAGTTTTAATTTGAATAAATAGTGTGTTCAATATATGTAAAGAGGTGTAACTTAGATATGATGGAAATCGCTTCATCGCGGATCTGGGAATGCTTTCATACCAGGAACGATTGGTCGTCTCTACAGGTGTCCCGTAAATCAACGTCATCCCGTGGAGGGGTGATGGACCAGCTGCCAGAATATCGAAACATGACCTTACTAAAAAATCGCTCATCCTCGAGATATCGGTACTTTTTTGTTTGTCGTGAAATTCGACACCTTTGATCAGTTTTTCGATCGCCACGGTCACAAGACTCAATATTATATAGGATTATAATTTTTGATTTGTAATCCTGAATAATTCAGCTATTTGATTATAGTCCAAAATAAAACCTATTAATCCACAATTTAGAAAAAAAGTACATTGTTTCCGCCTCTCGAGTTTCCTGTTTTTTATTAAAAAATTTCGACTCCTTTACGCTGTAAAAATTTTCTATCACATTAAGCTGGAAAATTATATTAAGAACTTCCTCATTTAGTGTAGTTTTTAAAAAGATACAAAACTGGATATACTTACTTCCCTTTACAAAAAAAGATATTACTGTTTTACTTCTTAGTTCTTAGTTAGTTTGCCTTAAAACCGAATATCTGATTATTATTTGCCTATATCGATTTTGTCTGTTATTTACGGAGGCTGGATGCTCATTATCGGCTCCGTCGTGTCTCTTCAGCTTCGACAAACTTTAGCTAAATGACGCCTTTGTTCAAATTAACTATAAATACTATATGATCGTAATTGCGATGAGCTTCGACATGAAATACTGTAAACTAACTAACAAATAAGTTTTTAATTAATATTTTAGACTAAACTAATCGTCATGAAGTCATGATTAGATATAATAATTATTAATTTTCGTGTCTAAAATCGATTATTTTAATTTCGTGCAAATTCTAAGAAACTTTTATTCAAATAGGTAGTTAGAGACTCGCGACTTTTGTGTATAATTAGCAAATTATTATTTGCACGGAATACATACGAAATAGTACCAAAGTACCTATACTGTTGTTTCCACTGGTTTTAGTAATTCTCTTAAGGGTCAGACAGTGGATACCTACATCTTTTTCATTTCTTTCATTTCTCCGCGTCAATAATTCTCAAATATTCTCTTGCCCTTGGCGTCATCTCATGGATTTCCCCGAAATACCCCATTGGAACTTCTTGTTAGGACAGTGCCCCACAATGTAATCAACCGACTCGATCTCACCACACTAGCAAAAAAGATTTTCCCCCTTTTTCCACCTATGGAGTAGGTGTCCACATCTACAATGACCAGTTCGAATAATAATAATCAACCACGATGATTTCAGAGATCTCAATATTGTAGGGTAGGATTGAGTAGATACTGAAAATATATACAAGAAGCTATGTGACAGCTTACTTCACAATTCAGCAGTAGATTTTACCACTAACTCTGAAGGTCCCTGCTCAGTTTGGTATCCAGTAAATTCGACTAATTAATACTAATTTGACAAAAGCTAATTCGACTAATGCTAATTCGACTAACAATCAATTCAGCTAATTAGTATTTGTCAAATTTCCTGTAAATTTCCTTTTTAGGTTGCGGTCGTGCGAGCATTCACGTGTTTGTGTCGCGAATCCTTTGATAATAAGCTATCTTATATACCTACTGCCCACCTGTTTCTGGTCACATTTGTGGGAAATGCTGCGATGTCATGGAAAATCATACGACGTAAAATGAAATTATTAAGTTAGATTACAATACTGTAAATTTGTTTATTTGAATAATAAGAAAGCACAGATCACTGAACCATGAATTTTATCAAATAAATTTGTGAACCAAAAATATTTCAAACGAAAACAAACTTTTGCATTGAATTTAGGCCGAATATTAAGGTAGTTTTAATTAGCTCTTAATTTAGTAAGTAAAGAAAATTAAAACTAATAATTTATTGCTTGTTATATATTATTATTCTTATCTACATTACTCGTTTAGTTTTTGTGGGCATAAACTATTGTGCATACAGTAGTAAATAAATGAGCAAATACAGATGTAAAATATTAATTACAAAACAGATGTGGTTTTGCGGAAAACAATTGCAGATGTACAGAAAGGTTAGGTCAAAAAGACCTCTTATGAATAAAAACTAGATTCTTTCTATTAATATAAATATTTATACTTAAATAAATAAATAAAGTTTTTATTTATAATTGCATAACGTAAAGAAAATCTGTCTATAATCGAAAAATAAACAATTCAATGTGGATTCAAAGTCAAGATGATTCATTGACCAGATTGACCTTATTATATTTATCAAAACAATCATGGTTTTTCATAAATATTTATTTATTGAATGCTGCTTAAGATCGCGAGTAATTTTGTATCAGGTATTATAGGTTGATAATAAATACTAAGGCGTGATTATTTCTTTAAAGATACTACACAATTTAATATAAAAATATCATTGTTACAGCAATAGAGCAAGCCAGTGAGACGCGGACATGGCTGAAGAAGGAATATAAAAATCAGTGTTAAATGCAGTGGAAATGAGATCCTTGTGAATATGTATGGGAAAACATTGAGAGATATAAGGAATGAGGTTATTAGAGAGATGAGAGACAGTAAGACGAATGTAGTGACTATGTAGAATTAAAGTGGATATACTTTGATGGTTTGGGAATGGAGAGCCATACACAAATCCATGACATGTATATGATAGTTAGAAGTCAGAAGTCGACGAGGCATCTACAACTTCTAGAACATGATCAATTCGAAAACCTTCATGCAGATAAATATGTCTTATCATGTAGTTATATCTCAACGGATACACAGCAAAGGATGGACCTTCCATCAGGCTTATGACTGATCGTGGGCTGGCTTAATGTGATCACTTTACACTTAAGTAACATTCACCAATTACAGTCCATCCATCTGCCGCGGCCGGGAATCGAACCCAGAAAATTCCGATGGTCTCACAAAAATATAAAATTGTGATTTTCAAAAAATCTTGTATGTCTTTCATATTTAATTTCTACATAATAATATAAGGAAATGTATATTTCAGCTTTATTTTAATGCGGAGTTAAAATAAGTTAAAGTAAATACTCTAAACTGATAATGGACCGGTGTTTTAACGTTAAAAAAGGGGGTATAGCGTAGATAATTGTCGGAAAGCTGGAAACTGTTTTAATCTCTTCATTAACAAGCAAAGAAGGTTTCCTGAAGTTTGCACCAATTTTACGCTTGTGCTAAGTACAGGGTGTCCCAAAAACAAAAAAAAAGTTGAACTTTTTTCAGTTTTTCATTAATAACTCCTAAAGGAAGCATTCTAGACAAATTGTGTTCTCCTGTGAATTCAAGTAAATGAAATTATTCGTCTACTGAGCATAAATACTACTCTCTACTTTGAAAATTAACTGAGAAACAGCGATTTAAAATTGTAATGTTTTTCTCAACATATGACAATTTTCTTATTTTTCTTGAATCGTTGTTGAATATCTTCTAATCCAAGCTACTTACAGCAAATTTTAGTGTACATGATTCAATGGCCGGTTAATTCTCTATAAACTGGCATTAAAATTTTACCTCTATATTAAATTGTTTAGGATGTAGAGGTATTTAAAGAGAGACGAGTGAAATAGAGAAATTTATTAAATGATAGATTACAATATGTGAAAGGTAAGGAAGACTTAATTTTGCGGCTCTCTCTTATTAACGTACATTTATTTTAGTTAAAAACCTAAATTTCGCTATTGATACGCCACTGTGTAACAACTTATATCGAAAATACTAATTTTTTTACCTTCATCAGTTTTATTAATATAACTCCTGAAGGATTGATGTTAGCGAAAAAATATTTTCTCATAATTTATCTAAAACTAATTCACTATAACTTGATTTCAAAATTAACTCTGTAACTTAAATAATAACTGAGTTACAGTGTTTGAAAAAAAGCATTACTAAAAAAATTAAATTGCCTCGGCTATTTTTGTTGAATAACTCCTTAACCGTGATATAGAGAAAAAGTTCAAAAGACTTAAATATAAGGTAAATAAATTTTCTATAACACAAGCGTAATAAAATAACTTTAAAAGTTATAGTAAGAAAGTTATGGATGATCAAAGTCAATATTTTGTGTAGCCATTCGACGCTTGTTTAGATATATTTCATACTATATGGCGAGCAGGTACTTTATTTTCATACTACACCGGCTCGAAGGTGCTTACTAGGCAAATATAATTCATAAGCAAACGTCGAATGGTTACACAAAATATTGACTTTGATCATCCATAACTTTCTTACTATAACTTTTAAAGTTATTTTATTACGCTTGTGTTATAGAAAATATATTGACCTTAAATTTAAATCTCTTGAACGTTTTCACTATATCACGGTTCAGGAGTTATTCAACAAAAATAGCCGAGTCAATTTAATTTTTTTTGTAATGCTTTTTTTCAAACACTGTAACTCAGTTATTATTTAAGTTACAGAGTTAATTTTGTAATCAAGTTATAGTGAATTAGTTTTAGATAAATTATGAGAAAATATTTTTTAGCTAACATCAATCGTTCAGGAGTTATATTAATAAAACTGATGAAGGTAAAAAAAATAGTCTTCTCGATATAAGTTGTTACGCAGTGGCGTATCAATAGCGAAATTTCGGTTTTTAACTAAAAAAATTGTACGTTATTAAGAAAGAGCCGCAAAATTAAGTCTATCTTATCTTCCACATACCGAAATCTATCATTTATAAAAATTCTCTATTTCACTCGTCTGTCTTTAAATACCTCTACATCCTAAACCATTTAATATACAGGAAAAATTTTAATGCCATTTTATAGAAAAATAACCGGCCATTGAATCATATGTACTAAAATTTGTTGTAAGTAGCTTAGATTAGAAGATATTCAACAACGATTCAAGAAAATTAAGAAATTTGTCATTTGTTGAGAAAAACATTACAATTGTAAATCGCTGTTTCTCAGTTATTTTTCAAAGTAGAGAGTAGTATTTATGCTCAGTAGACGAAGAATTTTATCTACTTTAATTTACAGGAGAACACAATTTGTCTAGAATGTTTCCTTTAAAAGTTATTAATGAAAAACTGAAAAAAGTTCAATTTTTTTTTGTTTTTGGGACACCCTGTACTTAGCACAAGCGGAAAATTGGTGCAAACTTCAAGAAACCTTCTTTGCTTGTTAATGAAGAGATTAAAATAGTTTCCAGCTTTCCGACAATTATCTACGCTACAAAGCTAAATTTCCTGGGCTATAATCCATCATTCCATTTTATGAATTGCTAATCCAGTAGTAAGTAGGTAGTTGAAACTAGGTATTAGCAGTGATAGTTTTATGTTACGATTTATTTTATATGAATTTTATTCATCTTGTAGAGGAGTCATCTTCCACCATAACTCGCGGTGTACCAATGATTTTATCGGCCATCTGGTAGAGTTCTTGGACAGTCTGAAAGCATAAAATAAAAACCATTTAGTCATATTTTACGTGGCTTACTTTAATGTATCATTTAATATGATTACTCAAATAGATTTGTGATGATATCATAAGTGTATTACCGCGAAACTGTTACTAATCGAGGAGTCATAAAGTAGATATATTTGAAGTTCAAAACAGTTGAAGTTATTACTCCAGTTAATAGGAGAAACTTAGGAAAATATCTAGAAAGAATAAAGCTATACGTACATAGATATTTTTTTTCTCTATGATGCCTTATGTCTTTAGGGTTTTGAATTACGAGTAATATTTCAATGTTATCGTCTCTAAATATGATGAGTTACAAATTTATAGAGAATGCATATCAAACTCCGGACACTTTACGAAAAAATGAAAATATTTGCGGTCGCCCAAGTTTCGTATCGCCCAGATGTCCCATCGCCCAGGTGTCGCGGTGTTTCCTACTATGTACCAGCCGGGTGGTTTACACTGGCCTACTATTGGTGAGTTAGGTTCGTTAGGTTGTTTTTTTTTTTTTTAACAACGTGATTGGTTGGTAGTCGATACTATAGCGATAAACGTCACTTCCGGTTGGTACATAGTAGGTGTCCCAGGTGTCGCGTCGTCTAGTTGTCCGGCGCCCAAGGGTCGCGTAACTCTCAGATACACTAAAATGGAATCAGGACTTTTCCTTGATTTGAAATGATTTTCGCGTTATATTAATTAGTTGTTTAACATTTAAATTTCTAAAACATTATATAGAAATGTCTCCCAGTAGTACAGATCAAATATATCACATTTATTTATCATAAATGGGACAAAACAGTAAGAGAATAATAAATCTCTGTAAATTATGACAATGTTTCATTCTGTTGACATTACTAAATAATACATAATTAAACATTGCAAACTGCACAGTAATTGAAAATATTTAATTAGGGATTAAACAAAGTAAAATTAGTTTAACAATTACGATGTTTTATTTAATATTTACTCAACAATCTGAGTAACTAAGTGTTTAAAGTCTCACAATAATCTCTCATATATTTTTTTTTCTGTATCAATAGTATCACAAGCATTTATGTTCATATCGCCAGACAGCAAATATCATGTTGGTATAAAGTAGGGGACATACTAATCATATAACATTAACACTACATATTTTCACTATACTATTTGACTTTTCATATGACGTTTTTTTAAATTGTGTAATTACTTAATTAATCATATGCAAGATATTTTTCATGACATGAGAAAACAAGTGTTTAAGGTGTGCTAATAGTAAGTATATACCTTTAGTAATTTTAACTTGAATAATTTAGGTTTTTTTTTCGATAAAAAGTGAAGTTCTCGAATATCTAGAAAACCGTGAGATTTTAATGGACTAAGCTAAGTCGGAAGGAAGCAGCTATCCTGGCTTCGAAACATTCGGCAGTGGACCGGGATCAGAACTGTGGAGGAGCTGTTTCGCACTGCCCAGAACAGAGAGGCGTTCTCCCAAGTGGTCGTCAACGTCGGGGGGACCCGACAGGACACATAGAGAAGAACAAGAAGCTAAGTATAGCTCGAAGGATTCCAAATGACCTCTATTATCAGCCCTTAAGATATATGTATGCATCTATCCAACATCCTGTATAGTTAATAGGTAAAAACTTCTAAAAAAATACTTTAGAAAAATAATCACTCGGGTTGGATCCCGATTTTTGACTAATAAAGATTTATTTAATTATAACTTTAAAAATTGCGGACTATATACCATAGTTGACATCTTCTACTGAATATTTTCACTACCGGATATACAAACATCATGCGTTTTATTACAATGATAATAATTGTGCTTCGTAACTAATTGTAAATTGTCATTTTATATTGTAGTGGAAAATTTGTATGCAGTTACGTAATATTGATATTGTTATCACAATTTATCTTATAAACTCTTGTAAATAATTATTATGCAATGTGCAAGTAATCATCTAGCAGCAGGTAGCTTGGGAAAAAATCTTAAAAAATACTAACATCAAATAGGTAGGTAATAGGTAGAGATCTTCGAGAATTTCGCACCAGCGATTATATTGCTATGGTGTGAAATTGTGAATAGCTCGATTGTGAAAAACAGAGTTTGGTTTACTCATAGTTGTATGTAGTTTTGTACTGAAGATAAAATGCCCACAATTTATTTACTTATTTAATCTTTAAGCGACCAAGAAATACATAAAAACACAAAAAATTGACAAAGTACAGATTATAGATCGTTGTTCACTAGGGCGAACTTATCGCAGAACTGCAATTTCTTCCAGTTAACCCCAGGAAAAAAATATATGAAATAAAAAACATATAAAGTAAGAAAATATATACACATACGAGGGGGTACCCATAATAATAGAAATAACCGAAGTGATGTGGTAGGTGAAGTATTTTTAGTACCGCGTTCCAGCTTTAGGAGTGTATAGAGCCATCATTTCTGAGTCAGTAAGCCAAAAATCGTGGGAAAAAATAAAAACAGAATTTAAAAATAAGTAATAGAATGCATACATACATAAAAACATAGTGTTTAAAATACTCACAGATTGTGTGCGAGGGTCAAAACTGTAACCCGTATGCCCCGCGAGGAAATAAGGCAAAAAAGTGCGTTATAATCTACTGAATTACGATAAAAAGCTTTTGATACAACGAAGAGTCCAAAAAATGTAAAATACTTTACATTTAATCACGCGAACGTTAAAGACAAGGAAATGTTTTGGGGATTATCGTCCCCTTAATTACCATTTTGTATAAACTTACTATAAAATATAGTAGATAGAAAAAACTAATCTGTTGCTCGTTAGTGAATTAAAAATATAGGACACACAATATTATTAGGAAATATTTATTTCACTCACGCAGCTAAGGCTATTGACTCGATTTTTTTCTATATTTTGACATATTATAGCAAATCTTTCTAGAAATACAGACAATTTTGTACCTCTAATAACGCGACCTAAACACAGTTATCAATACAATGGAGAAATGATTCTTAAATCGAGACTTTTTCTTTGGGAAAACGTAGACTTTTTCTTTGGGAAAAGATAATCACTTTTCAATTTTTATGTAATCGTGTAATCGCCTTTGTTATTCGGGTGTGCGAAGGGACCTTCAATATTTTCTTTTTTTACAAGTAGGCATATTAACATTTCACAAAAATTTAAAAAGGGGAGACCTTAGATCTTGACAACCTTACTAAATGTTGATGGGGTGTTAACTGGAAGAAATCGCAGTTCTGCGATAAGTTCAACCTAGTGAACAACGATTTATAATCTGTACTATGTCCATTTTTTATATTTATATGTATTTGTTGTTCACTTAAAGTTTAATAAATAAAAATGTGCTTCTAGTGACTTTCAGGTTTCAGGCGTTAGTTATTTTGAATCATTTTTTTCACTGCTGAAACTCCATAAATACACTTCTTTCGGTGACATAGCGTCATGTTCATATTGTTTTCGTCATATTTAATTTTCGGTTACTAATTGTAAAAAGAAAATAAATAATGATAACCTCTTTATCGAATTATACTTCCTAAGAGCCTTGAGAACTGTTGCCGAGGTGAATTTATATGGACCATAAAAGCATTATTAAATTTATCATATTAATTAATTAAGTAATTTGTTAGAGTAAAGAGCGAACGCCGAATAAGTAAGATAAACAGCAAATAATATAATCTTATAATTACTGTCATTTAACTCAACGCGTATGTAATTAACAATTAGTGGACTTATTTTTTTTTATTCTCAGGTAGTAACTGCTCTGGAGTCACGTGCGCTGAAAACGTCCTGTAAAAAGCCCCATCACTGACAATTTTTACAGCAATGCCCAACTTCACACCTCAGTCGATTCCAATTACAACTCATGTTCTTGGGATACGAACTGTTGAATATTTACGCAAATAACTACTCATTTTTAAAAATTTATTATTATAAACGAATAAAATAAAACAATAATTCATGCTCACTCCAAAACAAACAAAATAATATACCTAATACTCGTAAAAAATCATAAAAAAAGAAAGTCAATAATTTTTCCCCGTCATATGTAGTTCCGTCACAAATATTGATAGTTATTTTAGCGCTGTCTTAAATTGTCCCAGAGTCTCTGTCTTTATATCGGATGGCATTGCATACCTTTGAAATCTACGTATCTTTTAGTAGTCATAGTTAGTCCTGACATTATTGATAAATAATCGAAGATTAAATAAAGTAAATAAATTGTTAATTACCATTAAATTCCTTAGTTCCCTGATCCCTTCGTCTTCATATTTATACTTGACACTGTCGGGGACTTGGAAGGAGATATTTGGTACAATTATTGGAGTCTCTCTAATATTATCTTCATTTACTGGTGGCACAAGAACTTTAGGTTCTGGAGTTCCTTCAGAACGACTGACTATACTGTCTTCTTCAATACAGACCCCCTCTCGATGGCTGCTTCTTCTTGTGCCTCGTCTGGATTTTCTATACTTTCTGTAATAAGCATCTGCTCTTGCCTAGAAAAAAAGATAAAATATAAATAATTTTATTTATAAATATACGAGCTTTAAGCTTGTCAAAATTTCTTTGCTAGATAATCCTGGGTTTTTCACGTAGTAGGTTGATAAATAAGATGATATACACCCTACTGCCTTCTGAATGAAAAAAAGTATAGAAAAAAGTTTAATTTATTTATAATCAAAATAGGTAAAAAGAACCATAAGAAAGCCTAAATTTTTACTATGATTATCTTTCTGTTTTATCAGTAGTTTGTGAGATATTGTCAAAAAACCTACAAAAGAAATTTTTAGTCATTAAATTTCGGTGTTAGCTAACAGAGACAGCATTGCGATAAGCTCTCCCTAGTAAACAAAGGTTGTAGAAAGGTCCATTCTAACATAAATAAGACGTTCTTTTTTCAAAAAAAGTTCTTACTTAGTACATAAATGAAATCTTCAAAATCCATCACTCCTAAAAAAAAATGCACCCGGATAGCAACATCAGTGTATGACCTACGCCTACGAGTATGTGAAGGTGAGCACAAAGACAATAATATTTGATCAGTATTATGTAATTGCATTTTGGTATAATATGAACGAGTATTATGTCTTATGAGAGTAATTATATAACAATATTCTGCTTGACAATATTGCGTATATTTTGTTATCAAATGAGACTCAAATGCAAGGACAAGGTTATTAAATAAATTAAGTCAAATAAACATTATTGTTTAATGTTTACTCTCACATTATAAGGGTTATTAGAAGTCTTAAAAGTGTCTTACTCTATTCATTTTCTCCATCTCCTTGTTGACCAGATGCCAGAAGACATAGACTGGATTGCTCCTCATGTCTGGGGGACACTCGTCCAAGTTACAAGATCGTCCATTCAGAATCAGCTTCTTCAGGCGGTCCTTCTCCTCCATCTGTTGAGTTTTGAAATAAAACATTATTTTCACATACTTACAACATCTTCCATCCATTTAAATAAGAGGTACAAATCCTTTTGGTAATTGTTTCCTATTAAATTAAGTATTTACAAAGATTTAATATAACTTTTAAAATTAACTGCAAGAGAGAACTACAAGACAAAAAAGAGTTTTAAACCTCTAGTTTTGAAATGGGTGATATGAAACTTACTATTTGCATTTGATTTTTTTGGTCTAACAATACAAGTATGTCCGATATAATCTAGTTTCTTTTTAACAATAAATAAATATAAGTAAATGTAATTAATCCGAATACATTCGTCGATCAGCAATTCATTGCCAACCTCAATTCGCCACCCATTCTGTTTTCGCAAAGAGAATGTTGTGTGCGTTTATATGCACACAGCGTTCACTGATCCATATTGGGATAAACCGTAATATTCCTGCGAAAAAGTATGCGGACAAATAAATTTTCTTTGTGCCGTTTTGACACATAATATAATCGAAATATTAGGTACTTATATTGTGGGAATATTAATAACTCAAGCAAAGGTCGTGTGAAAAACGTATATTTTTATGTACTCTATTTTCATAGGTAATTCAATGTCAATAAATTTGCCATGATAACCCTTCAATGTACCATAAAGTTCTTCCAATATTACCACAAAACACGCGACTACAGTCAGCGTATCATCTAACAACTTCATCTTTATTGTTTCCACGTGACGTTTGGGAAAAAATAATAACGAGTCTTAGGTAATCTGAATGATAAGTAGGAAAGATTCGTAATAACCCGGTAAATTTGGAGCTATGTTACACGTGTGCTATGAAAAAGGTCGGGTAGTTAGAATATTGAAGTATTCCCACAACAGTATAGAAGAATTAAGGATGAACATTGTCGGGCTTACGACCGACCTCGGCTGGCTTAAGTGATCACTTTACACTCGAGAAACATTCGCCATTTCAGTTCACCCCGGCTGGGATTCGAACCCAGACCTTCGTCTCGCTTAGTAGGGATCATATCCACTACATAGTGGATGAAGACACACTATGGATGAATGGATGAAGACACACTATGTAGTGGAGACGAGGGTCTGGGTTCGAATCCCAGCCGGGGTGAACTGAAATGGCGAATGTTTCTCGAGTGTAAAGTGATCACTTAAGCCAGCCGAGGTCGGTCGTAAGCCCGACAATGTTCATCCTTAATTCTTCTATACTGTTGTGGGAATACTTCAATGTATTTACTACGGCTGTAGAAAAAATCCAACGCTTTACAAGAATAAAAATTTGTAAATCAAAAATAATTCTAGTTAGAATATACCTACGTTGATGAAACAAATGGTCACAAATATTGCGTTTGTCGTGGATCACTATTAACGAAAATACTCGGAGCTCATTAAATGGAAAATGTGCCCGAAAATTCAAATGACCCTATTATATACTCGTCTATTCTAAACACACCTACATCCTAAACTGCCGTAGCGGTATAATTTTAAGCCTGATTAATAGGGAAATTCCCACCATTAGTAAAGTTAAATTTCAGATGTTTATGAGTTATTGAACAGCGATCACTGTATCACAATCATTTTTAAAGGTTTTAGAGGGTTGATTTTGAGCATATGTTAAAAGAAAACCTAGAATCGAATTCTAGAATAGCATTTTTTCGGTTTAGAATTTAAAAAAAAAGAAACATAAGATACAAAAAAGTTAAATGGGCCGTGACAGGCTGCATGAGATGGTCACAAATTTGGACTCTACGTTACCTGTCTAATACCAACAACATACCAAAAAACGAAAACTACCCGACTTTTTGCATAGCAAGAATGATTATTTTACTGGGTTTTCTCCATGTTTTCTCTTAGTACTATCGTATTAGGTATGTAAATTATTATTGTCTATTGAGTAGATTAGATCATTTTATGCAAAAAATAACGAGAAAAATGGTAAACTGAACCATTAGACATTCTACTTAATAGAGTAGAAATAATATTTTCCATTTACCATATATAAATGTTATAGTTAATAGTTTCATGATTGAGTGCAATCATTTTACTAACTAGTAGTTATGTTATTGGAGAAATTGAAAGAACGATGATTTCCTTCAATGTCACAATATACCTATTACATAATTTGCTAGACATAGATACAGACGTCTTCCGAAAAATTCCGAAAGACTTTAATTGTGTATACTCCGTAAGTTATCAAAATAAATCTTCTTACGTATTCCTACGACCATTGTACAATAGTCATAGCTCCGATTCAATATTCTTCAAGTATGTCTATTGTTCTCGGTGTCACCTTGATGTGGATTATATACCTACATTCATTAAGCTTTTTGTATATATTTTTTCATCCTCCATCACTTCTCCAAATATTTGACATACGGAAACACCCTGTATTTTGATTTTTCTTATAATGAGCTCCTTTTGCAAGAAAACGTGAATACCATTTTTCTAAGGAGAGGTTTATTAAGTTTTGCACATTTTTAAAAACTACACTAAATGAGAAAGTTTTTAATATAATTTTCTAGGTTAGTGCGATACGCACATATTTTTTTACAGTTAAGAGAAAGGAGAAAATTGCTAATAAAAAACAAAAAACTCGAGAGTCTGAAACGATGGCACAATAAGTTTTATTTTGGACTACAATCAAATAGCTGGGTTATTCAGCATTACGAATCAAAAACTATAATCCTAGAATATTGAATTTTGTGACTGCGGCTATCGAAAAACTGAACGAAGGTGTCGAATTTCACAAAAAACAAAAAAGGGTCGATATCTCGAGAACAAGGTCATGTTTAGATTTTCTGGTCAATTATGAGTTAGTTTACCACCCTTACACGGCATATCGATGACTTACATAATATCTATGTAGTTAATTTTATTCAAATCAGGTTATTTAATACTTTCCGATTGTGTGATTAAAACCGATAACAATGACTTTCAAAGTATTCTAATAATCATCTGGATTATTACCTGATGATGGAAGTACCTACTCGAATATTAAAATGATAAATGGCAACATTATTAAGCTGTAAAACTATACACGCCAATGATTATATTATTACGTGACTGCAAGGGATTGTGCGGAGAATTTTAATCTATTCTTATACTAGGTAGTGCCTGTAAGTACCTAAAGTACTCATTCACAGCGTAAATCATCAAACTAGAATTGATTTCAGTTTTCGCTACAGGCGAAAATTCTAGGTCGGTATAGGTACTCGTACCTATTTGTTTGATTTCCTCCTACGTAAGTTTTTAACTATGGAAAATATCCGAGTTTCTAGATTGTTGACTTGGCAGATACTATTTTTGAAAACGTTTCAATTCGTGTGGTACAAAGTCAATGTTTTATAGATCCAAATAATCTAAAAATAAGGATTTGGTGACTACAACGCAAAGTTAAATAAAAACCTGTAAAAAAATATTCTGCGAAAGGTGTGCCGAAATTCCATTACACAGTATGTATGTGCACTCCCTTGGGGAAGAAGCAGGATGGGTGTTCCGACGCTTACGAGTCGGCTTTGGCTGGCTTAAGTGATCACTTTTTTCCCAGGGCAACGTTCACCCATTCCACCACATCCTGCTGTCAATTTGAATTTTTTTTGTAAGTTGTATACGAGTATATGCTACTATTGGAAATTATTTCACATTGACCCAATGTTTCAGATGTTAACGCCATCTGCTGAGGAGTGGATGCAAAGCGTCGGAACACCCATCCTGCTTTCTCCCCAAGGTAGTTTAAATAACGCTACATTATGTGAATGAAGATGCCTCTCGTCTTTGTTGGGGAAAAAACTGTAATGTATTTTCTTCTGTGCAATGCAGACAAATCCGGTTCAATACCTAAAATAATTTAGGTATATCTCAAATCATAAGAATACCTACCTCTCGACTCTTGATCCTATGTTGCTGTGCCTCCATTTTCTCCTGTCGTCCAGTTTGCTGAAGTTGCCTCAACGTCTCTTTGTCCACATGCCTTTCTCCTTTACCTTTATGCGAGGCCATAGCATTTCTAGGCGTGTTCCATAGACTACGGACAAAGTAATGAAAAACAATTAAATTTTCCTCACAGCATCCGAATATTTTGCAAGGCATTGATTTTTTTAATATTTCTTTATGTAATGTTCACTTAAAAGTAGGTATATTGATATTTTAAAAAAATCTAGAAACAGGAGACCTTAGATCTCGACAACTTATAAGATTTTTTATATCTTGTATAGATTTCCCAAAAAAATATGCGAAAAACCCTCTGATCTTCTTTCCGAAAAACCACAACTCCTTTCCCGAAAATTGCAGATTTTTTTTTTGTGTTGATAAAATGCATTAAAATCTAGGAAATGCATTCGAATTACGGCAAAAGTTTTTTGAATCATGCGAAATTAACCCCATAAAGTTAAATTTGAGTTAACAAAGTAGATAAACAAAATTAGGTATACATACACGGAATTGTTCACTATAGTGAACTCATCGCAAAGCTGTACTATTTTTTCCAATTTACTTTAATTTATGTTTACACGAAGACCGAATTGTTTGTAAATGATTGAGATCTACTCGCATTGTCGACTCACGTAACATGCACATGTTATGTAGGTATGTATTTGAAAATCCAGGGTTTCGTGCATTGAAATTTGGATAAGTCCAAATACTGTTAAGTAATTAAGTTTTAGTCTATTATAAAGTGGACGATACCATATTGCAAAAACTTTTTAAAAAGTATAATTTTACTATAAATAAAGTAAACTAGATACTTACATGTTCTATAATCATGATGAAATTGAACGATTAATTATTGAAATATGAACATTAAATTATGGGGCAGATTCCTCACTTAATAAACTAATCCATAATTTACTCTGACATCGATGTTAATTATCAAGCTAAAGTTTAATTGGTATGCGTTATTCGAGGACATTACACAGTTGTTTTATTAACATACGTGTAATTAACGACCCAATAATTAACACGGGTTAAAGTTAACTTTGAAATAACACCTTGTAAGTTTTAACGTCAGTTAATAAAAGATACGAAGTTATTTGAATAATATGTTTCGTCTATCTGGCAGGTAGTGGCGGTTGATGGTATTTAGGCGCACCGTCGACAGTAAAATGAGCAAAACAAACTAGCTGGCATTGTGACGAGCGTCGCGACGCCCTGAAGGTATTTTTTCACTAAAATGTTGATTGTACAGGGTGGTTGTAAAATAAATGATGAAGACTTTCTATTTTCTCTGAAAATTCTTAAGATACTCGTACTATTGTGAATCCATGTGCTGACACAATAAGGTGTGATCTGTAAGAACCGTTCATACGGATCATTCATATCCAAAAGATTTTGATATTACATTACATTGGGTTGATTGGCAGAAATCGCCAACAGGCGATAAATCCGCCCTTTGTGTGTAAAGTTATGTACAATAAAGTTTTTATTTATTTATTTATTTATTTAATGTCATGTTTCTCAGTTATATGCTATTACTTCATAACAGCTAATAGTGTTGTTTTATAACAACTCATATTTATTTTTATTTATTATAAAATTTAAGCATATTCGGCTTAACTGAATTGAGTTAATCCCGCCCTAGTGAGCATTTGTATTTCTAGTTATAATTACAGAACGCACAAACATTTAGTGAGCTGTTTTAGAGTTAGGAAAATCAATTAGCGACGTTTGTATTCTAGTGCACCCGAAAGAAAAGGTTTGTTTAGTAGCAGGGATTTGAACCTACGACCTCTAAATTATTGAGGTACTGACATTGCTACTTTTGTACGTGCATACTTTGTCTATGATTTCCTAATCCTACCTATCCTAATATAAATTCCATTCCTAATTCAAATCCTTTTGTTGTCACTGAAGAAATGGAACAAAGGAGTGAGATTTTGTTTTAAGAACATTGAGTTTGACGTTGGAAAGAACATGGTTGAAAATAATTGAAGATTATAGTTCGTTGTTTTGTGAAAATCGTCGTATGTTGAATTTAGTGAATTCCCGTAGGGGAAATGTTACGTTTATGTTATAATGGTGTTAATTCCCGTAGGGGAGAATAATAATATTGAACTGAAAGTTGAATTGAAGATAATTAAATGATCAAATCAGTGCACTGAATGACTATGAAAGAAGACCGGGAATCAGCGGCAAGGTGAGTGGCAACAAATCCTAAGTTCCTACAGTCCACTTGTTTCCAACATCATTATTTTTCACTTACCTATCCTAGTTAAATGTGCGTACATAATTTTGGTCCTTCGAGCCGGATATATGGTTTTCTTATTGGTTTTTTAGTGTACTGGAGAGAGGTCTGTGTAGGTACATACTTGTGGTACTTATATCGAAATAGGTCAATGAACTAATATTAATAGTTGAACAAAGATTAGAAATGGCTACTATTTTGCAAGTAAAATTAAATAATGTATTTTTGCGAGTACAAAATACATCTAAATTGATTGAGTTTTGTGTGAATGAGGAGAAAAAGAGTTATTTTTTGGCAAGATGCGAGCGTATAGATGCGTGGCGTATTGAATTTGAAGATTTGTCTGATAAGTTGATTGATAAATATGTGGAAGAAAGCAATGATAAAAATTTGAGTGAATTGAACGAACTTGTAGAAAAATTCCATGATATTTATTTTGAAGTAACATGTTATAGGAATATATTAATGAAAGAGAATGAAACAAGTTGTCGTGAAAAAATATATGTGAGTGACAAACCCAAGTTACATTCTATAGATATACCTAAATTTGATTCGAAGATAGAGAATTGGCCTGCATTTCACGATTTGTTTAGTTCATTAGTACATAATAATAAGGCATATACCAATGTGGAGAAATATCAATATTTGCGTTCATCAGTGAGTGGATATGCTGCGTGTTATTTGAAATTACCTATTTTAGATGAAAATTATTCCTTGGCATGGAATTCATTAGTAGATCATTATCAGAATGGTCGAATTTTATTCAACCATTATATGGATACGATGTTTTCAGTTAAACCTTTAGGAAAAGAAGGACTGAAAGAATTATCTCATGTGTATCAGATATTTTATGAGAATATTGGAGCTATTTCGAATTTGAAAAATAACGAAGTACTTGGCCTTGTATGGGGGTATATATTTTTGAATAAGTTAGATTCGCACACACGAAGAATAGTAGAATCTAAGTTGGAATTACAGGAAATTCCTACCGTTGATAAGATTTTTGAGATTGTGAAATCTCAACTTCAAGTGTTAAAGTTTTCTGGACCAGAAGAAGCAAGTACATCTGGTGGAAGTAATGTGAATTATAAAAGTAAGACAAAATTTGTCGGAAATAATACTGTCCAAACATTGTGTTATCATTGTAAAGGGGAACACAGATTACATCAATGTAAAGAATTTTTGAAGTTGACTCCACAAGAAAGGAAAATTCTGACTTCAGAGATGCGTTTATGTTTTAAGTGCTTTGGAAAGCATCTGATCAGTGCTTGTAAGTCGAAATATAATTGTGAAAAATGTGAAAAGTCTCATAATACGCTGTTACATTTTGAGCACAGCCCTGTGGTTGGAATTTGCAGTGAGATGGGGAAACGGGGTGTGGGTCAGAATGTAATTTTGGGAACAGCAGTGGGTTTTGTTTCCGGAAATGATGGGAATAGAAGACAAAGAGTTAGATGCTTATTAGACTCTGGAAGTCAAGTGACATTGATAACGAAGCGGTGTTGTCAAGGCATGGGTTTTAAAATTAGTAAGTGTGATACGACAGTAAAGACATTATCTTCAAAAATGAATATACAAGGTGTGGTCAAATGTACATTGTTTGACAAAACAGGTAATAATCGAATTGACTTAAACCCAGTCGTAGTAAATGAATTACCAATATGTTTACCTACTCATGATGTGTCGCATTGTACTCGAATGATGGTAAATAAATTGAATTTGGCCGATGAAATGTTTTGGAAATGCGATAATATTGATATAATTATAGGAGCAGACGTATATGGTAAAATATTTAATGGAAATGTAAAAGAAATTTCAAATGAATTGTTCGCATTTGCGAGTATCTTTGGATATGTTATATTGGGTAAAGATAGTATTCCAAATCAAAATGATGTGTTTTCATGTTTTGTTGCTACTAGTGATTTGAATGATTTAGAAGAGGTTTCATCATTAGGAAATAATTGTAATATGTCATCGTTAGAATCACAATGTGTCGAATTATATAATAAATCTCATTATAGGAATGAGGAAGGAAGGTATGTGGTACCTCTATTGATAAAAGAAAATGAAATTGTTAATTGTAATGGATCATTTGGATTCGCAATGAAAAGACTATATAATGTAGAGAGAAAATTGTCCAAGAACATAGAATTGAAAACTCAATATTTGGAGTTTATGAAAGAATATGAACGTTTAGGTCATATGACTCTTGTGGATTTTCGAGGTAAATCTGATATTTATTATATCCCTCATCATTGTGTATTGAAGTTGGAAAGTGTAAGTACAAAGTTACGTGTTGTATTTGATGCAACTTCAGGTGAAAAGGACAAATCGTTAAATAAAGTTCTTCATGTAGGACCGAAGTCACAGGGAGACATTGTTGAATTGTTATTAAGATTTTGGTACTTTCGAGTTGCGTTTACAAGTGACATTACAAAGATGTATCGTCAGATTTTGGTAGTACCAGAAGAAAGGAAATATCAGCATATTTTATGGAGAAACGATCCCTCAGAACCAGTGCAGAAATATGAATTGAATACAGTAACGTATGGTTTAGCGAGTTCTCCCTTTAACGCTATTAATACTATTCATCACCTGGTAAAGGATGAAGGTTCGAAGTATCCATTGGCGTTACAGGTTCTTTTGGAGAGTTGTTATGTGGATGATATTATTACAGGCGCAAATAATATTGAAAATGCTAAAGTTATTAGGAATCAGTTGATATTATTATTAAGATCAGGTAGTTTTGAACTGGCTAAATGGTCCAGTAATTGCTTGGATGTTGTAGAATATGCAAATAGTGATAAAAATTCGTTGATAAGTTTTGATAAGGATAATCAAAATAGCAAAATTTTAGGCATATTATGGAATTGTGCCACAGATGTTTTCTCATACAAAGTGAAAGTTATGAATATCGAATACACAAAGCGGTGTATATTGTCATTGATAGCAAGTATTTATGATCCAGGAGGATGGATTTCAACCATCACATTTTTACTTAAAAGTTTTATGCAAGAATTATGGAAAAGGAAATGTGACTGGGATGATATGATTCCAGACGTGATGAAATTGAAATGGATTAAAATCGTTGAACAATTGCACATGTTAGAAAAATTTTCTTTATGTCGTTTTTTAGGAACTGATCCTAAAAGTGAGTGTTATTTTGTTGGATTTTCAGACGCTTCTGAGAGAGGATATGGTGCGGTGTGTTATTTAGTCACGGAAAATCAAGTCTCATTGGTGGATGCTAAATCGAAAGTAGCACCAGTATCAAAGATTGAAGATCGTGTTAAAGGACCATTGAAGTGTATAGAGATAGAAGCTAGTTTGAATTTGATCGTAAAGTATGATCAAAGTTTTCATTTTGCAAAGGATTTGCATGTATTACGTACGGAAAATAAATGTGAAGATTCACAGTTACAAAAATTGAATTGTTTCTTGGATAGCCGTGGTTTACTTAGAGTGGGCGGAAGATTGCGACATTCTACGCTTCCAGAAAATACAAAGTTTCCTATTTTATTGAGTAAAAATAGTGAATTGGTATCAATGATTATTAATTATTATCATGTAATGTATTTACATGTGGGTCCAAGATCTTTACAGTTTTTGATTCAAAGAAAATATTGGATAATTTTTGCTCGCAACAGAATTAAGTCATGTTTGTCTAAGTGTAAGTGTATTATTTGTAAGAGATTTAATGCTGCTCCAGTGCCACCGAAGATGGCTGCATTGCCAGAATATAATTTGATAAAAGTGAAAATGAATCGTCTAGATAGATGGCAACATTTATCAAGAATGTGTCAAGATTTCTGGAAAAGATGGAGTTTAGAATATTTAACATCGTTACAACAGCGCCAAAAATGGTATGATTCAAATCCTAACCAGAAGGTTGGTTCACTAGTTTTAATAAAGGAGGATGGCCTGCCTCCATTGAAATGGAAAATTGCTCGAATAATTGAAATCATGCCAGGAAAAGATGGCGTGGTCAGAGTAGTAAAAGTCAAGTCTTCAGATGGTATATTCGTAAGGCCTATAGTGAAGCTTTGTCCTTTGAATGTAGATTAAATTTGTATATAATATATTGCATGTTTAGAATTAAGATATGTTAAGAATTTAGTTTTAAGTTGATTGTTTCAGTGATGGTGGATGGGAATGATTATTGGTGTGATGAGGTTTGGATGGGATGCTAGATGAATTTTGTTTATTGTATGACGTATTTATTTGTTTCAGTTGATCATAAGCTTTGAGTAAGACGTGGTGACTTGTATTTGTACTCGTGAGAGTTTTTTATTATTTGTTATTGGTTTGTATACAATGCTAATGCATATGGTTTATTGTTTTCGTTATGGGTGTCACAGTTTGCTCAACAGATCTCTTTTTTAGTTACTCATTGCAAATTTTGTTAAAATTTGAGTGGGCGGTTATGTACGTGCATACTTTGTCTATGATTTCCTAATCCTACCTATCCTAATATAAATTCCATTCCTAATTCAAATCCTTTTGTTGTCACTGAAGAAATGGAACAAAGGAGTGAGATTTTGTTTTAAGAACATTGAGTTTGACGTTGGAAAGAACATGGTTGAAAATAATTGAAGATTATAGTTCGTTGTTTTGTGAAAATCGTCGTATGTTGAATTTAGTGAATTCCCGTAGGGGAAATGTTACGTTTATGTTATAATGGTGTTAATTCCCGTAGGGGAGAATAATAATATTGAACTGAAAGTTGAATTGAAGATAATTAAATGATCAAATCAGTGCACTGAATGACTATGAAAGAAGACCGGGAATCAGCGGCAAGGTGAGTGGCAACAAATCCTAAGTTCCTACAGTCCACTTGTTTCCAACATCATTATTTTTCACTTACCTATCCTAGTTAAATGTGCGTACAACTTTATATTCGCTCTAAAAGAGTTTACACAGTATGAAAACATTTTAGCGCTCCAATCTTGTAGTTTACATTGACCCATTCTTATATAAATCCATATTTTTGTTGTTGGTTCTTCGGGTTTCCTTACTTACTTCGGTTATTCAACCACTCTACACGCAGTAAGGAAACCCGAAGAACCAACAACGAAGATATGGATTCATCACACTGCAAAATCCTACAAGATTATTCTTGAAAATGTTGGTGATGATAACGATTAATTGCTAAGACAAATTTTGTAAAGGTTTTCCTGGTAAGGTTGTTCTGAAACACCCTCTGCTTAAGTTGTCTAACAATGACACGACCTACCCCTCCCATCATACTGTCGTCTCCACCCCCCCCCCCCCACACGTGTGTCTTGTTGCCCCCCCACATTGAAATGTGCCCCCCCTCCCGTCCACATTCCGTGACTAATGTCCGTTGGAAAGTTTGGATTCTCAGTAATGTTACAAAAAGTAGTTTACTGAGTTTACATTTTCAAAATATCTACCACCCAACACTAGTGTAGGTTATATTAAATGTTTACGAAGAAGCAGTATGCCACATGTAAAGGAATACCTAATATTCCAACTGTAGGACCCCAACTATGACGTCACGGTCATTTCCCGCGGCATTAAGGTTCAAAATCGCAGGATAAAATTACGTAAATATAGCGTTTTTTTTTGTGGATAATTTCGCTCCATTCAAAAAACTTTTACGGTCATTTGTTACTAGATATAATACATTTTATCAGTACAAAAATATATTATTCACCGCGACTTTCGGGAAACTAGTTTGTGTCTTTCGGAAAAAAAAGATCAGAGGTGTTTTTCATATTTTTCTATTTTGAGAAATTTGTACAAGGTATAAAAAATCAATTACGATCATTCCCTAGATAAAGATTCAATGTAGGTGCCTATCTACCCTATTTTTTTCCAAAGCGTATTTCGTAAGGTTGTCGAGTTCCACGGTCTCCTGTTTTTTGTACTTTTTTTAAATGTCGATATGCCTAGTGTTAAGTTACATGGATATGATTCTTGTCGCTTTTTTATCAACGAGAAAAGTTGTATTGATCATAAAATAGAAACATAAATGTTAATTTCTCAATAAAAAGATTATTCATCGTCAAATTACTTTAATATTTTACTAAGGTTGTATAATGTATATGTACCAGCGGCGAAGGGTTCTAAGAATACGATTCGCATCGAGTTAGGTCTATCCCTAGATAAAGGTTCAATGAATCTACTCAATTTTTTCCAAAGCATATTTATAGTAACGGTTGTCGAGATCTAAGGTCTCCCGTTTTTAGAAATTGTTGAAATGTCATCAAATGTACTCTTAAAGGTTTTTTGGAACTGGATAATTTTTCATGAGCGCAGAGGGCAAGTGAACTAAAAACCTTCTAAATTGGAGACCTCGAGATGGGAACAGAAGTGTGGGGCGGCCACAGCTGAGATGGAGAGACGACCTGGTCCGACATGTCGGTGCAACCTGGATGCAGTCTGCACAGGACAGGACAACATGGAGGCAGATGGAGGAGGCCTTCGGACGGGATAGGCTGATGAAGAAGAAGAATAATAATTTTTCATGAGACGAATCAAATGGTGATGCTTCCGGTTATCTAAACCAACCGGAAGTAGTCTTATCCGGAGTGATCAACTTTGAATTTTCAAATGGCAAGGGTGAGGTCTTTTAAAAATAAACATCTAGCCTAAATTGATTTAATACTGAATTGGTAGTTCGCATGTTATGTGTAGAAAATTGCAAAGTAATGATTTCCATTTATTATAGAAATGTTTTGTTCTCTAGTTAGGTAAATGGCGAAAATATTATGAATTAAGACGGTTTGAACATATAGAAGTTGTGAGTTATGAAAATTGACCAAGAAAATGATATTAGGCTAAAATGAATAAGATCACTCGCAGGCGACTGGATAGCCGTAAAACATAATAAAATAGAATAGGCTGAAATGAACGAAGTGGCTTTACCGCGCGTCGAAATAATCATAAAGAACGGACACGATTTGAGTGGAAGGAACTGTAGAGCATGCGTGTATGAAAGAAATTGTGGAAAATTGGGTCCAATTTTAACTTATTCTTCCGTAGTCTGCAGTGTCTGGTCACAAGGTCTGGGTTGAGATCCTTATTTGTTTCTTGGATAGTTTTGGATATTCAATTGTGAATTGTGTGTAGGTATCCTGTAAATATAGTTCCTTCGCATGGTTAAACCCTATGATGGGAGACCAATGCTGGATGGGAAGGCTCCTATCTTCGCTATTCCTCACCTAAGAAATTGGTGAAATCCAGCACAAATCTCTTAACTCTGATTCCATTTCTTTAGGCTGAACTAGAGGGTGCTCAGTGGCAGTTCGCAAATAGTTTCAGGACTTGCTGAAGGTCTTTCAGCTCCAGTTCTAGCTAGTTTATCGCCCACTTCACAAAGTTAAGGCACTCAAGTCAACCTCACCGCATTTTACGCACCGAGGCGATTCAGAACCAGTATGCAGTCAAGGGGTAATTTTCATATCTTCGTTATTGGTTCTTCGGGTTTCCTTACTGCGTGTAGAGTGGTTGAATAACCGATTACTCAACCACTCCTTACGCAGTAAGAAAACTTGAAGAACCAACAACGAATTCATCACGCTGCGAAAGCCTACAAGATTATTTGGTAATTTAGGTCTCATACCTCTACAAAGTTACGGGCTAAACAAAAAAAAGTATAATGTAACTGATAGTTTCATGGTGTTCTCATCCCTTAAAATATATCCTAACCTTCTAGAAGACTACTAAATAAGTATTTACTTGTCCCACTTGTAAAATGGTGTCGTCTTTTATAGCAAAAGCGTGCTACGATTGTAGCACGGAATGAATATTTTGCGCCGCTATATTCAAAGCTTACAGAATTGTAGTAAGTACCTAGTGTTTGGAAAAATATCCTTGATGTATGAACCTGTCAAAACATCACATGCAATGTGTTGGTGTTTAGTTCCCGGAGAAACGCCCATAAGAATATTGCTAATAGTGAATGAATCCCAACAAAAACCCGAGACCAACACACACAGTGCTCGCGACGCCGACGGATAGAAGCTCAAACTTTATATTTGGATTCCAGCAGACAAATCACTTAATAATATGGACTCCTTACATCGTCCATCACATTACGTCTTTTTCCGGTTCATTTTTTTGTACTTTTGGTGAAAAAAATCTCGTATTATATTTTTATAACCAATTGGCACTTACCTAAATATTATCGCAATGCATTTAGTTATTGATTTATTTTCTAATTCACTAATTTCGAAATAAACCCAAATACACCTTTGTACGCTTCACAGTAAGCTTGAAAAGCTTGTGTCGTGAAGTGGAGTAGGTCGGTATCGGGGATCGAACTCGCGCCTATACTGGATTAACAGTTGAGCGTGTTACCAACCAGGCTACCGACCACCTTGTATTGAATCTAATTCTCCAACATCCAATTATATTTGAACTTTTGTCTCTTGATCATAATCGCGTGCGGGTGTTGTCCTTCTTGGGGTTTATTCATCAGCAATGGGTTTTTGTCCGGCTGTTGTGTTGTATAAGGGGGTTGTACTGTTGGGTTGGAAGGTAATACTAAATCACGAAAACCACTTGATGTCATAATAAATCTACTTCCCTTATCTCTAACTCCAACATAACTCGCTAAACATTTTATATGATACGATACGCTGTAGTTTTATAACATGACAGTTACCGCTATTACTAAACGAGTACAGACAATGAAAGTTAGTGACAAGTAGATTACGTCATTATTTCGCCTTATTTTGCACACAATTCCAACCATTACGAATGCCCTTTCCAGGACTTGTTTTCAAACACAGAAGAACAAATCCATCAAGCTTTTTAATTTTATGTTAATTATTACCTCAGGCAAGATGGTCTGACGATGTGGGGCAAATCGCACGATGCAAGTGGATGCAGCATGCCCAGGATAGGGATCTGTGGGAATTCAAAGAGGAGGCCTATGTCCAGCACTGGAATTAAAACGGCTGAGAAAGAAGAAGAAGGGTTGCGAGAAGATTCAACATTATAAAAAAATATGAGAATGTTTTTAATTTTTATACACCTATCTAAGTACGTTAGATACCTACCTATTTTATATACTTTTTTTATATTAGACAAATATCTAAAGAGTGCAAGAAGATACCATCTCGCTGCATTGAAAAAACTATCCTTTGACAGTATTAGTCATATACGTAGTAGTAACAGCAAAACAGTAATCACTGAAAAAATCACCATTGACTGATGTGCAATAATTTATGCAAACAGTAGCTTGAAACAGTCAAGTTATCGAAGTAGAAGTGTATCGTGTATCCAAATGTAGATAATAACACCATTTCAAATAGCTATAGAAAATATTGTTATTAGTGTTATTATACTCGCGTATCTATTGTTATATAACTTAAATCTCAAGGCGTGATAGTTCTACAAAGCAGAGGTAGTTTTACACGGGTTTATGATATTATTGATGTTATATTCACACAATCAAAAGCTTTTATATAACAATAGGGCTTCATTATGCGAAATGGTTAATAAAAACCATTATTTGTATCTATCCATAGTATGGGGAAGCTTTCCCATATTATACAGACGTTTTCAAACCATTGGACTCAGACAATTTTCCAACATGTGACGCAATAACGGCTTTATTTATGAATAAATACAATATTTTAATACATAATTTGAAATTTCATACTCTTTGTGTAGGTAAATACTTTTAACATGTTTAAGCATGTTTATTTCTAAAGGCATTGATTCTACTAAATTTCTGAGGATTTTTTTATTCGTATATGACTGCGTTTCTTAGGCTGGCCTCATACATTATGAAATTCAGCCTGAAATTGGATTGTTTGTAAAAAAAAGTTCGACTAAAATTACGTAAACAAAGAATGTCAATGTCGCATTATTGTTACCCTGATTTTGAATTCAAAAAGGGGTTTTGGTCAGAACTTTTTTTTTTAGAAACAACCAATTTCAGACGTTTGTTTTCTTTGCCATTCTGTCATCATTCACTCTCTGACCATGGGCAAACCAACTCAATTTGTTTACTTACATTCTGATTGTAACATCTGTTCCAATCACCTAGTTTCTTATCCTATCTTTCAGGGTTTTCCCACACACATTCTTTTTAGCAATTTCATCTCAATAGCACACCTGATTCGTCCATATTTATTTAATTTTAAATAATTATTTGTCGAAATTTTATTTGAGTGTAGTGATTTGACCACGTCTGTATAATATACCTACAGATGCATATAAATTTCTACTATTATGAAGCAATTCGCATAATGATATATTTAGTCTTCTGAGATATACGAGTATACCGTATAATAATCCTTTGGCATAACTATTACAATAATAATTATTGCATTGGGTAATTTTATGAGCAATAACTACGATTCATTTTCCATTAAAATTTAAATGTTATTGCTCTCATCGAGTTAATGGTTTTTCGCAAAACACGAGTAAAAGTAATCGAAATATTGTAGGTAAAGATCGTCAAGTAAGAGTTGGTCTCAGATTAATTTGGAGGTATTCGGATCTGTGTCCCCATCGTCAGGAAATATCGTTTTTCGTAATTCAAATTATGGAGAAATCTTCAATGCTTTATTGTAAAATGTAAAAATAGACACATTGTGGGGATTTGTTTAGAAACTTGATATTTATTAGAAAAGTTACCTTTTTTACACTTAAAACATGTTTTAAAACAAACTCATAATCATAAAATCATAAACTTTATCGTAAAGAAATGATCGGCTACGTGCAGTAAACTTTCAGACAGTTATGGTGTGGGTAAATCAAAGGAAAAACAAAAATTAGGTATGTGAGCATAGAAAAAAGTTTGCAGACATAGGGGATAAACTAATATGTAACAAATAGATACCAAAATACGTCACGTACCTAATAACCTACACACTTTCTGAATATGCTATTTATAACAGGGGTCGCAAACATTGGAAAGAGGTGATACATACACCCTTTAAAACTGCTCTGAATGATTGAATGAGCTGGGCTTTGTGACTTCCATACGTTTTCTCAAAGAAAGTTAGCGGGTAATTTTTTTTATAGTTTTCAGTGGACAACTATAAGAAATCGCAGCATTGGTCCGCCCTATTACTCCAAGCAAATTGTGTTTTTAAACGGAAAGTTGTGGGGTAGTGTTGATTTCTTGATGTTTTAAAAAATGCAAGAAAGTAAAAAACCTCTTTTTTTACAGAATACTCGTATATGGCATTTTTGCCGGATCACTTTTTCAATAATAACATTACGAAAATACTTAAGTAATAAGATAAAGTTATAGGAAATTTAGTATTCTATACTTCTTACTTTTTTTTCTTTAGGGTGCACTAGTAAAAAGTCACAATCATTAAATTAAAAAAAAAACGGCTGGAATTTCGTCGGTTTTAGGCTCGGCTTAGTGAACGCACACAAGGGTGAGGAGGTCGTAAACTTGGTTTCTAAACCACAAGACCGACCGACTTATATAACATATCCAAAAATCAGTAATAGGTACTTCTCGATCTGCAAGGTACCATGGCTGGGGGTTATTCTGCCTAAATTTTTTTAAAAATAAAGTTTAAAATCGATTTGCCATTAATATTTCTATGAAAAGGTATGTAAAATATGATTTTAATCGATAAGCTTGTGCAATAGTTAGATATTTTGAAGTATATTTTTTAAGAAATATGTATATTATATACCTTTTTCATGAAACAAAGTAGTTAGGCAAAATAACCCCGTGTTTGGGGTTATTTTGCCTATTATTATAAAACCGCTAAAAGTTTATTTAAAGTGAAAAGTCAAAAAAGGAAAAATATGGAAACACATTGATCCAAATTGAATCCAAAATAAAATTTGAGAAAAAGATTATCTGAAATTAGTTATTGACGATTAGGCCAATTTACCCCTGGGTTCGCGGTCATTTCCATACAAATTTACTTTTATATTTAGGATTGAACAAGACTACTAAAATGAAAATATTAATTTTAATAAAAAAATGTTTTTATTGTATAATGTTGTGAAAAACAAAGAGTTAGATAACAAAACCTAATGTCGCCGCCACACGCTTGCGATCTTCCACAAGTTTTTTGTGTTCACGAGTTAAAAGACGTCAACGGTGGGTTAAGTACACGAGCCAAGACAAACGTTCCATCCACACGCCTTTTTACTTTTATACCTACACAAAAAACTCGGGGACGCTCGCAAGCGTGTGGTGGTGACAAACGACTAAATTATATCGTAAAATAAAAAGTACATAAGAAACAAAATCGTTAAGACTAAAAAAAAATGTAGAGGAATTACCTTCCTGTATGTTTTTTGGGCCTTTTAAAAACACTAACTTTTGACAAGAATAACAGTTTCAAGACTAAAACATCTTTGTTATTAAAAAAAAAAAAACATTAACTAAACTCTTTTTGAGAAACACATTCTGAAGTATTTTGCGCGCGTTCGGTCTATCCGCAGCCGAGCCGAGTGAAAAAAAACCGTTTTTAGCATTTTAAAAAAAAGTTCTGACAAAATGTGTAATATGTACCTACGTAATGCCTAACCTAAGTGACTGAAAATATTAAATAATATTAAATATCATCGAAGAAGGCAACCCTATTGTAGGCAAAATAACCCCGAAATTCTAATAATGTTGGGGGTGCTTACTAATTAGTGGTATATATACTAGTAAAACTAAGCAAAATACTTTTTTTTTCGCTAATATTGTTCTCAAAACATCAAAGTATAATATAGGAGAGTATTTGGAACCTGTTCCAAGCATTTTCGGATATATATCAAAAGTTTTCAGCACTTAGTTTTCTAGTCATTTTGACAGCTCACTGGAAAAATGCTTCCATTAAAAGATGTGTGAAGTTAGCAATAAGTCATCATGCTTAGTGCACCCAGAAAAGATGTGTTTACATTACCAGAAACAAAAAAATTACAAATTAATTACCTATGTCTTCTGGTTAGCAGTTAAACAAAAAAAAAGCGTTAGGCCAAAGATACCCATGGGTAGGCTAAAAAACCCCCGTTGACGGTACCATATTCATTCTCTATTCAACGGCTAGATAGATAATTGCTGTGGGTGGTCAGTAACCTGGTTGATAAGTCGCTCGACTGTCAATCCAGTAGGCGCGGGTTCGATCCCCGATGCCGACCTACTCCACTTCCTGACACAAGCTTTTCAAGCTAACTGTTAAGTGTACAAAAGTGTATTTGGGTTTATTTCGATAAACCCAGATTAATTAAAAAAAAAATGTAAGATGGAATGGGTAATTTGTTTGACCTGTTCAACTGATGTGTACGGAGCTGCGACTGAAAATTATAATTTTCATTTAGGAAAACTTTGTTAATCATAAAATTATCTAACAGTAAATGAGGGCATGAGGGGGAGGGAGGTGGGGGGGGGGAATCACGCGCACGATATATTCAAGTTACCCTCATTCTTATGCAATTATTATAATAGTTATAACTTATAACATGGTTCAATCCTGAATCCTGAAAGATGCCATATCGCAAAAGGACATCAGTCAATATATCATGGTTTTCAAAATTGGCAATAAGTAAATTTACAATACGACGTAATACAAGCTTATTTTTTTTAGTAGTATTTTCACCCTTTTCAAAAGTGATGCACGAAAGCTGTAAAGAGTCACACCTATTCGCCTTAACTCATGAACCAAAAAATAGTATTTTGTTACACTGCAGGAATGTTTTACGGAGTTTCCTTGAATCATGGATTTCATATCTTCGTTTGCGATAACAAGGTTGTCTGACAAATTTTGAATAGGTACCTGGTACAATAAACAAGAACATCCTACAGTGAGGTAGTTTTACAAATAACTACTAGAGACTAATAAGGTTCCACCTGTGTGTAAAATATGCGAGTGTTTGAAACATTGATCTCATTTTACTAAACATTTTTTTTTAAAAAGGATCCGTGCTTGCATACACAAACCCAAATACTTTCCTTCACACTTTGCACTAGGCTAAAAGCCTGTATCGCAAAGTGTGGAATACATCGCCAGCGCCGGGATTCGAACCTGGCACCTCCCGTTTGAAAGACTGCCGCCTCAACCAACTGCGCCAACCATGTACTCATTTTGATTTTGATCATCTCATACAGGACCTTGTTATTCCCAGGTGACGATGTATGATTTTCGAGTCCAAAAGCATCAATAATTTCTCAGTTTTTTGACTCGAGATATTTTAGTATAGGTACATTAATTATTATTTCATAGATATCAAATAATCAAAGTAAGCTGATGAATTTAAAAATGATATCATAACTTTCCTTGAGACACGCAACTCCTTTTCATATGAATATCCCCTGATTTAATGTTGATACGTGGCATTACAGGGAAAACTTTTTCCGAAGTGTATGTTTCCAACATGGGCGTCGCCAGGGAGGGGAAAGTGGTGGGAAGGAATAGGTATTATACATTTAGGTAAAATATCACAAAACATTCTATATTACTCTATCATATCGTCTTTTCATCATAGTAGAGCTACCTACCTACTCAGGGCCGTAGCCAGAAATTCATTTCAAGGGGGGTTAAAACTCTGAAACAGAGACATTAAATAACAACCATGGGCGTCGCCAGCTTGGAAGCTAGGGCATATAACTAAAATAATTATTGAAATTATTGAAAATTCACGAAAAAAATATGTGGTAATGATGTGAATCATTTCTCCAATGTATAAAACTGTGGGTCGACTGAAGAATTTCGAGGGGGGGGGGGGGGTTAGAACCCTTCCTTGCCTACGGCCATGTACCTACCTAATTATCATGAGTTTTTAAAAATTATTAAGTAAATAAATATATTAAGGTAGTGAAGGTAGCCTAAAAGGTATTTTTCAGAAAAAATATCTCAACAACATTACTAAATAAGGGAGATACATTGAACCTACACTGAACCATACATTGCATCTAGTACACCACCGTAACAGATATTATAATGTGTTGCATAGATTCCTGAAAAATACCTCTGAAAATTTTTCCAATGAAAATAACGTACTCCTTCGCAAAAGTGGATTAAAATCTGACTTGTTATGATTGTATGCATTAAAATGCACTGAATTTTAATGAAACTTTTCTCAATAATGCAAAATTGTCCCCGAAAAACGTAAAAAACTCTACTACGTACTTCTAAAATCTGATATTGCGTTTGTGCATGCGATTTCAAACCCTAAAGACACGGAAAATTGTTTTCAGCATACTCCTCCCTTTAACATGTAATGTAAATCAGTTCGCTACATGTGCTTGAAAATTTGTGCAAAGAGATTTGGACTAATTTAAATAGGTAATTGAAAGATAATTCAAAATTATTACAATTAGATTCGCAAGTTGACAAAACACAATTTATTATAAATCAACATTATTTCAGGCGATACATTGTTTATAGTTACCTTGGCTTCACTCCTGGTATGATGACATCATCCTGACTTAGATCATCCGCTAATTTAAATTTAGAAGTCAACTGACTAAACTTATTTCCGGTTGCCGCCAATTTGAACTTGTTTTTGAAAGATTTCCCGCGTCCTTTTAACATCAACGTCTTTAAGTCCGTACTGGATTCTTGATTATCTTCAGCCATCTCTCCCTTATTCTTATTCTTCCATTCTCTCTCCATCAGAAGATCAATTGTGGTCCAGAATCCTGAATCGGTTGTAGATGTGGATGATCGCTCCATTTTGTAGTTTTTATCACTTCCGCTCTTTGATGATTTAGAAGACATCCTTCAATTTCCCGATCGCCAATGAAACTCGAACTTACAATTCACAAACTATTGTATTTTAAGAATAAATCACTACTTCGGGTGTGTTTTTTACAATTATTTAACTAAGCAATAAAAAATTATGGATACGAATTACGGTAGAATTGATCGCGAATTACATACTTTCATTACCAAGCAAAAAATGCAGAAATGTTATTTGGCATCTAAAGTAAATTTCTACATATAGCCTACTTTTTTATGCTTTCGGATAAACAATAGCTCTAAAAACTTAAAAAACGGTATCTAATACTTTTATTATGCCAGATTCTGTGTTTTTCATTTCAGAATATATTTTGACGCCCTAATTTTCCTAACAAAATATAATATCGTGTTTATATTGCCCATGTTTTGTTATACTACTATATAAGGTGGTAGACCGTTTTGCCATACGTTACAAATCCTTATACGGAGCTTTGATGTTAAGTTTGAGCTTTTATTCAGCGTCGCGACGTTCATCGGTGCATTGACATGACACCGTTTATGCTGTGACCATGATTTCATGTTCATTCATTCACTGATGGTATTGGTAAATATTTATTGTTACGATTTTACGATACGAAGGAAGTCAAACATTGTTCACTTTTCACTCATTTTTCAACAACTAATCCTATGTAAAAAATCTGTAGAGCATTTCTGTAGAGAATTTAGTAAGGATTATTTTTGCTATTGACTACTTTCTCCTGTTTGTTGCCATATTCCTAATAAATGCAAAAAAAAACGCAAAGGGAACCTTTTTTAGGGAGGGGCAGAGGGAGGTGCGGCAAGATTTCGATAGTCAACCCTACCACGTTGTATCACCCTATTAGTAAGCAATCATTTAAACCACATTTCGATCAAAAAACAGATACGTCATATTTTTAATAACGGCCGGAACTCGGGCTATAAAGATATAGAACATTGACAAATGAAAATATATTTTAGTGGCCCAAATGGTTATAATTTAATTTTTGTAAATTTGCTTGATAAAAATATTTCCATATCACTTCTGAAATTTACCGAAACATGAGATTATTCCCGTAGTTTGTTAGATATACTGCTGTAATTTGGTTGATAAAATGTTCAAAGCTAATATTTTTTGATTTTCCAACTTTTTACAATATGCACCCTAGCCAATAGACACAAGGTAAGTAATTACTTACGTGGCACACAGCCTTAGGAACGCCATGGCATGATGGCTGTACTGTGTAACGTATGGTTTATGGTTTATACGGAACCACGAGGAGGTGCAGTTGGGGTGTGGGTGCTTGTAGTGTCTTGGTAACCTCATCAACCCTCTACATTTCCATGCAAACTGTGGTTTGGATTCATCCAACACCAAAACACACAGTGGATATACTTGTGAATAGAGCAGTGTCAGGATGTGCTTGCACAATCATAGGGTAAATACCTGATATGAATATTGTCTACTATGTTTCTTTATATTCCATAGGTTCATGTAGATTGTAGAATGTAGACACAATGACCAGACAAAAACCCTAAAGAATATTCCTCAACATGAATAAACCTTAAAAAGTACTTTGCCTGGAAAGTGACATCTCAAGGTTGATGCAGTTGATCGGAGTGGGGACTTCTATAATCAGGAGGTGCCGGGTTCGATAATGTTACTTCACAACACAAGCTTTTAGTTGGCTGTGAAGTGTGCAAGAAAGTATCCGAGGTTGAATAGGTATAGGGTACACAAACTCAGATTATTTTTTTTAAAATAAAAGCTCTGATTTAATGTATTTTTGCGAAATTGCTAATTAATTCTGTTACAGATTCATTCATACAAGGATTACAAAATAATCGTATCTGTAATGGGAAAGGCATAAAGGCGAAAAAAAAAAAAGAAGTCCACATTTTTGAATAATTAACCTACTGTAAACCAACTAGAATGTTTATGTTTCTATCCCGTGAGTATGTTTCTGAAGAGCTTTTGTCTTTTTGGGGTCTATTCATCATGAACGTGGGTTTTTTCTAGGAAACTAAAATTACATATCAATTTTTGTGATTCTAGTGAATCGGGGATAAGAACTGACACATTTACAAGGAATTTCTTTACTTTTAGCGATGTTTAGGAAATTAATTACTTAATTGGATATAGGCATACCTACACTTTCTTTGTAACGTTAAATTCTTAGAATATTTTGATTTTCAAATCGTCTATCGCTTTCGGAAATTACATTGGGTACCTACTTATGTAGCACAAAATTAGTTCCGGTTTCCGCTTTCACGGGTTGTGTAAATCAAAGGTTGTAAAATTCATAGACTAATAATTACATATAGGAGGTATAGTTTGAGAATTAAAATAAAGGTTTTTTAAATAGATAAAGGAGTGTTTGAAAGGACCAAGAAAGAGAGGACGGCCAAAGAAGTCCTTTGAAGAGACCATCAGAGGGGACATGAAACATCTGGAGCTTACTCCAGAAGACTGCCTTGATCGTAGCAGATGGAGAGAGAGGATCCGAGCCGCCGACCCCAAATAAATGGGATATGGTGCAGAGAAGAGAGAGAAAATAAAGGAGTGTTTGAAATTATGGGAAAAGGGGTGAATCGCCGAACCGCCCTGAATAACGAAGTTTTGGTGACTTGTGGCAATTCTGTACTCGCAGGATGGGCGTTCCGATGCTTACGAGTCGGCATTGGCTAGAATAAGTTATTTATTTATTTATACACATAGAACAGACAGAGTCACAAAAAAAATACAGGTACATTAGTACAAAAAAATACAATACACAAGACCAATAACATCCGTTCACAATTAAACACATTAGCAAACACCCAAAACAAAACCCAGAGCAACGTTCACCCATTCTGCAACATCCTACTGTCAATTGAAGGAAAATCCCGAGGGCTTAAGGCCCTCCACATCCCCGGGTAGCTCAGGCGCATTGATAGCAACCTCTTTACCCGCACTTCTAGGCAAATCTATATTAAGAGGTGGGCCCAGGGTTAGCCTTAAGGGAGTCCTCCGGTAAACCCCACCCCTAAATTACATTCCTTTAGTGTCCTTATCCAAGGAGGTTACAATTCACGCCTACATTCACCCAGTCGAATATGTAATTTTTTGAAGTATGTCGTATCCATGCTGCACTTCAAGAACGTTTCACAGTGCACCAAATTTTCAATACTACCGCCATCTGTTGAGACGTGGACTAAACAAAAGCGAAAAAAAATACCTTTGTTCTGCGTTCATCAAAGGGTTAATTTATTAACTGCCAGACTGCCACTAATTATTGTTGGAGAAACACCAAAGTACCTAAGTTTAAAACTTTGAATTTCGATAGCAGCGAAGAATGCGAGTAGGTACCTAAACTAGACCTAGAGACACGGAAGTGTTCAGGCCTACGTGTATCAACTCTAGATTAGCACCTATAAAGTACAAATCTATTCAGCAGTTAGTTGACTATTCATAAATATTTAAGTATCATTCTGCGTGTTTTTAGCTAATTCAATGGTACAAAGGCGTAAATATTTATTTTAACACATTTGTTAGTAAGGTACTTGCATGAGAAACTTATAAGGTTAGGTAACTTGGTTCAACTATGTCGATCATATACTCGAAAAAGTACGTGTTGTAAGGAAAATTAAAGTTCGGAACCCAATTATGACGTCACTCTTATTTTCCGAGGCGGTAAGGTTCAAACTCGCATGAACAATCGCTTCATTCAAAAAAACTTTAACGGTCATTCACTAGATTTTAATGCATATATTATCAATATAAAAAAACTGCGACTTTCGGGAAACGAGCTGTCTTCCGAAAAAAAGATCAGAGGTGTTTTTCACATTTTTTTAGAACTCCATACAAGACATACAAATTCTTTTACAGTCATTCCCTAGATATAGGTTCAATATATCGACCATTTTTTTTTCAAAGATATTTAGTAAGGTTATCAAGATCATAAGGTCTCCCGTTTTTTGTATTTTTTTATATCTAGCCTTAAAATTTTCATCCTCTGCACCCAAATTTGCCGATGTATTTTATCTATGGGTAGAAGAACTTGATGGCAGAAAAAAGCTGACGACAATATTCGGGGGTTTCTAAAGTAATGGAGGCGGTGTATAGGTACCTATATACTCTTATAGTTTGTACTTGTGTAGTTGTGTAACATTATACCTTTTAAGAGTGTGCAATTGTGCATACCGACATTTCAAAAATTTGTAAAAACGGGAGACCTTCTATCTCGACAACCATTACTAAATATGCTTTGGAACAAAATAGGGTAGATGCATTGAACCTTTATCTAGGGAATAACCGTAAAAGATTTTTTATATCTTGTATAGATTTCTCAAAAAAAATATTTCAAAACACCTCTGACCCTTTTTCCGAAAGACGGAAACTCGTTTCCCGAAAGTCGCGAAGTAAAATTTTTTTTGTGTACTGATAATATGCGTTAAAATCTAGGGAATAACCGTAAAAGTTTTTTGATAGACGCAAAATTAACACCGAAAAATGGAAAAAAACGCAATTTTTACCATTTTTTCATGCGATTGTCACGCGATTTTGAACCTTAATGCCGTGGGAAATGACTGTGACGTCATTCTTGGTGCCAAGCCCTTAAGTTCTTTAATCGAGTTGATATATAAATGCATGCATGTCTCCTGTGTAATCTCCAGGCGCATTATTGACAAAACATTCAACTATCCTGCCCTGATCAATGACATGCCCCCATGTATGTAACAACATATAATGAGATAGTAACAGAGTGCCTCCAATATCTGGGTTTATTGCCAATAGAAATGATTTTGATATTAGATATTAATGATTCACATTAGAGCCATAATAAACATAATGGATTTTTTTTAGTTAATGTACGGACAAAATCACGTTTATAAGCGTATTAAAACAGTGGCATGACAAAGCAGCTCGGGCCCCAGGGGTAAAACGATTTTTTTAGTGAAGGTGAGTGAAAATGGTCGTATTTTAGGTTCGTATTAAAACTTTTGTGTACAAAAATTGCAATAAAAACAACGCCACAGGTAAACCTTTTTTGAAAAATGGATGAAGTGATGAACTTGGAATCTTTATGTAGTAGATTGCAAAACATTGTTTTACATTTCGCCCTTGCTCCAGGTGACCCTTTGATAACCATTTACACTATAATTATATTCTTATTTCTTACAATTGATATAGTAGGTATATGTTTGATCTGATTCGATTAAAAATTAAAGTAGGTAGGTACTTATCACTGTAATTATTATGATTATGTATTTAAGCATATATCATTAAACTGCGTATGAGTTATTTTTGGGTCTCAAAATTACCATAACGCGGAAATGTGAACTGATTATTCAAATAACTCAAAGACCTGAACACATTAGAGTAAGTATACTCGCACATAAGCCAAATAGGGACCTAACGATGACGTCACGGTCATTTCTCGCAGCATTAAGGTTCAAAAATCAAAATCGCATGATAAAATGTTTAAATAGCGTTTTTCTTTACTTCTTGGGGTTAACTTCGCTTCATTCGTAAAAACTCTTACGGTCATTGGCTAGATTTTAATGCATATTATCAGGAAAATAATTTTTCTTTGCGACTTGCGGGGAAAATGTCACCAGTCCTTTACTGAGGTGTTTCTCGGTTATTTTTTTTTTTGAGAAATCTATAGACGATATATAAAAAATCTTTTACGATTACTCGATGTAAGAAACCCAGAGACTACTCCTCGACTTCCCATCAAGAAATGCAACTGGACTGGACTATTTAAGTAAACTAGATAATGTAGTATTCCCACAACAGTGTAGAAGAATTAAGGATAAACATTGTCGGGCTTACGACCGACCTCGGCTGGCTTAAGTGATCACTTTACACTCGAGAAACATTCGCCATTTTCAGTTCACCCCGGCTGGGATTCGAACCCAGACCTTCGTCTCCCTTAATTCTTGTACACTGTTGTGGGAATACTACATTGTATATACTACGGAATGTAGAAAAAATCCAACGTTTTACAAGAATAAAATTCGTAAATCAAACGTACATAATTCAAGTAAACTAGATATTTCTGTGTATGGAATTATATTGTGTTCCTGTCCTATGGATATCAAACAAGTGCCCTTTACAATAATTTATTCGAATAGCAAGTATGCTACCTTGGTCCTTGATTTAATTAACAAATTGATGATACAAATGACTAATCAGCTATGGATGTGGAGTATCTACACCAGTGGCATATATAGGGGAGCCGAAGGGGACCGCCCCCCCCCCCCCCGCCCACCGAAATGTATTACAATTATATAAAAAACGTCATTTTATAACACCCAGGTTTTTGAAATTGCCTGCGGCGCCATTATTTCCTTTTTTGTAATTTTTGTACACCGCAATTACAATATTTACCTTAGCTTCCCAATTTTAATACCAAAACACGACCTTTTTCACTCATTTTTACGAAAAATTTTGCCTGCGGCACTGTTATTCAGCTTTAATAGCCAGGTTTAGTTTTCATTCCCCCCCTCCCCAAAATCAAATACTATATCGCCCCCCTCCGAAATTAAAACCTATATACGCCACTGATCTACTTTACAACGCATGCATTCTTTCACGCTCATACGATTCCATTATTTTTTATTGCAATTTTCTCAACACGAAGCCAAATGTCAAATATCTTCTTACTGTCCTTATGTATATGGAGATACGGAAATGTTTTAACAATTATAACAATTCGTACTAATCGCAAATAAAGACAACAATATTTACTACTAGTTTTAAAAACAGTATGACTTTCCAAAAATATACGTTTGACAGCAGGAGCAGGATGTGGTGGAATGGGTAAATGTTGCCGTGGGCATAAAGTGATTACATAAGTCAGTCAAAGCCGAATCGTAAGCGTTGGAAAGCCCATTCTGCTTCCTCTGCAAGGGATTTAGGTCGGGTTTCCACCTCCAAGAAAACTTCTGCAAGAAGTGTCCGACAGCTGTGTGACAGACTGTCGGTGCAGAAGTTTTCTTGCAGGTGGAAACCCGGCCTTACATAATGATACATTGAAAAAAAATGCAATGACTACTTTTATTTCATTGTTAACGAGTAGGTATGTAATAAGAGGGTGTATGAAAAATTGTATGAAGGCTACAATTCCGTCCCTTCTGCCTACCTCGCAAGCGACAACACATTGGGTCAAAAATCTTCAAAAATACATAATTATTTATTATCAAACTTAACGATTGTTTTAGATTTTCTCCTGTAGTAGGCATAAATATTGCGAGATAGGGAAATGAGAGATGGGTACCCAAAATCCTAACACGGCGACCATGGGAAAACAAAAGTAGGACGACCCCAAAAAAGATTGGTAGATGATGTAGTCCCAGTCGCAGGAAGAAACTTGTTGAGGAAAGTTCAAAGTGTAAAAAATTGGAAAACGTTAGAAGAGGCCTATATCCAGCAGTGGAGGGACGGCTGAGGAAGAAGAAGAAGGGCATAAATACCAGTAGGTATATAATCAAAAGCAAAAAATATTCCCTCTTAGAGGAATAACTTTTGCATTGATTTAAAATCGCAAATAGTTACCATAGTAGATGATGCAAGTATTCTTACATATAACGAAGTGTATATACGTATCATATGTGGACATTGTTTCTCTCTACCTATCCTTAAATGGTATAATCGCCACACCCAAGTCTTAAGGACTAGGGCAGCGAAATACAGCGTGATTTCGAATAGCCGTCTCAAGTTGTTTTTATTTTTTTTTTAACTTTCAGTATTGCAAATTTACGTCTTTTTTTATTTTATTTTCTTAACCGAATTAGACATTCATAACAATAAATTTAACAAAAATTTTAACATATTACTATCAAGCAGACCGGCAAATGTTCCACATTTTACTTACAATATAATTAAAGAAACCCAAAGAAAAATAAACAACATAAAGAATAAAATATATAATAGTGAATGAATGGTTATGAATTTAAATATAAATAGATATAAAACCAAACACAAAAATAGATATGTACAATCACAATATAGATCTTTAGAATAAAATATACAGGGTATCAAAAAAAAAACAACCCAAAAAATACAACCAAATCAATCAAACAGTGGGGTGTGATAAAATTCTCTAATTTAAAAAAAGTTATTTTTAAATAAAACAAATCTCCATTACTCTGTATATGTTTAAACTGTAGTAAGATATTTCTAGATAGGTAAACCTACATACATTACTGCTTTAATTATTTAATTTCCTACAATATATCAGATAATATACGTATTGAACTACAAGTAAACTACATATTATGGAGATCAGTACCTTACGTAGGCTCTGCTGCGTGTCCTAGCGAAGGTCGCCAGCTTATGCTGTATGGTCAGCCCTTGACAATGATAAACTGTATACCCACATACAGAAGAAGTACCTAGTTATTGGTTAATATGTATCAACTTTTTGTGGTTCTAATTAATTGTTTAATTGTTAATACGCAATTGATTATTCATTTATCATAGTTTCTACATGATAAAATAAGTAATTTTATTTGTTGCAGTTGTAGAAGAATTCTCCTACACTGTTGTAGGAATACTGCATTTGTATATACTATGGAATGTAGAAAAAATCCAACGCTTTACAAGAATAATTTGTAAACCAAAAATAATTAAACTAAATTTTTTATTTGTATAGCAGTGAGAAAAATATTGAAATAAAAAAATGGTCTATGCATCTATTGTCTCACACCGCTCCTCTTTGCGGAATAAGCGTAGAGAAAAGAACACTAGACAACTTTATCTTTACACATACACCTCTTGCTACCGTCACATTCATGCAATTTGTCATACTACTCTCCCATTTCTAATATTCAGACGCATCCGTCTCTGCAGGTCTGGTCGACATGATCGGTCCAGATCAGTCAAAAAGAGATGGCTGTTAATTAGGTATCTAAGTATATTTTTTTCCAGTCCAATTTTCTAAGCTAAGTCTTAGTTACGATAAAATACTTATTTTTAAAAAGTATCTGGGTTTTTACATACTTAGCTACTTACTAACCAAAATACTTTTCTTTTAAAAAAAATAAAAGCTTATGAATGAGGTATTCGGGTTGACTGTAAGATATTGCATTTACAATAAGTCCGCCTTTTGACACACTACTATTGTCTTGTTTCGTAACTCTTCATAAATTTTGACTAATAAAGATTTATTTAATATATAGAAAATGTACATATTTGTTAATGGTACAAAAGATACATCTGGGTACAAAAGCCGGTTATTAAAATTAATTTTGTTTATAATTTCCTTTATAAATAATAACAAGATATTAATTGATATTCTGTATCGAGATATAAAAATGCGATACAATATTCCACAAATTATTATAAATAGCGTACAAAGGCATAACAAGAATCAAGATCAACTATTGTGTAATGCCATTGGAAGCATGGGCATCGTCAAGGGGGGGGGGGCAAGTGCCCCTCCCCCTAGAGATTGGAATAGGTATATATTTTTTCATACTAAATGATAAAACCTCACAAAAAATCACATTATTGGCACGCGTTATCTCATCACATCATAAATTTTCATGAAAATCCATCAAAAAGCTATTTTTTCATTTAAAAATGCCTGAGGCGCTATTTGTTATTGCTTTTTTCTAAAATAAATTTTCCGTTCACACTATTGTGCAAAGAATTATATGTATATATTTTCAAATAAACCAAACCACATCACGACCTTCTTCATTCATAAAAATTTGGCCTGCGGTGCTATTTACATTTCTCCATACTACGAGTATATCTAATTTTTATTTTTTTGTTGACCCCCCTTAGCTCCGAGGCTGGCGACGCCCATGATGGGAAGTATTATCTAATGATGTTGTAAAATATGTAAAAATTACGTCATTAAGCTGACGAATTTATTAATACAATTATAATGTCCTTTTGTATCAACAGCTGTTTGGTATCTGCGTGTCAGGACAGAATCACATATGTAAGACGATATCACATGAGTGATAAGTTTTACTCGTTGGACGCCCTCGTTACTTTTCGCAAGTTTTCGCAAGCCGGAATGCAGGGAATAATTTACAAAATAAAATTAATATGAAATATTCGTATTTTATTCTCACAAAAAAAAATGTGGAAACTATATTATTTACCTTCATCAAATATACGAATTACTTCACAAAAAATGTGGAATAGTACTATTCCACATTTTTTAGAATTATCGCAGAATTTGTTTTCTTTTAGCTTTAGGATCACACAAAACACTCTAATATTATTTCTTATCCATTCCACAATTTTTACAGCGTTTTTTTCCAGATTTGACAATAAGGAAACGCAGCATTACCCGTAAATCGGGTGCAGAGCCGGAATAAGTAAGGAAAGACAAAAATATGTCAGTTGTAGATAATATCTGAACTGCCTAATTAATGAACTAATTAGCAGTACTATTTTAATCTTGTGTAATTTTTATTATGCATGTGATTTTATCCATTTGTGATATAGTCTATGAGACACTGTCCTGTGTGATTTAAGCATATATCCGCATATAGGGCGTTTGGTACTTAGGGCAAGTAATCTGATTATTAAAATGGAGTAGAATCTTATAGACCTACCTGTGCTCGCCTAGTTAGTTGAGACTTGAGTTATATGATCTAGTATAAAAGGGCCAAGAACTTCGGACAAGTTAACATTGTATTTTGTTATTTTCTGCAGTAAAGATAAAAGCATAACGAGTTCCAAGATGATGAAGGTAAGACAAAATCACTGATTTATTTTTTAACGTTCAATCCTCGATGCCAACCTACTCCACTTTACAACACAAGCTTACTGTGAAGTTTACAAAGATGTATTTGGGTTTATTTCGATAAACCCAGATTCCAGTTTTTTCCTCAGCAGAAACGAGAGGTATCTTACCAACCTAAGAAAGTCTATCCTTTGCTGTATATCTGTTGAGATAACTACTTGTTAAATAAACATAGTCTTGTTTATTTATTTATTTTGTTTATAGGTTTGTAACATTCTGACTTTTTTTCAGTTCTTCCTGGTAGCGTTAAGCCTGATCGCTGTCTGCCACGCCAGCACCTCAATTCTCCTGTCACCACCAGCCCTGAAGTTGGCATCTCCATTGGCTATTTCTCCAGCACTGTCTCCACTGGCCCTTGCGGCCCCTGGTCACTTGATTGCCCCTGGCTCTTTGGCCCTTGCTGCCCCTGCTCCTTTGGCTCTTTCGGCCCACTCTCCTTTAACCCTTTCACACGCTCCATTAACCCTTGCACACGCCCCACTGGCCTACTCAGCCTTGGCCCCTGCTCCAATTAAATATATCGCCCAGCCACAGATTATCTCCTATGCTGCTCCAGCCATACAGCCAGGGTAATTATTCATTTTATTCTTCATAAACATTTTAACTATGAGATATTTTTTTCACTAATTGCATGTTAATTGAAAAAAATGTGATTTTGACTTATATTGCGTGAAAATGAAGAAAACAATTAACAAAATTACCATGAAGTGGGTTACTAATTGTAAATAACAAGACTAAGGTTCCATTTGTGTGTAAAAGATAGATATATACGGCAATAAACCCGCCATTTGAAAATACTTATTTTTTCAATAAAGATTTTTTATTTTCTTGTGATGAAAAACTTCAGTGAACTTTAATTTCTATAATTTCAATTACCACTTTAACGAACATAATTTTAACGAATGATGATTTTAGCGAACAATGATTTTAACGATTCAGAACTTTAACGGATCATGAATTTAACGAAACGTATTTTTAACGATGCTCAGATTCAATATAACAAGTGACAAAATATCTATATAATATTTAGCGCTAAACGGCGCCAAGAATGGTCCAACTATTATTAGATATTATTATTATTATAAAATTATACGTACCTTCCCAATAATTCCTTTTAATAAATTTTCTCTTAATTTTTATAAATTAAAGGAAGCAGTTCATAAATTAAATGAAATTAAATGAAAATTTCCAGATATGTTGCTGCCACCCGCGGATCCCTACACATTGCTCCACTCCCAGGAAACACTCCTTTGGCCAGCCACCACTTGAACTTGGAGCCAGCACCAGGAACAATCTAAACTGGAAACCAATGTCTTCCCCTTGACCTACAAAATGTATAGGGATAGCTGAAACTAACCAAAAAATAATGTGTAGCTCTGAAATGTGATTCGTTTCCTCAATTTGTGATTCAAAATTATAGTCTGATAATGAAATTATAACTTTTTGTTTTATATTTCCCCCATCCTACATTTGAGAATAATAACAAGGTTCTGGCTAGTAAATTTGGATTCTTTGTGTGAAAATCTTTCTGACAAAATCTATGAGTACAATAATTAACAAAAACGTGGGGTAAATGTGGGGTAGTTTTGTAAATACATGGTTGGCGAAGTCGGTTGAGGCGTCAGTCTCTCGAGCGGGAGGTGTCATCAGGTTCAAACCCCGGCGCTGCGCTGGCGATATATTCCACACTTTTCGATACATGCTTTTAGCCTAGTGCACGGTGTGCAGGAAAGTATTTGGGTTTGTGTATGCAAGCCCAGATCATTTTATTAAAAAAAAAAACGAGACTAATAAGGTTCGTCTGTGTGTAAAAGAACTGAAATTTGATCTCGTTTTTCTTAACATTCTGTGTTGTCAGTTACAGCCTCAAATAATTCTCTCAAAAATTTCAGCGGCAGATAAAGGAAAAAGGTTTATTCAAAATATAAATAAAATAAAGTACATGATATTGGAAAGATACGATACCAGGTCAGATCAATAAACTTATCAATTATTCACCGCAGTAAACGAAAATAATCTTATTCAAATTTTCAAAGAAAATCTCTTACTTAAGTTAAGAGAGAGCTAAGAATACTCTGACCTCTGACATCCACAGTTTGTGCAAGACCCACGTGAATATAGTAATCTTATAGGCCTCTGCACAGTGATAACAAAGTGATGACGTCCAAATCACAGAGTAGCCAAGATTAAAGCTAGGAATCCAATTATGACGTCAAAATCGCATGAAGAACCGCATGATCAAATGATAAAAATGGCGTTTTATAACTTTTTGGGGTTAATTTCGCTTCATTATAAAAAATACGGGCTTTCACTTGTCACTACGAAAAATATTTTTTTCTTTGCGAATTTCGGTTTGTTGTCATTAAAAAAAGGCAATTTTACATTTTTTAGGAACCCATACAAGATATGAATAATCTTTTACGGTAATTGCTATAAAACAACGTATTCACCTAATTTTTACAAAGCATAAAATTTACATAGTAAGGTTGTCGTGATCTAAGTTCTCAAAAATCTCTTTTTTTAATGTCATTATGCCTAGATCAATTTCTGGAACAATCCGGTAGTTGCCATATTGTTTTTCAGTGTGCAGGCCTGTATGAAGAAATATATTCACATCGTCTCGGTTTGCGTAATGCAAAAGATCAAACATGAAATTGTTACGTACGTAAGTAGACATTCCTGTTTATAACAATCTTATAAGCTTTTGATGTTTCAGCAAATACCACACTACACTTAATAATATTTACACACATTCTCACCAAAATAAATAAGCGGTCTGCCAGACTGAATCATCGAATATTTCCATAATTAACATTTCAATGCAACAGTATTCTGAATCAGAGGCGATGCCAGCTTAGTCCGGCCACAAGCATTCTGAAATTCTTAGTCTGAAAAAAAGTTACGACCAAAACCTCTCTCTAAATTCAGTGTTGCCCTAATTCTGAATTCAGAGAGGTTTCGATCGTTTCTTGACTTTTTTAGAAACCATAAATTTCAGACTAAGAATTTCAGAGTGTATGTGGCCGGCCTTAGAAGCTAGGGGAAGAGGGGCAATCAAAAATTTGATAAGCATTTAAATTACGGTTTTTTATAAGATAAAATAAAAAGAAAGAAATGCTCTAATAATCCTGTTTTTCTAAGTGCACTTTTTCTCCATAAATACTTCTCCATTGTTCGGCAAGTATCGGATTCGCTGGACCCCAATTCGAACTCGGTTTTAGAGACTTTTTGAGTCGCTGAAAATTAATGAACAATTGTCAAAAATATCAAATATACAAATAATTAAATTTTAAGTGAAGACTACAGGAGTACCTACATTACGGAATACAAGATTACAAGATAGGCGTTCCGATGCTTAGGAGTCGACTTTGACAACAGATGGCGATAGAGGATCGATAAAAATAATGCACCGTAATTTAGAAAAAGTACGCGTCTGACAGCTGGATTTGGCTAACTGGGTGAACGTTAATCTGAGAATAAAGCGATTACTTAATCCAGCAATATCGACTCGTAAGCATCGGAACGCCTATCCTGAGTCCTCCCCAAAGGAGTTTACATAATACTGCATTGTATTAATTTAGATGCCTATCAGTTCTGTCGAGGAAAAATATCAATGTATTTTTTTTCTGCTCGATAAGTAATGTGGGAGAAATAGTTACCTGTGTGAAGTTTCCAGAAACCTGGCACGTCAGATAGTAAACAATGTATACAGGAATACATATAATGGAAAGCATGCACAGAATCCATCCCAGGGTTATACTCCAAGCAGGATATGGATGCCCGTGATATTCCAGATTGGTGTTCCATATTATGGTCGTTAGGAAAATAAACTGAAATTGAAAACATAATGTGATAGGTACAAAGTTTATAAAAATTTAATTGCTATCTGTTAAAAATTTGATATTTATTGCACATTTTTTTATCTATAAAAAAGTATGCAATGTCAAAATTTTCACCGTATTCTAACGCAATAACCACACTTTTTTTTCTTTTTTTTGCTTCGTTTTGTCGAAGTTTGTGAGATACATTATGAGTCCAATATTAAAAAAAAAATGAAATTTATGGCAAAAAAAAATCACACTTTTAAGCCTAAAAACTTTTCTATGATTTTAGTTTTATTTTGTCACAATCGCGTTGGTAGTTTGCGAGATATTGTCAAAAAACTTAAATGAGTAAATTTTCAAAAGGCCACATCTCCAAAACCGTTGACTTTTTAGTCATGCATTCATTGAACATTTTTTTCATATTTTTTCATTCTTTATAAATAAATAAATCTTTATTGAAAAAAAATATTTTTCAAATGGCGGGTTTATTGCCGTAGGCAATGTCTACCAACCAACCTCTTGTGACATTAATTTGATATACACAATACATACATACAAGTGTATGAAAAAGAAGAAAAATATCATATTATAAAGAATTACATCTGCACTCTATCACCCCTCAAGAGAATTTACTTAGGAAGGAACCACTCTGTATAAGTAGGTACTTACAATGAGTATAAATGGTGTTATGCACTTCCAGCAGTATATCCAAATGCGATGAACTTTGTGTCTGTTCATGAACTCTATGTCCTTAGTGAACTTCTTACATCCGTAAATCCATCCCACAATGAAGGACTCAATCAGACAGATGAGGATTATTCCAATGGAGGCACAGTACCAATCCATTAACTGAACTATGTACATTCCGGCCTGGGGACATTCAAATAGGTAAGTATAATAATGTGACATTAAGTACTTTTTTTTTTTTTATCAAAAACCTTATTAAGGATCCCGAGATTTAAGAGCCCCCAAATCAGGTCAGACTTAATACAATATGTAAAAAAATGTTAAAATTAACATAAGTATTTTCAATAATATCGTAATTTTTTAAGAAAATTTCGCCAGCGGCACTATTCACTGATATTTTCCTTTGACGAGGCTCGAATAAACCAAGTTTAAGGTAAAATCATATTACTCGTTTTTGGGACAAAAATGACCGTAGCGAGACTCTCCCGGGACAGAATTTGATATTTTTTTGCCAGAATTATAAAACAAGAATGTACGTTCATTTGCTCCTAGTTTCGCCTGTGGAGGTTCTTGGTCCGAGATCCATATATTTTTGTCCATGTCATTTGTGACTGAATTTATGCAATCGATGACTTCAGCCATCCGAGAATAGGTTAACTAATAAAGTTCCGACTGCTAAAAATATGAACTATCTGTTGTTTTAATCAAATGTGATTTAAATGAAAGTTTACATAGGTTTACCATAGGGTTACCTAGAAAAATCTTGCCGCTTCACCCCCTTAGGCCCCCTACCCTACGCTTTTTTGTTGCATTTTATATGAATATGGTGAGATAGGAGCAATTGATCAATGAAAATAATAATTATCCTTACTAAATCGTCTACAAAAAATACGCAGTGACCGGTCAAAAACCGAAATTTTTAAAGAAACAAAATATTTTGCCATTAATAACAGATACTAGTGAGTAATTTTTTTAGCGATCGGATCTTGGGCTATCGGGTTGTCTTTTTATTTAATTTAATGTGTAAACTTACATCTGTAGTACAAACTGCTGACAAGGAAGCAAACAGAACACAAGACATGAAAGCAACGATTCCCTTATACTTCATCAAGGATGGGACTTCATCAATAACTGCAGATATTATTGTCTCCAACTGAACAAACTAAAAAGCAAAGAAAACTGTTATGTATTTGCAATCTACTTTAATTATCAGAATATTGCATGTTTCTCTTAAATATACTTACACAACTGTCTATGCCAAGGAAAAAAAGCATGGAGAAAAACAGTATCGCCCAGAGATTAGGCCATGGCAACATTGTTATAGCTGCAGGATATGTAACGAAAGCCAATGCCGGACCTCCTGAAGCCACTGTGGATACTGGCAACCCTGACTTGTAAGCCATAAAGCCCAACACAGAGAATACGGTGAAACCAGCGAAAATACTTGTGGCACAATTTATGATGGGCACCAACATAGAATCTCTGAAACAGTAAAATCATTTATTTATTTCAAGTAGTTATCTCAACAGATACACAGCAAAGGATGGACCTTCCATCAGGCTTATGACTGATCGTCGGCTGCCTTAATGTGATCACTTTACACTTAAGTAACATTCAGCAATTCCAGACAATCCTACTGCCGCGGCCGAAAATCGAACCCAGACCTCCAACCTGACAAGCTGGTACTCTACCCTCCTAGCTCCGAGGCTGGTGAAGCCCATGCCAAGGATGTGTAATAATAAATGATGAAATAAAATAAAACGTACGATAAGTTATTATTGTTGAATTTATTGTAGCTCGCCATGTTGACAATACCGCCCCACCCTGGGCCGAGAGAATAAAATATCTGAATTGCAGCATCAGCCCACACCTGGGAAACAAAAAAATATTGTAGGTAATCTATAAACATATCACTAGATAAAGATTCAACGTTTTTATAATCAAAACAAGCAGATATATTTAGAGAGGTAGAATCGCCACATACTAACAAAATATCGTTCGTTTAGGAGGCCTTAATAGTGATGAGCAAAGTAGACCAGCACTGCAAACTAACCATAGCTAGGCATCTCGTAAATGAATCGTTCTTCTAGAACACTTCCCTAGATTCGACCCCCGATCGCGACTTACTCCACTTCGCGACACAAGCTTTTGTAGCTAACTGTGAAGTGTATGAAAGATGAATTTGGGTTTATTTCGATAAATTTAATCTAGATTAATTTTATAATTTTAAAAGTTTAAAGTTAGTTCATTAGAAATTCAAAACAAGAGTTTCATTATTACCACTTAAATTGTATTATTTTTGCGCGGATTTGTCAATTTCCTAACCCAACGTCCTGTCTTACCATGAATTTTTAACAAGAGCTTATGGCAATATTAACAACCAGTTAATTTGACGAATCACCATGGGACAAACTGGGAGGACTTTTTTATCCTTGTTGACTATGTTGCGATCTAACCTCTCCTTACAGTCCTAACTTACTTAAATAGATAAATAAATCTTTTTAGCCAGAGAAAATAATGCATATTTACAAAAACAAGACAATTGTAATGCGCCAAAAGGCGGACTTATTGCAAAAGCAATATCTTACAGTAAACCTTACATCGAAAGTATAAAAATAGACTTACTCTTAAATTTAGCAACTGCTTCCATTCAGGATAAATGTAGAATTTGATTCCATCAATGGCTCCAGGAAGTGTGACTCCTCGAATGAAGAGAACAAACAGGACCACAAATGGAAAGGTGGCTGTGAAATACACCACTTTCCCCACTGACTTTATTCCCTTGGCGATGCATATATACATGAAAGCCCAGGAAAATAAGTTGCCCCAAAACAATGGCCACACTACGGTAGTTATTTCTCCTATGCCACTGGATATTCGCAATATGTGATGGCTGAAATGCATAACAAAATATTTTGTTGCCTGGAGCTGAACCCACTAATGCCACATTTTATGAGAAAATGAAATAAGTAATGTAGTATTCCTACAACAGTGTAAAAGCATTAAGTATGAACATTCTCGGGCTTACGACCGACCTCGGCTGGCTTAAGTGATCACTTTACACTCGAGAAACATTCGCCATTTCAGTTCACCCCGGCTGGGATTTGAACCCATACCTTCGTCTCGCATAGTAGGGATCTTAGCCACTACTCCTTAATTCTTCTACACTGTTGTAGGAATACTACATTGTATATACTACGGAATGTAGGAAAAATCCAACGCTTTACAAGAATAAATTTGTAAATCAAAAATAATTCAAGTAAAATGAAATAAGTATATTTTTATCTACTTAAAAGCAATATAATATAGAGATATATAAAGAAGTATGTTCACTACATAGTCGACCGTGATAAAAAAAAGGTCTCTCAAATGCCCCACGGTGATTGGTCAAATTTAAAGGTTGCTGTGGATTCTTGACGTATTGACATTTATGTTGATTCTAGAAATGGACATCCAACTATTTTGTCCATCACTAAGGTCTCTCAAACGAATGAAATTTTACTAGTAAGTAGTGAACATGCCTCTCCAGTCTCCATATACCTCAGTTTATATGTATGAATATTGAAAAGCACTTTGGAAATTAATAAAAATGGATTTAAATAATTCGCTTACTGAAAAAATTCATCCGCTGGTGTAGAAATTGACTCATCATAGGGAAAAATATCCGGAATAACGGTTTCATTTCCTGTGATCTAGAAAAAATAATGAAAGTAAGGCATTAAAGTAAATATTTTGTAAGTCAACATCCAAGAATAACAAGGTTCTAACTAGAGATGAAAGTTTCAAACACCCATTACTTATACATACTAATAAACATTCGTTTTTTTAAGAGACCATATACCTAGTGATGAGCAAAGTAAGTATATTATTATAATATTAATACTGCACAATGCACATGGATAATATTATGATTAAATGAGTTTATCAATTTCCCATATCTAGAATCAGTACAAATGCCTTTGCCATAGTTATGTCAAAAATCCACAGCAACCTATCAATTTGATCAACACCACAAGGCATTTTGAGAGACCCTTTTTTCTCACTGTGGACTCTGTAATGATTTAACCTTCTAAGCTCCCTTAGAAGAGTCTTATTTTCAGATGAGGTTATGAATGAGGATAAGTTAAGATTTCAGTTACTTACTTTTACACAGTTGTCAGTATTCCACGTGTGATTACAATCAGCCCATGGTAAAACTTCGCTGAAGGAACTTTTTATAAACAGCAAAGGATATGTAAGTATGAGACTGTAGTACACCGTACACATTATGTTAATCACAATTGTTGCATAGCCCGCTCCTACAAAATCACAATCAAATTGTAGAATATTTTTATAGTATTGTATAATTTAACTACAAGAATCACATTATTACCATATTATTGATCGTCATATCATAGAAAATCAATTAAATCGGTGTTTTTTTTAAGTTTGCTTGCGACACTATTTATTATTTGCCTGTTTTTGTGTAATATACATATTCTTTATTTTTTAAAATTTAAAGACAATAAACCAATAGCTCTACATCACAACCTGATGCTAAACCCAGTTTTAGAAAAAGATTCGCCTGCGGCTCTATTTACTCGTATTTTTTGCCACGTCAAAACAAAATTTTTGTTGTCCCCCACCAGGTTTGCAACTGATAATGCTCCTGAAACTTTATATTTTATTTTTCTTTTTCAAAAAAAAAAATCTAAGTTTATCGAAATAAACCGAAATACATCTTTGCACACTCCACAGAAAGCTTGAAAAGATTGTGTTGTGGAGCGGAGTAAGTCGGCATCTGAGATCGATCCCGATTTAATATATAAAATAATAATTACCTTTGAATAAAGGTGCAATGCGGAACATGGATATGCAACCAACGCTAGAGAATTGTCCAATACTTGTTTCTAGGAAGTACAGTGGAAGTCCACACAACAGCAACATTAATAAATATGGAACCAAGAAGGCGCCTGAAATAAATATTATTAAATCAGAAATTATATTTAATATATTGCATACTGACAGTCTGTAATACAGGAAAGACGTTGGTCGTGGCTGGGCCATGTTTTGCGAATGCCCAACGACAGCTGGCCAAAGAGAGCGCTGTTTTTCCACCCACAGGGGTCCCGACGCCCCGGAAGACCCTCTTCACAGTGCACCGTTCCTATGACAACGAGATCAGAGCGTTAGGAATGACGTGGAGAGAGGTAATATCACTCGCACAAAATCGCTCTGAATGGAGACGCCTGGTAGCCTCCCTGTGCTCCCGAATGGAGACATAAAGGGCGTAGTAGTAGTAATATTGCATAAGTTTAAATCTAAACACTCAAGAGTTCTTCATCTGAAAATTTAGGTTTTAACAAACAAATTATAAGGTTGAGACCAGTTGTTATGAAATTGAGACCAATAGTTGGCCTACCTCTATGAAATATTTAAATACCTTGCCTACATACATTAGGTAGGCATATCAAATGCATCTGGTCTACAATTTCAAAACACCATATTTCAATATACTTCATACTCATATGTAGGTAAATAACAAGAGAGTAACAAGGTTATAACTAACACATTTTGACTTATTTCCTGAAAATGTTTCTAACAAACATAATCTATGCTATGAGCACTATTAACAAAAACACCCTAAAGTTGGGTAGTTTTATCAATAACGAGACTAATAAGGTTCCATTTGTGTGTAAAAGATATGTGTTAGAAACATTATCATTTTCCTCAACATTTTCGTCCTCTCAGTTAGGACCTTCAGTGTCAGATGGGCACCTAAAATCCTGAAGTAGAGGCCCTGGGGGAACAAAAGAGGCGTAGGAAGACCCCAGAAAAGGTGGACAGATGACATTGTCCAGCTTAGGGGTCGTAGATGGCAGCGGATAGTCCAAGATAGAAGACAGTGCAAGAGTTTAGAAGAGGCCTATGTCCAGCAGTGGAACGCAAGTGGGTAGCATAAGTAAGTAAGTTAGAACCTTGTTATTCTCAGGTGACAGATATGATGATTGAATCTATTTACCTCCTCCATTTCTGTAACATAAGTATGGGAATCTCCAGACATTTCCTATCCCAATAGCGTATCCCAGGCACGAGAGAAGAAACTCTATTTTATTCGACCAATTTCCTCTTTCATGTTTAGTATTCATCTCCTGAAACGTATCAGAATATTTTTATGCAATAAATTCCATACAATAAATAAAAAATTAAAAACAGAATCTTGAAAATTATGTTTTTAAAACATTTTGTTTGTAATTTTTGAAGAGGCGATTTTTATCTTAACGAAAATCCCCTCCAAAGTTAGTAACTCGTTTTTAAAATATCTATTTCTCGAAACTTAAGAGTATGCAATGCATATTGACATTATAAAAAAAATCTAAAAACGGGAGACTTTAGATCTCGACAACCGTTACTAAATATGCTTTGGAAAAAATAGAGTAGAGACATTGAACCTTTATCTAGGGAATAACCGTAAAAGATTTTTTATATCTTGTATAGATTTCACAAAAAAAAAATGTGAAAAATACCTCTAACCTTTTTTCCGAAAGACAAGCTTGTTTCCCGAAAGTCGCGGAGATTTTTTTTTGTACTTATCATATGCATTAAAATTCAGGGAATAACCGTAAAAGTTTTAGAAAACATCTACCATCACCGCTTAAGATATCTGGATCCATCTATCAAACACCCTGTATACCTACCAAATTAATTATGTATCACTGGACCTTATAAAATATGATTAAATAAAATACATACCATTCAATTAATTTGCAATCAGGTACTTCAAAATGAAGTACCTGATTATTAAATATATTTTAGTGATTACACTGTCTAGATTTTTATCACTTTAGCACCACAAAGCATCACTTAAACGACTCAATAAGGAATTAAAGTTTAGTGGGTTATGCGAGGACATGACATAATTCTATTTAAAGTCACCTCAATTGAATAATAGTACCTACTTCAGATTATAATATTACTAGCTGAATTACCCGTGATTCGCGACGGCCATCTACAGAAATGCATTTAAGAACTTTTAGCCAAGACTGTTAATTTCAGATTCTTGCATAATTTATTTATAAATAAGAATTAAGTTTAATAATGAAACATAATAAACTAATATGTCTGTTTGTTAGACCATATTTTTTTATAAATAAATAGTGACAGGAAACACTCGTAAATACCTTTGGTAGATATTATGATTTATGATTAACACTATGGCAGACATTTTTGCTTCACTAAATGTCAAGTTTGAAATTAGAACATCACTCTGTTTCAAATAACTTTTACTCTGTTACAAATAACTTGTCCACTGGATACTTGATTATTAGTAGTAATTCTATGGAAAAATTTCGTATCCACGGAAAACCATGAGACAAATAATGTGAAACGGAGAGTACGCGATACGAATAAATAAATTTACAGACTAAAATATTTATGTGGGATTATACTACATTTATGTAGTCTGTGAGGGTATTATCCAATTATTACGACTTGTAATACAATCATGATTTGAAACTACATTACTTGTAATTTATAACTAAATCGCGAATAATTAAAAAAAAAATCTTCTTCCTTTTCAGCCCTATTTCTCCACTGCAGAATATTGGTCTCTTCCAAATGTTTCCATAATAACAGTGGTGTAGTGGATGAGTACCTACTATGCGAGACGAAGGTCTGGGTTCGAATCCCAACCGGGTGAACTGAAATGGCGAATGTTTCTCAAGTGTAAGTGATCACTTAAGCCAGTCGTAAGCCTGACAATGTTCACCCTCAATTCTTCTACACTGTTGTAGGAATACTGCATTGTATAAACTGCAAGTTTATAGATTCTGTAACATGGAGCACAGAACAGCGGAGCCGAGAGTTTTCACAGATTGAGATGTGGGAACGCTTATAAGAAGAAGTAAAACCATTAGGAGTTGATATAAATTGAGCTTTAATTCATTATATCTCATTCTTTGGTGAAACATCTCGCGTATAAACCATACAAATACAAATACAAAAAGCATCATTACATAATTTAATATTCTATTATACTTAATAATAAATAATTCACAATCACAATGCATAAAACACAATATCATTTAGTATGTAAAAGGAAAGATCTCGTTTAAATTAAAGTTTGCTACAAATAAAGTGTACGCTGGGAATGGATTCATAGTACAACATTATTTACCTACACTTAACAAAAAAGTGTCGCAAGGAGAAAAAATTAAAATTGAGTTATCAAATTCAGATTCACAAAGGTAGGACCTTAGGAAGGCCTAATCTATAATTCACACCAAACCCAGGATAACTATTTTGTACCAGCTGAGTTACCCATACTTCGCAACTGCAAATTTTAATGGTGAAGTAGATCGACAGAATCGATCAATATTCTTAAAATATGACTTTCGATCTGAATTTCTTTTCCAATGCTCTTTCATACGATACCACACACGACACCACAAAATCTTTAGATCCCTTCATCAGCAAAATTTCTCAGAAGGTTCCGCATTTCCAGAAGTTTCTACTACTTACACAGTTTTGCTTCTAGAAAGCAAAGTATTCGCATACCAAGTTTGGTAGAAATTGCTCCAGGTGTTCCAGAGTTATGGTGGAACAAATATAGATACCCACATACATACATACATCCTTTTTTATTATAATGTAAGATTAAAACCAGGATAATTATATCGAAAAATGTCTTTCATAAAACAATTTTACGACAACTTTTGGCAGTTTTTCACTAATGTATACTATTTGACTTGTGACACTTTTTTGTTAAGTGTGTAATAATATAAATTAAATACATATCTATAGTAAAATATAGCTTTTGTATCAAAATTGATTGAAGGATTCTTAAGAGCATAATATAATAGTGAGCATTTTGGTTCGTAGCAAAATAAATTTGTAAAATTGTGGATTTTTAAATCTAATTTCAAAACTAGTAAGTGAAATACAATTTGTGTGGTATTGTATGAAAGGGCATTGGAAAATAAATTCAGATCGAAAGTCAGAGTTTGCCCAACTCGAAGTTATAAGGATTATTTTTAAAAAATCAAAGATATTTAAACACCCACGAGTTTTAGGATTTTTTTTGCTACGGATCAAAATGCTCTCAATAACTTAATGTATCACATACGAAACATAATTATACAAACTACACAGTAAGTAATTGCAAATATCTAAAAAAAAGTACAAATTTTCACCCTGATATTTAACACTTAATAACCACAATGTCACAGGCAGAAACAATGATTCGGAATGCATTCGGAATAACACAAACGTAACAACAATTCAGTACACTAATAATAATTATAACCTAAATGATTATCTTCTACAAAATGAGATTTCTGATCTAAGACTTATCATCTCACTATTTCAATATCGTTACAGTTAAACTCACAACATGAGCATTTCAAATTACTATGTAATTCTACAAGCAACACACTCGAAACATACAAAATCCTCATCATTCTTTTTGACAGCTCTTTTGACAACAAGGGTTACCAACAATAGAATCATGCAGTATTCCACTTGCAGACAATTTCTGAACTGACGAATTATATTGAACCAAAAGTACTACATGGTAGGCCTACCTCTATGAAATATTTTAATACCTTGCCTACATACATACTCTAGGTATCTCAAATGCATCTGCCTACAATTCTAAAAACATCATATGGCAATACAAACACCATACTAATATATCGTCATCTGACAATAACAAGATTCTAACTAGTGAATTTAGACTTTTTGGGTGAAAACGATTCTATTCGACATAACTTATGATTACAATTGACAAAAACACCTTAAAGTGGAGTATTTTGTGAATAACGCAACGAAAAAGGTTCCATCGGTGTGTGAAAGATATGAGTGTTCTAAATGACCTCACTTTTCTCTACATTTTAGTGTTGTCCGTTAGAAAACTGTGTTATTCTCAGCTGATGATACATGTTTCGCTTCCATAATATTCGTGTTTGACACGAGATTTCGCGATTATAAACGATAAGCACAAAACCATTCCTATCCCATTTCATTTTTACATTATTCCTCATCTTCCACAAGCACTAATTTACTTACTTATTTAAGCACTAATTATATTTATAAGTATTAAGTTGTCTGATATAAAAATAAATAAATAAAACTCACAAAAAACAGATAGCATAGGTGCACTTTTTAAGTACAATGAAAAAATGTGTCGCAAATGAATGCGTTTAAAATAAATGATGTACGATTTGAATAATAACTTCAATTGCTTCAATACACAAACACCATTATAATGAAATTAGTCTTTTAATAAGGCTGCCTTTTTATGCTATATAAATATAGTATATAATATATAAGTTATTGAACCACAATTCCAAAATTACACAACCGAAACACAGAAAGTCACGAGGTTTCAAATACTTTTCCCATAACATTGCTAATAATCCGATCTTGCCCCACTGAAAAAAACAGTCCTCAAAGGCAGACGGCGGCAGCGATTCAAAAGAGTATTTTTTACACTAAAAAATCTATTTTTCCCCTCGCAGTAACCTTGGAATCGGGGCACATCTTAATGCAAAAAGGAATGATTAGCAAATACAAAGTTCCCATGTACAGAATGACGATTCTTAAGAAAATAAAGTGGCACAGACAATGTCTTAAATATATTACATACATAGATATAAATTTAGATAGTAATTGTACATTGGTTATCATTAGTAATTAGGTTAACCTGTAAAAATACTATTGTCTTAGGTAATATTATTATTTTGGCAATATGTACTATTAAATTTCATCGTAAAAAAGAGGTAATCGGGTGCTTAAAATTTAATTATTTTGTATATAACTGGTGCAAGTCTCGATGAGCAACGCACCACTAGTGCCACCTAGTGGTAATTCAAGGTACTAATACCTCACCTATGTTTGAATATGAAATATATTCTATTATAAGCAGCGACATAGTAATATATTAAGTACTATAATCTCTTTGATTATAAGCAAAGGTGGTGGCAATCTAGTACCTTGGATTACCACTGGTCGGCGCTAGTGATGCGTTACTTATTGAGACTTGTACCTAATAATGAAAGCTTGCACTCTAATTATGAAACACCATGTAGTATATAACACAAGATAGATAAAAAAACTTAAGTAGAGTTAATAAGTACAAACAAATGTTTTATCGGTGAAGTGGTACAGTCAATTTCTAGCTATGGATGTTCACCATGAGCCCTAAGAAGACATCAACTAAAGCTATAGACAATCCCATTAAAAAGACGTGTATGCATTTACTACTTTGCGTCAAACTTACATAATATTTTACCTTATTTAAAGCAGTATGTATTAAAATAGAAAAGCGAATGCGTAAAACTTTTAAGTTAACTTACGAAATGTTAGGAATATAAAATGCACCAATGTGTCTGGTAATTGTATAGAAAAATATTTTCATCTTAGCATTATTATTTAATTCACCAGTGAAGCATTTATTTTGATTTTAAGCACCGTAAATAACTTTTTTCGATGTTTAATATTACGCGAGACCGACGTAAGTATTATTTGTATTGACCTACATACTGATAACCCGGAGATACGTAAGTGAAAAACGGTGACGAGTCAAATAAAAATGTATGTGTTACCGGAAATTTATGTGATTTGGAAATTGTGTACAAATCCTAGGAAATGTATGCAATATTGGGGCAATTTAGGAAATGTGTGAAATAATTTGTCACAGGTCCTTTAATTCATACTTTTCTTAGGAAACATATGTTTTAATAACTCAAAAACATTTTTTTTTTTTCAGGTATGCTGGCGCATGGATAAAATCGAGAATAAAAACGTAATCAAACCGAAGAACCTATTGATTTTTGCAGGTAAACTGGAGTCTCACTTAAAATTACATAATTTGATACATATATGTATTTCAGATTCCTGTTTAAAAATGTACATTACATAGGTAGTAAAATGTGTATTAATACATTACACGAATACATAGTACTATATTAGATTTATATATAAAAATGTAATTCATAAAACAAAAAAATACAAAAAATGATATTTATTTCACACATTTCCTCCTGATTTTAGGCATTGTATACATTTCCCAGGAATTCTATACAATGACAGAATTCAGACATTTCCAGTTACAAATGGATAAAAAATCAGATTTTGGTTTACATACTTAAAGCTACCGATTTCCTTAAACATAATTGAAGCAGTTGTATCACACTATGAAATATTTAGTTAAGTGCTACTTAAATTAAGTGCAAATTTAATTTAACCTTAAATCCTCACTACATACTAAATAATCATTACAAAGATTCAATGTAAAATCATAATATTATACTCAATAACGCTAATTTATGATTGCAACTCTTTCCTGTAAAGAAATACTGCGTTTGCTACTCATTTTATAACTTAACATTAATGTTAAATAATATTTCTAGTATATTCTTTGATTTCTACTTTACTAATAATATTTGATTAAATTTAATTATAAGCACACAAGAAATTAAGGAGAATTCAACAAAAATATACAAATAAATAAATCTATGTGTAATACAAGGTGTGGTCTTCAGCATGTAACATTTTTTAAGAGGTGATGGAGAACGAAAAGATATTAAAAAACATATAATTAATGCATGATGAAAATCAACCGTTTTGGAGTTTGAAAATAAAAGTGTGTGAAAACTTCTTTAATTTTTTTGGCATCTGAGAAATTAAAATTGATTTTAAAAAATTAAAACAAAAATCATAGTAAACATTTTAGGCTTTTGATGAAAACCTTAATTAGTAACTTCTGCATTAGAAAATACAGTTTATTTTTATAGTTTTATTTTTGGCAAAAACATCTAATTTCTAAAAATAACAGCCAATAATATGTATGTCCTTTTTAACATTTTACTACAATTTGAGTTTTTTTTTTTTTTTTTATCTTGTTGATGGGGCGTAGCTTTAGGGCTACTTTGGCATCTCGACCCTTGGGATCTTTTATGCCTTCCCCTCCTTATCCTACTGTGGACTTTAGATAGTTTATGGTGCTACCCCTTGAAATGAAGTCGAACTCTTCTGGTTTGGGGTAACCCATGCCCAGTATTGTTTGTCTTCTTCTTGCAAGAGCGTTGCAGTCACATAGGAGATGTTCCATTGACTCTACACTGGTGCCGCAGAATCTACACGTAGGGTCGTCCACAAGTCCCATATTGAACAGTATCTTGTTGACTCCATAGTGTCCTGTGAGTATAGCAATTGTTTTTCGGATATATTCTCTTCTCTTATTTATATTATAATTTGAGTTAGAAAAAACACGATTTTTTCCGGCTGATGGGGCCATAGAATCCGACACAGTAATGTCCATTCCATATTCTTTTATTCTCCATCACCCTTAAGAAGACTTTAAATACATAAGACAACACCCTATATAATAATGGAACATAAGAATACATAGTAAGAATCACACATCACATGTTATGTAACATTATTCATTCATTTTAACAATACCGGGTGAAAAAATATTCATATAAAATATAGTACAGCGTGTATTACCAAATATGTGAAATCAACCACTTTTCATTTTATAATATCTCATCAGTCTCTGTTTACCTCAGAATAATTTACGAAATAAGTTTTTCAGCATGAAAATATTAGCAGTAATGCACATAAAGCCACAACAATCGAGACGAGTACAGTAATTCGTTTTATAATAAATCCGTATGAAATTGACAGAATGCATCGCAAACTGGGTTCGGAAAAATACGATATTTATTATAAATATCATGATATATATCGGCTAATTCTTATGGTTCGAAAAAGTCCATATCTATACCATGATAAATAAATATTGAATATCAATATCAATGATATATATTATCCGACCTGTACATCATGAATATTGAATAAGGTGATACATGTTGAAAATTTATCATGATAAATATTAATGATAAATGTTAACGAACCCTTACGGTTCGTAAAAATCCGATATCCATAATAAATATCGGATATATATCATTATAAATATCAGCGAACCCCGATTACAAAATGTACTAAACATTAACAAAACAATCACTCTGACGGTGTGAGATCTTTCTCGGGTTCACCTTCAGTTAAAATTTGGGTAAGGAGTTCATATACTGGCTCGAATGCTTTCCGACATCCGGCATTGGTTAACAGGAGATAATCATGCATGTCGTGGTGACTGATGCACCCATCTGGTTGTACAAATCCTTTATCGATCGGTACAGTCTCTACACGAGGTATACTCGCCACCATTTCTTTAACGAGCGAATTTACTTTTGCATTTTTTTCTCTTAAAACGTTTGGATGTTGTCCACGTGGTAATAAGGTCTGAAAAAAAAGAAACAAATTAGTACCTATTATTAGTAGTAATGTTATCAGCCAGGCAGCTATGGTGATATGTCTGATCTCACAATAGTATTCACTCATTCAGTCTGTCAAGTCCATTGTTTAAATACATTCACACTTTGTGCAACAACAAGCTCCATACCATCTACCATACATACACAACTCTATTGGATAAGAAATTCTGTGTTTGTTCAGCTTCAAACCATGACCTCTTAAATTAGTATTTTTTTGTTAATACTTACAGGTAATATAATATAAACATTGGGGTGTTTTTCCCGTATCAAACGCACTATTTCCAAAATACTCTCGGCTATTTCTGATGCAGTGTTCTCTATGTTATCCGTTCCAACGTGTAAAACAATTATCTGAAATTTAACAAAGTTATAATTAAATTGTGCCGACCCTTATGTATGCTGGTGAGCAATGAGACATAGCTGAAAAAGGAAGGAGAAATGAGGTTATTAGATAGATGAGTGACTGCAAGACGGGTGTAGTGACTAGAATGAAAGAGAATAAGCTTATATGGTTTGGGCATGTTAAGAGACTGATCTGGAACGATCACGTCAACCAGATCCTCTAGGACAGATACGATTCGAGTAAAAGAAACTGGAGAGTGTCTGTGACAAACTGTATCAATTGACCGTGATGCAAAAAAACCAATACAATTTTAACCTGTCATCTAAAGCAAATATGTGTGTGAAATTTCATGGTGCTGTGATGTTGCAGTTATTAAAATTTGGAGATGAAAATGTAGACTCAGATGAGAAGAAGGAAGTGCAGTAAAAATATTAAAAAAACAAAGAGCAGATACGAGAATACAATTGCATAACTTTCAGCAAATGGCTTTATGCCGCAAAATGATAAATAAAATAGAACTGACCTTTGGCCGAACATTATCCAATTCTCCATTGGAGATTCTCCATAAGACATTTTGAGTTTGATCTCTGTGAATGCTAAAGTTTAAACAATGCAGGGGCGCAAACCATTGGTTCCAGATGTCTGTATGGCCGAGGAATTGTAGAATGGAGTCTCCTATAAATATCACTTCAGGGTCTTTATCACGACCATCCAGAAGAAATCTATTATGCTGGAAATAACAAGAAAACACTCGTTAACAGAAATTCCTAAACTATTGGAGTGCTGCGGCCCCACTTTTTGTGAAAAACTCCTTTTTTATTAAAAAAAGCGCTAAAACAGTATTATTTCGCTCGGCTTGACTGCGGGTGGGGCCAGAAAGGGGCACAGAAAGTCAGGATGTGTTTTTGTAAATGAATTTAATAAATTTACGATGTTTTGGACTTGAAATGTCACTCCTGCCAAAAGTTTATCATGTTTTGAATAAAAAAAAGTTTTTCACAAAAAGCGGGGCTGCGCTTCTACAATAGTTCCCAAACCATCTCAACTTGTTCACATTCATCCTGGTCACGACACCGTACAAATTCTTATTCTGTAAATATAATTTGTTGGCTCAACAATACACATATTACTTTAGCACTACAAATTAGATTAACTACATGAACATTATGTTGAATTGTTAGTCATTGTGTTTGAGTTGCATGTTGCAATTTGTAACAGTTAAATGTATTTTATTTATGCAACAGACGTCAGGTTAACTTTAAAATATGCTTAATTAATTACAAAGTTATGAAAAAACACTCACGATGCTAAGCCATCGATCATCTCCATCGTTATCTTTCGCTACACACCCTACCTTACAAGAATTCATTTTAATATAAGCTTTTTCGGGAAAATATTTTAGTAAAAATCTGATAAATAGTTTAAACACTAAATAATAAATTAAAAATTAGAGACACGAGCCGCAAAATAAAATCCATAAAACGTCAAAGAACTGACAGAAGACAGCGCTCAGATTTTCAGTGTTACCATTTTCCAATACAACTTTATATTTGTCGATTTCTATAGGTACTATGTAAAATATACTAGATCATTTACGAATATACAAGAAAAAATGAAATGAATATTTTTACGCACATTACGTGCCTGAAATAAATGAAAATATCACGCCTTAAAAAAAGATGCCAGAAAAATATATTCAGGGCTGCGTTCTGTATCCGTTAATTTTCACTCAGCGATTCAACGAGCGATTATCGCTCGAAGCAGAACGCATTTGGGTGATTGTTCCAATTGGAATTGTCAAACAGAGATAGAGATATGAGATTACTAATAAGAGTGAGTTGATAGATATACATCGAGATAGCGATATCACTGCACTCTTCATTGGTAGACAGGGATAGACATATCGCGTGTTAATAAGAGTGAGTGAACTGCACGTGCGGACCGTTCTATTATCTATGGCGAGCGAATGTCACCCAACAAATTTGTTGGGTGTTATTCGCAACAACCGAGCGTGTCAACCGTGCACATAGAACACGTTGACTCGCACAACCGAGTGAAACGCACCGATGATAGAACGGCGAACAATAGAACCATAAACAATCGAGCGAATCGCTGAGTGAATTTTAACGGATACAGAACGCACTCCAAAATATTTTCCCTTGTGGTTTTTCTTTGAAGTTGAATTTTCTATGACTTTTCGTACTTTATGGTTGCCTTTGAAGTTTTTTCTCTGGTCGTTTTGTCATTTTTGTAATCTCGTCTCTTGCCTTACTTGTGTTACTTGGTTACTTGTCTGCAAGAAAGAGAGATAAAATTATTTTCGTCGTATAAAGTTCTCGCACGGTCCTCCGAAGGTGACGAAACGTCGCTGTTATTAATAATTTAAGTAAACATATTCGCCTGCGTATTGCTTACATTACAAAACACTTATTAGAGGTATTTCTAATATTCGAACCATTACACAGTGAACCATCACAAACCATCCTTTTTCTTTTAAATGTCATTGAAGGTTTTCGAGTAAAATTTCCATTTCTCTACATTAATTTTTAATTTCCGAATCTGTTGGTGATTTTATTACGTTCTAGTGCACTTAACGAATACAGAATACACCGTTTTATATGTGGAATAGTGTTCCCTGATTGCATCAACTGTCAAACCCTTGAAGACTATGCCTCTTTTTGGTAAGTCTCAAAAGAGCCCCTCAGAACTCGTTCGAGCTCTGAAGGAGGCTGTAAGTGCCTTGGAAAGAGGTGATAAGAAAGCTGAAAAGGCCCAAGAAGATGTGAGCAAGAATTTGGTAAGTTTTAATCTGGTAAATTTATCATAATGTCTACTGATAGTCTCAGCAGTTCGTAGACGTGCTTTATCCTTTTTTACGATTAAATAGTTGTTTTCGTGTTGTGATATGGCTTTACTATATGAATGTGATATTCTCTTCAATATAAACCACAATATTATATCTAATTCCATATGTGTACACTGTTCATATTGTAAGCATACATATATTAATAAATAAATACTACAAGCAGTTATATCTCAACAGATACACAGCAGAGGATGGACTTTCCATCAGGTTTATGATTGATCATGGGCTGGCTTAATGTGATCACTTTACACTTAAGTAACATTCATCAATTCCAGTCCATCCCTTGGTTCGATTTGAGTTCGATTCGACTTGAGTGTAAAGTGATCACATTAAGCCTGCCGACGATCAGTCATAAGCCTGATGGAAGGTCCATCCTCTGCTGTGTATCTGTTGAGACATAACTACTTGCTATATTCAAGTATGACATGTAGAAAATTCCGATGGTCTCACAAAAATATAAAATTATGTTTTAAATAGATACTAAATTATGAATGATGCTATATATTTCTTAAACTTAGCCAGTATTTAACCCCATTTATTTGTAAAATTATAATATTTCTAATGATTGATTCTCCATTTAGGTTTTGATAAAGAACATGCTGTACGGCACATCAGACGCTGAGCCGCAGACAGATATAATTGTAGCTCAGTTAGCCCAAGAGTTGTACAACACTAATCTCTTGCTACTTCTGATTCAGGTAGAGTAAATTGTATCACATTGTTTGAGTTTATAGATCCTCATCTGATAATAACAAGCTTCTAACTAGCAAATCCAACTACAGATTTTGACTTTTGCATCAGAACGTTCCTAGCCAACATAATCTACGAGTACAATTACCAAAAACACCCTAAGGGCTATCACACACGTCCGGAAGTTCAGTTAACTGAATCGACCGTTTGCAAAAAAGCTCCGACCAAAACCTCTCTCTGAATTCAAAATGAGGGTAACACTGAATTCAGAGAGAGGTGTTTGTCGGAGCTTTTTTGCAAACGGTCGATTCAGTTAACTGAACTTCCGAACGTGTGTGCAGGGTAGTTTTATAAGTAACGAGACTAACGAAAGTTCCATGTGTGTGTAGAATATGAGTGTTTGAAACTTTGCACTTGTTTTTATTTATTTATTTACACTTTGAGTGAACAATACAGATGTTAACATAACAAGTAATAGATGATAAAAACTAGGGCGAGCTTATAGCAGTCATGCGATCTCTACCAGCTCATCCTAACATGAGGGTGAGTGGTGAAAGGTTTTTCTCAACATTTTGGTCTTGTTAGTTAAAATCTTGTTATTATCGGGTGGCGTGATGTCATGTTATGTTTCATCGTGGTACAGATGATTTAATATTGTAGTGTTTTTGTTGTAGAATCTAAACAAAATAGATTTTGAAGGCAAGAAGGACGTGGCTCAGGTTTTCAACAATGTGTTACGACGTCAGATTGGTACCCGGTCACCAACTGTAGAGTATATCTGCACTAAACCAGAAATACTCTTTACTCTGATGTCTGGGTGAGTTTACCATATTGTATTACTATCATTAATGCAGACATTCATGTCTATATTAGAAGAATGGTATGAAAATAATTAAGATAATTACTATACATCGGGAGATTCAATGCCCTAGGTACCTGGGACTAAGAAATGTGCAGGGACGTAGAGTGAACAAAAATATTATACAGTTTATTTACTTCTATAATACTACCTGCATAATGCACGCTGATACAAGTTACGTAGAATTTATTGTGTACACTTCACTTATTGTTTTATTCCCCTATAGATATTAATGGTTGTACAGAATTCAGGTAAAGATGGAAACCCCCGTAACTTAAATACAAAGAAAAATAATACTTTGCTCACGAGCCGTCTATGGAATTTCAAGGATAAGCAGGGTTTTATTGCCCCTATTCAGGTAGTGGCATTCCTTTTCCCGATGTATAATAATAACTAAGATGGTTTGGGCATGTTGAGAGAATGATTGATGACAGAATGACAAAAACCATATATTTGGGTGAGTTAAGAGGTGTGAGGAAACGGGCCCTCAAACGATCACGTTGATGAGATCCTCAAGGAGAGACCCGTTTTGAGTAAAAGGAATCGGAAAGTGTGTATGACAAATTGTTTGAATGTAATGGAGGTTAGGAGTGATATTTATGCAAAATTTTGCACAAAAATAATTTTATCACCAGTTGATTACTTAATGATTCAGGCTTTTCATTAGTAATTACACAATTCACAGTTGATTACTTAATGATTCAGACTTTTCATTAGTAATTTCACAATTCACAGTTTTGCATTAATAATTAATTAATTAGATTGGAGAAGGTGTTTGTCATAATGTGATTGTATAAACATTGTTTTTATTTTACATTTCACTTTCTTTTAATTGCCGTGATAGTAATTTATTAGTATTCAAATATTCTGTGTACATTCATTTGAATAAAGATGTCTACCTTTTTTAAATCTAATTACCTGTTATAAGGTGATTATTTTAAATGTGAAATGTCGATTAAATATTGCTTCACTTGATCCATATTTATCGGGAAACCAGCACAATGATGCAGGAAAAGATCAGTATCACCGATGTAGTTCATAGATTTGTCAATCTAAAATGGAGTGGGCTGGCTGTACATCCAGAACTATAGACTCCAAATGTACAAAATAACCTGGAATGGTAACCTAGAACGGGCAGAAGAAGTGTTGCCTGTGCCAGAGAGATTTGGAGATCTAAAAGGGAGGCCTATGTCAAACACAAGATGGAAGAAGGCTTAGATGATGTAATAGGGTTCCCGGACGTCCCGGTTTTACGCCTTGTGTCCCGGTGTCCCGAACAAACCTCTCGGGTAAATGTCTCGGTTTTCGGAAATGTTGCTATATTCTTTTACGATTTTTATCATTTTGTTGTGTTTTTGACAGTCAATGTATAAAGTACGGAACTACGTAGAAAACAAAGTTAAGAGGTTCGTAAAATTTTTGATTCGAAATTTCTCCCCCAGTGGTGTTACTAGGGAGTGCAAGTGAGGTCTGGGGTTGCCAGATGGGATAGACAAAAAACCGGATAAATTAATTATTAACTACCTTGGCCAAGAAAAAGTTGTCCCGGTTTGACTTGCAAGAAATCTGGCAACTCTAGGTATAATGATGGTGAATTTTGTGTGATTTCAGATACGAGCACCAAGAGATTGCCTTAAACGGTGGAACAATGTTGAGGGAATGTGCCAGATACGAAGCACTGGCCAAAATAATGCTTTATTCTGAAGATTTCTTTAATTTCTTTAGATATGTTGAAGTTTCTACATTTGATATTGCCTCAGATGCCTTCTCTACTTTTAAGGTACAGTATTCAATTCAATTCAGTTATCCTGACACATTGCATGATTATATTGTTGATAGCTCTTATTGTCAAATCTTGTCAAAATTCTATAATTTTCCGACGTTACGTTTTTCACAAGTAAATATTAGCGCCGAATATATTTTTAAATGGAGCTAAAGAAATAACATTGAAGATTAGGCAGTTTTATATGATCTAATCTAATTCTGATGAATCACATATTATTGTTGAAAAAAAAAATATCCTGTTTTATTTACCTTCATCATACATGCTACGAATAGCAGTAGCATTCCATAATTACCTTAATAATAGTTTAAAAAAAAAATTCAGCGCCATGTTAATTACTTTTTGTAAATTATTTCCTTTTGCAAACAATTATACATAATTGTCTTGTATGATTACGTAAGTAACACCAATTTTATATCCATCCAACAAGTTATGTTTTATGTATTATTGTGTAGACGTCTGACTCCATGGATTTTTAATAGAAACGAAGTGACTCAATTTCACTCTTGGCACTTTTTGGTATTTTAGAGTCGCAAAACTCACACTATTAACAAGAAATCAATAATAAAAACTAAAACATCTTTAAAGCTATCGCTTAATTCCTAAATAACGTTAAAACTAATACAGTTTTTAACTATGAGAACAAAATTTCGTAAAACGTTGCCCACGAAATGTTAAAATTCTCCATATGATTTGACAGTTTGTGGGCACCAGTTTACTTCACTACTAGCATTGAGTACGCCATCTATGATTTAATGTATTTTTATTATTACAGGAACTTCTAACAAGACATAAGTTATTATGTTCAGAGTTTTTGGAAGCTAATTACGATAAAGTGTTTGGCCACTACCAGAGATTATTGAATTCTGAGAATTATGTTACGAGAAGACAAAGTCTGAAGCTACTCGGAGAGCTCTTACTCGATAGACATAATTTCTCCGTAATGACGAGATATATTTCTAATCCAGATAATCTCAAGTTAATGATGAATATGTTAAAGGATAAGTCACGAAATATTCAGTTTGAAGCTTTCCACGTTTTTAAGGTGAGTCTCGTACACATTTTGTTTGGACCAATCGAAAAAAATATGGATTGAATCACCGCCACCTTGACATTTCTCTCTTTCTCTAGCCGTGATGTAGGATTAATACATAAAACGTTACAGGCGAGGTTGCCATCACCGTCTCTAAGGAAATGTATGGAATAATAGTCCCTTAACAAGGAGTATGACAGACCACGTATTATATTCTGTTAGGAGATTTGACAGGAGTGGTGGTCCTGTTTGATCATTATGCTATGTTGCCAACTGTTACAGCACGGCTAGAGTACCTACTCTAGGAGGCGGTGATTGAATACTTGTGTACAATGATGTATTGTGCCGACCCTTTTTTATTCGGGGGAGACTTGCACATGGCTGAAGAAGGACAAATCAGGGTCAGATGCAATCGAAATGGTATTGTTGAGGAGAACGTACAGAAAACGTGAAGAGATTGGATAAGAAATGAGGTTATTAGAGAGATGAGTGACTGTAAGACGAGTGTAATGACTAGAATGAAAGTTAATTAGTTTAGATGGTTTGGGCATGTTGAGAGAATGAATAATAATAGTATGACTAAAAAGATAAATCTGTGTGAAGGAAGATGTCATTATGTTGACCGGATCCTCTAACAGAACACGTTTTGTCAAATGACGAATTGCATAACTGTGATGGAAGCAAGGAGAGTGTATAGTGTGTGTCTAGTGTACTGCTGTCTCTGCCTACCCCGCAAAGGATGCAGCGTGATGGGATAGATAGAATTTTTTTCACGATTCCCTTATTTTCTTATTTTTTATAATGAGTGATTTAAGACTTTCGTGTTTCAGGTGTTTGTCGCGAACCCCAACAAGCCAAAACCCATTTTGGACATTTTATTACGCAACCAGGATAAGTTAGTCGACTTCCTCACAAAGTTCCACACCGACAGATCAGAGGACGAGCAGTTCAACGACGAGAAGGCGTACCTCATCAAGCAGATTAAGGAATTGAAGGCTTCCGACCACTAACATTCGTAGCATTTGCTCCTAATAATACTTCCTTCCTATAAAATATTTCTTACACAATGCCTTTGAATTGATACAATATTAGAATTCAATATAGTAACTTATTATGAATATACTATATACATACTACCTACATTATATACCTATTATATCAAGTATTGTAGTCATACAATTAGGAACGCTTATAAATTATTATTACAATTGATAGAACGAAGGTACTGTATAACACTCTAAATCCATGTAATCAGAAGGATCCTGCGGCTACACACTTGCGTAGAGGTTTTGGTAAAAAGATAGAGGTATAAAAAGAGGGGGTTACTGTATAGTATGCATAAATATGGGGACTTGATTCAGAACCACAGAAATGAATACCCTCTAGAGGCGGATAAGAAAGACCCATCAGAGAAATGCGTTAAATCCAGGATGGTGTCGGATGAGGAGGCAAAGGCGAAGATACTGGAAAGACCATGTGGAGGACTCTCACACTTCGCCCTGTATGGGAGACCAGAGGGGAGAAGAATGCCTGGAAAACCCCCCGAAAGGACAGCTACTTGGAGTCTACAAAGTCTGTACAAATGTGCCCTAGAATAAGAAGGAGACCATCCATATACGTTAAAAAATTAATTTGGATTTATCGAAATACGTCTTTGTACGCTTCACGGTAAGCTTGAAAAGCTTGGCTCATGAAGTGGAGTAAGTCAGCATCAAGGATCGAACCTGCATCATCCGGATTAACAGCCGAGCGCGTTACAGACCACCTCGACCACCAGAGTTGAATTTCATTATCTGTCAAGTTATAATAATGTATAATTGGTTCCTAACTTTATGGTTGTAGAGTTGAATGAGCTTTTGGTTTTATTGTAATGTAATTCATACCAACTACTAACTATTATTATACCTTCTATTGTAATAGCAATTCTATAGCAAACATTGTATTGTAATTGTGTTTTGTATTGATAGAAATAATCCTCTAGGTGAAAGTCTCGTAAAATTACTACAAGTTACAATATTCTTACATTGTTTGTGTTGATGTACATCACATTTTCTCAGTTTTTTCTCATATTCTGAATATATTACTACTTACTTTCAAATACCTACGCTCAAACGATATGATATTCCTACTGAAATCAACTTGAAAGACAGATCACCGTTCAATGTCAAAAATATTTCGTAGCGACCAATGATGAGTGTGTGAATGTGAACCGTTTATGTTAATGAATGATTTTTTTTTCTGGTAACTGTTTAGCGCACGTTTGGTTTGATGCACAACAGAATGCATCAACGCAGGTGTGATCTCAAATGTCGGCCATTCAACAGAGAGCGCAGTGCGTTATTTGGTTCTCGAAGATTTTGAATTGTTGTTTTTGGAATCTGCGAAAGAGAATTGACTAAAATAACCGAGCTGATTGGATATTCAGCAATTCGTGTTGCTGACATCATGATTATTCTCTATATCGTTTGCACGCAATATTATTGTCTCGTTATGAATATTGCGAAATAATGTTAATCAATACGATTCGTGCGAGTTGCCGCAATTATTGCTCGTGTAAGAGCACCTTATCTCCCTTCATTCTCTGAAGAAATCAATTGCTTTGATTAAACTTGACCAATTACGTCAGAATGATAGAATAACTCATTTGACAGAGAAAAATTTTGTGGTACACTTTTTTAAAAACTCAGCATTATTTTTCGATGACCTTGTTACATTATGCCGTATTGTCTTTCTTTTGAATAGGTGACGTCATATCATTTGTCGTACGTGTTCTAATTACTGTTATTTTTCGTTTATCACACAATTTATTTGTCGTATCGCACATGTTTATTCACGTTTCAAATTTTCTGCATCGCTCGATCGACTTTAAAAAAAAAGATAAAAAAAAATGTGATTTGAAATTTAGAGATTGTACTAAGGTTCGCATAGTATATGTAGTGTAGTTAGAATGTTATACTACTATATATTATATTGTAACATCTGAGCATCACAAAGTTTGTCGGTATCATCATTGTGGTGTGATTGTATTTGACCAAAATGACAATACTGTTTGGAAAAGATTTTTTTTTTGATATTACTTTCACTTATCACAGTAAGCAAATTTAATATCAAGTTAGGTATATTTAGAGAGGTACGATCACTGCATAGTCGACAAGGATGAAAAATGGCCTCCCAATTTGTCTCACGGCGATTAGTCAATTTAATAAGGTCCTTGCATTTTTTTTTCGTCGATTGAAAGATATGTAATCAATAGTTCTACTTGCTAAAATCTAAGTTATTTTAATGCACCGTCAATTTGTAATAACAAATTAAAAATTGTATTTTCGATATTTGTTCTGAAACGCCCTTTCATGAGTCTTGATATCCTTGATATCTGGATAGGTGAATGTTTTACAATATTAGGCTGACGAGTTTATATATCAATCATAAATGATAATATGTAGACTTTTCTGGGTAATAATACTGAGAAGTGTATTGGCTACCTTTAATAAACCAATTTCAAGCATTCTAGAGGAACGATTTATTTGTCGTACCTCTCTAAATACACCTTTCCCCTTTGCATATGTCAGTATCATTTAAGTATGTATAGTTTTTCGCCATAATGAGCATTATTGTTGCAAAAACATATTAGTCTGCTTATTTTTTTTAAAGAAATTCCTATAGCATTAGTATTCCCTGGAACAGTAATCAGTCCGTAGTATGTATTTTGTTTGAGCAGTGAAACCATTGGTTTGTCCTTGCATTGCGAGTTGTAGATGAAAAGTCTTGTAAATATAATCCCCGATATATTATTATTTGTACGTTTATTATTATTATTAATAATATATTATTATATCCAATATAATTTTATATCTTATTAGTTACTATGTTATTTTGTCTGTTAGATTCCATTAATTAATGTTTATTTGGTGCAAGTCTCAATGAGCAACGCACAAGCGCCGACCATTGGTAATTCGAGGTACTAGAATATCAACACTTATATTTATGTAGCATTCTCTATTCAAATATGTGGCGGTGCTATTCTAGTACCTTGAATTACCACTAGTCGGCGCTAGCTGTGCGTTACGCATCGAGACTTACACCATTTATTATTTTTCATTGTAGATACATAAGATACATTCTAGATAACAAACATTTTGTGAACTGAACATATCTAACTATTAATTGGAGGAATTATTACTGAAGAGAGATGGAGTTAAGTTTAAATAATCATTTTATAGTTGTACTTTGTTACTACTAAAGAGTCTTCACGTTCAATTACTTATTTAAGTGAATTTAGTAATGTATTGTTTATTATTGTATTATATTATTATTCATCCATTTTATGTAATCTTGTATACAAGAGTAATAATTTATCTCAGAAGTGATGTATTAACCCTATGGCGCGCACCATCATACGTATGCATGCAGATAAGTGTTGCCATTAGTGCACGGCTGTACATCTTTTAATTGGATGTACAGTGGCATCTGTGTTTTTCTCTAAATATCTTGTGAAAGGACCAGAAAGCTATCTTCAAAAATGACTGAGTAATGACATTGTGAAGATTTACATTTTGCGTCATTCGCAGAGTTTTAATCGTTGCTTTCAGTGCCTAATCGCCTATAACTATTAAATATCTACGATGTGTATCGGTCGCGAGGGTGACTGTGTAAGTCGTAGGGTTATACATTAATATTTGAATGTAAAAATAAATAGAAATCCCAAAATGCTTGATCCGCTGTGAAAAAGTTCAATTGCAACATAAACTGAAAATTCGCCTCAGATCTGATTTATATCGTGGCAGATTAGTAAAGGAATTTTTCATGAAATGCCTATTTCTAATGTATAAAAGTTGCATGTTATTAGTTGTTGATTAGTCATTCAGAAATTTGAATTAATGCGTGCTTTATTATGTATAGGGGGTTTTTTAGAACTTACTGCAGGGTTAACAACTGTCAAACGAGCTGTCATACTGCGCTTACTATTTGACATTTGCTATCAGTGTCCTTGGGCAAATCATCACATATAAACTCATGCTTAAATAACGCTACCGAATTCTACAAATATCTTTTTGATAACCGCTTTTATTACCAAATTTAATTTAAATGAACTGGTAATTTTAAAATTATATTTGTATAATTTGGAAACAATAATTTGCCAGATTATGTCGATAATAAATGTAAAACTGTGAGCGTAGTGTGATAGCTCGTTTGACAGTTGTGAACCGTGCAGTAAGTTCTGTCTAAGCAACAAAAAACCCCCATTATTTATTATTACGAGTATGTTATCTATGGTAAGCTAGTCTGTATGTATTTTATAATATCATTTAATGATGTTAAGTTGTTTTGAAGCGGAATTTAAGAATGTCTTATTACCTTCTATCTTTAAATTTATCCTACGAAGTGAAGTACTGATGTTTATTTCATGTGTTTAGAAAATCCAGTAATTAACAATATTACATATTTATGAAAAAAAAAACACAGTTTTGTTGATATCAAGGCTCGTATTACGTATATTCACGTTGATTAAAAATATGTACAACAATCTCATGTCGAATTAATATTATTTTTCCTAGCTAGATAATGTTGGTCATATCAGAATGTCCCCAAAGTCTACGATATCCCTTGACAGCCGATAGACCACATCGTGACTAACCAGAAAAATTGATATATTTTGACCTTTGTAAAAAAATGAATTTCGTGAAAGTTAACACCTTACATCAGTTTTTTAAGTGTCATGTGACAGTAAGTGACCACGCGAAGTCGCTGTAAATGTGTTGTAAGCCCAGGCACTCAAATCACTGTGGCAACCACCCACTATCGTGACGTCGCATTGTCCTGCCCTGAATATTTTCCCCTACACATTTCTTACCATCTCGTGTGACATCATCAGCTTTTTATGTCATTAGATCCAGACTGTATGTTAATATTACTCGATTGATGAACTACCATAAACAATAGTTACAAATTTAACTATAGTACCTCAGTTCTCTGAACAACGATTTTTTACTAAGGTCATATATTGTTTTTCCGGTCAATCATGAGTGTTCTATCAGTCCTTCAAGGTCAATCATTATATTCAGGACAATCTGTAAATGAGTAAAAAAAACATGTATTATGATTACTATTATTTATCAGCACAGTTTTGTTAATAAGAACTTCATATTACATTATTATTACTGTACTTCTATATCCTATTAACTAACTATTATATTATGTCATACCCAATTAATTTTACAAAACATATTGTAGTGTTTACTTTTATGAAAATCTCTGAAATCAGTACTACAGGTTGGCCAACTTAGGCAGACTGATTTAAAATGCATGTAAATTTTGTATTTTCTCAATTTTTTTATTGTTTTTCGTAAATAAAGGCATGGTTTATTCAAATTTTTAATGGTTCGCTCTCAAAAAAAAAGGAATGATAATGTCGATAAATTCAAGAAAAAAAGTTGTAACACGCTTGTATAAAATAAAAATAAAACTTTCATGAGACATCAAACTTGGGGGTATGCGGTGACTGGAGCCTCTCGATCACTCGGTGTCCCCTGATGGCTTGAGCCGAACCAAATCTGACTTTCGATCTAAATTTGTTTTCCAAAGCTCTTTCACATGTTAGCAAATATATGACCGCGCGCAACCCTTGTATCATCTCACACTTTTGACATCTTTTTTGTCTCTGAAGAAGGCTGATTCAGTGTGGTACAGAATCGTAATGTCATCTAGTTTACACAATTGGTGAAAGTTACAGAGCTCTAGCCAATCTGGAAATGAGTTAAAACTCGATTGCAAGATTTCGAGACAACAACATTTGAGTGTAAGAGATATTACAAATACTGCAAAATTTAAATGCATTTTAAATGATTCAGTCTAAGTGTCCCACACTACTATTATACTTTTCGTCACATTGTATAAATATTGAATGTATCTAATATTATTATCGTAATACATATAGCGTAATGGCAGCCATCCAAATGGTTGATCTGTTTATTCAATTCCTATGTTAATTTGTTGATTTATTTTATATTATTATGTAATGCAAGAGTTGCATTGATTTATATTTGTATGATGTCATCCATTTAATTGAAGTAATAAAAATATATTTATTAAATCAGCTTTCTTTATTTATTACTCAGCCTGATAGATAATTTAATACTAGAATTTATACGTCCGAATATCAAATTTCCAATATTCATAGACAACATTTAGGCGGGGTTTAGTTTAATCCTAGAATTGCGAATACGGAATCCGGTATTCATAAACAACATTTAGCCGGGGTTTAGTTAAATCCTAGAATGTCGACGACTGTGAATACGGAATCCGGTATTCATAAACAACATTTAGCCAGGGTTTAGTTTAATCCTAGAATTTCGACGACTGTGAATACGGAACCCGGTATTCATAGACAACATTTAGTCGGGGTTTAGTTTAATCCTAGAATTTTGACAACTGTGAATACGGAATCCGGTATTCATAAACAACAATTAGGCGGGGTTTAGTTAAATCCTACAACGTCGATGACTGTGAATACGGGATCCGGTATTCATAGACAACATTTAGACAGGATTTAGTTTAATCCAGAATTTCAACGACTGTGAATACGGAATCCGGTATTCATAGACAACATTTAGGTGGGGTTTAGTTTAATCCTAGAATTTCGACGACTGTGAATACGGAATCCGGTATTCACAAACAACATTTAGACGTGGTTTAATTTAATCCTGGAATTTCAACGACTGTGAATACGGAATCTGGTGTTCATAAACAACATTAACCGGGGTTAAACAAATTGGTACAGCGACAAATGCCATTTACAATTTTGTATATTTCGATCATATCTCCACGAATCCAGCGTTCTTGCAGGGTTGCAAGTTTAAAAAATTGTAGCCTTTTTGGATAATCTAAACCGCCCATTCCAACTGGTATTGTGTTGCTCGTTTTTTCACATTCTCAAGTAGTGTTACAAAAAAAAGTTACAAAACAAGACAATAGAGTGTGCTAAAAGGCGGACTTATTGCAAAAGCAATACCTTACAGTCAACCCGACCTTGATAAAACAAGGATTCCATATTTGGAACCCAAACTCCAACCAAGTTTTATATTATAGGAGAGAAATGAACACAAAAAATGCATAGTTTTGGATTTTATTTGCATCACAACAATCCATAGAACAATAATAAAAAAATCATGAAATAATTGATGAGATATATTCATATAATAGATACAGAAGTTTATTAGTATTATTACATAATAATATATCCAGTCTCTCCTCATCCTGCGACCTCTAATCCACTCTTTACTTACACATATATATAAATCTTAATTATGTTGCGGAGGTCTCTCGCTAATCCGTCAGATATAACACCAGAGTTACGCTATGGCATATGCATATTTAAACAGCAGCAGCTATGTTTAATTATATACGTTTACAGGTCATCAAAAAATAATGCCGAGATTTTAAATTGCTATTAAAAAAGTGCTACAGGTACTGTAAAGTAACAATCAAGATTGGGGCAGAAACATGTTTCTGAAGAACTCAGCTAGTTTGCGCTTATGCAAATGCATTTTGTCATGCATCACTTTAAACTTGCGCTGACCAGTTACCACACAGCGAAAGAATCACTCATTTAGCATAAAAGGCTTCAATGTTTTTTTTATTATTATTTGTATGAAATATTTATTTATTTACACTTAAATTGAACAAAATAAATTAATACGTTAACATAATAAGTAACAGATGTTGTTCACTAGGGCGAGCATATAATGTGATCTCTACCAGCTAACCACAGTGCGTATTGTATATACACCACATTAGTCCATAACGCAACTCGAAAGAGAAAACTCATTTCGTTTGCTGATTCATAGTCGAAATTACAAAGCTGCTCGTTTGGTAGCTGCCGGATAACCGAGAGACCAATGCATTAGTAAAAGTGTTAATATAACAAGGACACAAACTTTAATATGTGTACGTACGTATACATTGTTAAAATGTAAGCATTAAACCTAGCAGTAGCAGGTATTTATATATAAATATATTGATAGGTAACTAATATACATCTCGTCCACATACCCACAAGATAATAAATAGTAGAGAAATTTACAATAAAAAAACTTAAGAGTAAGAAATGTAATTTTAAATTTGCCGTTTGAGAAATTCATAATATGACTGAGGCAGCGATTAAGATGGCATTATCCAGAGAGTAAAATTAATACAAATATTAACAATTTATTAGTCATCGTGCTTTGTAAATCTGGTTGGCACTATGTACAGGAAACGTAATATCGGGAAGCAATGTGACGGTTATTACCGAGGATATTATGTGAGCGATTCCACTCAGCAAAGATATTATATTATGTAGTATTTGCTAGTGATGCAGACTTGATATTTTGAGGTTATGATGTTAAACTTACAAAAACGCTAAGAGATAGAGTAAGATAGTATTTGATTTGACATTTTAGGAGAAGTTTGATTGTCCACCAGGAAAAAGAATACGAAAGATAGAAGTCCTACTAATATTTGGGCCTGTTAGTTTGTTTTTTTAAATGTGCAAATTTTTTAGAAAATGGTAAACAAGGATTTTTCTCGTGCAAGGTCACAACTGCAACCAAGCTGACCAATAAACCTTTTCTGCGCTTTCTGACTGCAGCAAACATGCAAGGCGATGAAAGGGTAAGTAGTAAGTCTCTTCATTAACTAGTAGAATAAACCTGAATGGTTGGAAGAGAAACAGAAAATTGACAATTATTTTAACAGATATTGTATGTACCTACCTATTTGTGCAGTCTGTTAAGAAATAGGTGGTCTCGAATTAATTCGAAACTACGATTTTTTCGCTGGCAACAATAACGTTTCTATTCCAAAATGAAATAAAAACTACATTTATTTACACTTGAAGTGAACAAAATACAGAAATATATTAACATAACAAGTAATATATACTGAAACATTTGTTCACTAGGGCGAGCTTATCGCAGTGCTGCAATCTCTGCCAGCTAACCATAATGCAGTAACACATTTAGCACCCTCATGGAAAATCATTGCATGTAGCTTTTTAGCAATCGTGTTGGCAACAATTGTAGACATTCGATTGAAATGTCATTGTTGCCAGCACCAAATTGTAGTTTCGAATTAATTCGAGGCCATCTCTTTCTTGCCAGACTGCATGTATATAAGCATAAGGGCTAATTTACAGAGATCCCATATATAATTATATTAGAATAAAACTAATGCATAGAATTTGTATAAATCTAACTTAATATTTTCAATTGTCCAGTGTTATTGGCGTATACGAGGCCTTGTCCGGGCTGTGGGGCCCAGCGCAAGCAATTGAGACTCGTGAAACCTAATTCCCAACGTTGTTCTAAACTCTGAATGGGCAGTAGGCATCCGCGTCTAGAATTGTTCTCTGAAAAAAATAAAAAACAATTTAGCCATTGCTGAGAGATTTAAGAAACAAGGTAATTAGTATAGATCGGGAAAACGAATCCCGTTTTACTGCTGAGGTGCAATAAAACTTTACTAATCCTCTAATTCCATAGATGGCTCGTGACCAAAAGTATTATTTCCCTTCGAATTTCAATTACGGGGGTTTCCATCTTTACCTGAATTCTATACAACCATCAATATCTATAGGGGAATAAAACAGTAAGTGAAGTGTAAACAACAAATTCCACGTAACTTGTATCAGCGTGCATTATGCAGGTAGTAAGTATTAACAAAATTTGCTAAAGTAAATAAACTGTATAATATTTTTGTTCACTCTACGTCCCTGCACATCTCTTAGTCCCAGGCTCCTAGGGCATTGAATCTCCCGATGTATAGTAATTAGAGATAAAAAGATCAAGGATTACGAACCATTCTTTTCCAGTTCTCCAAGTCTGTAAATTATAGCCATGATACCGTTCCTTCCGTACGACTGGAGGCTCATTCTCCGGGAGCCTAAACCCACGGCCAGATGTCTCGCACACGGAGACAATGAGATGGACACCACGTTCTGCTCCAAAAGTGCCGTGTACAGGCATTCACCCAGGCAGTTCCAATCCAAGGAATAAATACCTAAACAATTCATTTTTCATTATAGTAAATTAAATAGCGATAATGAATTACTAGCATTACTTTACAAAACATTTGCATTTTCTTTATGAAACATTAGCATTTCTTTATATAAAATTAGTATTTCTTTATAAAACATTACCATTACTTTATGAAAAATTAGCATTTTTTCATAAAACATTAAATTGTTTTATAGAATATCAGCATTTCTTTATAAAATATTAGCGTTACTCTATAAAACATTAGTATTACATTATGAAATACTATTAGCATTTCTTTATAAACCACTAGCATTACTTTACAGAACATTAGCACTACTTTATATAACATTAGCATTATACTTTACAAAACATTAGAATAACTTTATAAAATAAAGTGGAGCAACTAACCTAATCTGTGTGTCAGGTTCCTCATCCTCTGAGCTGGGAGCAGAGCCACAAGTAGACGCCCATCTCGAGATATATCGATGCTGGCATCATTGTGGATCTTACACCTATGCACCACCACGTTCACATTGGCTGAAAGAATATTAAGTATCTGAGAAAGAGTTCACACTATAGATACACTAGATTAGAAAAGTGGCACTTTGCACAGACTACAAAAGAATTACCATGTTTTTTATATGAGATATTGTCAGTCTCCCAAGTGAGAAATGCCGGGTTCAAATCCCAGCGCTGACAGTATATTCTTCAGTCCTGAGATACGGACTTTTAGCCTAGTGTAAAGTTTACAGAAAAGTATTTGAAATTGTGTAAGGACAGGGCTCCCTGGCGTTCTGTCCTCACTGCCGACTCCGCAAGGGACGCGGCATGAGGGGATAGATAGATACTCGTTCGCTTATGATTCCAACAGGACTAAGTCAAGTTACTAAAGCTATAGTGTAATAATTATTAATGACATATTTTTTAAACATACTGTTTCCTATCTCGGGCAACTCCCCTCTGGTGAAGTCCCACACCTGTATCCGATGCACCGGGGACTCAGGAGTCTCGATTATAATATTAGGTCCAGCACCGAATATACTGGCACCACCATTGTCTTCCATTGCCATCACATTCTGGAAAATACAGACACAATTTAGAGACTAAAGATACGGGAAAGATGTTCTTCTGATAATAGTAATAAGTAGAGACTGGAAAATTTTGCGATCGCAATAAAACAAATTTATTTTGAATTTCGTGCTTTTTACGCGAATATCAGCATTTTTTTACAGGAATAACGCAAATTTTCGCATATTTGACACGAATTTCGACTTTTATTTTGGAAAACATCGTAACTGAAACATTATCAAAAGGAATGTGGCTTTGAAAGTAAGAAGAAACATATTGAAAAAATCTTGCATAAAGGCGTTTTTTGTTTTACCAATATTTTTGTTTTATTTTATTGTTTTATGTACTTCTGTATTAAATATTGTTTTCAATCAATTTTCATTTACATATATTGTTGTATTAAAACCTGCAAAATTGTCTGATTTAATGATATAAATGTATGAAAAAAAACACATTTTGCCAAAATTGTGAAAAAAACCCCTTTTATGCAAAAAATAACACCACATTTCCCGAAAAATAATGCCAATTTTTTCCAATCCGTAGTAATTAGTATTAAAAAAGATAACATGGTTAAGAAAGGCGAAAATGGAATAAATGCGGTGGAGATGAAAGTGAACAAGTTGAGATGGTCTGAGTATGTGGAGAGAATGTCTGAGGAAAGGTGGCCATCCAAGAGTAACCTGGATAGAGCATTAATAACCCAGGATACTCGAGGACAGATAATTTGTGTTGACAGGGAGAAATCGACGAATGTTATGGAAGTGTGTGACGTTCTGTACTCTCTGCCTGCCCCGAAAAGGATACGGCATGTTGTAACAGATATTCACACAACCTGGGATGCATAGATGGTACGGTATAAGATTACTTACAGGTTGCATGGGTGGTGGATCACTGACTCTGACTGAAGGCTGTCTTGGTTGAGTAGGAGCTGCTTCGGCACTCTGCACTTCAGAGACTGGAACATCGTTGACTCTGACTAGTGGTACGACTACGTTGTTTATGATTGAATCCAGTATCGCACTTCGGCTACCACTTTCGTGTAAGAGATCTAGCGGTCGAGTCGCCATATTCCATATCCTACGATGAGGTAACGGACGCTCGTAAACGTGTGGGTGGGACGAATGCGATCGCTGATACAATCTCTCGTCAAATTCAGCCGAAGTGCGTTGACCCTCAGATCTTCTGAATGCGTTGATATCTCTAATGAAACCATAATTACTGTTCAGGTACCTCCTAAATAATCTCGAGTACATTCTCGTGTTAGAATGTTGCGGCTGCGATTCTGAAGTTCTACTGGATGTAGATGGTTGACTGGAAGGAGTCGGTTCCGATGAAGGAACTGATTCCCTTCTCACATTATTCTGTAAACCACTTGTGGACGGCTGTGCTGGATCTATTACATTTGGTTCTTGTGCCGGATTCGTTGCTACTGCAGTTGGATTAGTATCTGACGGAGTAGTCTCCCTTTTGTATGGTTGCATGCGTAACGAAGGATTCCTATTTCGTAATGCTTGAGATCTTTTATAAAGATAGTACGTTTCTCTTCTCTTTCGAGCGTTAGTTGAATTGTTTCTATTTGCGGCCGATATCTGAACGGCTATGCGTGTTCTAGTCTCATTACTAAGTGAGTTTGACGTATCTGCTTGTACCGGAGAACTCGTTTCTGGCTGAGACGTCGATGGTTCAATATTTTGGTTACTGTTACCATTAGAACTTTGAGATTCTCTGTTGAACGTTTGTGAAATTAGAAGGAGACACGTTAATCCCAATGCTTTTTTCAGAGATCGCAGCATCGATATTAATTGGTCTCCTAGATTATCATCTTCCAGACAATCCATCATGATACTAAACATTACAGTCAGTACTCTACGTGCGTGGCACCTTATATACACTCTGGTCAATTCGTGCTCTCGACTATAAGCGAGCCTCGATCGACCGTTTCTCCTAATTGGTAAAGACGTTAGACGACTCAAGCGGTTTAAACGATTGAAGAAGTACGATCCAAGGCTTCTTCTAACTGCGGGATCTCTATGTGCAAAACGAAGTCTAGTTTGAAGTCTAGAAGATGGAGGATATGTTCTACGATTATGTGATTTAGTATTTGTGTCTCTTCTTGTGTCCGAAGTATTACTAGTAGTAGTGGTAGTGCTGCTAGATGGCCCTGGTTCAGGGTTTAATATGGACGATGCTAACTGCGATTGTAGAGCGTTATCTACATTTTCTCTTGCGGTGGTGTTTCCGTTTGAAGGTGTACTGCTAGGGTTAGCGGTTTCAGTTGGAGGAGTCATATTGTTCAATAAATTACACCTAGCTCTTGGTGGCAGGGTAAAGTAACTTGGTACGGCTTGATTAGGCGACTGACGCTGAATTGCGATGATTTCTCTTCGTAGATCTTCCCACATGCGACGCAACTGCCTGAGCGGGAGAGACGGTCTGTTGGAGCATAAGTTGATTAGTGCCGTCGTATGTTTGGTAATGGCTTGGACGCCACGTGACACTTTACTGAATGCTCTCTCTCTTTCAGTCTGACTGGCTTCCGCCGCTGGAGCGCTGGTGGTTCGTTGTCTACTAACAGATTCGAACGTGTGTCTACTAGTTGATGGCAGGTTTAGTAGGGCGTCTCTGTATTGAACACGAGCCATACGAACTCTGCTAGCAAAAGAAGGCGTTAACAAATTGGTGCGATGTGTAGGAGACTCAGGGCGGCTTGGAGACGGAACATTATCTAACCCCGTAGGGTTACTCTGAGTTCTTGATGTGTTTCCTGGTGCGTTAGAAGTGGTCACCATATTAGTAGGGAATGTAGGAGAATCTGGTCGAGTCGGTGGTGGAACGCTACCCAATCTCAATGATTCTGCACCATTTACTTCATTTCTAATCTGTTCACGATCTATATGTCTCGATACTCCAGGCGTACTGGTCAGTTCATTAGAAGGTGTTGCTAACATACTGGTGGGAAAGGTGGGTGACTCTGGGCGACTCGGGACTGGAACACTATTTATCCTCAGAACATCTTGGTTTCTAATATACTCGTGATCAATGTGTCTGGATATAGTGGACGTGCTTGTCGGTTCAATTGAGATGGTGTCTATAGTAAAATTACCTAAATTCCTCGCCGAAGGATTATTCCAGGACCTGTAGATGTGTACGGGTAGGGGACTGAACATTTCACGATCACTGTCTGAACCGTCATCAGAAGACATGAATATATTTCTGATTGGAGATCGAGACCTTTCGGTAAACGAAGTGTCTCTTCTATTCCTCTGCCTATGAAAGTATTGCAAGATTTGTCGAACGGTGTTGAATTCGGCTGATTCGCTAACTAAATTCATGAATGTGTTGGAGGAGTCCCTCATGATATTGTGAAGATGCTGTTCAAATGTCATATCGCTAGGATTACTGGGACTTCTGGAAGTGGTGGCACTATTTTGATTTGCATTAGCTGTCTGTTGTCTATTGCTTCCGTTGGATGTCGTAGCTCCGTTCACTCGAGGAAATCTAACAAACGTATTCGTCGGTGGTGTGTTTCTAGAATTCCCCGGTGAATATTCTCTAGACGTTGTGTTTGATGATGTAGAAACGGGAAAAGCTCGAACTAAATCGTGCGATTCGATTATATTCAACGTTTCATCTATTGAATTCTCCATATATCCTTGCAATCGATTGAGATATGCCGTCAATTCATTACGAATATTGTCTGTATCCAGAGATCCATCAGGTCGGAATGCCAAGTCGACTACACGACGTGGCGGTGGAGCGGGTTGTGATGTTGACGATGTTGACGAGGCTCCTGATTCGTTTGCCGCCTGAGTACTCGTGCCAGGTCTCGGAGAAGTCGTAGTACTAAATTCAAACAGTGGTCTAAATGCTGACAATCGAACACTTGATCTTAACATGTCACGACCCAAAGCGATAGAAGATACCCTTGGAGCTGAAGTTGTCACGAAGGTCATTGTGTTGGATGGTGATGGTTCACTCCTGAAATATACAAACCAATCAATATACAAGCAAAGGTACTGTTAATATTGTGTATTCAATCATTAAAACGGTACTATTACCGACATCTATCGGATTCTAGTAGAGTCAAAGTAGTAATTCAATATTGCGCATGGCGATGTCATCAATTTTAATTTTAAGGACATGCGCAGTTATTATCAAGTATCTGTCTCTTTCGTTAAACTAACCTCCTCGTGATAAGTTCAGTTTTCATAGTGTGGTTCCGTGGCTACGGAAATTCTTTCAATAAAGTTTTAAAGTGCCACAACGGAGTTTGAATGTTCTTCATCTGCACCATCAGACCTTTTACCAGCCAGATACAACATGAATACATACTACATTTGTATAACATTAAGTGGATGCTGTGATGGAGACAATAGTGGTCTCAGGAGTAGCAATGTGTCTACAAAAGTAAAAGTCGATGACGAAAAAATTATGGTCATAAGTTGACCACTCCTGCTGATATTTTTATCAATATCTGGTTAAATACATTAAAAAAATTGTCCTATATGCTGTCATCCGTCTTCGGCGCCCTGAATTGTTCTCAGCCAATACTGAGAGAATCGTCTTGAAACTAAACACAGCGTTAGATGAAAGTATGGACTACAGATTGACTGTTTTAGAATTACAATATTTGGAAATTCCTTGAATAAAAAAATCTAACAAAAATGTATATCAAAGGTTTTTTCTAAATATTCGTCATGTTTTAATTATTACGCCTTTGCCTTCTCAATTAGGTTTTTGTCAGTCACGAGGGATCAACTTATGACAATTGAAATGTGAAAAGAAGAATAGAGTACGTGGAATCATACCTTGTAGTAGACTGTTGACTAGTGGTTGTAGTGCCTAAGGATATTGACTGAACATCGAGGTTTAATGAGCTCGCGGCATCACTACTATCCTGTTCCATATTGCTACTACTACTTTGGCTGCTGGTTTCAGGTCTCGTCCCAGAGGTGGTCGCAGAATTTGCACTGGTCCTAGGAGGCTGACTGTTCTGATTTGTCTCAATATCCATGGGATCTGTGCCACGATCAGTCTGAAAAAATATGACGCAGTTAGTAAGACGAAAATATTGATATTGGAGAGAGAGGATGTGAGACAAACTGAGGGATTAACATTAGTAATGAGTGTTTGGAGCAAGTGTAGAGTACGTACAATTGGGGAGTTTGTTTATTAGAGATGGGCATTGTGATGGAGATATTGAAAGAACAAAGCTGACCGGTTTTAGGACAAATGGTGCACTGAGACCAATTATTGCTAGTGACGGAAACAAGGGGTGTGTGAAAGCATAGGGCAGTTTGGCGTTCTATCCTCTTAGCCTACCTGGAGGGGGACGATTGACAATACATAAAATAGGTTAAAATAGACGATTGTCATACACTTTCAGAATTCAATGAGTTGCTCGACCACGCACAAGACCACTTTAGAAATATATTCAACTTATGAACACATGTTGTGAAGGAAGTTTATCATAAAAACGGACAACAAATAGCAATTAATTACCGTATTCAATTGGGATTGCTGAGCCACAAACAGATGTCTGTAGTTCCTCAGGAGATTGTTGTAGCGGTGAACTAGCTGCGAGTAATACGACGGGACATTCCGGTCCAGAGGCTGATTGAGGAGGAAACCTGGCGGGTACGTTGTGGGAGGGTCGCTCGTGGCACCAGTCGGCTGATGAACGGATCCAGGCCCCCCGGGAAAAGAACATACCGAAATTCCAGTTATTAGTTTGTGTCCCAGCGTGTCGAATGATACAAACCTGAAAACATAATAATAAATCGTTAATTAAATGCAATTGTTTCATATGCAGATTGTGAAAATTAGTTTCAACTAGCGTAAAATAATAATTAAAATGTAGATAGTTGGCAGAGATCGCAGGATTGTGATAAGCTCGCCCTAGTGAACAAATAAACGCAACTCTGTGTTTTGTTCACCAAAAGTGCGAATAAATTAATATACGGCATAGGATAGACTTTCCATCGGGCTTATGCTGGATCATCGGCTGGCTCGATGTGATCGGTTTACACTTGTCACCAATTTCATTGTGGATATCTGCATATGGTGTCAGAAGACAGTCTTCGACTATGTAAACTGTTACTTCAATATATAACATACCTGACTTTTTCCTTAATGTTGATGGTTTGAACTTTGGTAAACGGCTGCGGTTGCGACCAATCCCAGAAGTAGAGTTCATTGTATGTGGCTATAACCAGCAGGCGATCTCTGGGATGAAATGCTATTGAGGCTATGACGGCCTTACTGCTCACAGTCCATACCTCACTGCCACCCTAAATCAATTAAATAAAAAGTAAGATATTATGATCTAGCCACATTTTGGTAAAATATAAATGTACTAAATGTAAAATCGTATGAATGTACTAAATGTAAAATTGTACAAATGTACTATTCGTAAAATGATAAATCGTAATGTATCCGAATTGTAAAATAATCTTCTTCTTCTTCTTCCACTTATGCTAGATCTGGGATCTGTTTGTTTCGGCGTTTGATGCTCTTTCTTGGGATGTGGAAGACCAGCTATCTTTCCATCTTTTTGGTGGTCTTCCTGGCAACCTTTGACCTATAGGGATTTCGTTTGCAGCAACGTGGGCGAAATAATGATCAAGTCAAACATGACCCTGCGCTTACTTTATTCTTTAACATAACAGTACATTTTTATAATCTGATTGTGATGTATTTAATCATAGGATAAATCAATAAACAAATTCAAATGTACTAAATGTAAAATAATAAATACAACTATCCTAATTGTAAAATAATAAGAGTGTACCGAACGTAAAATCATGTAAAATACTTACATTAAGATCCCACACTCGAACTTGCCCTCCAAGGCACCCTGAGCCTAGCAGCTGGGGCAACGAAGGGTGGAAGGCCACACACCACGGTGTCCTAGGATGTCCGCTCAAAGTCTTCACGTGTTTGCCGCTGGACAATTCGCTCACGTATATTTTGTGATTCCCGTGTGTCGATGCTACTTTGGTCCTGCACACATAACACAGTAAATTGAGAAGTGCATCTGGCTATATTTCATATGAAAGCAATCTTCCAAGCAAATAATAATGGGCAGATTTAGGCCCGGCTGCTTGACGAAGAGTATCCTCGGCTGGTAACGATAAGGAATATTACTATCTCGTTTGAGCACATAACAAAAATAGAATGGGCTCAATGTTCAATAGTTCTTCCCACCTTTATGGACCCACCATTAGGAACCTTTGTTCCATTAGGTTCCCACCATTAGGAACCTATGTTCCTTAGTGTAAACAAATAAATAAACTTACCCATCAGGACTAAACACCATAAGGAAAGTAGACTTCGGTACACCAGGAATTTCACAACTCTGAAAATAGTAAACCAAACATTGCAAAGAAACAATACACGTGTATAAAAAAGCAGTACCCAAAAAGTTGGGTAAAGTGTAGTCAATTGACTGCAAAGTTTTGAGGTTATGTGCATCGTCAGATTTCATGTCCAAATTTTGTATACAGTACCTACATAAAATATATTGTGGATATCTGAAACTATATACCCGACATGAACAAACGTTTATTGTGTAATTTGACTGGAAAAAATACATCGAAATATCATAACGAAATAATTATTTAAAAATAAAACTATTTATTAAGTACAAACCTCAGTCATAAAGCCACAACACAGAAAATATCTAATCTCAGATAACACTACTGCAAATTACAACACATATCGAATGAAAAACCCCGAACAGGGTCCGTGGCGTTTCATTTACGGAGCCAAATAACCCTGATCGTGTTAAAAGCAGTCAAATAAACTCTAATTCGTTCTTGTCAATTTGCCTTTCAATACTTGGAATTGTCTACTAAGTGATTTCGATATCTAAGCGTTCTCAAAACACATTTTACATATTAATGATGTCTACAATGCGCGCAACCCCTGGTTCTTAACAAAGCCAAGGTGCTAAGCCTCCTTAAGGGGACCAATACACATAAGCAGTGTTGAATATTGTTAAAACTTGGGTTAAATACAAAATGTAAGGTTTTGACAGGTGACTCATAAGTCAATGGGCATTTTGTGATTCAAAGGTCTATTCTGATAATGTTACTGTGTCCTTACCCTTTCTTTAAGTTCTCTCTTATTAACTAGACGGTCCTCCGCCGCTTCCTGGAGAATCTTGGAATTGGGGGCGCGTCTTTTGGGATTCAGTCCCAATTGTCTCCATTGCAAACTAGCAGCTGCGTTGCCTCCACTTGAACGTTCAGTAATTGGTTCAGGTCCAGGCCAACCAGGCATAAACGATGGATCCATTAGAATGTAGCACAAACACCTCTTCAAAATGAATTTAAGACATTTTGATAGTTATTTGGTATCTGATACTTTGACAAGCATAACACAAGAGCACCCAGTTTGTTTGCGCAAACTTCAAAATATCGCATTAATTGTTATAAACTCATCGCTACCAAATACTAATAGTTGTATAACACTATTTGATTATTACAAAATTAGACACAAATAACTATTTATTCCGTAAAAATGAACGTTTTTAATCAATTTCACTTCGCACTTTTACATCACGCAATCGTCGAAAATCGAAATGGATAGAAATCAGATGTTTTTGTCATGTCAGTAGATGACGCTGTAATGCAGATTCCTGTTTGAGCACACAACTTACTTGAACGCTGTATAGATGGCGTTATTATGACTGTATTTCGAAGTGTATTTCAGAGAAAATAATTTTCAAAATCTGTACCAAGTGGGTATTTTAGGAGTTGAAACAGTTATTTTTTTTAGTATCAATGAAATCTTTAATATGTAGGTGGCGGGTAACATACAACCAATACCCACGGGGGTCGCCAAGGGGGGCAGGGGGGTAGCTGCCCCTTAGAGATTAGAATAAGCATATATTTTTTCATACAAAATGACAAAACCTCACAAAAATCTGTAAAATCATTTAAAATCAAAAAATCATCACTACCACACAAAAGTATTATATATATACATTTTCAAAAAAAAAAAACAATATCCCGACCTCCTTTACTATGTATCACAAAAAATTCGCTTGCGGCGCTATTTACGCTTGAAAATGCTAAACTTTTGTTACCCTCCCCCCCCCTAGCTCCGAGACTGGGACGCCCATGCCTATACCTACTTAATTGAATATCGTATTTCTGTGGTCCCTGTACAAACTCTCACCCAGTTATATTTATTAGCCATTGTTGCACATTGCACAATATTGATGCAATCGAATGCAAAATTCGTATCGCATTGGCGAGATTTGAAATGGCAAAATACCCATAGTTCAAAAATTTACCACGCGCGGCGCTAGTAGTTCCTTCATGTCTCTTACCCACTCCTTTATTTGTTTTATTATTATTTTTAATTTGTTTTGTGGGTTGGCTGTAAGACATGCTTGTAATAGCCAAACTTTTAGCACTATTGTATAAATTAAATGATAATTTTCTTTTCGACCAATAAAGTTTTATTTATGATTTAAGACTAAAATCGGATTAGATTAACGATTAATTGGATCTATACTCTATTAGATTACTTGGCGCATGATTTGGAGAGGACTACTTTTTTCAGTGAAAAAATAAAGTTAGAGAATAAAGTAAGATAAAGACTTTCCTTATTATTTTGTTTTATTTTTGGTGTTGAAGAATTCTAAACAAATTGTAGTCTGAAAATACCATAATAAAATGTTCTATTCTAAATGTGGCATTATTTTTACAATTTCCTTAAATTTTCTAACGAAAAAAAATACTTTAATTTACACTCTGCCTACCCTGCAAGGGACGTGGCGGGAGTGTATAGATAGATAGCACAATTTACCAACAATTTACTGACAATATCATGATATAGAAGTGGGTAAGAGACATGAAGGAACTACTAGCGCCGCGCGTGGTAAATTTTTGAACTATGGGTATTTTGCCATTTCAAATCTCGCATCGCATTGAGTTAAGGCCCCATAGATTAATGCTCATATTAAGGCCCTAGCCGGTGCGTCGTCAATTTTGTACCTACTAGGCTAAGGGTGAACTAAAATTGTTAGTTATTGAAATGGCATAAAAAAACTAGATTTCTCTTAGACTTCCGTGAATAAGTTCGTAATGTAGATCTAGTTTACACATTGTATACCGTAAAATAAGAAATAATATATGTACTAAGTAGATACATACTTACAAAATCACAAAACCTCAAAAGAATCACACTATCAAAACATTTATTTTTGCGTCTCGAATTTTCTTGTAAAATTTACGTGAAAATCTTGTTTCATAAAAATATTGCCAGCGGCGCTAGTTACACGTGTGTTTTATTGCGTAACATATATGTAGCTACAACGTAAAGGCGATAAAATCATGACCTTCTTCGCCCAGTGTCACGAAAAAAAACGTCCGCGGCGCTTTTTAGACGTTTTTATGCCACGTCAATACAAAAAATTATATAAGAGTTGGCATCATTTGAAAATATCGGGGTATCTTTGCAAGATGTTCATAGCATAAGAGTTTCCAGGGTAAGTATCTATCTAGTAATGAATAATGATAAAAAAAAATATTTAAGCGAACGTTAGGTACAATAAGTATTAGAAAAAAAAAAACAAGATAACATAGATGAACAATTGAGCATAATAAGTAATTCTCACTAAGGCGAGCTTAATGCTATGCAGCGATCTCTTCCAGCTAATAATAGATGGTTGTTTTTTAACACGAGTCAGCACGCATAGACAATAGAACGCCAAAATACGCATAGTGAGCGAATCGCTCACCCTTTTATAATTGCTATAATTCTGTTATTAATTTACATATTACTACAAAAATCCACCAATACATACCTTAAAGTATCTACTACTAAACTGCATATACCAAAATTCTGTAAATTTCAACATACAATAAATAATAAATATAATGTGAGACCAATCAACTTTCACAAATATCAAGACACATTTACCTACCAGGAACACACGCGTGGTGAGAGATTCCCCGCGTTTATTACTTTACTCGGAAGGGCTATCTCCAGGCAACATCGTGTATTCTCTATTGTTTCGGGCGCTCAATACATTTGGCGCAGGAGATTTTTTTGTTGAAATGCCGACATAGTAAAATAATAAAACAATCTGTGTTGTGCCGTGGTAGTATACTTTTATGAAGACTTCGAATAATGCCATCGTTTATGACTTACTTTTAGTAGTTGGAACAATGATAGATATTTGTATAAATACTCAATGAAACAAAAAATTTCAATGCAACCGACATTTCAAAAGAACATAAAAACCTAGGAGTAATAAATTATATTATTTCGTCGCTAATAAAAGTAATAAAAAAATAAATAAAGTCGCCTTGTTTCACTTTTGCAACTAGTAATTTTTTGTCGCAATGAGAATATCTATCCTCGTTTTATTATTACGTTCGCCTTAGAAAAATAAACAAAAGCCGTCCTAGAATCGGACCCTGCTGTATAGTTTTTATACCTAGAGGACAGAATAGTACCGTCGTGACACGCGTAGGCGGTGAATCTCCGCCGAAAAAATTAAAACTCGAAAAATACGTATAAATTATAATTATAATCAGCGAATTTCACGATAAACACATGTTCTATAGTAAAGTAGAGGATATCCTGAAATGACAAAGTGTAGGGTCTCGTTGTTTTAATTTTATATCAAAAAAAATCTCCATAGCGGCAAAACGCCGCTGACGCGTGCGAAGGAGTGTTAAACACCGATTTTTCATTCGCCTGATGATGACGTTTTCAAACACGTCACTTGCAGCTACATTCACGTACATCAAAACAAGTAGGTACCTAGTAGTTTTTCATTTTTTACCTGTAAAATGAAATCACCTAGCGGTAAACGCGATGTACTAACGTTTAAAATATACCATAAAATATACCATAAATCGGGTTAGTATTGGTAAGTATATTTTGCAATAAATAATCGCAATGTGTTATGAGAGGGAATTACCTAGGCAATAGGTAACACAAGCAGTCCAAGCAGTTACGTTTTGATTTTCGTAATAAAATAATTCACCGTGGTGTAAGAGGGAAAGCGCACGCGCCAAAATATGAACGAGGAAGATTTTGGAAGCTCCATTACTGCTTCGTACCAAGTGCACTGTATTCCAGTTTGCCTGTATTCTGAAGCTGATATTTCCATCGACCGCGTGTTTCTCTCCATCTAGATTTCTTCGCCGAGACCGTCAGTTCAACGCCGCCGTGCCACGAGGAGAGGTTGTCAGTGTGCTGTGTTGCCAGTTTAACGATTTAACTAGTGTCAGTAAAAAGAAAATATACTTACATGGTACAATAATAAATATTTTTATTGTTTACGGTGATTATTATTTTTTTATTCCGACACCTACGTTCGGTAAATAAGTGTTCTCAGCTGGAGTATTCAATTTACGTAATATTGATATCATTTCTGAAGGATACGGCATACGAAATTTGGTATTTTAGTGTTGATGTGTTGTTTTGAATTAAATGAAAATTTGAATTAAATGTGTTGAATAACGTTGCTAATTGATTAAAAAAAACTTAGTGTTTGTGTTTTTTGAAAATATTGAAGTTATCCTGAATTTATTGACAAGTTTTTTGTTATTTATTTATTTATTGTTGTTGTGTAATCAAATTGATAAGACCTTGATCAGTGGAAAATCATTGTGTGCAATAAACTTGAATTGAATCAGATTGTTTTTACGTCTCAGCTGATGTTATTGACACAGAACTAAACAAAAGGTAAGGTGTTTTATTTATTTATTTTTCATGTGTTATTTATTTTATTACAGATTGAATTCAGAGGGCGAAATAAGGTTCTATGTTTCTAAAGACATAATTGAAATAAAACTGATTATTATTTCTTGAATTTTTCTGCAAAACATCTGAATTTTTTTACATTATTGTAGTTGGATAAGAATTATGTCTGGAATTGGTGAATGTTACTTTTAGTGGAAAGTGATCGCACAAGCAGACGATTAGTTCATGTATAAGCCTTATGGTAAGTCCATCCTTTGCTGTATATCTTGAGTACTACAGTCATTAAATTTTTATTGTTTGTTTTTCATTCATTATTGCTAAGGTGATTATGAAATATTGCATCGGTCTGTAATTAGATGAGCTATTTCTTACGTATTTTTAATTTAATTTATACCTATGTCGCATCCCTTGGGAAAAGGCAGAGAGGACAGATCGCCACACACTTTTATCCGGGCATACATCTCTCGTAGTGGCGGATCCAGGATTCAATTTGGGGAGGGGGGCTGAATGTCGTCACATGGTAAAAAGTACTATCACTCAACGTTTTGGGGGGGGGGGGGGCTAAGGGGCTGAAACCCCTAGATTTTTTTGTATATAAAGTACTGTCACTCATGGTTTTGGGGTGTGGGGTCTTCAGCCCCCTAGCCCCCCCTGGATCCGCTAGTGATCTCTCGCTTCAATCACGTCCACAACGTTCGTCATACTACACATTCTGCGATTCCTCCCACTCAACAGTCAACACACGTTCGTCCTTGCGTCAAGTAGGTAAAGGTAGGTATATTTAATTAGCAAATTTATCATTCTATCAAATTACGATTTTATTTCTCTATGCATATTTTTATGTAAATAACTAGCTGTACCCTGCGCGCCTTGCTACGCCACAGAGGTCTGTAAATCCGCGAAAAAGTATGAAATACACTTAATTTTTAAATATGCATTATTACTATTCATGTTTTCGACACCCAAAACTATGGATTCGACACTAATATAACTTTTTTCATTAAACCGGCTATATTACCACGAGCTTATATGTGCACCTGAGAGGACACCAGCTGAAAATATAGAAAACAAGATTCTCATCCAACCACGGAAACACTTCTTGACCTAAAGCTGTCAGTGCTAGAATAAAAGAATAAAAATTTGTACAATCAAAAATAATTCAAGTGCTATTACCTCCTACCATCAACTACTTCAAGAATAGACTACATAATATAAACACAACTTAACTGGAACTTGGCTCAAAACAGCTAAAGCTGCTTACCCAATAGCAAATAATAATTCGTTTGCGACGATAGAACCCCTCTTAGTGGTGCGTCCAACGGCTAAACTTCTAGCAGAGAAGAAATAAAAAATAATAACAGAGTAGGTCCTTACATAGTACATGTGTACATATGTAGGATAATGAATTTGTACCACGTGACATTATCCCTACCATCTTCATGAAAGCTTCCTGTCAAATATATCCTCTATAATGTAACTGGTAACAAAATATATTTATCATGACGGCCGCTGGCCCGCGGAAGAGTAACTTGATGTATGACGGTCGATATAGGGTCAACATGGGCCAGAGGGGCTTAGGAAAAATCTGTTGATGTTGCTTATTAATTTTAGGAGTAGATATATGCTCCATCTAATGTTTAGAACGTTGAGAATTTTCCCTACTCAAATATTTTCCTCCAATCACGCACTATAACGCTGGATTTCACATTTTTTTTAACTTAAGGAATAACGGAGATAGAAGCCACCTAGCACAACTTTTGTATGAAAAATGATGATAAGTGGTTCTATTCTATTCTATACCCTTGCGGGGTAGGCAGAGAGAACGGATCGCCAGACTTTCCTATCCTGACACACACTTCGGGCTTCCGTCACATTCATGCAATTCCTCATACATACTCTCCGATTACTTTTACTCAAAACACGTCCGTCCTTGAGTATCTGGTCAACATGGTCCAGCCATGTGGTTCTTGGACGACCGCGTTTCCTTACACCTCTTCTTTCAACCAGGTAAATTTTCTTCGTTTTTTTTTTCATCGTTCATTCTCTCCACATGACCCACACGATAAGTGGTCTCCTTTTTTTTAAGAAAATGTGTGAAATAGTAAACCTTCTTGTCTTTCTATAGCAGGTCTGGGCAAAATTTTTGGATGAAGGGTCATTTGAAATTATAAATGAGCGTCGAGCCTTATTTAAAATTCAATTTTCGCTTGTCACCCAGCGCCGCAGGCGAATTTTTTTAAAATGAATGGATGGAGTGATATGAAACTCACAGCAGGCGAATTTTTTTAGAACAATCGGTTGAGTGACAAGATAAACGCAACAGATTGAATTAGCGCCGGAAGCGATTTTTTTTACCAAATAATATAGTATAGTTTTAGAAAATTCATGACATGATGAGAAAACGATTAAAAACGTTTTTATGTATGTATGCATTCTGTATCTTGTTTATTATTTTTTTATTCCGTTTTTATTTGTTTTTTTCTCACATATGTATGTATATTGTATATATTTTCTACTTCGTATATTTTTTTATTCAATTTCTTTTTTTTCCAATATTTTTGTTCAATTTCTTTTTTTTTCTGTTTTTTCCTGGGTTAACTGGAAGAAATCGCAGTTCTGCGATAAGTTCGCCCTAGTGAACAACGTTTTATAATCTGTACTATGTCCATTTTGTATATTTATATGTGTTTGTTGTTTACTTTACGTTTAAATAAATAAATAAACAATATTAAAGAACGTCTTATTTTAGTTAGTGCGCACTTAATTAGTTAGAGAATTGATCCCGATTAGGAATTGTAGCTACTTTAGTACTATTAATACACATTAACATTGCATTAGCAGTAGGATTACACATATTACACTCATATAATTGCTTCTTCAGTCATATTCCGACATCCGTCACATCACATCACCCTTCAACATAACGCATTCACCACACAAGTGCACGCATCTGTAGTACTCTATACGACGCAGTAGTACTCCGATGTATGGAACTCTCAAGAGTCTGAGCTGAACTTTGAAGGGCCGCAAGGCGCAACTCCGTCGGAGCTCTTCTAGTTGGAATACGTCGCATATTCCATCCATTACATAATACTGGTAGAATCCAAGTCCCGTATGTATGTAACACAAGCCCTTTGGCAATTTTTTAAAGTTCGATGAATGTAAATGTTAAGCAGCGACGCGTTCATGGGCGGCTAAAAATTTTCGTCGAAGTCTCACTTTTTGTGTCGAACTTGGTGAAATTGAATAGGCACGTCGTAAATAATGGAATTAATATCAGTTTTTTGTTTTAATGTATGGAATATTTTTGAATTCACTATACTAGCGCTTAAAGTCGGTCAAAAAATATCGGTTGACTAATACGTTTATGAATGAAAATTTGAAGTTTAGAAGTGAATCGACTAATGAAATTATGAATGAAAATATTTTCCGCGTAAAAGTACTACTTACATATGTACATACCTACCTGATACCTATTATATCATTGATAGAGAATGCAATTCGAATTCTTTTACTTACTGTAGGTACTAGGTACGTATGTAGGATAGGATTAATATGGAAAGTAGGTAAGACCAAGACCCTCTCTGATATGTTCCTTGGAAAAACTTTGAAGGGCGTGGTAGAGTGGCAGTATGAGTTAGTTAATAAAAAAGTGAATAATCTTCACGGGTACCCACTAGTATAATATTATATACTTGGTGCTTTGGTACTGCATCATAATATGAGTGATGAGGGGAAAACAGATGGCGTTTATTATAATACCTGTCCCTGTATACTGTATAGCTTGTAGCGATTAACATAAAAGTTTACAGTGTGTTTGTAAGTATCTTTTTTATGTCTTATCTTAGTACGAGTATATCCGGGACATCAAATCTTGAATCAGAACTGCTGTTTTGTATAGTATTGCTGTATCGTACAGTCCTTCCAACATTCTCAATGATATGGCAATACGTGAAGTCAATTTGAAATTGAAAAAAAAATGGTTTTTAGATTTCTGCTAAATATCATCCAAACAGTGAGAAATTTGGTTTATTATTTTTTAATCATCCGTAGGCCTTATTTAAGGCACTTGGAATCGTCAGGTTTACATATTGAACAAACATTACAAAATCAAATGCAGCAAGTCGATAAATAGTTACAGCAAAAAAAAAAAACAAATCAATAAACACATGGTGACAATACAAAACTATAAAACAGGTGTGGATTAGTTCAATGCAGGTCTGGATGTAAATTGTCCAGAACTACATTACGTTTATGACAATAGAATTTTATAAAGAAATCAGTATAAACAGAGTTATATAATTCAATCCAGGTCTGGATGTAAATGGTCCAAAACTGCATTTCGTCAACAATCAATAATACTTACTAATACAATTACGATGAATTCATTGAGTCAGATAACATCTCATCAATGGAATAGTGGGATTTATCGACAAGGTACTTTTTCACCTTATTGCTATTGTTCTATAATAGTCAGTTCTGTATTTGACATTGGTCTGAAATGGTTCTGTTTTTGTGTGTTCTGATCACTCCAGGATTCGTGAAATACTCCGGGTTATTAAAAATAGCTATGAATTCTGCCGTATGTTTGAACTTATAAATTGTCTGCAGTGTGCGCGTGTTCATGTTATTAATACTGCTTCAGTAAGTAAAGTGAAGGAACTAATTATATCTTTATGGCTGTAGCATTTACATTAAATATGGGTCATCAACGATCTATACACAATATGTTAACACACACATGTAATATCTATATCTATACCAATTACTCAAGTAAATGTTTATAATGTGCATCGTACGTGCCTTTCCCTGTCGTCTGTTATCAAAAGTACCTATAGATAAGTAAAATAAGTATGTATCTTCATACTCATTATTATCAAAGATCATCGTAGAAGTAAGCCCATGGTCAGACAAATTTACCAAGTATGGACATTCAGAATGTGTCTTATGTTATTCATGTCTTATGACTTCAAAATTTCGTTGATGGTGTTAGTAATAATTACCAATACTATAAGTAAACCCGTATACGAGGTATGTAGGGTACGGAGCTACTTAGGAACTACCATTCATTTATTCGTATTTTATTTAATCCTAACACCATCATCATTATAATTGTATCCAGTTCAGTTATTATCCATCCCCGATTCTGACTTAACCTACTTCACGACACAAGCTTTACCAGCTCACTGCAGTGAAGTGTACAAAGATGTATTTGGGTTTATTTCGATTAAATCCAGATTCATTTATATTGTTGAAGATGAACTTAGTTCGAAATGTTATTTTTCTTCTATATTTTTCAAATAACATCACTCGAATACAATCTTGACAAAAATGAGCAGATCTAAGCCAGTTCATTACGCTTCATTAGAAATTGTTTTAGTTATTAAAATGTAGAAAAATATACTTATATTCTAAAAGATACTTAAAACAAAAGTACACTTATTCACATATTTACTTGTATCTTTCATATTTTCTACCTAGCTTCTACGGTAATACTAGATTTCACCAACTTCTTAGGTGAGGAATATCGGAGATAAGAGCCATTTATCATTATTTTTCATACAAAGTTTGTGCAAGGTGACTCCTATTTCCGCTATTCCTCATCGAAAACGTTGGTAAAATCCAGCACAAGTCTGCTATATTAAGGTTAGGAGATATACCTACGTATTATCTAGTGTTATTTTCTGCTCTCTCTACCTTGTTTTTACGCCTTTGTCTCCGTATTTTTTCATAGAGGGGTTCCGAGGGGTTCCACAATACCTTCATTACCCTTTTTAAATGGTCAGGTATTTTTCAGGCAAAAATACAAGACACCGAACAGGCTGGTAGTTTGTATACAGCTACTAACACTTTTATTAAAGTCGAGAGTCACCAATGTACTTGAAGGTTTCACAGACGAACTACCTAATACTTGTGTATTGTATAAGAAGTATGCTATGATACAATACTACGCCGGTACTCTTAAATACGAGTAGTAGGTACATCTGAATGATCCGTCTGTTGCTAGGGGAAAAATGAGGGGTGATTTGTATAGCTATGTTTCTTTATAATGCTAGGGGAATGTTATCTTATAGATGTTAATAACCTGATGTGTATATTTGCGTAATTATTGTAGCATTGGTCTTTGACATGACTTTCGTGTCGAAAAATTACAGACAAACATTGAAACTTTACGAAAAAAGAGACATTTTGCCTTGTAAAATTGGGTAGTTTTCATTTTTTGGTATGTTAGTAGTGGTCCTGTAATGTTTTAAGACCAAAGATGCGATCATCACCGTGGTACAAACAAAAAAATAAACATTCTTCGAGATGGTGATGTATTCTTCACTTCACGACACAAGCTTTCAGCTTACTGTAAAGTGTAAAGCGTTCAGGAAAGTATTTGGGTTCGTGTATACAAGCCCAGTCTTTTTTTACTGTTACCTATCTTTAATTATTATTTATGGGTTCTGCCACCTTTGGGTGGTAACGTCAGAAGATAAGACAATTATGCTATCTACTAAATACAGGAGACATGTACCCTACAGAGCAACATCCAGGCTTCCAAGCCATTCAAGGGCATTGGGTGTGGCATTGTGGATATCTGCATATGGTCCAGGGAATGCTCTCAGAGGCACTCAGTCTTCGACAATGTGATTGATGGATTGCACTGGCTCTCCGCAGTCACCTAATTAAAATTATACACAAAGTCATTATTTCTTCGACTCTAAGAGACACCATCTCACCTTCAGTTTGTAGATTTTATTTTTAATCATTTTGTGTTGAACAAAACATACCTTTATGAATGAATCGTGGCTAGGTATTAATTACCAGTGTTACCAACTTAAAAATAGAGTCCGACGTTTTCTAGAAAACGATGATTGCACTGTTTGATAAACTTTATCATTTGATGTGATCTAGTGCTATAACTGACATACCTATAACTTTTAATTTTATTGTTTTTATTAACGTGTATACTAATTTCTTTATCATTTAACGTATTTTCTCACATTTTACGAACACAATAGATAATAGCACGTTACTGCTACGAACAAGTATAAGTGTTATTTGTCTTGACTTCTTGACACGAATCGAAATCATTTTTGAAGTGAATTTCATGTTATAACAATGGACAGGTGAAATTAAATTAAATTTATTTATCTTGGATTGTTCTTTACTGAATTTCATTTTGATATTTATTGTATTATGAATGTACATAATATAACAGAGTGATAACATTAAGTATGTACATGGGCGTCGACAGCCTCGGAGCTAGGGGAGGGGGGGGGGGGCACAAAAATCGAAAAAAAAGTAGCATACAAAAAAGCGTATGCAGGCGAAATTTTTTGTGAGACATAGTGAAGAGGGTCGTGATGTGGTTTGTTTATTTGAAAAAGTATTTAATACTTTGCACAACAATATCTACGAAATTGTTTTTTTTATAAATACAGAAATAAATAGCGCCGCAGGCCATTTTTTTCTTAAACTGATGGATTTTCAAACTAATTTTAGAAAATTTATGATATGATGTAAAAATATGTACTTAGTTGTAATGTGATTTTTTGTGAGGTTTTATCATTTAGTATGGAAAAAATATATACCTATTCCAATCTCTAGCCCTCCCTGCCCTTCCTTGGCGACGCCCATGGGTTGGGTAGCAGTGGCGAAGGGTAGATTTCCGCAGGAGGGAACGCGGGGCCAACATTTCTTATGGGATTACGTCAAATTAGACACTATTATACCTATCATTTTTTTCCAAAAAGTAACTCGATGGGAATCGTGTTCTTAGGTAGCTTCACGCCTGGTAGGTAGGTGTATTTTAGTATGTATGTAGTTTTTTTTTTACTATTTCTTGTTTCATGAAATAGTTTGCTGAACGGTCACGCAACAAATTTTAATCAACAATATTGTAAAGACAATAATCACAATAATTATGAGAAAATCAATTACTTTAAGTACAATTAATTATAATTTATTAATACTCAATCAAATAAATCACACATGCTGGTGTGTACTAAATACTAAACTTAATAAACGTGGGAGTTATTTAATTTATAAATATCCATTAAAATAATTTGGCATTGTTTTACTATTTTATTTATAGATAATTCATTAACTTTTTTGTAATTCCATACCCGCGTGTATTGTTTATTGTGAAATATTATTTTTGTGTTTTATTATTACATGATCAATTGTTATTGTTGCAATAAATTTAGTAAAACGAAAATAACACATAAATTACTAAATCGATTGTACCGTTTACTGTAATGGTTTATATTCTATGTTGGTACACAGTGTACATTCTGTCCAGAAGGAGATGGTCTCGGATTAATTTGGATCCACATTTTGACATAATTGTTGAATAAACATTATATTTAAGAGTGTACATACCGACATTTCAAAAATTTCTAAAAACAGGAGACCTTCTATCTCGACAACCGTTACTAAATATGCTTTGAAAAAAATAGAGTGGGTACATTGAACCTTTCGCTAGGGAATAACCTTAAAAGATTTTTTTATATCTTGTATAGATTGCTAAAAAAAAATGTGTAAAACCCCTCAGATCTTTTTTCCGAAAGACAGAAATTGGTTTCCCGGAAGTCGCAGATTTTTTTTGTACCCAATTTTATGCAATAAATCTAGGGAATAACCGTGAAAGTTTTTTGATTGAAGCGAAATTAAAGATTATTAAAATCGAAATTAATTAATTTCCTAAAAATGGAAAAAAACGCTATTTTTACCATTATATCATGCGATTCAGGCGATTTTGAACCTTAATGCCGTGGGAAATGACCGTGACGTCATAGTTGGGTCGCGACTCGCGAGCTTTAATACGCTATCTTTGAAAAATCGATAATGGAGTTCTGTAAAATAAAATATCTCTCTCTTCTCTGCACCATATCCCATTTATCTGGGGTCGGCGGCTCGGATTCTCTCTCTCCATCTGCTCCGATCGAAGCAGTCTTCTGGAGTAAGCTCCAGGTGTTCCATGTCCCCTCTGATGGTCTCCTCAAGGGACTTCTTCGGCCGTCCTCTCTTTCTTGGTCCTTCCACAGACATGTTTGTTGCCCTCCTCAGAGCGGAATCCTCGTCCCTTCTCTGCACGTGTCCATACCACCGAAGTCGGGCCTCTCGCGCTTTTAGGTCAATCGGGGCAACTTTCATAGTAAAATATCAAATGAATTAATATCATGTGGAATAAACACCATATTTTGCTAAAATTGTAGAATAAACAACATAATTAATTACCTATTAAACCATAATAAATTGTGAAATAAACATCATATTATTTTGACAAACTGTAGAATAAACTGCGCACAATTGTTAAATAGACATTATATTGTGATAAAATTGTGGATCAAACATTATTTTGCCATAACATGCTATATTCTTTCACGTGACCTTTTCAAGTTGTAATTCAATATCTTTAGTAAATAATAAAATTCTCTTAATCTCGCAAGGGCGTGTAGTCTCTTGTAGTCTCTGTCTCATGTAACAACATTGTGCGAGTTGGTAGTTATATGTAGGGATTCTTATATTAAAGTCAATATGAATGGTGTTGAAAGTGAAAATCCCTGGGGTGCGATTCCTTTCTGGTACTCGGGCAACATCGCGTAATTATTACACCAATTCATTTTAGTTAACGCAGAGGAATATCGCCTTTATGCTCCTCCCGCCTTGAACAGTTATTATGTATTAAGTTTTATTGTTATTATGGTATTTTCTTTACTTATATTAATGCGTACCGTTTGAGAAGATGGAATGATGTTCTACTGAAGACTCGTGGGTACCTGCCCAAGTCTCAATCGTTTGGTAATTTTATTTTTTCACGCTTTTATTGGTGTTGTTGTTGTCTCCAATTCTTCTATTTATCTATCTATACCCTCACGCCACGTACCTTGCTGGGTAGGAAGAGAGGACAGAGCGCCAGACGGCCCTATCCTTACACACACTCCTAGCTTACGTCACATTCATGCGATTCCTTTTACTCAAAACGCGTCCATCTTTGAGGATCTGGTTGACATACTCGTAATCGGATCAGGCCAGTCTCGGGGGGCCGCGTATCCTCACACCACTTCGTTCGCTCAAATATATCTTTCTTGTCATCCTGTCATCCTTTATTCTCTCATCATCATCAGCAGTGGCTCTACAGCCCGTTATGAGCCGTGGCCTCCCCCAGCGTTCGCCTCCATCTTCCTCTATCTTGGCATGTACTCCTCCAGTCCCTAATGCCAACAGCATCCACACCCTCCACATTTATTCTCTCAACATGCCCAAACCATCTTAGTTTATACACACTCGTAATACAAATCTACAAACTATCAATGCAGTTTTATTAGCTACAAATTAAATACCATTTAATGTAGGCATTACATCATACTAAATGTACTAATATTACGTACATACTACGTAGTTACTTACCTACATTATTACGAGTATGAGCATATATAGTAACACTTGGCATTCAAAGGTTCAGTAGATACAGTAGGTAGGTAAGGAGGTAGGTACTTCATGGTACAGGTTTTTAAGTGCATATTATTATTCATACTTGCAATATTGCATAGAAAATTTAATGTTTCTACAAACATACTTACTTACTTATAATATGAACAAAATGTTATCTATATCTATAAACCAAAGTGTCCTGTCCTGAAAAAACTTTTACGGTTGTACCTATTTTGTTCCAAAGCATATTTAGTAACGGTTGTCGAGATATAAGGTCTCCCGTTTTTAGAAATTTTTGAAATGTCGGTATGCATTCTTTCAATCTAACCCCGTGTGTAGTGAATAATATTTATATGGATATAGAATCAAGTCGATATGGAATAAATATATCCTTTTATAGAACACTTATCACATGATTGCTAATTTATTAGAAGTGTATCACATGATTGCTAATTTATTAGAAGTGTATCACGTCATTGTTAATTATGAAAAGTGCTATATTGAATGATGACTCTTTAGCAAGCATTGTGTACCTATGTATTTGATTTCGACTTTGATATTTTGTGTCAATATTTTTACTCTTGTATGGAATACAATGTCTTTACTGTGCTCAGTGCTCTATACAGTCTCCGTATATGTATGTATGTATAAGACTAACAACAACAGACTTCAACAAAGTCTGGTTAACCCACGCCATTATGCAATATCACCGGCTTACTTACATTGTACACCTCTACCTACATACATCATACGTTCTTTATGAATTCGACACCCATAACGAAGAACATTGCAAGCCACTTTTTAGAGATTGTAAGTTTTTTAATGCTAGATTTCACCTCCGTTTTCCGTCCATTTTATCCTCCGATCCACAATTGCTGGTCTAAGACGACTACTTAACGATTGACTGGACGAACGGTGGTGTTGCGGGGACATTTTTGTAGAATAAGTAGAATATTTAGTTTTATGTTAGTTTTAAGTTAGAATAAGTATATAGTCAGATATCCATTTGGATTAGGCACCACACCAATGATTTAAACTTTGTTATAATAATTTGCAATAAATTAAAAAAAATAATAAAAACTTTTTGGGTGAGGAATAGCGGAGATAGGAATCACTCATCATTATTTTTCATACAAAATTGGTGCCAGGTATCTCCACTATTCGTCACTTAAAAAGTTTGTGAAATCCAGCATACGTGGAACATGGACCTAACAATGTGTCTTCAGGCTTTACGGTCTTGATCGCGTCTCTCCACCTCCTCCCAGGTGACACCATTCTTCATCAGCTTCTAATTATAGAGTCTTTTGATTCTTTGACTGTCCTGTGCCCTCTCGAAGGAATGTATGTGACAAAAAATAGGGGCTTAATTCTACAATCGGGGTATCCCTGGGTAAAATTTATTTATTTATTTAATAAAGTTATAAAAATATATAATTTATAACTTAAAAATAACATTATAATAATTCTACAATTAATAAACAAAGTTTCAGACGTCACATTGGACTCATCCAGTCTTTCACGCAGGGTGTCACGTTACTAACAATGGTAATTACTAGTTTTTTAATAGACACGACACTTCGGACGAAAGATCGCAAGCGTAGCCGCTCAATTTGCTCTCTCAAGTTGATGAAAATGACTTGTAATGTTATACGTTGGTGGTGTAGAGTTACGAGTATATTATTTACGATACGAAACACTTTGGTAGTGTAGTGTATGTAGTGTATAGTGTAGGTATAACAATATGATGTGTAATGGTTTTGTACTTTCACTAGACGACTCTTGTTACACCGAGACATCGTGAACTTAAAGGGCAACGACTTTACTGTATACACTCCATACTACAAACCTAATATTATTCTATGCAGATGTATTGTACCGTATTATTATATGAAGCGGTCGCCTTCTTGGTTCGCGTATCTCTAAATTCATAATTTTAATCCAATGGACCGCTGAATTTCACTCTCTTTGCGCCACAGGCTAATTTTTCAGGCAATGGCAAATGCGATCACCCAAAGTGCGTGGGCCGCACTTCTGTCAAAAGCATATTATTGTGTCATGTGTATGCGGCTCGAACGTGGTTGATTGGACCCGAAATGATTGTTAAATGAGGCGAGTGTACGAGTAAGACAAAATATCTGAAATGCAACGAGCTAGACGTGTAATGAGATTCAAATGATTTTTTCGGAGTTGATTTGCTGTGGATTAGAAAAGAGATGGCGCGGGTTCGATCCCCGATGCCGACTTACTCCACTTCACAACATAAGCTTTTCAAGCTTTCTGTAAAGTGTACGAAGATGTATTTGGGTTTATTCGATAAATCCAGATTCATTTGTTAAATTAAAAAAAAGACAGATTTTTGTTTTTTATTTTTGTAGTTCGCGGACCGCCTGTTTGGCGACCGCTGGTTATATGGATGGACTGGACAATGTGTTATACAGTGTTTTGAGTGTTTTGTAATACATTCTTCCATTATAAGGTCAGCCGCGAGCCATAACATAGTACTTATTATTGTTATGTTACTATAAGGTGGAATGGATCCTGTTCTGGTATTGTTATTAATTATTTATGGCAGTTGCAATTAAATTGGCCAAGATGCGTGTGAACAATGTAAGTATATTTACCACGCTTTTGTCGATGCTGTTGGTGTTGTCTGAGTACATCTGTCAAAAAAGAGTTGGTGTTCGATGAGGGCGCCACATGTAGCTTTTAGGCAACCATAATGGCAACACAAACTTGTATAATTTAAATAGAAGCATCCTCATTGCCAGCAAACAAAATTGTATAGTTTCAATTTAATCCGCCACCAACTCTTTTTTGACAGACTGTACCTAATACATACAAATTTTGAAAACTTCCAAATGTCCCAGCACCTTGATATTTTGGACACATTATTAACTTTAGATGACAGTTTAAAATTTAAGTACTGTTTTATCATAAAGTACGTTTCAATTAGTACTCATCAGAGTTCATGGTTGGCGCAGTTGGTTGAGGCGGTAGTCTCTCAAGCGGGAGGTGCCAGGATCAAACTCCGGAGCTGGCAATGTATTCCATACTTTGCAAGGTGTGCAGGAAAGTATTTGGATTTGAGTATGCAAGCCCCGATCCTTTTTTACAAAAAATATATTTTTTTTGTGGTATGAAAATACACACAAATGATGCATAAAAAATATATTCATATCAGTGGACTTTCCCAATAAATTAGAGAATTCATAATGTGTGATGGAAATTTATGTGGTAACACGATATTTGTTTGATTAAGCAGGTCCAAATTACCTATTCATTGCTCTATGCTTGTGAAGACCATCGAGAAAACATTATAGACAATCTAAAAAATCTTATTCTGACATAGATACAAAACAAAGTAACTCATATGCTATGCATGCGGTTTAATGTAGGTGGGATTCGAACTCCCACCTTCAGCATAAGAGTTCAACGCACCTTCCATATAGGAACATCAGAACATTATCGGATATTAGAATACAATCAAGTTAAGATATTCCGCCAAGGTATTTGAACTTTATTCGTATCTTTTACGTTTTTTTATTTATTTCAGTGTCGCTAATTAAAACGTGTACAATTAGGGAATTATTGTCTTTATACTGGCAAACTTATAGAACGATCTAAATTTTAAATTTTACCATTAAGATTCCCAATGAAACTCTATCCTTAAATAGCAGGTTTAATTGCATATAGGGTTGCCAACTTTTCATTTTTGTATTTAGTTTTTTAGTGCGCCCGCGGAGAGGAGGAAGAATCTTTTAACTAAGTATATGTTTTTTAACTGCCCATTATCATTGATCGATAACTGGCTGTTTCTAGAGCAGATTAAAGCACATTGTGTATATTTTTACAAACTACCAACAGAGCATCAAGTACAGACTACAATAAAGAACATAACTTTAATCTAGCTAGATCTGCCTACCGTTCCTTTAATGGAACATACGAGTATGTTTTTCTGTAGTTCCTTTGAAAATACTGTATTTTTCTTTTGAATAATTACTTTTCTTTCGTTATATTATACCACATATCTAAAATTTATATAAATCAAAACGAAAACAATACAGGCATCAAATCTGTTTTTTTATGCATTTTTATTTAATGTCTGTGAAACTTGAACTGTGATCCTAAAGTGTACCTAAAGGTTAGCTGAAATAGATCACAATTTCGCGATAAGCTCGCCTTGGTGAACAATATTCTCTATGTAATCGTGCATTTAGCGTTTAATTGAATTATTGTATGATAGATTTACCGTAAAAAAAATAAAGTATTCGATTGGCAACCCTAATTATATGGCAACGTTACGTATTGTGATAAAACCAAAGCATGAAGAGGAAAATTAAGAAAATCTGGAAAACATTATTAGGAGTTTTGTTCTAAAGTAGTTGTGCTAATTGAACCCAGTGGAAATTATACTGCTTTTTATCTCCTTAATTAATTATAAACTCTGCTCTGAAACGTTGTAGCGAATCTCCGAAGATGCGGAATCATTTATAGTTCATGCTGGCGCTACATGCTTGCCAAGTTTCCACGACTGTTCACAACCTCCGAGCGTGTGGATGGGCGTTTGCCTTGTCTCGTGAAGGAACGTGAACACTTCGACTGAGTGTTCACGGTACTTCAAAGATCAAAGGAAGTTTCTATGAATTTTTAACATCCACCATCTCTTTCGCCGTATTTTTCGTTTTCTTTTCATTTTATTTTTATTTTTACAATAAAGATACGCTATGCTGAAAGTTATAGCCGACACAATCCAGACGTCCGTCATGCTCGCTTATCCATAATATACAAGCGCGGTCGGGAGCGTGTGGATGGTTTTCCAAATTTACCGAGCATCCGTGAATGATTGGTGCTCGTGAACAGACGCTGAGACTCGTCGAACATGTGGCGCCAGCATTACCTACTTTTGGGTAAAACAAAGTTTATCAACAATTTTATTGATAGATTTCGTACCCGGATATATTGGTGTTGGTACCCTAATCCAGTTCCCACATATTTCGTGTTTACTTAATAATCCAGTAAAATTAAACACAAAGCAGTTCCTCGATGGAAAGTTGTGGGGTAGTCGGGATTTCTTTCATTCTACACGTTTTTTGGGATGGTGAATCCGAATCCGAGGTTTGCCAACAAAACTTCGTGACGGAACATGGCGAAAATTGGCGAAAATGATCATTTTCTGGCGAACTCTGGATATGAACATGAAAATTAACAACTTTCTGTCGGCTATCTTTTTAGCAGAGTGAAAGTACATAAAATTTCCTACAAATGTAGCATATAATTTTTTTCTCAAAAATAAATAGAATGAAAGAAATCCAGATTACCCAACCACTTTCCATCGAGAAATCTAACGGCACCGTATTATAAAAGCACTAACGGAACTTGAAACAAAAAGCAGCCTATAAGTCCCTATATAACCTAATATAATGAATGTAGGTAGGTGCGTTGTTGGATCGTCGTTTTATGGACTTATTTTTGATATGATATTCGTCAATGAAAATACATAATATCCGATTTCTTTACTACAAACATCAATCAAATTGACTGACCGATAAGATATATTATTATTAAGCTTTGATCAGCATTGGGATGAGTGTGATTGCGGTGCGGATGTGAGGATGAGGATGGGATGAAAGAAGAGATAAGAAGAAGGAGTAAGAAGAGTTATATTTTATGTAATACAAATAGCAATGATATCGATATACTTCCGTTCACAATATGGGAAATTTGGTTCCTATTATGATTTGATGTACTACCTTATACGTACGTACGCAGCTGTCAGAACTAAATCACATCTTAGTGAGATACCAGAGAGACGAAATCGCACGGAACAAAATCACATACGTGCTTGTGGTAAAAAAAATACACGGATAAATGAGTCATATGTTTGAGCAATCAGATCTTGGACTGATTCGAAATAAATTGAAAAAAAAAAACGTTTTAACCAGGTAAAATGCTGTTCTTGACTTTCTTATAAATTCAAATTCTTATATCTGAAACTTTTTAATAACTAAAGTGTATATTTTTCAAATCTTTTATTTTGTTTTGATCTGTTTTATCTTATTTTGTGCTATTTTATTTCTGTTTTATTATTGTTGCACATTTGAGGGATTGGCCCAAATGTTCCAAATACAGGTTGTACCTAGTTGGGCAATTCCGGCGTAAAATGATTTGTAATCTATTTTGAAAGTAAATAAAGAAAGAAAAAACAAAATTACGTTAATTCAAATTTACCAATTGAAGTTTTTTATAATATAGTTTAAAACAATACATACTACTATTTTAAATCGTCACCTAAATTAAATACGTGTGGAAAATTTTAAGGTGCTGTAACATTAAGAAGTTATTAGAAGTTTAAGAGAAAAATGTCGATGCAGGCAATAACAGATTAAACGTAAAATTGGGGTAATCAAATTAGTATAATTTCGTCCATATTTTTATTATGCATGTAATTATTTTTGTGATTTTGTCCTGTGTTATTATGTCACATGCCTCTACCTTAATATTCTAAGAGTGTGTTGTACGTATGAGAATACATATTATATTAAAGATACCTATAGATTGTACATAAAATTCCAATATTGTATTATTTGATTACATAATACATATTTCAAGAAACATTAATCTGAACGAAAGAAATTACTATAGGTATCATTTAACATGGGATTTTGATATTTCCTGCGTATACTTCCAAGTAGCATTTTTGTACATCTTTAACTCAATCTTTTTATTATAAGACATACTTACGTATTCCAATCTTCATATTAAATGGATTATTTCTACGCATGTTGTTAATTAATTTTTATTATCCAATCCATGATCCATCCATCCATTTAATACCATCTATGTATAAATAGCGATACATTGTGATGTGCATGACAATTTTTCTGTACAAATGTTTTTGAGTTTGCCCAAATATATTTGCCACGCAAATCTAGTATTTTTAAGCACCTAGCTAGTTGTTGTACATGTTATACGAGTAGACAACAAAGTAAATGATCGTTTGTTGTCTCTTAGAGTGTATGGAATCAAGTAGCGAACTTAGTAGGTATCTGGTTAATTTTGATATCGTGGGTTCAAATCCTAAAAAGCTAGGCTTGTGTCTCTCTCTCTCCTGTCGATTTCCTCACTGCTGACGGTCGCGATCTCCAAACACCCGTTGCTTGACTAATCCCCGCCACGGAGCTCTGTCCTCGGCAAGATGCACTGTCCTGTAGATGGAGGGGGCAACAGGGGGGCTTGTGTACAGTAACCCAAATAATTTCATGCAAACTTCACAGTAAATTTGAAACCGGTATCTCTTAATTAGAAGTTCGCGCTTCAACCAACTGCGCTATGTACAACTCGTTGTCAATTATGAAAAAGATTTTACTTAAAAAGAAGAAAATCTCTTTGAATTTTTCTTCAGTAAGCAAGTGATGAAAATCGCCTTTCTAGTATGTAATATGTATGTCTCTACATTATACGAGTATTATGGTGTAATGTAGGTAACTCCGTTTAGGACCAACCTATGATGGAATCCTTGTAATCAGTATACCTATCAGTAAATCGTCCTTTGTCTCTGGGTTCATTTGTTATATTGATTGGGATTATTTGTTACCCTTATCTCGTATGCTGATACTACACTCCCTACTCCCTGACAGCTTTACTCTCTCTTACCCAGAGCTGGGCAGAAAAGCGTTAATCCGTTAATCGTTAATTAACGAAGTTAACATGTTGGTTCACGATTTATCGCTTTTCTCACCTCCCAAAATTGTTGACGGATTTTTTAACATTTTACTTCCGTTAATTAAGTCCGTTAATATTTGATTTTTTGCATAGACATCATCCACTGGAGGCGCTGGCATTAGATAATCCAAGGGTTGTATGGGATTATGTGTGGTATCGTATGTGGGTTGGGAGTTGGAAAAGAAATTTCACTTTGATGGGATACATCGCGATAGTGTAAATGTGATAGTAGCTGTACGTCTGTAGTTCTATTTCATGCCATTTAACTGCGATTTTTTACATTAACGCATTAACGGATTAACGTTAACTTCTGTTACATTTTTCAAAATGTAACGCTTTAACGATTAACGATGTTAACTTTTTAGTCAACGGATTATCGATTAACGAAGTTAACTTTTTGATTAACGGTGCCCACCTCTGCTCTTACCTAACACTGTTCTGGACATTTATTCACTAAGTAGTTGGTACCTTTCTACCCGTGAATATTCGCTAGGGGTTAAAGGTTCGTGTGGATATTGTTCATGAAATTACCCGAAAGTATCAGGATGCTATAGAGTGAAAGGTGTAAATGTTAAGTACTTATTTACATATAAATGATGATGAAGATATTGGATGATTTTGAGACTTGGGGGGAGGGTAATAAGTAAATGCTGTGTGTGACGTGTGTACTGTGCATACGTAGGCGAAATCCTATTTGCGCAAACATTTATATGTCACTAGCTGAGTTACCCGTGCTTCGCAAAGGTACGGTGTCTCCCAATGGCTTGAGCTGAACAAAATGTGACTTGAGTTCTGAACTCCTTTTCCAACGCCTTTTTATACGATACTACACGTGACCCCACACAACCCTTGGATCCTCTCATCATCATGGCACCTCTTAGTAAAAGCTTTTTTTTTTAATTGGCGACCTAAAAACCTTAAGCAGTTTTTGTGAATTTTTACTGCAATCCATCGTAAAATGCGGGAGTTATGCGAACACTTAAAAAAAACGACTTAGTTTTTATAGATATACCTACATTACCTGATAATGATTTATCTTATTTCCTTACATAAATTTCTTTGAATATTTACGTAGGTATATCTAATTCATTATTATAATATTTCTTCCGTAGTGAGCTACAACAAAAGAGTGAGGCAAACCTTTACAAAATGAAGCGTTCCTTAATATAATAGAACAATTAGGTATTATCGTGATATTGTTGACCTTGGCATTATTATAATAAAACTAAACATAAACTATGGGAAGCATCAGTGATTCAGTAGGTAGCATAGACTTTTATATATTACGTACCACGGCACTTTTTGGTATTTTAGAGTCGAATAACTCACACTATATCAACAAGATATCAATAATAAAAACTAAAACATCTTTAAAACTATGTCAAAATTCTCCATACGATTTGACAGTTTGTGGGCACCAGTTTACTTCACTAATATTGAGTACGCCATCTAGTACTTAACATAAAAGTCTATGGTAGGAAGGTACCATAATGATGCATATACTAATATTGAACTATGTTAAACGCATATATATTACACAGATTAGGCCATTAGGGAGTGTTATTATTCATATTATCGACACCGAAAACTATGAATTCGACATAATATCGCTTTTTGCATTTCACTCCCCACTCCACCCCTTCACCAACATTCTGCAGGTGCCGTAGTGTTACTTTTCATCTTATCGGCACCAAAATTTTTATATTCGACACTAATGTCCGGTTTATGAAAGGGTTACATACTTACTTACTTACTGCTAGTCACTTGCGTTCCACTGCTGAACATAGGCCTCTTCTTAACTCTTCCACTGTCTTCTATCTTGGGCTATCTGCTGCCATCTACGACCCGTATGCTGGACAATGTCATCTATCCACCTTTTCTGTGGTCTTCCTACGCCTCTATTGTTCTCCCAGGGCCTTCACTTCAGGATTTTAGGTGCCCATCTGACACCGTCCTGTCTTGCCACGTGTCCCGTCCACTGCCATTTTAGCTTTGCTGTTCTTTCTGCGATGTCGGCAACTTTTGTTCGACGTCTGATGGGTTCCGTAATTGGAAGAAATTGCAGTAGCGAACAGTTCTGTGTGATTTGTTTGACAATTATTCTAATCGTTTTTCTCAAATACAGTCGAATAGTTGGGATATTTTTTACTATCGATATTATTGTATTTGCATCGATTGATCGCCCATAAAATATTTTACGAGCACATACAAATAGTTAGAATATTGCATTGTTTCTTGGCAATCGCTTACTCCGAGGTAAATTTACTCACTTATTAGTGAATCACCTGTAGTATTATGCAAATATGTGTGTCATATATAAACGGAGGCAGATTTCCACTATTTGTCATTTCCCGGTCTGTGTAGGTGTATGTATATTGTATGTGTAATACTGCTTAGGTTGTGTGAAGTTGATAATAGAACTCACCTACATATATTCATTGAAATATTTATGCTCAAAATTCTTCGTTTTCACAATATTTTACGCTAATTTTGGGTATCAGGCGAAGCGATATACAGCGATAGAGGATGAAAAAGTCTAAACAAAAAGTTTTATGAATGCGTGACCACAAATCCAACAGTTTTGGAGATATCGCTTTTTGAAGTTTTTTTTTAATGAATCTAGGTTTATCGATATAAAAACATTCGTACACTTCACAGTAAGCTCGAAAAGCATGTGTCGTGAAGTGGAGTAGGTCGGCATCGGGGATCGAACTCGCGCCCACTGGATTGAAAGTCGAGCGCGTTACCAACCAGGCTATCGACCACCTCTATAAAAGACTATACAATTTTCTCTCTTAGGTTTTTAATAATATCTCACCAGAGACCAAAGAATGTTGCAAGTTGCCAAGTCTTAGACGTTGCTGTTATCAATAAAATAATTTATACAAATCAAGGTTGTTGCCAGTCTAACCTTGGATGTGTTATTTCTGTAATTTTCTCATCTATACTTAGTACCTAATTTAAATGTATACTCAGACGATTTAAACGTATAATCTTCTTCTTCTTCATCTTCATTAGCCTTCTTCCCTCCACTGCTAGATATAGGCCTCTTCCAACTGTTTCCACTCGTCTCTGTTCTGACCCTTCCGCATCCAGGTTCCCTCCAGCGATTTGGACAATGTCGTCGGTCCAACTCTTTGGTGGCCTTCCGACGCTCCTTCTATATGTCCAAGGCCTCCACTTCAATATTCGTGGCACCCATCTGATGTCACCCTGCCTGGCCTTATGTCCTGCCCATTGCCAAACGTATAATAAATAAATAAAAATAAAGTAAATATGTACTGATTAATTTCTCTAGGGCGGACTACTTACGCCAATGCTAGTACAGCATTATGATGTAACAAAACCTTTGAAGCGAATAACTTGGTTTTATGAGTTTTCATAATATCTGCTTCAGTATTGTATGACAATTCTATGTTAATGGATTCATTTTCATAATGGATACTCAAAGAAAATCGACGAATCCACCACTTATACATAATGAAAATATTCTGGAGTACTAGAGCGGAAAATTAATATCAATTTCTAAATTATGTGACGTCTTTCTTGGGGCTATTGTCATATCTTCAAAGGAGTCTACAACTTGAAGTAACAATTATTCCAGGTTTATATTAACTTATAAAAACATGGACAATAAGCAACAGAGAATGCGAACGTATTTCAGCCTTTGAGATGTGGTGCTACAGACGCATGCTCAAGATTCACTGGGCAGACCACATCACAAACAGCGAGTAGTTGAGTAAGGCCAGAGAGATAAGACAAATCTTGATTAAGATTGCCCATAACATCAGGGACACCGGGCTGCTCATCACCATATAAGACGGAATGGTAGAGGGCAGTAATGTGAGAGGTCGCCCAACAAGCAGTTATATGGACCAGATTATTGAGAGCGTGCGCCGTAGCACCTACACGGAAGTGAAGAGATCGGCGAGTGGCAGGACGTTTGGTTAATTTAATTGATTAATTTAAATTAATGTAATTTTTAATCAGGGAAATATAAGCGTGGTTCTAAAAAAGTTTTTTTTCGATTATTTAATTTATTTTAATAACATTTGTAAATTATATTAATTAAAATTGTGGAATGCCATTTTAAAAAACAAAAATATTCAAAATTAAACACTTATAACTTTGTTTTACTTCCTCTTTTGAGTTTTTTCCAGTTTTTGTGTTTAATTTTGAATATTTTTTTAATTGGAACTCGAATAAAATTACTTCTACGCTTGAAGATGAGGGTGCAAATCCTCGAATACTAGTCGCGAAAGCAAAAGTATTTTTTTGTGGATTTTAATCAAAATATTTTTTTTTTCTTTTATTTATTTAATCTTCAAGTGAACAAGAAATACATATAAACATAAAAAATTGACATAGTACAGATTATAAATCGTTGTTCACTAGGGCGAACTTATCGCAGAACTGCGATTTCTTCCAGTTAACCCCAAATTATGGAAAACATGAAACGTGCACCGAAGCGAATTGACTTTAGCCTTATATTTTAATGAATTTGGAAATAACGGTCGCCAAATTTAGCAAATTAAATTCATAATTGTATCTATTTAAGTATACTTAAATATCTCATTAAGATTTCCCATTTTATGTTTCCATTAGAATCGCTTCACAAACAATGTACAAGTTTGCGAGATTGTTTTCAGGAAGTAAGGGGCTTATTGTGAATACTTGTGATATTGTTGTGAAGACCTATTTTCGGTTAGATTTTATAGATTCATTGACCCGGATCACAAGATATGAATGTTCCAGCATAATGCGCTGTGTTTTATGTAAGTAGGTTGAAATGGAAGGCCGAGACTCTCATCAGTATTACAGGGCACCCTGTATTATACAGTCACTGCTAACTTCATTATGCTCAACAAACTTATTCTTTATTCTGCCGTCCTAAGCAAGAACCACGAATACGCCAACTTTAGTTTTTTTTTTTACCTTAGACCCATATATTTCAGTACATGGTTAGCGCAGTTGGTTGAGGCGGCAGTCTCTCGAGCGGGAGGTGGCAGGTTTGGTGATGTATTCCACACTTTGTGTTACAGGCTTTTAGCCTAGTGGAAGGTGTACAGGAAAGTATTTGGATTTGTGCAATGTGCATACGCAACCCCAATTTTTCAAGCCCATTCTTCCATGCAAATGTGTGGAGTTAGCCGAATTACATATATGTATATTTTCTTACTTATATATTTTCGCGATTATCTCGGTCCAGTATTTTTCTGTGTTCTTCCTAGGTTTCTGTCAGGCACTTGGAGTCGTCAAGTTTTATAAGGTTACTCAAATTTTGGAAAAAGTGAAAAAAAAAACAATAAAATAATTATAATTGATTCCAGTCACCAATCAACATAATCCTATTAACAAAAACACAATAAACATTATAAAATTGTCGCACAAAACGTGTATATTAAAATGTGATAATAGTCAATATAGTCCAAGAGCCCGCTGCTTAATTTATGACGTATCTGTTTTTTGATCGAAATGTGGTATAAATGATAGCTTACCAATAGGGTATTACATCGCACTAGGGTTGCCTATCAAAATCTTGCCGCAACCCCCCCTGCCCCCTGAGAATTTAGCAAGGATTATTTTTGTCATTAACTACTTTCTCCTATCTCTTACCATATTCCTATAAAATGCGAAAAACCACGAAGAGGGACCTTTTCGGGGGGGGGGGGGGGCAGGGGGGGTTGCGGCAAGATTTTGATAGGCAACCCTAGTGCGATGTAATACCCTATTGGTAAGCTATCGTTTATACCACATTTCGATCAAAAAACAGATACGTCATAAATTAAGCAGCGGGCTCTCGGACTAATACTAACTCCTTTTTTGTTTTGCTTCAAAACCATCACTCTTGGTATATCCCAAAAATAGTGCAATCAGTTAATGCTGTATGTTTTTATGTGACATTCAGAATAAGGTGAAACCTGATGAAGCTGAAAAACAGGGCACTAAAAAATAATAAAAAAAAGAATGGGGCAAATCTACAACCTAGAGATCCCACGGGGATATTTTATTTTTATATTAATACATATGGGACATGAAAAAAACGTGACTTTCGTACGAATATTTTTGAGTATAATAATATGACCCGAGACTGAACTGTACAATAGAACCTTTCTCTCCCCACAGTGTAACCTCAAAAAGGTTGAATAACAAAATATATTCAAAGATTCTGTATTTCTTTGATGTCCAACACTTCGCGTCTTTGATCCTCTGTTTTCAAACAATATTCGTTATACACTCGTGCGGTAAGGCTTCTAGCTAAATAAATGAAACAATAAAATATTTCCATCACTCGTAGGCGAGTAGATGGCCTGAAAGCGGAATACCTCTAAAGTGTTTTCTATTAGGTAATATTTTTTCACGACAACTTTTTCAGTACCTAAGTAAATGTGTAAATTAAAATTATGACACACTTTTTCCCAGTGGGGTAACCAGGTATTCTGTTCTAGAATACAATACCCCACTCATTTTTTTATATTTCATCAGGACGCTGGAGGAACGTAATTTAGGGGTGGGGTTTGCTGGGGGGCTGCCTTAAGGCTAACCCTGGGTCCACCTGTTAATAAGATTTGCCTAGAAGTGCGGGTAAAAAGGTCGCTATTAATGCTTCTGAGCTACCCGGGGATGTGGAGGGCCTTAAGCCCGCGGGATTTTTTCCTTCAATTTCATCAGGTGTTCGTAATTCTGTCATAAGGAATTTAAGGCCTTACTCAGCAATGAGGTTCTCACATATAGCATTCACTGGTTACCCCATTATTGGAATATATTTTCCACTACGGGGCTTATAGCACATCTTTACACATCACTGCACATTAGACAGTAATGCCTATATTACACGGTTCATCTTTGCGAAAGAATTCCCCAGTCAAAAGTGAAATCATCCAATGGTTTCTAAACACAGAAGTGATGCAATCACAGCGAATTGTCATAAATGGTTTGGAGGAATTCATTAATTTTTAATACCGGTGATTCATGCAAAAATAAAGCGTGTAATTCATAAGCTTGTGTCGCGAATTCCAGATTACAAGGGAGTTCCGAACCCGACACCTCCCGCTTGAAAGTCCGCACTCTAACTAATGCGCCAACAGTGTAGAATTGTTATCAAGTCATGATTTGAGATATACCTAAATTATTTAGGTATGGAACCGGATTTATCTGTACCTATTGCACATACGGAATAACATTAAGTTTTTTCCTCAACAGAGACGAGAGGCATCTTCATTCACATAATGTAAGCCGACTCGTAAGCGTCGGAACATCCATCCTGCTTCCTCCCCAAGGGAGTTCACATAAAGCTACATTATGTGAATGAAGATGCCTCTCGTCTCTGTTGAGGAAAAAACTTAATGTTATCAAGTAAGTTTTATTTATCATTGAACGTACCTTATACTCGTAGAACTCTTCCTTCATATGTATTTTTTATATTCTTGTTTATTTTCTATTTTTCTGCCTAAAAATTGTAAAATCTGATGTGTGCGTGTGCGATGGGTGAGTGTGTGAGCGAGATTGAGTATGGGTGTGTGAGGCGACCGGAATGAACTTATATGTTTTAATTTAACTGTGGTGCATGCTTGTGGGTGACAGCTGAATTATGAATGAACTAATCTTCAATTACTTATACATATTTATATTAGTTGTTATCTGTTTTGCACTTATACCTGTAATAAAATAAAATAAAATAGACTTATAAATCTGATCAACTTGTTAATTCAATGTTTTCATATCAGTTGATTTATAAAATGGACGGACCTATACAGAGATATCAAATTTCAATGACCAATATTTGATATTAATAATTATTATGATAAGGCGTGATGCGGAAGACATCTCACCCCCCAGACGTGAATAGGGGTTGAATAAAGGGTAGTGGTCGCTGTGGTCATTGAGGGGGTGTCGCCAGATGCCATTTATACGCGTCAACGCCTGTGCTTATTATCTGTTATGAAGGAATTCTTTCATGTCCATTATATCGCAAGTAATACAACATATTAAATAATGAAATAAAAATATTTTTCATTATGCAACGAATCGACGCTTTAGCAGCTGAAATACTGTACGTAATTCAGATATTATGTAAGAACTAGCGATAGCCCGTAAAGAATGACGGCTTCTTTATTTTCTTCAAAAATGTAGATATACATCAATAGATACAATTGATAAATATAGCCAATGCGACCGTTAAAAATGACCTAACTGTTTTTTAATTCAATCTATCTGTCTATCTATACCCTCACGCCACGTCCGTTGCAGGGTAGGCAGAGAGTACAGAGCGCCATACAGCCCTATCCTTACACACACTCCTTGCCTCCGTCACAATTGAAATATGATTTAAATGAAATTTTATACATAGGGTTGCACAAAATCTTGACGCGTCGCTCCCCTGGGCCCCTGAATAGGTTTCCTAGGGCGGTTTTTTGCTTTTTCAGGAATATGGTAAGAGATGGGGGAAATGGTCTTCCTTGCTATATTTCTACAAAAAATGTTCGAAACATTTTTTCCATAAGACAGGCAGTTCACCCCCAATGGATGGTCAAAATACTGATTTTCTTTATTGAAAACAAAAAAATGAGTAGATGTGGTGTTTGAAAAAAAAAGAACGAAATATGAATATTAAAAACAATTTCACTAAATGCATGGTATAAGGTAAAATAAGCCGAGCTATTGGCCCCACAGCCTACAAACAAAAGTTACGTACAAACATTACGTTTTACTTCGAGGAAATTATGTTTTCAAAGCTATCAGTGTTATCTGGAGCAATGACATTCAGTCTATGAGTCATATGGTATATCTATTATCTATGTCATATGGTATATCTATGTCATATAATATGTCTGTGTCATATAATATGCATATATTATTATAATATTATAATATATAACTATAATCGCATTGTTTATTAAAATAACACTGTTTTAATATTTGATACGCTGACATTTTAACAGGTTATCGCTAAATTGTACTCGTTCAATGAGTTCATTTCATTCATACAATCAGGTTTTATTTATTTATTTATTTATTAAGTGAACAATTTTATGCAATTTGCAATAAAAGTGGCATACAATCAAATAAATTGCATAAAATTGATCACTAGGGCGACTTATCGCAATGCTGCGATTGCTTCTAGTCAACCCAAAAACATTTTGATCAAATCAAAGGAAAAAAAAAGTATGAAAAAGGTAACACAAAATCTAATTAGGTATGTAACTATGTACCTATCTGTATGATTTAAGAATAAGCTGTACCTGGACTGGCGCTAAGGCAACAATAGTCGCTGTTAAGCTGGTCCAGGTCTTTTATACTTTATTAAATAAATAAATAAATAAATATAAGTTTATTTTCTTTACATTTTTTCTCAACATCCAATTCACAATTTTCTCTTATAAAATTTAAGTGGCTATTACAAATGGAAAAATAAACACTAACCACATCACTATTCTAACGCTAGAGATAAATTTCCAGAAAGTACTTTTCTTATATTGTTACATTATTTTCTAAAACGTGTGACGTCATCATATTTCTCAAACACCCTTGTTAGAAATGGTTATTGTGTCGGTTTATTTATTTTTCTATCAATGATAGGAAAAGTAAATACGAATTCTATACAAGATACTATTTTTTATAATATTTCAAAAGATCCCTAACGACATGATACATTTTTATGGACAACTGATAGTTTACGTACAAAAGGACGATTGCGAACAAGTAGGCCTTATCTATTTTATTTTATTCTGTGGTTACATTGACCTCCATATATTATCAGGAATAGGTACGTATTCAGTAAATTCATAGACAAATTATTTGTGTCTCTAGGGGAGCAGAGTCCAGATATAACTGAACGTCTTTTGACTTATTCCAACTCAAGTAAATTAATAATTGTATTATAACAATTGCCTGCGGCGCAAATTTAACCCCGTTGTTGCGTTCCGTTTCCTTTATACCTACAATTTTTTTTTTCACGAAAAAGAAACTAAACATGCATTACAATATTTTTTGTGTCTTATGACAAAAACATCGCCCGTGGAACGAGTTATGTTAAGTACTTTTTTATGGGTAAATTATTTCCATATATTATTGTGTAACGTATTTTTCATATTTTTCATTTTAAAAAAATAAACCAGATCTATATATCGACCATCTTCACATCTCATAACAAAATGTCGTCAGCTACGTTCTTCTTCTTCTTTCTCAGCCGTTTTAATTCCAATGCTGGACATAGGCCTCCCCTTTGACTTTCCACAGATCCCTATCGTGGGCATGCTATGCATCCACTTGCTTCCTGCGATTCGCCTCACATCGTCAGACCATCTTGCCTGAGGTCATTCTACGCTCCTTTTGTTTGTTCTAAGTTGCCACTCGAATCCTACCCAACTCCATTTTAAGGCAGCTGCTCGTTTTACCACGTCGGTGACCTTGGATTTCTCTAGTATCCATTCATTTGTCCGTCTATCTCTTAACTGCATGCGTTATTTACTCACTATTTTATGCCACGTCTATATTGAAATTTTAGTTCAATCCCCCTCCTAATTTCCTAGTTAGTATCGACCCTGTTCCTTACTCGTATAAATCTACCAGTTTTGAGAATCTACTTGCAATTTAGTTCTGCAGTGAACATTTTGCGCAAGCATTTTTCAGGACTTATTTTTAACTACGTACTAACAAGGTGAGACAACTATGACGTCATCATTAAATGACAACGTATGGCGACGTATGGAGTATCGTGAAAAGTGTTTATTAACGTCAGTTCAATTCCCCGCGATATATTTTCTACGATACTTTTAACACTTGAAGTTTATCTCTCGTTAGAAAGTTGAGTTAAACACTTAAGGATATATTGGCAAGACGGAGATACGTGGATAATATAATGTAGGTACCTTACAGTGACGAGGAGTCACTCTTTCTAATAGGTAACCCGGTAAATACTCGTATTAGTCACAATCATCCTATTTATGTACATAGGTATTTACATGAATTAAACAACTGTTATCGGTATCAGAAGTCATAGTAGAAAGCCTAGTCACCTAGCTATAAATGCAAATAAAATCACTGCAGTAATATAAATTACAGCTGTTTGCAGTTCGCCCTAGTGAATTCAACAATTATACGCCCAATTTCTATTGTGCACATGAAAAGTAAAATAAACATGGTGTTTATTATGTAAATGGCTAAATTTTGTTTTGTTTTAGTTACATGCATGTGCTGTGTGTGTTGTGTGTGTATATTTTTTTTAATTAAAAAATATATATATTGACATTGTATCCATTGCTGGGCTTTATGTCGACGAAAGCGTTAAAACTGTTCTGGTCTACCTCGGTACGGGCTCATACTAAGTTAGGTAGATCATACTACGTCCTTTGTTCTAATACTGTTGTTGAAAATAGAAAAGGAAGCCGCTGGGAATCTGATTAATAAGACTCATCGTACCTGGACTTCCTACCTACAAACATCTACAAAGTCGTGGGTACTTTGTAGCAAAGGAAGGTGTGTTCTACTTTAATCGTACTGTGTGTAGGAAGGAGATATACCGTTTCGTGATTTACATATTGAAATATCTTTGTGGCGAGATCACGTGCAACTTCCTATACAAATAGAGGAGCGTCCCTTCCTACTCTGTACCGCAAATTAATCTTAAGTTGTACTCCACAACGTGATCAGGAATTCTGATAATACAACATGTTCTGGAAATGAGCGTCTTGTAATGAAATCATGCAATCTATTTTATATCTAGATACACTTAGGTGTACTTTAACATTCTGTAAGAGAGAATTGTAAGAAATGAACTGTACATCGCATTGAAACTAATAATTAATATTATAGTCAAAGAGCCCGCTGCTTAAATTACGTCATATCTGTTTTTTGACCGGGCATTACGGGTAAACTTAACTACTAGTCCTACGAAAAAAATGACTTAACATTTTTTGTAGAGAATTTAGCAAAAATTATTTTTTTCATTGACTACTTTCTCCTATCTCTTACCATATTCCTATAAAATGCGAAAAACCGCGAAGAGGGACCTTTTCGGGGGGGGGGGGCAGGGGGGGTTGCGGCCAGATTTTGATAGGCAACCCTAGTGCGATGTAATACCCTATTGGTAAGCTATCGTTTATACCACATTTCGATCAAAAAACAGATACGTCATAATTTAAGCAGCGGGCTCCGGACTATTATCAATACAAAAAAAAATCTCCGCGACTTTCGGGAAACGAGTTTCTATCTTTCGGTAAAAAGATAAGAGGTGTTTTTCACTTTTTTTTTTGTGAAACCTATACAAGATATACATTTTTTTACGGTCATTCGCTAGATAAAGGTTCAATGTTCAACCCTATTTCTTTCCAAAGCATATTTAGTAAGATTGTCGAGATCTAAGGTCTCCCGTCTCTAAAATTTTTTGAAATGACAGAATACCTATACCTTTAAATTAAAAATGATACTTTTCATTTGAATTATGCCAACAATGGCACTTATCACAGTTTAGCAAGTTTCAATGTATACATCCATTATCCATATAAAGAAACGTGTAAGGTTGAGTCCATTGTTACTAGAAATTCCTGCGACTAATTAATTGGCAGATTGATTCAGTAGGTTGTGCTTGACAATAGTACTTTCAAGGATTGCGACCACATGGTGACCACTGACCATACTTACGACGCGACGTTTACATGTTTCTAAATTTATGAAAACACGAAAATGTTCAACATGAAAATAAATTTAGATTGGAAAAATAGACAAGTATTATACAACTTATCATGGGCGTCGCCAGCCTCGGAGCTAGGAGGGCGACGCTAAAAAAAATGGTATAGAACTGAAACGCAAAAATAGCGCCGCAGGTGAATTTTTTTTGTGAGACATAGTGAAGGAGGTCGTGATGTGGTTTGGTTTATTAGAAAATGTGTATAATATTTTGTACAATAATATGTATGAAAAATGCTTTCCATTTAAAAATAGCGCCGCAGGCAAATTTTTTATGAAATAATTTTACTTTAAAATTATGATATGATGAGAAAACGCGTGGTAATAATGTGAGTTTTTGTGAGGTTTTCTCATTTAGTATGAAAAAATGTGCCTATTCCAATTTCTAGGGAGCAGCTGCCCCCCCGACGACGAAAAAATGATAAAAAATGTGTATTCATCCACTTTACTCCTACAATTTAAATTAGAATCTCAATTATTATTTATTTAACTTTCATTCGTCTAACTTTTGACATTTATTGTTCCCTTGTATACAGAAAGGTCGTCCACTTATTTGTGATCGAAATTCAAGGAGATATTTTATATTAGATATTTCATTGTAATAAAGTTATGGATCATTATCATAATTGAAATACGCCGGCTGCCTCGACGTTCATTTATAAATTCTATGCGAATTTATGTTATTTGTTCCTCAGTCATACGTCAGGTCTAGCCAACTATTGTATGTGTTGTATCTTGTATTCTCATTCCTCATACAGGTCATAATAACAACATTGCAAACTCTCGGATCAGCATTGAAGGAAAATCCCGCGGGCTTAAGGTCCTCCACATCCCCGGGTAGCTCAGGCGCGGTAATAGCGATCTCTTTACCCGCACTTCTAGCAAAATATTAGTAAGAGGTAGGCTTAGGGTATGTGCATCAAACAAAACTTACATTCATCAGTTACCATACAGTAAAGAATCACTCATTTAACACGAATGGTTTCAAAGTTATACCTTTTTAAAATAGGGTCCGCCTTTTTCAAAGATCCTGTATTTACACTTTTGGTGAACTATACTCATACAGAAATACATGTTATTACGAGTAATAGATATTAAAACATATTTTGTTCGCTAGGGCGAGCTGCATTATTGCAAACCTGCGATCTCTGCCAGCTAACCCCAATTACATTACGTGAATACACAAGTACATGGTTGGCGCTGTTGTGGGAATCCGGACTTCAAATATGGAGGTGCCAAGTTTTAGCTTTCTGTGAGGTGTTTAAAAAGTATTTGGATTTTTGAAGACCTTTCTAGATCTGTTTTGCTAAAAAATATTATCTTGCGTTTACATTGCTAGTTGTTCGTTCACATGGATCGACGCCTAGATGTCTGTGATAATTTAATATCAGCTAGTATTATTTTTTTGCGCAAGAATCGTGTATTTTCACATAGTCTATTGGGCACACACGCTTACATATTTGCACCTAAATTTTCTATCCATTCCTCGAATGTATGTAGGTATGATTTCCGCAGTTTTTCAGTAAACAATTTTTCGTAGGTGTAATTTTATACCAACTCAATGTGACTATATGCATGTTATATCAATTATTTAATATACGGTAGATGTGGATTGTAATTATATTATGTACCGAACCAATATATTATTTATACGTCTCTGTAAATAATGCCCGCAAGGTAAATGATATATGGCATGTATCGCTTCACTGATCATTCGATTCAGTTATACTGCCGGTATCTAATGTAGATACATAACTAATATGATATTATATCTGCATCGATTTATGTATACATTAAATTGAAATTATACATATTTCTAGGGACTGGGAAATGGGGGTGTTATTTGTCGGAAAAATTGGTGCTATTTTTGTAAACGTGTTGTCATTTTCAATGTGGTGTTCTTTTTTTCATTCATTTATTTCATCAGAATGGACATTGAAGGAAAATACCGCGAGCTTAAGGCCCTCCACATCCCCGGGTAGCTCACGCGCATTAATAGCGACCTCTTTACCCGCACTTCAAAGCAAATCTTATTAAGAGGTGGGCCCAGGGTTAGCCTTAGGGGAGCCCCCCGGCAAACCTCATCCCTAAATTACGTTCCTTCAGTGTCCTTATCTAAGGAGGTTACAATACATTTCTTACAAATATAAAACTTAGAACTAATTACATCTACATATAGAATAATACTTTTTATGTAAGTATCCAAAAGACACAGAATACAATGATTTAAAAAACACATTATTCGCAAAAACTGAAAGGTCACCATTATTATCACAAGATCCTTGAGATTATTTTTCTGTCAAACGAAACCATCTACTTTTTTACTAGTATTTTTATAACATTTTTTTAAAGGAAAAGGTCGAATATTACGTTGGATTATTTCGTGTTATTCCTATCAAAAATACAGAAATTCGCATTAGTTACTTACATATATTACTACTATAAAAAAATCGTGTACAAAACAACGTTTAACGTTGACGTAAAACGCTAACGTTTCCATCATTTTCGTGTTTTGGCTCAGGTCTAGGTAAATAATATATGTTATCCCTAAACGTGTCAAAAACAATGCACCAATTAGGTATATCATAATTTTACGAAGTCGAAAAATTACTTAAATTATACAATGTTCTCTGAATAAACTACGTGATAGATCAAAACGAAACGAACGCCAAAAAGATACTTGTACTTACACCAGCGGAATATTTTATGGTTCACCAAATAATCTAGTTACGAAAGATGTACATTGTATAGTCCATAGATCTGATGGTATTTCCTCACAGACTCTAGACTGCTCTAGAGGAAGATAGGTACGACGTACGTAGTTACTTAAAGTTTAAACCGTGAGAGGGCAGATGTCTGGTACTGTATAATATAATATTTATATTCATAGGAATGCCTACACCTAGACATAGTATTATCTAGATAGAGTTTTTGGTTCACACCAGACACGTCGCAACATTATATATTTTAAAGGCCGTCTGGGTTTAGATTATTGATTTTGTTAAATTTCATATTCTGTATAATATTGTCAGATGGTGAATTATGGCGTAACATTTTCCATAGAGATCTAACGGTATCACCTGTACGAAATACTGTCTATGTTGCAAAAGTGAAGCCAAAATTTTTGCTAAATACATTAAGGGTAAACCCACCTCCACCCCTGGATGTTTCAGGAGCTTCAGCTCCTATATCATCCAGTCTTTTACGCAAAACATATTTTTTTCAAAGGAGGGCTCAAGGTTCGCCGGAAGGACTCCCCTCAACAAATCCCTCCCGAAACTACTCTGAACACGCTTAATGTTCCCTGGAGGAGACTCTCACTGCAAGGATCTACACACTACTAAAATGTTTGCTAGTTTAGTTAAACGCACTGTTGTTGCCAACCTAGTAGTAGAGGTATATCAATGGGTTGTTTGTTTTCGTTTTTCACCGCTAGGGGCGCGCTGACAAACAGGGTCTATTGTCAAATTTAAAACTATTTTAGATGAAAGCTCTCAGAATTATTTTTACAAATACAATAGCTGGTTCGTAGGAATAATTGCTGCTGCAGCATTTCTTTAATTTCGCTTGCGAACAATGCAGTCTCAGAAAAGTATGAAATATTGACAGTTCTTTGACACGTTTCGATAATAAGAGCTACTGCTACCAACAACACAGCGTTGCATATTTTCACTTGCAGATAACTTCACAACTGCTTGTTTATCAGGGACAATCTGTATCATGAGACTCTATATTATAACGCAGCGTTTTGTTAGAAAGGCACACCATGAAAGAATCATAAATAACATGAACTGAAAACATGTCAAAAAGTCAAAACAAATTATTACTTTGTTTCCTCTTTGTTAAAGTGAGTTTAAAAAGACATTTTAGCACACAATGCTACGTTTATTTTGTTCGTATAATTACAAGTATTAACTGACATTCATTTAGTACATTTTACAACACCCTCCTTTAGACCTTATTCCAAAGGTTAATGACAGTCATTCAACAGAAGGCGAGCAAAGAAACAAATGTTTTGTAATAGCCTCTTTTTTATCTCTATGTATAAAGCAAAGTTGACTGACTAACCGACACACTCTATTATCAACACACAGCCCAAACGGCTAATCGTAGAGAAGTGAAGCTTGAAAGACAGATAGGTTTTAATTTAATACAAAGTCTTCCACTGAGGGAGGATTTTTGGAAATTACACCCTTAAGGGTTTTTTAGAGTATACGAATATCTCGTAAACTAGACCTGGTGAAAACTTTTGATTTAAAGATTTGAGATGTAGATTCTCCTATCGAAAACAGTAACAGGGTGTTTGGCATTTTCTATAAAAACTTTATTGGAAGAATGAACATAATGGATGAAAAACGAATACAGAAAATTAGCCAGAATGTTATAAATAGCATAAGTACTTACCTGTTAAATCTGTAGGATCGTTAGAAATTAACCTGGATCGATTATGTCGACCAAATTCTCGGTAACAGTGGGTATTGAATAAAAAGAGCTCTAGACTATAGGACATAAAAGAGCTATACGATAAATAGGACAATCTGAGTTTGAATCACGGTGCAAAAAAAAAAGTAAAGTAGATTTGTGTACAGAAGTCCAGATCCTATTTATTAAAAAAAATCTGTCCTCTTTTTCCCAACGTGTGCGAAACCGCAGACTACAGCTAGTTATATTTTAATGTACTGCATGTGAGTTTGTCAGAACAAGGGAATATTATGTTCTGTGAATCAAAAAGTTACAATTTCATGACATGTATGACATATGGTGTCAGCATCAGTCATGAATGTCATGATGATCATGCAATTTGTTTTCAGAATGAAAAGATTCAATTCAAATAATGCAACGTATTGAATGAAAGCTAGGAACATGAAATGTCATATAGAATTTCATATAGACCGTTTTATGATGGACTTGTCAAAAGAGTTTCGTTCAATTATTGGTGTTTGGTACTAGATTTTTTTATTACGCTCATATTAACATTATATAGCGATTTTGAAACGTTGTCTATATCGACATTTTGCTTTTTAAATTTTAATAACTTCCCAATTCCCTAGCAGCTTTAAATTGTGCACACATATTTGCTTTAGGTGGCAGTTTAAAATGGTAATAGTGTTTTATCATAACATAAACCAATTTCATTTGGTAAATTTTAATGAATCTTGAAATGTTTCAAGGTGTTGGGACATTGAGAAATCATTAAAAGTTGGAGAGGAAAATGTAGACTCAGTAGACAATCACAGGTGAAGTTAAATAAAAGTGTGGTAAAAAAGCCGGAGCGGAAAAAAACTTCATGCAAATTTCAAATTCTTTACATCTAAGTACACCTACTGGGTGGAAAAATCTAATACTCTCGTACGATATTTGTCATCTTTTTCGTCATCATTTATTTGTCATCTTTTTCGGCAATGTGTTTGCTACCCATTCTGAATGTCAAAGCAAAATAAAGCAAATATGCGTGCAAAATTTCAAGGTACTGGGATATTGTAGACTCAGAAAACATGGGCAGATATTTAAAAGATTGCGTAGAAGACCTGAACTTAACAGCTTTCATAAAAATTCCAAATTCTTTGTTTAGCTTATTATTTCAGGAATTTTTTTAATCCCAAAGGTTGTTTTTCTGGGCACGCTCTTCTTTTCAGTTCATTTTGAAAGGGACCCCATTATTGGTAGAGAAAACCTTATATATAATCTTGTTATTGATATTTTTTAGTATCTTTGTTATCGAATAACAATCAATGTAAACAGAACAAACAACATTACATAGGTTTCCTTTTATTTTCCATTCTATTGACCTTGTTTACCGAAATTATTTCATAACCTATAAAATACTTATATTCGACTGTATCAAATTATTGAACCTACATTTTGTATACATTATGTACGAGCTATAACCTCCTGTGCCACCGTACATAATACAATGTTATTTCAACGTAACAACATAGTACCATTTATGACTGGCCACATTTCCTAAAGTTATGGCAAAATGGCAGAATGAAAAACGAAAGAAACGCATTTCATTTCACGAATTGCAACATGCCTTAAATTTGTATGTTGTGGTTTGAGTGGGCGACTCGAATTGCAAAGAGTGCAAAACTATTCTACCCCTCATGCCGCATCCCTAACGGGCAGGCAGAGATAACAGAACGAGTCTTTGTTGTCAATGTTAAGCAAAATCTGTCTAGGCGCAGAGTTTGAATCGCATGGCAATAGATACAGCTGTATTAAGAGTATACATTGCATATTGACATTTCAAAAAGATCTCGACAATAAATATGCTTTGCTAATTATGAATGCAATAATTTCTTTTAAGAAACTGATGGATTTTCGTACTAATTTCAGAAAAATATGATGTGATGAAAGTGTGCCAGTAATGTGATTCTCTGTGAGGTTTTATCACTTAGTATGAAAAAATATATACCTATTCCAATCTCTAGGGGGCAGCTGCTCCCCATGCCCCCCTTGGCGAAGCCCATGCACTCTACGATCCATTTTTAACTGAAAACACCTCCGTCTTTTCAGTCCGATTGGTCTATGATATCTATTCAGGTTCAGCCAGGACAACTAAGTTTCTAACACTTCCTCTTACAGCCACATACACTTTTTTGTTCAGCTTTCATTATTCCCACAACACCACACTTACAATCGCCCATTTTGCCAATAAATGATAATAAGATCATGGGACCTAATCACTTGTATAAGTTTAATGATAAATCGTAACGATCTCGCAATTTCCGATAAATGTTATACGAATGGTTTTCAGATTTCCGTTTCCACGGACGCACTGTATCGCAGTCGTTAAACCGTGAACATATAAAACAGAATCTTAAACTATTTTGACATTTTATTGATCGTTTTGCTTCGACCTTCTCTCAGTATTTTACGACCTCTCAACTTTTCGGCAATTCATGAATATTTTATTATTATATACTTTGATGATTTTCCCTTAAATATTCAAAATTCTTAAGAATTCTGAAAGAATACAAATGTTTTATCCTACTAAATGTTACCGGAAATGTATGAAATCCGTCATTGCCTACAATTCCTGGGAAATGTATACAACGCCTTAAAATCGGCAGGAAATGTGTGAAATAAATTTCGTCTTTTTGTAATTTTTTGTACTATAAAGTATTTTTAGTCATGTATTAATGCACATTTTTTAAACAGGAATATTTTAAGTGCGAATCCAGTTTACCTGCAAAAAAAAATAGGTTCTTCGGTTTGATTACCTTTTTATTCTCGATTTTATCTATGTGCCAGCTTACCCGAAAAAACAATAAGTTTTTGAGTTATTAAAATATATATTTCCTAAGAAAAATATGAATTAAAGAACCTGTGACAAATTATTTCACGCATTTCCTAAATGGACCCGGCATTGTAGGTATACATTTCTTAGGATTTGTATACGATTCCTAAATTTCATACATTTCATACTACTTTGTAAGTTGGTATTTACCTACTGGAATAAGTTGTTATTAGGAGGGGAAGTTCGTTAGGGGATCTTTAAAGCAAAATTATTACAATACTTACTATATGTAATCTACAGGATTATGAATTCTATATTAGTACAATCGACAGAATATTAATAATATTCAAAACTAAAGGAAAGTAAGAAGACTATCGTGGGTATGGAGAGAGGGGTCACTGCTTGTTGTAAAAATTGGGAGATTAAGAGCCAAAGATAAATTACTACAGAGAACTAACTCATATTTTAAGTATAGCATTTCTCATTCAATGGTAATACAGCAAAGGATGGACTTTCCATCAGACTTATGACTGATCGTTGGCTGGCTGTGGACTGGAATTGGTGAATGTTACTTAAGTGTAAAGTGATCACATTAAGCCGGCCGACGATCAGTCATAAGTCTGATGGAAAGTTCATCCTTTGCTGTATATCTGTTGAAATAAATACTTGTTATATTCAACTACGACATGTAGAAAATTCCTATGCTCTCACAAAACATAAATTATGATTTTCAAAAATTACATTAGTATCAATTATCAACTTACATAATTCTGGTGGAAGTCGGATATGTTTGTAACGCACGCAGTAACCGTGGCATTTTCTGCAAATTGTTCGAATATATAATTAATTTACAACGCGATCGCAATAAAATATTTGTATTCATTTTTACGTTCAATAGAAAATAATTTACCATAAGAATGTACGTCAAATACGGATGGGAAAGTCTGGAGATCTGTTCTCTCTGCCCACCCTGCAAACCACGTCATTTTTGACGGCTTACATCAGCTAGTATTTAGTACATTGTGTGTAACATCTAACCTAACAGTTTATTTTAGTGTTTGATTGATTTGTTTGCTCAATTTAAGTGGTAACTGTTTTTAAATTCAATCAATTTGCCAATGTATTGATAGCAACTCTCATATCAATAGAAGACTATGTATTTTGCTATAAATATTCAACGTATTGTATGTGCTACAGATACGTTGAGTGTGCTAACTGTACCTAGATATCATCATACAGGGTGTTTCCTTGCGTATGTCAAATCCTTGTATAAAAATAATATTCAATGCATGACCAGAAATCAACTGTTTTGGAAATTAAAAAGTATGAAAATGATTGATATAGGTTTTTTGACAATATCTCAAAAACTACTAACTCGTTTGTGATATAAAATAAAACAAAAATCATAGTTAATTTTGAAACTACTCTTAATCACAATTTTATGTTTCTGAGAACATCGGATTTCTATATGTCGTAGTTGAATATAACAAGTAGTTATCGCAACAGATATACAGCAAAGGATGGACCTTCCATCAGGCTTATGACTGAACTTCGGCTGGCTTAATGTGACCACTTTACACTTGAGTAACGTGGACTGGAATTGGTTGAGATAACATCTTGAAAAATCATAAAAAAAGAAAAATCGTAAAATCATCATCAGGCTTTCGATGAAGAGATTAATCTGTGGTTTTTGTTTCATAATGTAGTAAAATTTTCTTGACAAACATCTTTGTGGATTTTTTTTTCAATATACTCCCATAATTTATTCGTTTTTACAATGAAGATATAAAAAATATAATTTCTTGGTTATTTGAGTTTAAAAAAAACAGATATTTTCCGGCGATGATGGGGCCACAGAATTCGATTCAACAGTGTACGTCCAACTGTTAATGTGTTTTTTTTGGATGATCTTATCTCAGTTTAACTTACTTTTTAACTTACTGTTTGACTTTATTTTACATGTTTTATATTATTTGATCTTATTTTGGTTTATTTCATTTAGTTTTGATCTGTTTTATCTTATTTTGTGGTATTTTACTTCTGTTTTCTGTACCTAGTTGGGCAATTCTGGCTTAAATGTTTTTTTAATCTATTTTGAAAAAATAAATAAAGAACGAAAAAAAGTATTCGATATGATGAAGAGAACACCCAGTATTTCATGGTTTTTGTAGATTCGCGGCCGGTTGTGTTATGTATTATGACCATCACGATTAACGTGTTAAATATTATTGTTTGTCTGTTCTGTTATTTCAATATACCGCGAGTAGGTACTCTAAAGATTTATTGAGGAACACGGAATCAACATTGACCTCATTCGTCAACCAGTTCTGACTTCATAAGGTTAGCTCGGTCATTATGCTATTTCAGGGATCACCAATTAGTCTCATTTGGTGTCCGTTTTTTGAAAATTATAACACTGTAGCTAGTTGTTGACAAGGAACTGAGGTTCTGACTTCATAGGGTCATTATGCTATTTTAGTTTCATTTGGGGTCCGTTTTTAAAAATTATAACACTGTCGCGGTCCGTTTGCTAGTAGTTGTTGACAAACAAGCAAGGTCGTAGCCAGGAACCCACTTAGAAGCCGGGGGGTTCAACTTCTGGACCAGAGACAACGAGTAACAACAATTGGTGTCTCCAGCTTCGAATCTGACAACGCTATGTAAATAAAATTATGACATTGCCAAATGCAATAGAAACTAGTAAATATCGCCATAGGGGATTTTTTTTAAATGGGTGAATTTTTGAATCTGGTTATCTATTAATAGTATTTCCCCTGGATATATTTCTGACTAGCGCCGAAGGCTAGAATTTTTAATGAAACAACTGTGATTTATTGGATTTTCATAACAATTATTTACATTCAACATTTTGAAAAAAACGATAAGTTTTATTTTGTTTTAATTTGATATTCTTAAATTCCTTCTACCATATTTAAATGAATTGTGATTTTTTTCTACCGTTTACTGCACAAAATATGCCGGCGGTCCGGAACCGGGCCGCGGTCTAGTATTTGGTGACACGTGTGCTATTTCGTTGAAACGAAATCTGCTTCGGGATATGCTTACGGTCAAATGAGCGCAAAAGCTAGTTAAATTAGTTCATGTGAGATATTTATCATCACTAAAAAGCAGTTATCTCAACAGTTATAAAATGAAGGATTCTCATTAGAAGACATGTGTACAAAAACATTTATTGCAAAGCCTACTGCCATCTGGTTTGCGTATGACCTAACAAGTCAGGCAATCAAAAAGATAATTGGTTCGTACATCAATACCACACCGTCTCCGCATGTCAATGAAGATAAAAAGGCGAACTAAGAATTGGTGAATATAACTTAAGTGTAAATAGATAGATAAAATCTTTATTGTCATTATAGTGCACATACAGAAACATAGTTAGGCATTTCAATAGAATTATAGTCATTCATTAATAGGTGATCAACTCATCTATGTTTAAGAGCACAACCGTGGATGAAATAGATCTGTCACAGAGGACAGAGAGCCACACACTTCTATCCTTACATACATGTTTCGTTTCCAGCACGTACATTCGTATATTATACGCTCTGGGATTTCTACCACTCACCACATGACCGCCTTGAAAATCTAGTCAATATGTTCACTCCAGGTACTCCCGGTAGTCACATTATTTTATTTACCTTGAATTTCCCTATACAGTATACAGTCCACTATTCCGAACTATCCAATAATCCGGCACCCTCTGGTTTTTAATATTGCTAGATTACTGAGACTACTGTAATTTTTACTCTATCTCTTGTTTACTCGTATTTTCGAATCACAATTTTGTATTTTTGAGAGACCGTCGGAATTTTCTACATGTCGTAGTTGAATATGACAAGTAGTTATACCTCAACAGATACACTCCTTCCATCAGGCTTATGACTGATCGTCGGCTGGCTTAATGTGATGGAAGTCTAGGTTCGATTCCCGGACACGGCAGATGGATGCACTGGAATTGGTGATTGTAGCTTAAGTGGAAAGTGATCACACTAAGCCAGCCAACGATCAGTCATAAGCCTGATGGAAGGTCCATCCTTTGCTGCGTATCTGTTGAGATATAACTACTTGCTATCTCTAGGTATTTTGTTAAAACATATTGATCGATTATTTCGACAAAACGTTCACAATGAATAGAAGCATTCCCTGCCAAAGGTATTTATATACAGGAGCCGTAGTATCTTATACTGCATAAGCTGCATCAGTGAGTATAATACATTCTCCCCTCTTCCACCAGTTTCTATTACTATGCTAATAAGGATGTTTCGAAATCCTGCAAGGAGTAAGTACCTTCTGTTTCCACTTGCCTCTAGATAAAGAACAAAGCCCAGAACGGTACTGCAAGAGGGAGACGCTGTCTCGTCGCGGTGTGGCGTGGCGCCGATTCCTTATCTTTATTTTCTAATATCTCGTCTTCTGATGCACAACACAATACGGTGTTATTCCAGAAGGTAAATACTACATACTACTAACATACGTTTTATACTCATGAAAGCAAATATGCAGTTTGTTATTTAGATCTACAGACACCCCTTGCAAATTACATAACCTACAAAACGAGTATACATTCTCATACATGAAAAATTGCGTCGGGAAAAATAAGTTTTACTTTTTTAGTGATTGTAGAAAGATTAACTGTATGGAAGTACCTACATTTTAACAAATTTTGTAATTTGAAAAAACACTGTATTTTACTTCAATTTTGTACATTCACAAAATTTGTTAAAATGTAGGTACTTCTATAAAGTTCTATACTAAGATGTTGAGTTACAAAATTTTGTGCTGCACACGTTGTCAACACCTCTTCTTCTCTGGTTTCAATCCTGTGGATTGGTTTGCAGCAAATTTCTACATCTTGATCTCCACTCTTCTCTTTGTCTCGCAGCTCTATTCAGCTCGACATATGTGGCGCAGTTCATGTCCTCATACACTTGGTCCAGGTACTGTCGTCAGGGGCGCCCCCTGTGGTTTGTCCCCTCAATCATTCCCTCTATCAAACGTCTTTCGGAGGTGGTTTCAACCCCTGTACCTTAGCATATATCTATGATTTTCAACTACAAAACGGTCAACGGGAACACTCCATCAACACCTTGAAAAAGTCCATGTTTTTATAACTTACATTTTCCGTGGACCACTCAGTTAGCTATTCTATTAATAAAAGCATCTAAGGGTAGGAGGCTCAATTTACAGTGATCTAGCTATAAGGACTATGTCAGATTTAAACATTATACCTCTGATTATCTACTACCTACCATAATCTTAAGTATTATGTATCTACTGTGTAGGATTGTAGATGTAGGTACTTATAAACAGGGGCATGGCCAGGAATTCATTTTAGGGGGGTTCGAGTTCTGAACCACTGCACAGACAATAAGTAATAACTCTGGGCGTCGCCAGCTTTGAAGTTAGGGAGGACAACTGTAATTTTGATATTGCCAAATAGAACAAATACCAATAAATAGCGCCGTTGCCGATTTTTTTTTCAAAAATGGGTGAATTAATGAACCTAGTTGTCTTTTAATAATCATGCATCTGGAAATATTTCTGTGCTACAACATGACAAAGGACTAGCGCCGCAGGCGAAAATTTTGACATAAAACGTAAGACGGTAGATCGTTTGAAAGTTCAGTTTATTTTTTGTGAAAAAACCCTGAACCCTTGAACCCCCTAACCCCCCCCTGCCTATGCCCATGCTTAAAAATAATCTTCTTATATTAGAATTTCCTTTGTAGCTTCTATGGCAAGATCCTTTTTATTTTCCATCAAAATTAGTTTGGTTCACAAACACAATACAAAAAATACACCATTTAAAAATCGTTTTGCGGAAACGAGCCATTGTCGGTCACAAGGGAAAGAGCTTATCCACAAATCCTCCTTTAAATATTCCTTAATGTCCTCCCGCGTACAAATACACAGGAATACAATGTATATTTTCCCCTCACAGACAGAATTATTCTACCTAATATAATATTATACCTAAACGTAATACCCAAATACAGGAAGATTGGTTCCTTATGTCAGATCGGATCGGATGCTGTGGTCTCGTCGACTTGAAATACTGTGTTTTTCTAACTAAAATTATTGAGAACACTTACAAATGTAATGCTCCCGCTACATGCTAGTCATGGGTCGCGTCCGAGTGGTGTTCGTGAGTATTAAAAAGACGTGTGGATTGAATGTTTGTCTTGACGTGTACTTAGCCGACGGTTGTCGCCTTTTTACTCATGAGCACCGTTTGCTCTTAACTCGGACGGGCGTGTGGCGGGAGCATAAAAATGGACACATTATGGGGCAGTTTTTTTTAGAAATTTGATATTTATTAGAAATATAACCTTTTTTTATTTCATAAAACATATATGTTTATTAACCAAATTTTCTCTATATTTTTATGCAAAAGCCATAAATTAAAATCTTTATCGAGAACCTTAATAGATTACTATAAATTTTAGTATTTTTTTGTCAAAATCGAGTCTGTAGTTTGAGAGATATTGTCAAAAAAAACTAAGTGCGATATTTTCATATTCTTCAATTTTCAAAAGGCTCCAAAACGGTTGATTTTTTGACATACATCGCATTAACTTTTTTTTTCATCCTCTATCATCTCTCCAAATATCTGACACACCGAACCAATCATCCTGTATAACATATCTGAGGATTATAACTATTTCATGTTTCACTTATAAGAAGGATAATATTATTATGGTTCAAATACAGTTCATTTGCCAAATTGGGGGCCTTGGGGCTGACGAGACTGAAAAAAAAAATTATATTCATATATTATATTGAATTGTAATCAATAAAAATCAATTTGAGTAATAATGCAAAACGCTTAGGAAATCAAATTGCTCTCAATCAATTTTTGTGAGACATTTTTTTAGGCATCGTAAATTAATGTCGTAACTAATTTACGTTTAGGTACATTTAAAAACTGTTTATAATACATTCTGAGAGTGCTGTGATCACAGTCGGCCAAGGGCATGGTACCAGGAATGACGTCACAGTCTTTTCCCACGGCATTAAGGTTCAAATACGCATGAGAATCGCATGATAAAATTGTAAAAATAGCGTTTTTTCCATTTATTGGGGTTAATTTTGCGTCCATCAAAAAACTTTTACGGTTATTCCCTAGATTTTGATGCATATTATCAGTACAAGAAAAAAAATTCTCCGCGACTTTCGGGAAACGAGTTTCCGTCTTTCGGAAAAAAGGTCAGAGGTGTTTTTAAATATTTTTTTGAGAAATCTATACAAGATATAAAAAATCTATTACGGTTATTCCCTAGATAAAGGTTCAATGCATCTATCCTATTTTGTTCCAAAGCATATTTAGTAACGGTTGTTGAGATAGAAGGTCTCCCGTTTTTAGAAATTTTTGAAATGTCGGTATGCACATTGCACACTCTTAATGTAGTATTTTTTATTGAAACATCTATGTAAGTATATGATAAAACGGTACTACAATGTAGTATTCCTACAACAGTGTAGAAGAATTAAGGGTGAACATTGTCGGGCTTACGACCGACTTCGGCTGGCTTAAGTGATCACTTTACACTCGAGAATCATCCGCCATTTCGCTTTACAAGAATAAATTTGTAAATCAAAAATAATTTACGGTACTAGAGTTTTGAACTGTCACCTCAAAGCAAATAGTGTGTGCATAATGGTACATTCGGAAGTTGTTAAAATTTGAAGAGGAAATTAGAGATGCAGACAGTGACAGACGATGTTAATCTGTTTAAAATGTCTGGTAAAAATAGTTCACGATTCAGTTCCATTGGTCGATTCGGTAACAGTGTACCTAATTATTAAATTTCATTTTACCTGATTTGTTTTTTTTCTCTATACATACATATGTTTCTTTACTTATAACTAGTTTTTTAAATTTAATTTGTTTTAAGGTGTTCCCTTAGAAATATTTTTTCTGGTAAAATAGGCGGGCCTTCACTGGTTTGCTTTCTGTTTTTGTTTAATTGTTGATATGTGCTGTTATAACTGTTTGTGCCCATAAATAATTGCCCACAATAAATAATTTGAATGAAAAAGTAAGAAAAGTTACAATTTTTTAACTAACTAAACAACGCGTATAATTATAATGTTTATTTTCTTAGTAAATTGATGTAACGTCTCACTGCTTCATATAACTTTTTGTATTATTTAGATGTTGTTAAGTTACCATAACAATATTATTAATATGTAAAATAAAAACGAAAACTGCATCCGGCTGTGAAACGGGGCTGTGTGAAAGGAAGTGTGTGTTTACTGTTTACTATGTGTGTATTGTGTATGATACTAGAATGTCTATCTAATATATTGTATTTATTTTGAATTGCACTCTGCATATTACTATGATCAAGATTGATGCGTATCTCATTTTATGTATGCTCTTTGAGGCTGTGACATATGATACATAGATCTGCATCGCGAATTTTTTTTACCACTTGTTTTGACTGATATATTAAAAAATAAGAGTGGAGGGGGATTTCACAACCTGGGGATCCCCACGGTGATTGTAGGTATCTTCTTATATCGTGTCCATTGTAATGCCGGTTCAAATCGCTTGCCGAGCCTCGACATATGTTCACAAGTGTGAAGATGGGGCGTTTGTCTTAGCTTGTGAACGGTCGCTTTCTATACAAATCAATGGAAGTTTGCGGCAGGCGCTTGCGAAGCATTCACACGTTTGGAATGGAGTTTGTGAACGTCTGCTGAGCGAGTGGAGCCGGTGTTACCTTCTGAAAGGTACCCAAAAGAGTTCTTAATAAATCTGTGTAAGATAAAGTACAGAATTTCAGGGAGCAGCCCCATTCGATTTAGCGATATCAAACTGTACAATCTGAAATTGTTTTAATTGCTTTCTTTTATTAGGAATACCCTCTTGTATCCTCGACCTTCTTGGCATTTTATTTTTTACAATTCTCATTCGTTTCAAGTAGCATCTTAAGAAGGGGACTGGAAAAAAAGGTTGCTGAATAAAATAATGAAGAGATAATTCAAGACAGAAATGGAAAAAAAAAATAAGAACTAAAATGCCAAATATAATTAGATGGGTCCTCGTCAGTTCACCAATATTTCTTCAAACTGTTCAAACGACTCGTGAAACCTATCAACAACTCCCGTAATTAATTTTCTTCGTATTTTTCAAGAAATACAAGAGCTAATTAAAATAATTTTAATATAAGATTTTTTTCTTTCGTTCTTGAAACTTCTACAAGACGTTTTTCAACTTTGCTACTTATTTAGAATGTTATAATAGGGGATTTGGCTGCTAAAAATATGTCCTATCTGTTTTTTAATCAAAATGTGATTTTCAACAAAATTAGCTTAATTCTGTTTTAAACTGCTAGTTGACGCGGCAAAATTTTGCTAAGCAACCTGTGACGTTATGGTCCTATCATAGGCTATACTATAAACATTTATATATATGTTTCCATCCTTGGACAAGGACACTGAAGGAATGTAAGTTAGGGGTGGGGTGTGTCGGGGGACTCCCTTCTGGCTAACCCTGAGCCCACCTCTTAAAATATTTTTCCAAGATGTGCGGGTAAAGAGGACGCTAAATGAGCCTGTGCTACCCGGGGATGCGGAGGGCCTTAAGCCCGTGGGAGTCCTTCAATGTTATGCAAAGAGATAAAGCGTATATTTTCATATATTTTCGTATTTTGCTTCATTTACGAAGGTATTGAATTAGTCAACACTGGATTAGAATTATACAATAAAAGACTCCTATAAATCAACATAACCCATTTATCATTATGTTTGACATCAACACAGACTCTTGCACAGCACAATACAGAAATATACATACAAGTAGTAAGTAGTAAGTACGGGTATTTCTGCTACTGGTGTTAAGAGGTCGAGTGCCACAAAAACGTTTCTTCGATTCGAAGTTTCAAAATCCCATTTTGTTTAAAAAATATCGTCTTTTTTAATCTTTTGATGATTATTTCGCTTTAATAAAAATAAAATGACGGTCGTTCACTAGATTTTAATGCATATTATCGTTACGAAAAAAAATCTATGCGACTAAAGGGAAAAAAATTGTCTTTCGAAAAAAAGTCAAAGGTATTTTTCACATTTTTTTAGAAACCTTCAAGACATGTTACGGTCATTCAATGTATTTCATTCAATGCATCACGAGTCATTCAATGTTTCAACGAGAAAGGTTCAATGTATTTGCTCCATTTTTTTATAAAGCATACCTACATATCTCTGTATGTGTGTGATATGTATGAACGAGTTCTTTTGAATTTTTGTTTTTTACCATAATTTTTTTTCATGTATTCATTTCATTTTTTCTTTTCTCATGCTGTTAACAATATGTACCAATATGGCCTTGCGCCGTGTATTATAAAATAAAATATTATATTTAGTAAGGTTGTCGAGATCCAAGGTCTGAAAAATCTCTTTTTTTTTTAATGACGATATGCCTACTGTTAATACGGGTATTTCTGCTACCGAGTTAATAGAATTATTATGTATGCGAGTGTCCGTGAACGTAACACCTACTATGATTCAATACAATATAATATAATGCGTATACTATGATAATAATAATGATTATTATGTACTACAGTACACAACGAGTGACCGAAATTAAGTGCATTATAACGGGTTATCTTGCTAGGTTACAAATTCCGGTTTATTGCTATTAAGTTGTGTGGTTTGATAATACAAGTGCGTATGTCAATTACTTCTCATTTTCATTTCGACTAGTGGTACCCGTGAAAAATCTATTAATGTTTTATAAATAAACCAGTTGGAAATAAGTGATAGCTCATTAAAAAAGGTGTAAAAATACTAAACTGTCCATTTATTTTATGAACGTTTATCGCCATCGTAGGTTATCTAGACACACTGCTTTGGAAAATTTTATCTCGAACAATTGTTCTCTTAATCGTATACATAAGCACGTCTACATTTGGTGGAATAAATCGCAGCAGTGCGATAAATTCGCCCAAGTGAACAATTTATTTATTTATTTAAACTCCAAGTGAACAACAAATACATATAAATAAAAAAAATGGACATAGTACAGATTATAAATCGTTTTTCACTAGGGCGAACATGTCGCAGAACTGCGATTTCTTCCAGTTAACCCCAATTTAATGTCATTTACTTACTTGATTGTGTACCTACCTAATTTATTGTATTTTACTACATAAAAAAATAGTGTGGAACGTAGTTAATTCCCACGTACTAAATAGTAACCCATTCTCTCAATTCCATTGTCTTCTTGTCAGCTCCTTTTTTATAACTCATATTCGGGAAATAACACTAAGTTTCTTTTGTTCGCACGTTATTTGTTTAAAAAAAATTATAACAATCGTGTTAGTAATAATTTTCTGTGTTAAAAATGCTAGTTCTACAAACATCTGACATATGCAGCTCTTTATCCAAGCCATAAAGTTAACAATCTCAACCTATTGTAGGTACGTGTTTACAATAATATGTTTGACTTCCTATACGAATTACAACAGATAGCACTATTATGATTTCTTATGTCATTTTTGTTTCACCTAACGTTGTGTTTTGTAAACTTTACAGTTGAATCATAATAATTCTGTTAATAATTTTCATTCACGCATGTTTATCTCCAGATATAATGGTAATATTACACACTTCACTTTTGCATGGATCACCGGTATTACAAATCAGAGAATTCCTCCATCCTCAAATACTTACTTACTGCTATCCACTTGCGTTCCACGGCTAGACATAGACCTCTTCTAAACTCTTCCACTGTCTTTTATCTTGGGCTATCTGCTGCCATCTACGACCCGTAAGCTGGACAATGTCATCTGTCCAAGTGTCCACCTTTTCTGCGATCTTCCTACGCCTCTTTTGTTCTCCCAGGGCCTCTACTTCAAGATTCTAGGTGCCCATCTGACACTGTCCCGCCCAATGCCATTTAAAGCTTTGCCGTTCTTTCTGTTGCGATTTCGGCAACTTTTGTTCGACGTCTGATCGAAGTCTGATTTCTAATAGTCCGAGAGCCTATCTGTTTTTTGATCGAAATGTGGTATAAACGATAGCTTACCAATAGGGTATTACATCGCACTAGGGTTGCCTATCAAAATCCTGCCGCAACCCCCCCTGCCCCCCCCGAAAAGGTCCCTCTTCGCGGTTTTTCGCATTTTGTAGGAATATGGTAAGAGATAGGAGAAAGTAGTCAATTACAAAAATAATCCTTGCTAAATTCTCTACAAAAAATATTCAGTCATTTTTTTCATACGACTAGTAGTTTACCCGTAATGGCCGGTCAAAAAACAGGATATTTTTTGAAAAAATAAAAAAAAAAGTTTGATTTTTTTTCTTTCACATTCTTCCACCCATTATTACTAACATTTTATGGAAAAAAAATTTTGGCCTGCGGCGCTATATCACTGGTTATTTTATGAAAAACTAAATTTTAAGAATTTTCGTCACTGAGTTTTATTGTAATAACTCCGAAATTATTAGATGTATGAACATAAGTTATAGCTCGTTTTGTAGCTAAGACTATGGTAATTAATTCGTTCTCTGACTATTTTCCTGTAGCTCTTATCAATTTTCAACCATTTTAGTTTAAATACATTTTTTTTGTATTTTAAATGAATTTCGGTTTTGGAACGGCCATTGCGGGTAAACTGCTAGTTCTACGAAAAAATTGACTTAACATTTTTTGTAGAGAATTTAGCAAGGATTATTTTTGTCATTGACTACGTTCTTCTATCTCTTACCATATTCCTATAAAATGCGAAAAACCGCAAAGAGGGACCTTTTCGGGGGGGGGCAGGGGGGGTTGCGGCAGGATTTTGATAGGCAACCCTAGTGCGATGTAATACCCTATTGGTAAGCTATCATTTATACCACATTTCGATCAAAAAACAGATACGTCATAAATTAAGCAGCGGGCTCTTGGACTATAACTTTATCTCGAATTTTACGGTGACAATCGTATGGTGATTGCATCACTTCTGTGTTCAGACGGTTCACCGTTGGATGATTTCATTTTTGCTTGGTGAATTCTTTGGCAAAAGTGAACCGTATATTATTGGCTTAAGAAATGATTGCATCACTGCTATTATTGATCGATATAAATGTTTATGCGTATGGTATGAGATCATTTTCGTAATTTTATAAAACACTTTGCTACCATCATAATAAATAATGTTTATATTATATTTTAATTAAAACAAAGAAAATAATTGTGTGTCAATTTTTTGTTCCAACATCAACTTCTTTTGTTCATCAATCAATCTTTACACTTGTTCAAGGCTATCAAAAACTTTTTTTTCTAATTCACATTAAAAACAAAATATATTTTCTGTTTTTTTTTTTTACAAAAAAAAGGAAACAAAAGCACATCGTTAGTTGATATCTGTATTTAGTGTACATAGGTATCATAAAAAAAGCATAAAATAATATCCAATGTTAAATTTTCACATAAAAATATGCGTGGAATGCTACTGTTATTCATGTATGCATGGTGAAGGTAAATAAAACAAATAAACTTTGACAAGCAGTTATCTCAACAGATATACGACAAAGGATGGACTTACTATAAGGCTTATGACTGATCGTCGTCTGGCTTAATGTGATTACTTTACACTTTTAAGTAACATTTAGTCATAAACCTGACAGAAAGTTTATCATTTGCCGTATATCTGTTGAGATAACTACTTGTTATATTCAACTACGACATGTAGAAAATTCAGATGTTCTCACAAAACATAGGCAAATTGTGATTTTCAAAAATAATCAAATAAACTTTTCTTATTTTTAGGATTGCAAATGAAAGTTGTCGACACAGTTTTCCAACACAGCATTTCCTTTACAAATTAGCACTGTTCTGGCATTATTCTTCACTTTTGATGACGCAATGCTCTTTTGATAAGATTAGGATAAAACCGTTATTAGGACAATAACTTCATCCTTAAGTAAGGATAGAAAAGAATATTGTTGTCCTATAGCCTACATAATTCATGCGAAAATATGAAAAATTGCGTGACCACACCTTTTGTTACATATTCAAGGTTTCCCCACAACATAACTCCCTTTTTTCACATTTATAAATCTAAAGTTGACCACAGAGACATCTACTTCCGGTTGGTTTAAAGAACCGGAAGCACCATTGTAATTCTTCACATGGGATGAAAATTTATTTCCTAGCCTTGAAAAACTACCAATTTCCGCGATTATAATGTTGTTAATATTCTTGTTGTGTAATTCTGTGTTTTTTTTTGTTGCAGGTAAGATGTCCTCGTTTCTGAGGATCGTGATCTCTAATTGAGGCGGAGTAGTTTCCTAATACGCCATCTACCTCCACGGTTCAACTTTAGACAGGTTGTATAGCATCTTCTTCTTCTTCTTCCTCAGCCTTCCTCCCTCCACTGCTGGACGTAGGCCTCTTCCATTTTCTTCCACTCATCTCTGTTTCTCCCCCTCCGCATCCAGGTTCCTCCGGCTTGTTGGACTAGGTCATCAGACCACCTTTTGGGAGGTCTTCCGACGCTTCTCCTTTTGTTCCAGGGCCTCCACTGTAGGATTCTGGGTGCCCACCTAGTATCCTCTTGTATAGCATAATAATATTAAATTAAGTATGTGTTAGGTCCTATTCTGCAACTTTACGAACTAAAATAACTGATATTTAAAGGAGAATGCTCATTTATTATGAAGGAAAAAAACCTAGGCCTGGCGCAAACGAAATGTAACTCAAATGGTAGGTAAATATGAGCAATTAAATACTGCATAAGGGGTATCATCGAAATCAATGGCCAATTGTGTATACGGGTTGTGTATCGGGTCCTTAAAAAATATATTGATCAAATTGTTGGACGTAACTTATTTTCAATGGGTTAAGGTATCTAATAAAAAAACGTGTTTAACCCCCTATAAATTTTCACGAATGGTACCATCGAGTTCTAGAATAATAAATAAATAAACTCGAGATTCAGAGTACACTCTGAAATACTCTTGGATACATCCAAGATTTATTTATATGCAAATTAATTTACACATTTTGTAAATGGCAATGTATAGGAGTTAAAATATTTTACGTGGGTACCATTTACGTACGCATCTATAAATTATGAATGAATTTTGTGGGTATACTTACTCATTCATCTATCTCACGCATTATGGGACTGAGTTGCCTTGGGGTTCGTTCTAGGTCCGTTTAATTTCACTTGCTGATTCGCTCGATTGTTTATGGTTCTATTGTTCTCCGTTCTACCATCAGTGCGAGTCAACTGGTTGTGCGACTCAGCCTGTTCTATGTGCATAGTTGACACGCTCGGTTGTTGCGAATAACACCCAACTATTTGGTTGGGTGACATTCGCTCGTCATAGATTATAGAGTGGTCCGCATGTGCTGCTCACTTACTCTATTAACACGCTAAATGTCTATCCCTTTCTACCAAAGAAGAGTGCTGTGATATCGCTATCTCGATGTTTATTTATCAACTCACTCTTATTAGTATTTTCACATCTCTATCTCTGTTTGCCAATTCCAATTGGAACGATCACCCAAATGCGTTCTCTCTTCGTGCGATAATCGTCCGTTGACTCGCTGAGTGAAAATTAACGACAAAAAACACAGCCCCATACATGCATGTACGACGTACGTAGGTAGATACTGTGAAACTTCATAATAAACTAACTTCTTTTATTGCTTTTCTTTACATTAACAAATTAGACTAAAAAAGACTTCCCTTCTAACCAAATGTTCCCATATGGTCTCATATAGTTCATGCATCATGCTTCTACATATAGACATTATTTATACACAGAAGATACTTAGTAGACTTGTAGGAGACGCCTTTAAAGCGGATCGTCTCACGACCTCTTAATAATGTTGTAAAAATTGAATTATAATGTTGTACATACTCGTACATATTATTCTTCTTCTTTCTCAACCGTTTTAATTCCAATGCTGGACATATGCCTCCCCTTTGACTTTCCACAAATCGCTATACATATATTTATATATTTTAAGTATTAATATGAGGGCAAATTTTAGGACCTTATTATTATTATTAGAGTTTTTTATTTTATCGTTTTATTTATTCGAATAGCATTGTTAAATGGAGGACTGCTTATTCTTGTGGTGAAATTACTGTAATGATTTTATACCGTGTGTTGAGGTACAGAGCAATCAGCTCTAGTTCACCCACGGTACTGCTATTAAACATAGATGAGCTGTTCGCGTATTAATGTATGTAAACACAAAATGAATTGAAATGCCTATGTTTTTTATGTACACTATATTATGACCAATAAATCTATCTATCTATCTATCTATCCTGGACATGCTGCATCCACTTGCTTCCTGCAATTCGCCTCACATCGTCAGACCATCTTGCCAGAGGTCTTCCTACGCTACTTTTGCTTTTGTTCTAGGTTGCCACTCGAGAATCTTTTTGGTACATTATTAAAAACAGCAATCTGTTGGTTTTGCATATTTTGATTTAATAACGTGGAAATGTTCCTATTCTAAAACTACACATTTTAGGATATTAAAATGGCAGCAAAAGCAGCCATAACCCATATATTTTTTTAAATATAAAAAGTGTCTTGGTTTCAAATACAGCAATCATGCGTAAAAACTCAAGGTGCTGGATCATCGGGAAAAAAAGGGAGATGAAATTGTAGACGCAGACAACAACGACAGATGAAGTTAAATAAAAACCTGTCAAAAAAGCATTTAAAAAAGGGCCTTCTGCAGCACTAATCTAATGTTCGTGCTTACATTTCTCGCTTCCATCACATCCAGATGCAGTAAAATGTAAACGCAGGCAACGACAGATAAAAATATACTAGTTCTATATTATTGTATTGTAAGATTATTGTTAAGAAATTCAGACATCTTTTTGAACGCTGCGTCAGCTGTTACTATGAAATAATTCAGTAATAAAAATCCACCCCCTTTCTGGTGTTGTGTTTAGGGTAGGAAGGAATTGACGACACTGTCTGATGGATATATTCTCTAATATTGTCATCCTCGTATAACCTCCCCTGCGATTTTGATTCAATCTTTATATCTCCATCGTAATATTTATTTTATTTAAGGAAAAGTGGAGGTATAAAAATATAATAAAACTAGTTGGTTGTAAGACGTCTAAGGCGCCCGTTAAAAATGTCGAATATAACAAATACTTTAATAGAATATGTATATAATAATAACTCCGTGTATACACGTAGTTATTATTAAGGCCCTATATGCTGTCATTGGGCTTCGGCGCCCTGAATTGTACTCAGCCAATACTGAGGTAATCGTCTTGAAACTGATTTCAGTGATAGATGAAAGTATGAACTAAAGATTGGCTGTTTTAGAATTACAGGATTTGGAAATTCCTTGAATAAAAAAACATTCCTTAAGTACGCCTAAAATTTAGGGATCCTAAGATTTTCCGTTCAATTGTTCAGATATAAAAGTAAAATCTTAGGATCCCGTAAATTTTAGGGGTGCTTTCGGAATACTTTTTTATTCAAGGAATTTCCAAATCCTGTAATTCTAAAGCAGCCGATATGTAGTCCATACTTTCATCTATCACTGTCTTCAGTTTCAAGACGATTCCCTCAGCATTGGCTTAGTACAATTCAGGGCGCCGAAGCCCAATGACAGCATTTAGGACCTTAATGAGATTCATAAAAAAAAATTGACTCTGATTGTAAATTATAATTAGTAACACAGTCGGCACCATGATCGTCACATTTTTCGATGACGATATGATTTTCGACTCATCATATTTTTTTGTTATATGAATTTATAAGATAATAAATGTAGGTGTAAGATCAATAGAAATATTATTGCGTATGTGCTAACAAACACTTAAAGAGTATGCATACCGACATTTCAAAGACTTCTAAAAACGGGAGACCTTATATCTCGACAACCGTTACTAAATATGCTTTGGAACAAAATAGGGTAGATGCATTGAACATTTATCTAGGGAATACCCGTAAAAGTTTTTTTAAATCTTGTATAGATTTCTTTGTATAGATCTCAAAAAAAAATTTGAAAAACACCTCTGATCTTTTTTCCGAAAGACGGAAACTCGTTTCCTGAAAGTCGCGGAGTAATTTTTGTTTGTTCTGATAATATGCATTAAAATCTAGGGAATAACCGCAAAAGTTTTTCGATAGACGCAAAATTAACAAAATGGAAAAAAATCGATTTTTGCCATTTCATCATGCGATTGTCACGCGATTTGAACCTTAATGCCGTGGGAAAAGACTGTGTCGTCATTCTTGGTGCCAAGCCCTTAAACACTTAAACTTGATATGGTCAATGTAAAGGACAACAGGTTGTATAGTTATGGTGTAAGACTGGTATTTAATACGTCTAATGGAGATCATAATATCAGGTGTTTCATTTGCTAACATAGAAATATTGCTAGTCATATTGCATAACATTATTGTAGAACAAAGAGTACAAAAACATTCTATACATACTGATATGGTTATAAAATTATCCATGTCTTATGACTATGACTATGAAAAATACCAAAAAAATAATCTCAATAGAGGGTCATGTACAATATAATATACACGTTTCATCTCGAGTCAACTACCAGCCTTCGTAGCACAGCGGTAGAGTACCGGCTTGTCAGGTTGGAGGTCTGGGTTCGATTCCCGGCTGCGACAAATAGATAGACTGGAATTGGTGAATGTTACGTATGCATATTGACGTTTCAAAAATTTCTAAAAACGGGAGACCTTAGATCTCGACAACCTTACTAAATATGCTTTGGAACAAAATAGGGTAGATGCATTGAACATTTATCTAGGGAATAACCGCGAAAGATTTTTTGTATCTTGTATAGATTTCTAAAAAAAAAAAAAAACACCTCTGATCTTTTTTCCGAAAGACAGAATCTCGTTTCCCGAAAGTCGCGGAGAATTTTTTTAGTATCGATAATTGATCCTAAAAGTTTTTTTTATTTATTTTATATCAATTGTAATAATAAAACATTCCCAATTTTGTGACAACAACCAATTTTGATGGTTGGGAAAAATGTTTAATATATAATCCTCCAGATTATGTAGGTATTTCATAAACCTTGTTCTCTGATGTTCCCCCATCAGCCTTTGACATTACTTTTACATTAAAATATGCATGACTTTTTGCTATAAAATAAGCATATCTCGTTTAATGTGAATACTTGATACATTACTGGAATAGCAATCTAACAAACTGTAAAATTCATATCATTCGTATAGCGTACTGCATAATGTATTAGGAGTACTAAGCGATATGAATATTGCTATACCAATGGGGATATAGGATTATTGTCATGTGACGTATAAATAAATATGTAGAGAATGTCGCTTTGTTAGTTACGAAATAAAAGTTATTTCATTTCACGCAAGTATCTCTATTAGTATACGTAACATTACTGTGCACTCCAAATACACACACGAGTTGGTAATATCAAAAAAAGTAGGTCCCAGAATCAATTTTCTGGAGTTGAATTTTGTAGCTCATCTTAACATGATTTCACTTAAAAAATCTCTCCATAAACGAGTACATGGTTGGTGCAGTTGGTTAAGGCGGCAGTCTCTCAAACGGGAGGTGCCAGGTTCAAACCCCGGTGCTGGCGATGTATTCCACACTTTGCTATACAGACTTTGAGCCTAGTGCAAGGTGTGCAGTGTGTCTCCTAAAACCTGTCAATACCTAAGCTCTCACGTTTTTGATCTCTGACTCTGGTCTTCCCAACGTCATACATGTGCAATTTTGATATCAAAATTTATCTGAGCAACTCTGATCAAAATTACATCAAAACATATTTCAATTTAGCATCTCGTCAATTGAATAATATTATCAACGAGATGTTTTTTCACCTCTCTGCGGAAAGCCGAATCATCCAGCTTAGTATTTACTATGCGTTTGAATAAATTGAATTGAATATCTGTATATATAATTACACGTAGGTACAGAAAACATCATGAAACAGTATCGTGCGATATTATTATCGTGCATGTCAGCATGTATTAAATTACTGCTATTCACGATACTAACCTTATACGTATCTAATTTTATACACCTTTTACTCGACATAGTATTGAGATTTCATATTTCTACAATTTTCTGACTTAGCGTTATTCACAAGTAAGAAATATATAATGGAGCGGTGCTAAAGAAATAATATTGAAGCTATGAGGGTTTTGTGTGATCCAAAATGGACAATGGACATGCCGCGATAATTTCGCGTATTTGGAAAAATAGTGTTGATAGCTTTCATTTACTTACAATCCTAAAAATATATTGGCTCGCGACCCAACTATGACGTCATGGTCATTTCCCGCAGCATTAAAGCTCAAAATCGCACGAACAATTGCATGATAAAATGTAAAAAATAGCGCTTTTCCCATTTTTAGGGGTTAATTTGGCTTCAATCAAAAAACTTTAACGGCGGTCATTCCGTAGATTTTAATGCATATTATCGAAACAAAAAAAAAATCTCCGCGACTTTCAGGAAACGAGTTGCTGTCTTTCCCAAAAAAGATCAGAGGTGTTTATCACATTTTTTTTTTTAGAAATCTATACAAGATATAAAAAATCTTTTACGGTTATTCCATAGATAAAGGTTCAATGTATCTACTCTATTTTTTTTCCAAAGCATATTTAGTTAGGTTGTCGAGATCTAAGGTATCCCTTTTTTTGAAAATTTTTGATTGCGTGCCCTTAATGATTAAAAATAAAAAACTGTTCTATTTGCCTTCATTAGACATACGGATAACAGTTACATTACACAATTTTTGTAAAATCTAATAACCTCTGAACCTCATTGCTAATAATGATGTATCTTAAACAAGTTTTATGAGCACAGGACACTCGAAAAAATATCTAAAAATAGTGGGGGACCAATTCTACAACACTCACTTAAAATATCTACAAATATCTCCTTTGACGAATATTCCATAGATTCATCAATACACTTAGGAAGTTACAGAGGAGAAATAAAAGATACAAAGAAAATAAATCCTAATGAACATGTTTATATTCTTGGCAACCCCTTTTATGTTTCAGTTCCACGTTCTCTCAACGGAAACTGTTCTATGGAGTGATATAATAAATATGTGTATAGGTTAGGTACCATTCCTAACTGTACTCCACACGAATCCATTTAACTTTCTTTTTCTTTTTATCCCTAGCGATTTTCTTCAAGAAAACCATTTATGAAAGGGTGTCAGGAAAGAATCGCACAGGAAAAAATCTCACATGAAAAAATATCACGGCAAAAATCTCACAGGAAAAATATCAGAAGAAGATGCAGTATTCCTACAACAGTGTAGAAGAATAAGGAATGAACATTGTCGGGCTAGCGACCGAACTCAGCTGGCTTAAGTGATCACTTTACACTCGAGAAAATTTCGTCATTTCAGTTCACCCCGGCTGGGATTCGAGCCCAGACCTCCGTCTCGCATATTAGGGAGCTTAAGTGATCACTTTACACTCGAGAAAATTTCGCCATTTCAGTTCACCCCGGCTTGGATTCAAACCCAGACCTTCGTCTCGCATATTAGGGATAATAGGGAAGAAGTTATCTTGCGATAAATAACAAAACTTTTATTCAAAATTTATTAATGATTAATCTATCTATCTATCTATCTATACCCTCACGCCACATCCCTTGCAGGGTAGGCAGAGAGGACAGAGCGCCAGACAGCCCTATCCTTACACACACTCCTAGCTTCCGTCACATTCATGCAATTAGTCATACACGCTCTCCGATTCCTTTTACTCAAAACGCGTCCATCCTTGAGGATCTGGTCGACATGATCGGACCAGGTCAGTCTCGGACGGCCGCGCTTTCTCACCCCTCTTCGCTCATTCAGATATATCTTTTTTGTCATCCTGTCATCATTCATTCTCTCAACATGCCCAAACCATCTTAGTTTGTTTACTTTCATTCTTGTCACTACACCAGTCTTGCAGTCACTCATTTCCCTAATAACCTCATTCCTTATCTTATCTCTCAGCGTTTTCCCGCACATTCTTCTTAATGACCTCATTTCTACTGCATTCAACCCTGATTCATCCTTCTTCATCCACGTCCACGTCTCACTAGCATACATCAGGGTCGGCACCAAGACAGCATTGTGCACTAGCACTTTTGCTTTCATAGACACATTGCTACTACTAACAATCGGACCGAGCGCACCATTCGTCCTAGTACCGGCCAGCTTCCTTCTTTCAATGTCTCCATCACAGCGTCCATCTCTAGTAAACAAACTTCCCAAATATACATACTCATTCACTTGCTCCAGACAGTCATTACCAACCTTTATCACACAATTTGTCCTTATTTCCTCTCTTTCGAACACTAATACTTTCGTTTTATTTACATTCATTTTCATACCATTCATATCGCAGCTTTCGTACACACAGGATACTATCCGTTGTAACTCACATTCATCATCAGCCATCAACACTAAATCATCTGCAAACATTAACGCACATACTTTCACTCCATTTAGGTCCACACCAACATTCAGCTCATTCAGAGGACGCATGCAGTAGTCGAAGAACAGGTTGAACAACCAAGGCGACATGACGCAACCCTGTTTAACCCCTTTTGTGAGAGTGAACCACTGCGACAACGCAGCATTCACCCTGACACAAGCAGAGCTCTCCGTATATAGAGACGCGATTGCGCCAATCAGTCGGTCGCTCACCCCATATTCCGACAGTACACGCCACAGTCTTTCTCGGTCCACACGATCGTATGCCTTCTCCAGATCCACGAACGCGCAGAAGAGCCTCTGGTGTTTAGCCAGAAGCTTCTCCACGACCATCCGTAGGGAGAAGATCTGATCGGTGCACCCCCTGCCACTCATGAAAGCACCCTGCACATCCCATACTTTACTTTCAGTCACTTTTCTTACTCTTTCAATCAATACCTTTCCATACAGTTTGCCCACAGAGCTCAGCAAACTGATAGCCCGATAACTGCCGCATTCCAACCTTGAGCCTTTCCCCTTGTACAAAGGGCAGATGACTGCCCTCCTCCAATCCTCAGGAGTGCAGCCACTCTCCCAGCACAAGTTGAAGAGCCTCAGGCACCACTCGAGAATCTTCGGGCCACCTTGCTTGATGAACTCTATGGCCACACAGTCATGTCCCGCAGCTTTACCATTCTTTGCTTTTTTCAATGCAAGCACAACTTCATTCATACGTATTTCCTCGTCCTCAGCAATATTTACATTCATACTATCTGCTACATTCGTCTGGTTTGTACTAGTACCACTTTCATACAATTCTTCGAAGTATTCTTTCCATCTTTCAACAACTTCTTCTCCATTATTAATAAGCCACCATAATTGATATTGTATAGTTAAATTTAATGATCCATCAAATCGCTATAAAAATATATTAATATGTCAACCAAATTGTATAATAGTTAAATAAAAATAAAATTGTGTTATTCTTGTGATATTTTTGCATATAAGATTTCTTCGATGTGATATTCTTTCCATGTGAGATTTTTCCCGTGTTATTTTTCCATGTGTGATTTCATCACGTAACATTATATAAGGGTAGTAGTGTAATAATTAAATTGGTCCCGTTTCCCGATACAATTGACCCGAATTTCGGTGAAATTTTTCCCTCGCATTATTAGGCCGACACGTTCACCTCAGAATGTGAGCTACTCACTGAATGATGTATTACTGGCTTAAAAGAGGCAATCTGTGTTGCCAAAAGAGAAAAAAAGAAATTGAATAAGTCCTTTTTTTCCCTTCAAATCAGGCCTTTTTGAAAAAACATAATAATACTTATTTATACTAACGAGTTCGTACTGTATTATGAAAAAAAAAACTTAAAAAATGAGGTATTTTTTTGTGTTATTTAGTCAACTTACGTACATTGTGAAATATTTCGTTCAAGTCTGTGACTTTGGGAACCAACCAAAATAACTGAGTTTTAAATTTATTTTACTACGAAGTAACTGAAAAAATAACGTTATAAGTATTTTAATTAGTTTGCACTTAACTTTAAGTTACAAAATTGGACCCGTTGTAGATATTTTGTTATAGTTGCTGGGAAGGCAGAGAGGACCGAATGACGGACTGCTTTATCCTTACCTTACACACACCCCTTGCTTCCGTCACATTCATGCAGTTTGTCATAAGCTTAAAACGTTATCTACAAGTGTGTGGTATTTCTACGAATCAACGATATTATTTACAGCTATTTAATGTATCCAATTTTTTTTAACAAAACATATCTTGAACTCGAATTTTATCTAATTTCTAGACTACCTAGAGCTCTGAAACATTCACTAATTGTGTAAACTAGATGACATTACGATTCTGTACCACACTGGATCAGCCTTTTCCAGAGATTGAAAATATGTAAAGCATAATAATCTTGTAGTCTTTCACAGCGTGATGAATCCATATCTTCGTTGTTGATTCTTCGGGTTTCCTTACTGCGTGTAGAGTGGTTGAAGATGGCAGTATGAAATTCAGGGTGAAGATGGCAGTACTATCGCTGCCGAAAGCTCGGTTATTCAGCCACTCTACACGCAGTAAGGAAACTCGAAGAACCAACAACGATGACAAAGATGTAAGGCGTTTGAGGGTTCCAAGGGTCTTGAAGAGTCATGTGTGGTACGAAAGGGCTTAAAAAAGCAAAATTCAAATCAAAAGTCTGAGTCCAGCTCAATAAGGTTACAAATACTATAGAAGCGCATCATATAGATTTTTTGTTTACAATTTTCTTGTTTACAGCTTAAGTGTTGACTGATTATAATTATTTGACAGCATATTTAAGATAACACAAAAGGAAAAACGTGTTAATCAATTATGCACTAAAGAGAGAAAGTAAAAAATCTAACACGAGATGAAAAAATAAACATGTTATTTGTGTAGTTAAAACATTCCTGCGATTCACTTAGTATACCTAATAATTAATGCTATGATAGTATTCTAATTATTAACAAAACATACTTATTAATCTAACTAGTATTTCAAATCCTGCTAGACGACCTGCTAAAAACGTTTTACTGTGATTGCAGATTGCTGTTTTACTGTGATTGATTTGAAATCACGTCACTTTTTGTATCAAGGATTTTTTTATTTTTGTATGGATTATAGTTGCTGTTGTATCATAAGATATGTATAGGAGCATTATTATGTCTGACAGATTAGGTACAATTTTTGGCGCTGTGTGACTAATATATCTTCTACCCTTTCATGATTAATATTTTTTTAAAGTAAATCTTCTAAAACAACAAACATTCTTCAACACGACACACGGAAAATAAGAGTTTTGTTGTATAGATAGGCGTAAGATGTATCTGCTTTTCTTTAATGTCAAATAAATCATTCCACATTTTTGATGTGTCAATAGAAAGGCTACGTAGGAGTTTAAGTTATAATCTGTTGTTTATAATATTAAGTAGGTGATCTGTATTGTACCAGTATCTACAGCAGTGAACATTGTTGAACACCCACTAGATTCTAAGGTTAATGGAGCATAAGTGAAAATTTACGCTCAATCAAGTTTCCTAGTTAGATGATTCTAGTCCACAACTATTTGATCGGAATAATTGCAGATACTTTGAATCGAGTGTCATTGTTTTTTTTTCTATTCACCTTACGGCCCCTACAGTAGTGTGCAATAGTACAAAAAATCATGTCATTTATCTCTTATTTAAACTTAGAATAACTCAGGATTAGCTGGGCAGAGATCGCAGCACTGCAATGGGTCGCCTTAGTAAACAAACATTTTGGCAACTATTACGTGTTGTGTTAAACTTCCTGGAGCCTGAGTTAAACATGAAAAATGCTGGAAATGGTGATTACGTGTAATTCGTTAACGTAACACGCTAACGTTTCGAGCATTTTCCAGCCCTTGAACTTTGTTTACTTAAAATGCAAATACTGTAAAAGAATACTGTAAAAATAATATAGCACTTTTTATATCTGATCCCTTTTTTACACAAAAAGCAAGCCCAAATCGTTTTTTTTTTTTCATTCTTATTTTGCGCTTACGCACTCTCATACAAAATTTGAAACGATTGAAGCGATAAGACAACGGTTTTTGCTCAGTGCATATTGTCCCTTCCTTCAAGCCCTTGGCCTCCAAGCCCGGAAACACACAATCTAATATATGATGACTCTGGCCGTGAAAGCCTCCGCACAGTTTTATTTTAATTCATTTATTTATTTATTTATGTAGAATATATTTACATACGAAGTACTAGACATCATACCACATGGCTATTTACCTAACTGAACATGAGCCCGCACCAAGGTAGATTAATTTTTATTACAAAATCGCTTATTTACTAATAACACATATTGCGTAATGTTATTACTTTTTATTATATTCCCAAATCGCCTGAAATGTAACTACGAGTACATACCTGCTTTAATCCAATAATTCCCAGTGTTGCCATGTATTGGTAGAGTAAACCTAAGCCACCTACCCCGCTACCCGCTACCCACAACATTAATTTCAGAAGAAACTTTCTGACGAATTTCATCAAAAATGTTTGAATTCTTAACTCCCTCTGTTTTTGGTTTGGTATACAATCCCTCCTCATATTATTATACTCAAAAATAATCAGAAAAAACTTGGAAAACTTGAGGGAAAATTGTACATTTCTTATTGAGAGACCATGTCGACCGACACCAGACTTGCAAAGATCGTCAAGTCTGAAAACCCCACCGGAAGAAGATTACCCGGAAGGCCGCCGAAGAGATAGAATGACACCTGGACCTCCTCATCCCAGGACAACCCGCCGTCATAAACAGGCCAGATGACCTATTATAAGAGGTAAAAGAAGATGAAGAAGATTTTTTACAATAAGTCCGTATTAACTTTAAAAGGGCATTCGCTTCGACTACAAAAAGTTTAAAAAATATTTGTTTAATAAGTTTTAAAGTATTTGGGTTTATTTATGTAAGCACAGATTCTTTAAAAAAGATACAAAGTGTATATAGGTACAATACCCGTAATTATAATTATTGTCTGCCTGATGGAAAGTCCATCCTTCGCTGCATATCTGCTGCAATAACTACTTGTTCATCAACTACGACATGTAGGAAATCAGATGTTCTCACATAAGATAAATTGTGAAATTCAGAAAAATCGGTTGTGAGAGAGTGAAAAAGTGACCAGGTAGTGTATTCCTTCCACCTACTCTCTCGACCATTTGAAATTTCTTCCTTCTACTTCTGCCTACACTGAATTATGTTTACAAAGTAAAGTAATTGAAATTTAGATACGTCACAGATGCTGAATAATCCACCCTCTGAATACAGCTTCTCAAATTTAAATGTCGTAATACTATATTACATTATACGAAAAAAATGACAGTAAATTAAAAATAATAATAATAGAGCCAAAATGCTGTCTCATTAAAAGTGCTGCAATGCGATTCACCACTCATTCCGTTTATTTTTCGAGTTCCGTTCCGTTCCGTTTTCACGAGGAAAGTTAATTATATTTGTAAATTGGTTCATTGTTTTCAATACAAGAGATTTAAAGTTAAACAGCATTTCAAAAAGTTTATTAATTTGTTTAACCACCCATTATCATAATGGGTATTGGAAAAGGCAGTAAGTGGCCGTGTGGCTACATCGATAAGATCCACAAAATGACCACAAACAACATCATAATAAGATAATGACTGAATTTATTTTATAGCAGTTTTGAAAACATCGCCACAACAGAACGATATCGTCTTTCATTTGAAATGACACCACAAAAGTTTTGTTATCAAAAAGTTGCGATATTTCACGCCCGTTTCTTATCTTCGAAGTGTTGGTATAAATAATATTATGGAACTTATGATTTATCGCTATAATTTTATTTTTTCGCAAAGCAAAATACCTAAATAATAATATATCAAAAATACATATTGTGTACAAATAAGATCTTCCGCCTTTTTTTGAAAGATTTATGTCTGAATATTTCGAACCTAAGAAACGTGGATTCTAACTGAATGTATAATTCGATACTCGTAATATATCTCACATATCTCTACAATACATTTGAATATCATGGTTATGTGATAAACCACATTGGACGAAATCGCAATCGTTTAAAATCAAATAGATAATAGAAATGAAACAAGTAAAAATACATAAAAATGCAGAAATCGGTAAATGCAACATTGTGAGAAGATATTGATATTGGCGACCGAGAACCGGCTATAGAAATCCAAGCAGACCACAGGCGAGATGGTCTGACGACATCAAGAAGGTGGCAGGACAGCAGTGGCACAGACTGGCGATGGATAGGGGAATGTGGAAGTCGGAGAGGGAGACCTATGTTCAACCCAGCGCGAGAGAAGGCTGATGATGATTGATATTTCAGGCACAATGCTTTTATTTTAGGCACCACGCTGAGCCTACTCTTTTGATATTCGCGATATCTAATATCTATATAGGTGAATGTTTCACAGTATTAGGCTGATGAGTTTGTATATCAATCTATCTATACCCTCACGCCACGTCCCTTGCAGGGTAGGCAGAGAGGACAGAGCACCAGACAGTCCTATCCTTACGCACACTCCTAGCTTCCGTCACATTCATACAATTTGTCATACACGCTCTCCAATTCCTTTTACTCAAAACGCGCTCATCCTTGAGGATCTGTTCGACATATTAATCATGAATAATACGTAGACTCCTCTGGCTGACAATACTGAAAAGTGTGTTGACAAGTCCTGCTTGCGTGTCATTATTATTTTGTTTAATTTGCTTAAAAATGATGTAATATAAAACGAGTGTGATTTTTAATATTCATGCGATTCCATCCTAACGCGGGATACCATGACGTATTATAATGTATAGAGATTTGAGTGTTAATGGTATTTTTATTGTGTCATACATAACATTCCATCAAGGAATAAATTTTATTTCCTCATGTCATGCAAAGCTATTAAGGCGGTACACGCTCATGAATTTGTACTCTCGTATTTATGTATATCTTTCAGTAGTTAAATGTACCCATATATAAATCATATAAATTTCCTGTGATCTGCATACCTCTAAATCATAGTAGGGACCAAACCGACACTAAATTGTGCCATGATTATCAGTTCTAGATAGACCGCCCTAGAGGCCCCTACAGTCCTACACACTAGGCTAGTAGTTCAGTTAAGTAGGTAGAGAATTAGTAACAGTACCAGATATATACACTCATATAGAAACTAAGTCTTCTTCTTCTTATCGTGTCGGTCAGCACTCATTAGATTCCCCTCCGCTCCCAGAAAGCCACAACATCTCCTGCGTCATCGTCCAGGGGGGAGCGATCTGCGAGGCTCTCCTATGTGCATCGGCCAGGAGTCATTGGGCAGGCCAGGAGGTGCTCAGTGTCCTGCAGCTGCCCGCAGTCGCACGTCGCGTCCTCAGCTATTGCCCATCTCTGGAGGTTCTTCCTAGTGCGGCCGACCCCGGATCTGATCCTGTTGAGAGTTTTCCACGCTGGGCAGTGTAGAAACTTAGTGTATATCTGGCATTGTTACTAATTCGCTACCTACTCGACTAAACTACTAGACTAGTGTGTAGGGGCCCTAAGCACTGTGCCGTTCACACAGGGCGAGTGAACCTTTTGATAATAGTGCATATAAAATTCTAGGAGGTTTACTTGTCAATCTTGTCATTAGGGAGCATTCTTCATAATTTGTATACTTCTGCAAATTGAAAATCTACCTTAAGTTTGTAGAAAGCACTAGGATACATTCCACAAACTGAAATATTTTTGTTTTTACACTGATATATGTATTTACATTAATAATTCACAGAGCGACTACTAATGGATGAATGTGTATACAAAAATCATTTTACATACTCAAAACATTGTATGAGCGAAAATTGCGAGAAAAGAAAATATCAGGGGACAAAGCTAAATAAAAGTGTGCAAACTTTCGCGAAATGACTGATTTAGTAAAATGATACTGCGATACTTGGAATAATGTGATCAGGCCGAATAGTTTGGCCGAATATTCGGCCATGCTACTGGCCGAACATTCGGTTTGAGGCCGAATACACAATTTTTTTACGCGGAGGCATGACTTTGCCAACACACTTCTCAGTATTATCAGCCAGAAGAGTCTACATATGTATTATCATTCATGATTCACATATAAACTCATCAGCCTAATACTGGGAAAAATTCACCTATCCAGATATCACGGATATCACAGGATTAGGCTCAATGCGGGGCCTAAAATACAAGCATTGTGCCTGAAATGTCAGTATATATTTATTCATTACAACACTAATAATAAAGAATATATTATTCCATTCGTATGGGAGAGTAGGTAGATGATACATATTAATTTGACTAACAGTTATGTATGGGACGTATATAATGTACCTATACATCCTCCGCATACTATTAACTGTCATAATAAAATTAGTTCCACGCGTGTTTGCTATGCACCTACCTACATAGTACATAGTATTACACCTATATTCTCCTAGTAAGACCTAGTACCTAATCACTAGAGACCGGATTATATGCATTTGCATATTTTGTCAATTTCTTTCAAGATTTTGCATATTTCAACCAAAATGTACTGAAAATGCATATTGGGGTATATTTTCTTAAATTTAAACCGTATTTGTAAAATATAAATGTTCGAAAACACAAAAATGTTGTTGTCTTTTAAAAAAAGTTTAAAAAAAATGGCCTAATCTCAAATTAAAAAAAATATATTTTTTATGACTTCTCATCGTAGAACTGTTTTTCGCGGTCTTCCAAACGATGCCAAACATAAATTAAATAAAAATTAAGTTAAATAAAATCTTTAAAAAGCGGTAATCTGTAGTGTTTATCTTGCATATCTTGGTACTTTTTGGTGGTTTTGTTGCATATTTCGAGCATTTATGTTGCATATTTCGAGCATTTATGTTGCATATGATCCGGTCTGTACCAATCACCAACCAAGCCACCGGTAATGAAGAGTTATGTTATGATCGATTAGTATTAGTTATTAGTAGCTATAGGATATACCATACACCTAATCATATGTAACTAGTTCCATGTTGTAATGTTAGTATAATACTCGTAAAAGGTATCCTGCGAGACACACCTATACTGTGTAAGAACAGTAAACATTTTATGATGTTAACTAACTTCATTGGTGTTAGGTAACTAACTGATGCATTATATGAGTATGTTGGTGAAATATACTGGTATGGTAAGATGGTAACTGAAAATCATGCAAGATTACTCAGCTAATACTAAAGATATCATTGGTTTTAAATCATCCGTAGGCCTTTTTTAAGGCACTTGGAATCGTCGGGTTTACATTTGAACAAAATTTATACATTGCAAACTTATAAACTGGAAAGTTATAAACAGTTAAAGCAAAAAAAAAGAATGGAGACAATAATTACATGGTGACAAACCAGAATTATAAAAAAGGTGTGGATCATCCTAAGATTTGAAAACATCGACTAATAAGATTATGCTTGAGTGACTCGAGTGGTTACAAATTTGATTTATGTAAATTTTCTCCATAAAAAATAATTCCAAAGTCACTTCTGAAAACTGAAACTTGAGATTATTTCTGTAGTTTGTTAGATATAATGCTGTAATTTGGTTGATAAAATGTGTAAGCTAAGACACAGTAACTCTAGCGGATATTTTTTTTAATATTCAGTCTCAAAGGAAAAATGAAAAAAATAAATATTTAGCTTAAAAATCCACAAAATTTGACTTTTTAGTTCGCGACTAGTATTCGAAGGTTTGCACACATATCTTCAAGCGATTTTGAATAAAGTCGCGAACTAAAAAGTCAAATTTTGTGGATTTTAAGCTTAATATTTAGTTTTTTCATTTTTCCTTTAAAATGGATTTTCACGATGTACCAACGGTCGAAAAGATCGTGATTATATTCAGACTCCTTTTTAAACAAAAAACAAAATCGATTTTGTCGCTTATGTTATTCACTTTCATAAAAGTACGGCATATAATACTGTTTTATTGCCTTTTAATTCACTGGTATTGTGCCCACGCGTGTACAGATACCAACGCAATGCCCACAAATGCCAGATAAGTATTGGAATAAGACTAATTTAATAATATCGTGATAATTTCAACGTCAATACATTCTGTATCTAATGAAATTAATGAGTACGCATACCAACATTTAAAAAAATCTAAAAACGGGAGACTATAGATCTCGACAACCGTTACTAAATATGCTTTGGAAAAAAATAGGGCAGATGCATTGAAACTTTATCTAGGGAATAACCGTAAAAGATTTGTTATATCTTGTATAGATTTCTGAAACAAAAAATTGAGAAAAACACCTATGATATTTTTTCCGAAAATCAGAAACTCGTTTCCCGAAAGACGCGGAGAGATTTTTTTTGTACTTTTTTTTTTGATAATATGCCTTAAAATCTAGACTGTAAAAGTTTTTTGTTTGAAGCGAAATTAACCCCAAAAAATGGAAAAAACCATATTTTTACCATTTTGAACCTTAATGCCGTCGTGGGAAATGACCGTGATGTCATAGTTTGGTCTGAGATAATTTCAACGTCAGTACATTCTATATCTAATGAAATTAATATGGCTACCTTTTGATTACTCTGTGAAATTCGCTGGTATATTGAATAAGGGACCATGCGCATAATTAATGAATCACTCGCTGACGCGGTCGCCGGTTACCCACTCTGGAAACCACCGCAACCGCTAGAAGGTGGGAGGTGAAGTACCCTTACGTTTGTATCATAAATATTAGAAATTGCAATGTCACATTGAGTGAAGATTTCAGTCGTGAATCTTACTGAATTTCTTATAGAAAATACATTTTAAATTAGATTTGACTAGCTTTTCGTATTACTTTTAATTAGCATTGCTAGTTTTTGTAGACGTCTTTTTATTGATGTAATTATTTTACATAAAAAAAACTTCTAAATTTTTTGTCTTTACGGTCACGTGAAAATGCTGTAAAAATGTGGAAAAACATTGAGAGATAGGATAAGAAACGAAGTGATTAGAGAGTTGAGTGAATGCAAAAAGTATGTTGTGACTAAAATGAAAGTGAACACGTTGAGATGGTTAGGATATGTGGAGAGAATGGACGATGAAAGGATAACAAGGAAAATTTACCTGGGTAAAAGAAGAGGTCTAAGGAAACACGGCCGTCCAAGAAACACATGGCTGAACCATGTTGACCTGATACTCAAGGACTGACATGTTTTTTTTAAGTAAAAGTAATCGTAGAATGTGTATGAGGAATTGCATGAATGTGACGGAAGCCCGAAGTGTGTGTAAGGATAGGAAAGTCTAGTAATCTGTTCTCTCTGCCTACCCCGCAAGGGAGGTGGCGTGAGGGTATAGTATAGTATAACATACCTTATATAATAATTAACAATGATTTCTGAATAAATGATGACTTCATTTTCATAAGGAGAAAATAATTATAAGAGAACATTTAAGTGCATAATAAACCTTCATGATACATACTAAATAACGAAAGCATTATAATAATAATAAAGAAAGTGTGTAAAGGGAGGGAGTCCTCAGTACTTACTTGGGGTTATGTGCCACAATAACCTTAAATTATAAAACAACACAGTAATAAAATATTAATGTGGTATACGAGTATATCTAACATAAGAGACATTTTATCTTTATGCCTACATTTTATGAAGTCATTATCACTTTAAATAATGAGATTTTAAATCTCTATCCTCCAGTACCAATCTAGATTTAACATCATTAAAAATGTTATATGAATTAATTAGTTATAATAACGAATGTTCTATTCTATTATTCTTTACGGCTATCCACTCGTCTGCGAGTGATCTCAGCCAGCTTACAAGTTGGAGTGGTATTATGTTAAAAAAAGAACAAATATGAAGCAAAAGGCGCACATAATATGCAAAAAGTCAAACTGCAATATAAAATTAGACATTAATGATTTGCAACTCATCGAGGTTTATCCATTCTTATTGTTTTTGTGAAAAACCTAGTTACTAATTTGTCTCTTTGTCACTTCCATACCTACAAGAAAAAGTTGAAGTCTTGAAAGAACGATTTTTACTTATTGCAGTCCATTTTTTTTTCAGAAGTCCCACGGAGCAAATTTGGTTTAGTGTTGCTTGATATGATAACAAGAGACGGTTAAATTTTTTCTCTACCTTCAAATTATATTTCAGAACTGTTGTTTCAAAAAACTAGTCAGTTTTTGGATTGTTAGAATAAACTGGCAACTTTGTTTTTAACTTGTGAGAATATTTTGGTCCTTTGACAGCTCTTATGACAAAGTTCGACAATCAGGGCTACCAATAATACAATCTTGAACTCCACTTGCAGCCAACCTCCGCCGGCTGCCAAGATATAGAAAACCCACTGTGAGTACAACACTGTCAAAATCGGCAGATTTTTATATCTCTCCCTTCACCAACTGTCAACAATCAATCATAATTGTTAATAGTGTTAAATAACACCTTCTACACCCATTAAATATTACAATAATACTGCGTATTAATCTTTTAATCACACACACTGGGCATTCAGCCCCAATTTCGTAACTTTTTCAACTTAAATAAGTGTTTGAAATTGATTTTCCTATGAGATATTGAAAAAAGAACGTCCTATTTAAGTAAGTTCTAAGAATGCACTTAATTACAGTTACAAAATTGATCCCAGGGGTTAGATCAATGTTTATTTATTTATCTTTTATTTATTTAATCTTTAAGTGCACAAGAAATACACATAAGCATAAAAAATGTACATAGTACAGATTATAAATCGTTGTTCACTAGGGCGAACTTATCGCAGTTCTGCGACCAGTCCAGTCAACCCCAAGTTTATTGAGTTTTATTGGTTTATTAAAATTTCAGTACTGTTTCTACATTAATTACTTTGAGTACTTGTAGTTGGTACAATCCAATTTATACTATTAAGCTCCAAGTAGTTGTGGAAAGCTCAAATTATTCCGGAAGGACTGCATTGCAGGGTTTAGTTGTTTATCATCGCGGTGTTATTAATAGGGAAAGGTTGGGAAGGCGTCACTGACTTTATAATAAGTACCACCTTCCAGTGGCGTAACTTTGGGCGGATGACACCAACAGAAGTAGTGATTAAATCACGCTTGATAATGGTGATATATTATCTTTTTTTTTTTTAATAGTTATATAAACAGATTTTTGACAGCGAAGGATGAACTTTCTATTAGGATTATGACCCACCATCACCTGGCTTTATACTTCAGCAACATTCACAATTCTTAAAATAATTTGCATCTTTTTCTCCGATAATGTTCGCCACCCATTCTGAAGGTCATGCTGCTCTCTGTTTCAGCTATCCGCATGTTTATATTATACAGCGTCATCCAAAAATATGGACCCTATTGTAAAAAGTTGCTTTAAACCATTCATGTTGATTTATTCTTTGATGTGATTCTTTCACTATGTGGTAACTGATAAATGTAAGTTATGTTGGATGCACACTGAAATCGGCCGCTCGGTCAGTATGTGCGTGCGCTATTGAATTATATTGTGCACCAAACAAAACTTAAATTCATCAGTTACCATACAGTGAAAGATTTACTTATTCGACATCAATGGTTGCAAAGTTATAACTTTTTAGAATAGGGTCCATCTTCTTCTACGACTCTGTATAGAACATGGTTCACTTATGGGAACAAATTACGTTTTTTAAGAAAATCCTCAAAGAATTGTACTTTTTCACTGTCTACCAACATTACAAAATGCGAGATCTTCATTTCCATTAGGTAGACATAATATCTTATTAGATTTTCTTATTATTTTCGTCGTCTCTAAGTAGTACTTTCGTGTTGTTATTATTGCTTGTTTTGTGTATCCCACTGTGCCAAAATAAAAGGGTTTGATCAAAGTACTTTATGTTGTTTTTGAAGACAAATAAAGTTTTCGTTTCTACTTAAGGGAATGAGTTGGCCTTCTCAGTCTTAGTAGAGAAGCCCGTATCGTTCCTACAAACTTGTACATTAGTTTAATTTATTAAATGAGTGCTGTGTAATGTAATGAATAATGATACAATGATATAGTAAGATTATAATGTGTAGTAAACAAAACCATTATACGAGTACTTGATATAAATGTATATTTGTTTACGAGTCATTGTACTCACACGTTAATTAAATTAACCAATGAACTGAAATGTACTAACGTATGTTTTATAATGCCTTGTATATGTCTACCATATTGATTTTATAATGTCAAGTACAGAATAATGATTAAAACGATCCAGGCAAAAGGCCGAATGCCAAAGGCCGCATAGATGAATAGAATAGCCAACAAGACCAATTAGCTTTAGCTCAGTGGTACAAGTGACCGAAAGTCAAAGAGCTGACAAGGCAAATGACCGACAAGGACAATAATGACAATAGGCCGAAATCCAAATAGCCCACAAAGACAAATGGACGAAACATACAATTGGTTTAAATTCACAAGGAACGACAAGAACCAATGGACGAAAAGTGCAAATTGCTTGACAAGACAAAAGCCCGAAATCCGAACGGTATAAGCCAAATTTACAAGCACAAATGGCTGACAAGTACCTAGTTTTCGCTATGCGTTAGTTTCTCATTTCATGTATGTTCTTTTCCACTTTATGTCTCTATTTCGAAGCACAGCGAGGCTATTCGGCCAATTAGGCGTCTCCATTTCAGGCTGTTTCGTGCAGTTTAAATCCAGAGATGCTCCCAAATAGAGACATAAAGGGGGAAAGAAGAACACAAATGTGATCAAGCATAAAATAATCTTGTAGGCTCTCGCAGCGTGATGAATCCATATCTTCGTTATTGGTTATTCGGGTTTCCTTACTGCCTGTAGAAAAAAACTCACAACTCAACACACAGCTGCTCACGCTGCGACAGTAAGACCCACACATCACAAAAACTACTCCATCGTGAAGATGGCAGTAGTATCGCTGCCGAAAGCGCGGTTATTCAGCCACTCTATACGCAGAAAGGAAACCCGAAGAACCAACAACGAAGATAGCAATTAAGCATGTTTTGAAAAATGCCTGTGCCGTGCAGGTATGCAAGCATGCTATAGTAATAATTATATGGCTAGCAAACTTTGCCAATATGATAGACAGACAACCAATATTATTTAGTAACAGATCTTATTAGATGCTGTGATGTGTGATTCTTGTCCACTTGCGGTGAAGATTTATATTAAGATGATTATGTAACCGTTATTTAGTAAAAAACAGCGCAAAAACCTAATGAAACTAACGGAAATAGCAAGGCAAAATATAGACAAAATGCTAGTAGATAACTTGCGGTTTGGTTTTTGTTTTTACTTATTTTATTATCTTTAATTCTCGTACAATGACTATCAGGTGTATAAAATGTTGTATTCTGTGTGATTTTTTGCCATTTTGCCACAAACACTTTAAAGTATCTAACATTTAATTGGTAATAAAGGTTTTATCTATCAGTATGAAAAAGTATGTACGTATTCCATTCTTTAAGGGGGGCAGCTGCCCCCCCCCTCTCCAGTTGGTTGGAGACCGCCGCTCAATCTGCCGCCCAACCCTGCTCCATTATAGGGCTCCACGTGCAAGAAAACTTACTGACTGTCGGACACTTCTTGCATAAGTTTTCTTGCAGGTGAAAACCTGGCCTAAGAGAATTTTGCTTGAAAGATATATTTCGTACATTGAGTACTCTCATTTGGTTTACGAAATCTCCTCCCATTGTTACAGCATTTAGTTGAATTAATTTGTATGCACGCTGAGTGCGTGGGCTTATCATACTTGCACGACGCGCTCACAGATACTGGATTTTCTGTTGGATTTTCATTGTTCACTGACATGACATGTGAGGTGACATGGGAGGTCAACCGAATACCCAAATAATTATATCAGTTTGTTCTTTTGTATACTTAGGCAATAGATTTCGTATTCTCGTGTGGGTTTACTTTCCTACACAATTTCTACATCTTTATTAATGTACTAGCTATGTAACCCGTAGCTGTATGAAAAATGACGTAATTTTCGGGGTAGGCAGAGAGAACAGATCACCAGACCCTAAACTTAAACGTATAATTTACTACCGTAAAAGATTTTTTATATCTTGCATGGATTCTAAGAAAAATATTTTACAAAACACCTAGACAAAGACAGAAACTCGTTTCTTGAAAGTCGAGGAGATTTTTTTTTGTATTGATAATATGAATTAAAACCTAGGAAATGACCGTAAAAGTTTTTGGATTGAAGCGAAATTAACCCCAATAAATGGAAAAAACGCTATTTTAACATTTTATCATGCGATTGTCAATGCGATTTTGAACCTTAATGCCGTGGTAAATGACCGTGACGTCATAGTTGGGTCGCAACTCATGAAAAACAATGTGTACAATAATATAATTATTTGATAATTATGGGATCCTCCTGCCTGTGACTGCAGAGAGCCAGTGCAATCCATATTGTCGAATACTGTACTTTGAGAGCATTTCTTGAACCATATGCAGATATCCACAATGCCACACCCAATGCCCTTGAATGGCTTGGAAGCTTGGATGTTGCTCTGTAGGGTACATGTCTCCTGTATGTAACAGATAGCATAATTCTCTTATGTTCTGACGTTGCCGCCCAACGGTGGCAGAAGCCATACGAAATAATATAATTATCTATCTATCTATCTATCACCTTACGCCACGACCCTTGCAGGGTAGGCAGAGAGGACAGAGCGCCAGACAGCCCTATCCTTGCACACACTCCTAGCCTCCGTCACATTCATGCAATTTGTCATACACGCTCTGCGATTCCTTTTACTCAAAACGCGTCCATACTCGAGGATCTGGTCGACATGATCGGACCAGGCCGCGTTTCCTCACCCCTCTTCGCTCACTCAAACATATCTTTTTTGTCATCCTGTCATCTTTCATTCTCTCAACATGCCCAAACTATCTTAGTTTATTCACTTTCATTCTTGTCACAACACCAGTCTTGCACGTACTCAATGTAATCAAATGATATAATTTTTTGATTACGTACAGTCAGTACAAATTATGAGATCAGTGTATATTTCCAATATTATGTGTATTACTACAAATTATATTGAATTAATTAATATATTGGGACATGTGTGTTCATGTCATATTAAATTTGACACTTTGAAATTGTGTATTCCAATTCCAAATAATTAGGGGGCCTTTTACGGGAGTGTGTCTATCCGCCTCCTTTTTTTGAACATCAATAATTGATGTTCAAAAAAAGGAGTATGTAGTGTACTCATCTTAAAATTCAAAATTAAGCATCTCGACCCAACCATGACGTTACGGTAATTTCACACTGCATTAGGGTTCAAAATCGCATGAACAATCGCATAAAATGGTAAAAATAGCGTTTTTTACATTTTTTGGGGTTAATTTCTCTTCAGTCAAAAAACTTTTACGGTTTTTGCTTAGATTTTAATGCATAGTACAAAAAAAAAATTGATTCGCGACTTTCGCAAAAAAAGATCAGAGGTGTTATTAATTTTTTTTTTGAGAAATCTATACAAGACATAAAAAATCTTTTACGGTTATTCCCTAGATGAATTAAAAAAAAAAACAAAAAAAGAAAGGTTCAATGTATATACTCTATTTTTTTCCAGAGCATGTTTAGTAAGGTTGTGGAGATCTAGGTCTCCGGTTTTTAGAATTTTTTGAAATGTCAATATGCCGACGATTATTTCGCCAAATGTTTCGATTGACCAGCCCTCTTCGAAAGGACCCAAAATTGTTTGTATTTAATGTTTATTTTAATTGAGACTGGTGGAAATGTCGCAAGGGGAATTTAGTTAGTAATTAAAACAAACTGTGTGATAATTATAAAATGTAATTATCCCAAACTGTAATTAACTTGTCCTTTTTATATTATTTCTTCTCCTTAATAAAGAAACTTTACATTAAGGGCTTGGCACCAGGAATGACGTCACACTCATTTCCCACGGCATTAAGGTTTAAAATCGCGCGAAGAATCGCATGATGAAATGGTAAAAAAATCGTTTTTTTTTCCATTTTTTAGGGTTAATTTTATCTATTATAAAACTTTTACGTTATTCCCCAAAAAATAATTTTACTTCCCCACTTTCGTGAAACGAGTTTCCGTCTTTCGGAAAAAAGTACAGATGTGTTTTTCACATTTTTTTAGAGAAATCTATACAAGATATAAAAAATCTTTTACGGTCATTCCCTAGATAAAGGTTTAATGCATCTACCCTATTTTGTTCCAAAGCATATTTATAGTAACGGTTGTCGAGATATAAGGTCTCCCGTTTTTAGAAATTTTTGAATTGTCGGTATGCATAGTCTTAATAAAGAAGCTTTACATTAATTAATGGATTTTTAAGTCTCTACTTAATTTTAAATAAGTTTGTTATATTTTAAGAGAATTTATTATGATGTAGTTTAATATATAGCTTTTTTATAGTTTTATTATGTAAATTAAATCGTTGAATACGTAATGAATAGTACAAAAAAGAGATTAGCGGATTTTTTTAATCGACCGAGTTGGACGGATTTTTAATTGGTGGGATCCCAGTAGGCCTGAAAAAGTTTTTCTCTGTATATTATGTAATATTTACTGGGGTTGGCTGGGAAAGATCGAACACCCACACACATCCTAAAGTTAGAACAAATAAGGTAGGCATATTGACGTTCCAAAAAAATTCAAAAAACGAGAGCCTGATCGACATCCTTACTTAATATGCTTAGGAAAAAAATGGGGTAGATACATTGAATCTTTATCTAGGGAATGACTGTAAAATATTTGTTATATTTTGTACAGATTTCTCTCAAGAATAATTAAAAAAAACAGCTCTGATATTTTGTCCGTAAGAAAGAAACTCGTTTCCCAAAAGCAGCAGAGAATGTTTTTTTTGTATTGATAAAGTGTACCGACCGTTTTTTTGAATGAAGCGAAATCAACTCCAAAAAAAAAACACTATTGATTACATTTTATCATGCGATTTTGAACCTTAACGCCTCGGGAAATGAACGTGACGTCATAGTTAAATAATATTTTAGTTATATTGTTTTTTTTTTCTCTAAAAGTTAACCTTATCTCTAACATTTGAAGTGTAAAAGTAGTCCGTTGACAGATTTGAAACTACACATTGACAACACGATAAATTAGCATGGAGACTCCGAAGTCCCTCGGGGAGATAAAAGCGGAGTTTGTTCGATCTAACGTAAATCTCTAAAACTATCGTTTATTTATATCTACGTAGGAGCAAAGTATACCCAGAGGTTGTTTGAAAGAGTTTTCAAGGAAACATAATGTTTTTATACCGTACTTACCATCAAGACATTGTGTATGTCTCATACCTACTTTAGTCCTTTTTCTTGTTATTAAATAGGTTGGCTTTTTTTTACTTCAAGGACGTTTTGTAATCTTTACAAAAAGACAATACCTACTTTTTTCAATTATCGCATAAAGTTCATATTCGTGAAATGAAAATGGAAAACGCAAATAAAAAAAATGATAATCTGAGTTCTACTCGTGAAGCACTTTTAGAGGTGACCAAATTCGGCGGTATACGATAATTGTATCCTCTCGATCACTCGGTATCTGCCGATGGTTTGAGCTGACAAAATCTGACTTTCTATATGAATTTCTTTTTCAATGCCCTTTCAAACGAAACCACACAGACCCCATAGAACCCTTGGATCCCCTCAAACGCTTCAATTTATTTTATCTCTTGAGAAAATTTATACGTCGTGGTACAAAATCGTGACCACATCTTGTCTACGCGTTTGGTTAACATTTTCAGACCTTTAACTATAGTCTGAAAATTACTTAAAATTTTATTTCAAGATTTGGAGACAACAACGACATCAACAGTGGCGGATCCAAGATACAATTTGGGGGGAGGGGGGCTGAATGTCGTCACATGGTTAAAAGTACTGTCACTCAACGTTTTGGGGGGGGGGGCTAAGGGGCTGAAACCCCTAGATTTGTTGTAAATAAAGTACTGTCACTCATGGTTTCACTGGATCCGCTAGTGAACACCAAGTTAAGTTAAAAATGTAGATATTTTTACATCTTTGTTGTTAAAAAAGTATATAATTTTTCATTGTTTATCTTGAGCTAGCGAGAGTTTACTGTTTTATCTTATCAGATGTCATAAATTGCATATTCTTTTAAGTTTATTAGGATTTTCATTTATGCACGTTATCATCTACCCTGTGGTAAGATAATGTTGTACGGTCTGGCTGTTAACCTTCCCCTTACTAAATTGCCTTTGTTTGGAGAGTGGATGAAAAATGCGGGTAATTTTCACTTGCTTATCCTGTAGGACAACCTATTCGCCACAATTTATATCATGTTGATCCAGTCTGGGACACACTGAGTTATATCCTGTGCTATCTCTCCTATCTCTCTATGCTCTCTGTGTTTTCCAGACAGACGCCAATATTATTCACAGAGGCCTGCACACTGTGCACATTTCAAACCACCAGAGATGCATTTTAGTGAATTACGTTTAGTGAATGTGTTTTTGATAATTATATTAGTAGTATTAAGTAACGATTATTTATGTACAGGATGATTGGTTCCGTATCAAATATTTATAGAGGTGATAAAGGGTGTTATAAAAAGTAGAGTTACCAACATACCAATTCTTAGTAACGAAATTAAAGTATTAAAATTGTAATTTCTATTTTTTTTTTGTTCTAAAATTCGATAGTATATTTTTTTGATAATAACTAAATTTAGTAGTGTTTTTTTCTCCTAAAGAGGAAACATCTAACCGACTGCGCACAAGAACGCTGCACCATTTATAAAAAAAAGCTTTAGTTCTCTAAGAGCTCAATATTTTTTTGTCTTATCAAACGAATATGGCTTAATCCAAAGCTTACGTCGTGAAGTCGAGTAAGTCGGAATCGGGGATCGAACCCGCGTCGACCTGATTAACAGTCGCTCGTATTACCAGCCCAGCTCCCTAAGAATATATTTATAAATTCTTCATTAAAAATTAGTGTGAATGCCTACTTAAAAAAATAATAAGTGGTCGATTATAAGTAGGTAGTAGCAACGGCTTGATGATTTGGATGTTGCTCTCTAGTGTCTCCTGGATGTAACAGCAAAAAATCTTCGATTCTCTTATCTTCTGACAACGCCATCTTTCGGTGGCTCATGCCAAACGATAATAATAATAATAGGTAGTAAATTAATAACAAATCAATTATTTTTCCACACATTATTATGTATGCTGTATATCATTTCGCTATCAAACCATCATTGAACTAAAAATAACCCAGAATAGTATTAATCACGCTTCTTTGTATAATGGAAAAAGTTTTCCCAATACTCTAGAATGCTTTCTTAATAATATTCCCACACAATTTTGGCTGGTTTTTGATTTTCTTTTTGTATCTCGACTTTGCCTGAAGTTTCTGACGTGTAATTAAGACGTGTTTTGCTGTAGATACATACCTTCATAGAGAGCTGTGTCAATAATGGTCAACAGCTAATCTTCAACAGTTGTTCTTATTTAACACGTCAATACTGTTGACATAACAGTATATTGTCTGCTAACGTTAATCAACGTATGTAAATATTCCAACCAAACGCACGACAAGAAAACTAAGCAAAATTCCCGCGCGTACTAGCCGGTCAACAATGATATTAATATCAACAGAAAAATGAACGACTAGGTACTGATGCTATTAATCTCGCGATGTCATTGGATACCGGTCAACAGGCGCGACTGGTCACCGGTTAACAGTAGCGAATATTGACCGGTTACCAATGACATCGCGAGATTCATTAGCATTACGCGCGAGACGTTAACGGGGAATCTTCCAAAATTGATCAGCAACGAGACGACCATTTAAACGTTAGCAGTTAACGATAACTATTAATCGAGGTTAACATTAGCATCTGTTAAAGTTTAACTTTAGTTAGCGTAAACGCCAACCACTACCTACATACGTATATTATTATTATAGATTAAGAAGAAAAAGTAATCAAGTTTTCCTTGAGAATTAATAATACTGTTATTGATTGTTCATAAATAATATCTAAGTTTTTGCTGTTGCGTTATATTCCAACTCGCACACACGTCATAATTATATTATACCCCCAGAGACATGGGAGGGTATATTTTTCCATATAGAAGAAATTATACCTATGATGGAACATGATTTTCACAACATATCTATTACATAATTGCATATAAGTTCCCCTATTTTTCATACAAAATATTCCCGTACCAATGTCTTCTTAATTTTCTTTAGCTATGTTCTGTCAATCGTAATAATTAATACAACATTCATATTTCTACGAGTTTTTCAGATAATGCTGAATCTTTCGTAATCTACATTCCTGAAAACATTGAGCAAACAAGAGTACATTGGTTTTAGCCTGGGATTCGAGTGCTAAAAATCACCTGTTACTTAATCGCAATGCGATTTAAAGTAAGGTTTACACATAGGATCATACATCGCCACAGAGTTACCTAGCACGGTACGCGACACTTAGGCGATGGACACATGGGCGATGGACACTTGGGCGCCATACACCTGGGCGACGCGACATATGAAGTGGCTACGGTCTAAACATATTCATCGCCCAGGTGACCATGTCCGGCCTAGAAAAATCTTGCCGGGTCACCCCTCTGGTCCCTCGAATACGTCCCTCCTACGCGGTTTTTCGCATTCTTTATGAATAGTAAGAAATTGAAGAAAGTGATCAATGACAAAAATAATCCTTACTAAATTATCTTCTTTTTTTTACATTCATTTTTTATAGGACTAGTAGCTTACCCGCAATAGTACGCATCAACTCCATTCGTGTCAAAAATTCTTATCTAATTTATATTTGAAATCCCTGTTCATTTAGAGTTCGTTTTGTTATGTATTGTTTCAGTTAGTTATTTAATTAAAATTGAAATGTTGTGATCGGTCCTTTATAATAGATGAGCGGTCGTTTTGTTATAACACCGATATTAATCTAACTCAGGGCTGTCCAAGCTGTCTTTCTGTGAGGCCCACCGCTAGTTTTTCCCATGAAATAAGGTTTGAAGTGATTATTTCATTTCCTGATAATTGTCTGTAACTTTTTATTTTACTTTTCTATTATTTTCTATTACTATTGCGTCTATTGAATAATAAATTGGTATTTCAAAAAAATATAAAAACGTTTTTGGGTTTAGGGAGTGAAAATGTGCCCAATTCTTGTGAGAGCACTTTCACATTCATAAAATAATTCAGGTGCGGCGGTAGCTTATAGATTAAGATATGCACATTTACGAGTACTTTATTTTCTTTGAAAAAGCAAATAAAATTCGTAATAAAGAATTTCTGTCTGCGGTCTTTGCGAGGGGAGCCCTTTCAGTAAACCTTGAGCCCTCCATTGAAATAAAAATTGCGATGACATAGGAGCTTGAGCTTCTGAAACATCTACAGGTGGAGGTGGATTTACCCTCAATGCGGTCTTTTCCTTATTATTTTTCTTCAATGCGGCCCTCCTGTCCCTTAAGGTTGGGTAGCCCTGATCTAACTAATCTAAATCATGGGTAATGGAAGTAATCTATAGAGTAATTGAATGCAGCTTGCTACGTCATTAATTCTATTAAAGTGTTTGTTTATATCACATGTTAATTATACCTAATGATAGTATGGTGAACATTATTCATGCTGTAATTGAAGAGACAGAGTATTAAAATGATTACATTATTTACCATAGTCGTCTGTTATTTATTTATTTACTCATTATTTACTGTGGATGTTCTTATAATTACCAGTTGAAATGATATTAAAATTATTTTGCAGAGAAAGTTGCAGTTGCACATTAGTGTCGAATCCATAGTTTTCGGTGTCGATGAGATGAATAGTGGGTGTGTGTCAGGCACGAAGCTACCTAAGAACACGATTCCCATCGAATTACCTTTTTGAAAAGAATATAGGTATAATAGTGTCTAATCTGACGCAACCCTATAAGAAATTTTAGTCTCGGCTTCCCTTCTGCAGAAATCCATTCTTCGCCACCGGTGTGTGTACACCGTAATAGGTTATTGAATTAACTCTTTTGATTTGTATTAAGTCCAATTTTATAAATAAGAGAGTTTATAATAAATTTTACTATAAAGTAATTATGAAAAGAACGTCTTATTTCAGTAAGTACGCACTCAGTTAGTTACAGAATTGGACTCAATACAACACTAATAGTAGGTAGTATGAAAATAATTTGATTAGGTACGTCAATAATCAAAGACACTAGTATATTGCACGAATGCTATACACAGTTTTAAAGCATTTAAATAGTTTCGAAAATCGATATTAATGCCGAATCCATAGTTTTCGGTATCGATGAGATGAATGTGTACATTGTAATATGGCATTGAATTAACTCTTTTGATTTGTATTGTTTTTTGTAACGATTTATATTCAGAGTGTGCATAATAAATAAAAAATACATACTTTTGATTTCCTTTTTAATAATGTATGGACCGTCCATAGATGAAGAATAAAATTGACAGTTATATAGGATATTTTATCTGTCCGATACGTTATTCTTCGACTTGTAATTCTATGGTAGATACTAGATGGATACATGGAAACATAAATCCTCGTCACGCATCAGGACACTTTGTTTCGAAGGGCATCTGTTGGTGTTTATGTAGATATTTATTTTGTATATTTCTTCACGTTTTAAGGGCAATGGTAACGGAAAAATATCGTCGGAAAAAAATAAGATTACTCAACTAATACTATAAGTGTCATCCTAAGACTAATACATGGATAAATGAGAATATTTTTTAGTGACTCTATTCAGAATTTAAATTTTTGTAAAATGTAGGTATGGCTAAAAATGATTGAAATTTGAGATTATTCCCCTGAAATTTGAGATTATTCCCGTGGTTTATAGTGCTGTAATTTGGTTGATAAAATGTCGCAATGATTCTAGTGGATTTTTTTTAAATATTCTGTCCCCTTTTTATACTATAAGTCAAAACAGCCGCTTATTTTATTCTTATTTTGCGCTTACACTCTCATACAAAATTTGGAGCGATATAATAGAACGATTTTTACTCTGAGCATATCGCCCCTTAACCCCACATCTTAACAACAACGGCTTTATCGATTCCATACTTTATGTCTCTGCGGAGCTCGTACTACGAAAAATATCGTAAAAATAAAAAATCCCGAACAAACTTGGCACGACCTTACTGTCTCAATTGCTCATAAAAAGGACATTTTATACTGTAGGGTTTTAACTTTTAACACGCGTTATTGACAACATTATACTGTAGTATAAAAATGTACTCTTGTAGCGATAATATTATACAATGTTTGTACTTATACTTTCTTGCATAGCTATTGTTTACATTCAGTATAATTTGAGTATTATGATATGCGGGTATCTTTGTAGTGAGATTTTATTCATTTTCATACTATAGTGTTAGTACATTTGTATAATGTAGTATTCCCACAACAGTGTAGAAGAATTAAGGATGAACATTGTCGGGCTTACGACCGACCTCGGCTGGCTTGAGTGATCACTTTATACTCGAGAAACATTCGCCATTTCAGTTCACCCCGGCTGGGATTCGTACCCAGACCTTCGTTTCGCATAGAAGGGATCATATCCACTACAGTCTACACCACGAGGAGCGACGGCTGTGTTGTCGAATTTCATGTATATCAAGTACCCATGTATTGTTGCATTTCTACGTGAAATGGCGAATGTTTCTTGAGTGTAAAGGGATCACTTAAGCCAGCCGAGGTCGGTCGTAAGCCCGACAATGTTCATCCTTAATTCTTCTACACTGTTGTGGGAATACTACATTGTATATACTACGGAATGTAGAGAAAATCCAACGCTTGTATGTATTATTTTTAATTTACAAGAATAAAATTTGTAAATTAAAAATAATACATTTGTATAGTTTGTAGTGCCAGTAAAGTACTTCATAAGCCCTGAAATCGGAATATCGTCATCTTCTTTCTCTTCTTATCAGCCCACTCCCGTCCACTCCTGGAAGAAGGCCTCCTCCATCTGCTTCCATACCGCTCTATATCGGGCTCTTTTGATCAAGTTGAAACCAGCGTACATGACTAGTGGTGGTCTTCCTACGCTCCTGGTAGTCGTTTTAGGTTTCCACGTTAATACCCTCTTCGACCACTTATCATCTGGATCTCTAGTATGTGACCTGCCCACCGCCGTTGAGAGATGCGATACGCTGGGCCTTGTCACACTTGTTCTTTACTGGGCCTTGTTACACTTGTTATATCTATTACACTTGTTATTTGCCGTATCGTATCGTTTCGTTTCTTACTCTGTTTCTAGTTAGTGCCGATTTTAAGATTTCGGCTTTTTAGGTGAAAATGTTTTAAACTCAGAGGAGATCTAGAGTGTGAAATAATTCCGCCCCTATCTGGTGCCTCCCAAAAGTCCTCATCATCATGACGTATCTTACATCACAGTCTGGTAGAAGATGGCGAAGAGTTTCCTCCTCACTTATGCAGAATCTGCAGGGGCTGGGTTCTACACAAACTTTAATAATTAGAGCTAATTAATTTAGCCTTGAAGTTCTTAGGTACTTGTATTACGGCACATCTCGAATACCTACATATACAACATAGCCCTACAAAATGACTGTACTTCCTATACACGTATACAGCTAAGATGTACTAGGTACAGTATCAGATTTCACATACAGCCAATTATAACAAATTGTTTTCATCCATCAATACACAGAATCCTTTATTATGAAGGTAATAATTAATCCCAACGTTTTCTATTTCCCTTGTTTTCTGCTCCTGGTCCTTTGTACTATTCCATTACATAATACTGGTACTATCCAAATCATGTAGGAATGTAACGCTGGCCCATTGGAAAATTTTGCAAGTTCTATGAATATGTATGTAAATCTAAAGCAGCGACGCCTTCATTGGTATCTAAAAAATTTTGTCGAAGACTTTTTATTAATGAATATTTGAAATTTAGAAGTGTAGGTCTGTACTGGTATAGACTTGACGGAAGGAATCTAAATGTGGTCAACCAGATCAGAGTAATAGTGGTTACACAAAAACAAATTTAACCAAGCCTCCGTGATTTTCACGGGTAGGTACCCACTAGTTAATAACATAATACAACATCATATAGCGGAATGTTTCTACCTAAGAGGGTGGAAAAATAATTACACTAATCAAATGGCTGTTCGGTGCAGTAAGTTCTGCCATAATATTTTGTAAGTTTGTTTGTAAAAAGCATTTCTGTGGAGGGCTTAAATGGATTATGGTTTCCCGGCAACTAGACAGACGTATTGGATCATTGCACCGACAGACCATAATAATTCCGCCTCACGGTCTCTACTGTGTTTTCAGTTCTACTTTAGATTACATAGTATGGAGTTACGTAGATATTATGTCATGGTCTGATCGCAAAATCGGCCAATTCACAATCCGACCGGCCATTAAATTTATTTATTTTGATAGTAATAGCATTACAATACAATACCTGAATTATCATAATAGTAATTGGAAACAAAATATAATATGTTTGCTTTTTTTTCAGACATGGTACACACACAAACAGCAACATATACATAGACAAGATAGCAAACACAGTACAAAAAAATATCATTACTGCCCTATTTAAGGTGGACACTGCCGCACTAGAGCATTATAAGTCAATTTATTTAATACAAATGTGTTTTTTTTTTGTGATGCATAGTAACTCATAAGCATAACCCTCATAAAAATTGTTACGTATATATGTCTTTTAATATTGCAAGTTAGATAACATCTAGAAGTTCTCAGTTTATTTGAACCTATGTATTCTTCTTCTTTAGAAATCCTATTAAAAACCATGTGGCCAAACCATTGTTAACAAATAGACCAACGTTTAGATACGTAAATACTATATCCCTTTCTAAGGAAATGCCAGACTATTTGGCCATACTATTATTAGCTGCGGGCGCTTCACGATTTAACCAATTTTACGACCGGACGACGACAGATATAATTATTACCTATAATATGTCATAGCGTGATAGCATTTCGTACGGTTGAATGGAAATGCCATCGAACTCGGAAACCTAATGGATATTTGGATTATATAATTAACAGTAATACTATATCGCAACATTAAACCTAATTCTTCACCCACTTCTATTTTTATCCTTCCTTTTTATAATAATAATGCGATTCCTTTAATTATTGTACGGGAATCGCTAAAAATATGATTTTTGGAAATTTCAGTGAGTTTTTGAAAAATATGTGACTTAAGGGCTTGGTACTAAGAATGACGTAACAGTCATTTTTCACGGCAATAAGGTTCAAAATCGCGTGAACAATCGCATGATAAAATGGTAAAAATAGCGTTTTTTCCATTTTTTGGGTTAATTTTGCTACTCTACTATCTCACGTTAGTTGTATTGTAGTACCTATTTGATCTTTTTAATTCTAATCTTCTTTCACCTTTTCTCTATAAATATTATATACATACATAGTTCTAATTACATCACATCGCATAATTGGAATAATACCTATTTTTATTAATTGTTTATTTTATAAAATTTTCGCCATTTTTCTCATTTTCAGATTCGGACTCAGCACCCCAAAAAACGTTAAGAATGAAATAAATCCTGACTACCCCACAACTTTCGATCGAGAAATGTAACTAGACTAGACTATTATATATTATTATTATTTTTTTTTTTTTATTTATTAACATAAAATACATTTACAATTTACAATTATTGAATAGATGGTAAGAATATGATTAAGCAATGATTTTGTTACTCCCTGGATATGAGTATATTACTCGTGTTCCGAGGAGGAGTTTGTTGTTTGTTTGTTTGTTGAATAAATAAAAAAGAAGAAGACTTTCGATTGACCACCACTCATCAACTAACCGTAATAAGAGCCTTAATTAGTGAAGTACCTTCCGTGTTGTTGTTTTTTTCTCGAGCTAATGTAGCACAAGAAGATTTAATTCTAGTATCGCGTGGTTCTAGTTTTTGCTCCTTTGTATAGTGATGTGCATGAATAGGAATTACCTATCGTTCATTGCCCCCATCGCGATGGTTGTATACCTATTCCATTGTTTTGTTGTTGTTTTTTGTTGCTTAATAATTATTATTGGATTGTATAAAGTATAAACGATTTTTGGATGAATAATATATATCGCATGGCGAATAAATGATCTATAAATAAATATGTACAGTGCATTTTCTATATCTTGGCAACTGGCGGACGTTAGCTGCAAGTTTGTATTGTTGGTAGCCCTGATTGTCGAACCTTGTCATGAGAGCTGTCAAGATCCGCGATATTCTTACTTTGTATATTTTATAAGCAACCTACGATGCCGAAAATATTACAGAGCGGCGCTAAAGAAATCATTTCAAAGGCAATGAGAGTTGGAAAAAGAAAAAAATACTTCGACAATCCCTTTAAAACGCCATCACAAGTTTGAAAAACAATGATGCCAGCTTATTCCAACAATCTAAAAATTGGCATTTTTTTAAACAACAGTTTGAAATATACTTTGAAAGTAGCGAAAAAATGTAACCATGTCTTATTACCACATCAAGTTTAAACCAAGTTCGCTCGGGCTTCCTTCCGTGAGACTTTTGAAAGAAAACGAGGTGTTGGGAAATTACTGAAATTTTAACAGTAGTTTTAGCAGTAGATACGTGTCCATATTTGTCGTGTAAGAAATAGTGACCCACTCTCTCCACACCTCTGTCTTTGGGGTCAGGACTTCTCTTTAGATTTGAATGTTTTGAATGATCTATCAAATAGTCATAATACTTACTCTACATATATTTCATCAATAAAAAAAACACGTCAGTAACATTGATTCCTTTGTTATTAAAATTTACCAAAATTTCTAGGGAAAACTATTTCCTTTATATGGCGACCATAGCGCCGTGTCTCGCTGACTTGTTTTTTTTTTGTGTATATTACGTAAAAAATAGATTGAATATTTTTGTTCAGTTTTCAATAGAAATACTCAATACTTACATTTCAATAGAAATATAGTTGTGTGTATTCAAAAGAAACCTGCAAGTTATTTTGAATATCATCTCATACCCACTCACTTCTCATAGATCCATTGTTAAATAATATCTGTGGGTTTTCGTAAAGAGGTATGTGATACAATACAGAGATAAAAAACGTAAGAGAGTTACTCGACGATGCTACCAACATAACAAAACTAATATTAGATCGGTGGGTGTCACTAAAAGAGAATTTTTCAGTATAAATATCTCGATAACCTCGCTAAATATGCTTTGAAAAAAATAGAGTAGATACATTGAACATTTATCGGCGGAATGCCTGCAAAAGATTTTTTATATCTTGTACAAATTTCTCAAAAAAAAAGTGAAAAACACATCTTATCTTTTTTCCGAAAGACAGAAACTCGTTTCCTGAAAGTCGCGGAGATAAATTTTACGTGTTGATAATATGCATTAAAATCTAGGGAATGACCGTAAAAGTTTTTTGATTGAAGCGAAATTAAACCCAACAAATGGGAAAAAACGTTTTTTTTATTTTTCTCATGCGATATTAAGCCTTAATGCCGCGAGAAATGACATTGATGTCATAGTTGGGTCCCGAGTGTTAATTGATTTTGAACGTTAAAGACACAGGGTTTTCGGGATATTCCTCCCTTTAAAATACAACATTGCGAAATCAATTCCGAGAATCGATCTCCGTCTATCTGTAAATTGTATTAAACCTACAAAAAGATTGAATTCGGATTAAGTCTCGAGAGGTCGGGTAGAAGATTATCTTGCTTTGGAAATATACAACCTTTCAGATCGCTTTAAATTCTATAAAATAATCATGTATTTTTATCATAAGCCCATCACTCCCCGTCCTTAAGATGTAAAACAATATAGGGACGTATCTAAATAATATTGATGGAAGAAATACCCACGTAAAAAGGAAATGATGGAGAGAGTCTGGCCTCATAATTCGAAGTCCCCGTGGAAAGAAAATATCTAGAGCAGCGTTTCCCAAACTGTCTGAGAAAATTGAGTGGGCCACGGCCCGCATAAATTTGATATTTTCTTCAGCTATTTATAATTCCTTAAAATTGAAATTAACTTAAGTTACGGAAAACATAAATAAGACAGCATTATTGAGTAGTTCCAGGACTCGCCACTAGGGACTTTGAGCATTACCAATATTTATGTCCTCTTTTCTTTGAACAAAGTGATGTAAAAAAACAAATACAGTTACCTTTTCGCGGTTTGTAAAATTTTAGATTTGACGTGGTTTGCCTACTATAAAATAATAACCTGGGTTGTCACTGCATCCATTGGTCTAAAAAAATTTGCCTGCAGTGAGTGTCTATACCTAGAAAAATTGTAAATCTGGCGCTAGTACATCCCCCCGGTCTTTTCTTAAGAGTTGGGTCCCAAGACTGGAAATTTTTGTTAGTTGTGTAAACTAGTTGACATTATACGATTCTGTACCAAGTTTAATCAGCCTTCTCCAAAGACAAAAAGATGTAAAGTATTACATAATCTTGTAGGTAAAGTATTTGAAACGATCCAAGGCTTGTGTGGGATTATGTCTGGTATATAGTATGAAATGGCATTGAAAAAAATCAAATCTAAGATCAGATTTTGTACATGAGCTAATATAATGTTTTTATTTGTTTCAGGTAATTCATTTTAGACTTATACCTAGTAATTTCTGGACCAAGTAAGAAGACGCTGGATATGTAAGCAATCAATTTGTCATTACTATTTTCCATATTATTGTTTGATGGTCAATTTAGTCAATTCTCTTTCAGGTTTGCACGCAATATTGTTGTTTTGCTTCAAATATTGCCGAAATATTTTTATTTGTTTGTTTATTAAACATACACGAGTACAATATTTATATACATAGTAGGTATATGACTAATAGAAATGTTCGTGTTACCCACCCGGATATGAGTAAGTTACTCGTGTTCCGAGGAGGATGACAACAGGAATGTAAAACATTCAATTCAAGTTGAAATAGGTATATAATGTAAAATACACAACTACAATCACAAACACACAACAATGCAAAGCAACAGCAGAACGAGAACACAAATATTATAAAACATTTCACAATTGCTATATATTGCGAAATAATGGTAATCAATACGGTTTGTACAAGTTGCCGCAATTATCGCTCGAAAAATTGCTCTTGTAAGAACACCTTTATCGAGCAGTACAGGAAATTCTGCGTGCCCCCCAATATCACAGATCCTGGGAAGACACCTTTATCCGGACCTTAATATGTGTCTGTATAAAATGGAAGAGATTTTGTGAGTGGCTTGGTTCGTTTATCTGAATATTTGATGTCATTATGATATCCTACTTAGACGATGATGGCTTGTCGAACAACCATATTCACTTGTCAAATATTCAGTTCCCATTACGTGTTACAAAGGCGACGGGGAAACACCTGCCAATACTGTATCCTTCTCTGTATTATAACATGGGCGTCGGTAGGGGGGCAGCTCCCACCCTCGCCCCCCCCCAAATCACAAAAATGACACTATAGCCTCACGGTTTTTTCATGATATATCTAATGTTCTCCTCTACGTTTTTTGGGGTGCTGAATCCGAATCCGAGGTTTGCCAACAAAATTTCGTGACGGAACATATTGAAAAATGGCGAAATATTTTATTTTCAGGCGAATTTTGGATTAGAACTCGAAAACTGTCAAATCACAATTTGATTCATCAAAAAAATTTGCCTTCGGCCCTAATTGACGTGTTCCTACACAAAAAAATAAACTGCACTTTTTTACGATTTTTTCATATTTAATTAAATATTTTTATTTACAATTTATCGCCTGCGGCGCTAGTTACACATTCGTCTATGTTATATAATATAATTTGATGCATTATTTGCATCCAACGAAGTTTATCAATTCGCCCATTTTTGTTATAAAAAATACTCCTGCGCCGCTATTTACCTAATCATTTTGTATGCCAATTCAATATCAAAATGGTTTTGATCTTCCTAGCTTACATAGAAGCTGGTGACGCCCGTGTGCCATAATATAGAATATTATGATGAGGAGCTACTGGAGTGACTACGAGGAGTGACACGAAATAATGATACAACAATATGACTTTATTAAATTATTCACACACACTTTCACGTTGCTAGTCGACAAGTTGCTTCCGAGATGACAGCTGTGGCAGTGGTTCCCCAACCGCAACCCGCGCGGTTGTGTCCGGTGAACTCGACTAAAACTATTTCGACCAATGACTAAAACTTATGCGACTGATGCGACACGAATTCACCTTTCAATCTTCAATTAACTGTTTGTTTTATTTTATTTTGTGAAAATGTACTCCGACCTATAAGATACTCCGTTCACTCTGTCTAAATGGTGACTACTCAACTAGAGCAGTCCCTCTAGTCCTAGAAGTCTTGCAAAGTCTAAGACTCGGAGGTCTAGGGTGGGAAATGATTTTACCTCTATTTGTTGCCTGCCCAAAGTCCTCAAAGTCACTGGTTTGTCAACGCTCAGCTCGATAGCAAAGACCACTTTTACCATTCTTTTTCCTGTTTTGGATGATCTGTGTGTACTCCTTTTGTCGCGTTTTTGAGTCATCGTCAGTCCTAAAGATAAATCAAATAAAGAAATCGTTAAAACAACTATACATGCATTCCTGTACATCTTCGAATCAGTCGATATGGTCACTTTAGTCGAATTAGTGATGAGTCGAATCTTCTGTTTATCGTCCCACGGAAAGTTCTGGTGGTGGTATATTGTTAGTATGATAGAAAGGGGGGCGTAAGTGGGTTTGCTCCATATGTATACTGTATAGTCCAGAAGCGCATTCCCGCAACCTCGTTAAGGTATTTATCCTTAGGGCTAACGAATTCGGCTCACCCGCCTCATTCGTGTATCCTGAAAGTTAAGAATCTACATAGGGTTGCTAAGTCATGATCCATTAATCATATTCTATCTGAATTATGATCTTTAATTAATTCATTACGCATTAATCCATCTATCCACACCCATCGCTGCTTTTCCTGCTATGTGGGGTAGGCTACAACGAGAGCTGTGAGGGTGTTATATGTTAGTAGAGACCAGAGCCAAATATTATGATCTTGAGAGCTCAGGTATTGAAGGCCTGAGTGATCTCGCATTCTTCGACAATGTGGTAAGCGTACACCACCGCATCATAGGAGCAGTTGGGGTTGTCCCACTTGCAAATAAGATGGAATTCTTGACATTTATAGTTTCACATCATAGTGGGGTCTGCCTTTCTAGTTTTTCACCGCCACTTTGCTCAATCCTGTCCATCTTTCAGTGCGATATCGATCTCTCTCAAGCCACGAAATTATCATACGCGACTTGTTTTCTAGGATTCTCATCTTCATCATCAGGTACAGAAACTCGTTTTAAATACCTGATGATGAGAATAACAATCCTCGAATACTAGTCATATGTTATAAAAGTCATTTAAACTATACGTATTTTTTTTTAAATATTACTTCAAGTTTTCATATCAGAAATCAGTCTCTAATAAATATTTTGTCTTTTACGATTGAAATCATAAATTTTTCATCGGTAAGTACGCAATTAAAATCTCTCCTTCCATTAAGGATAACAATTGGATCGCACGTGCTTCTAATGTACCTATTTCAGGACCTCGTGTGTATCTGTCAACCCTGTTCAAGGCCCTGAAAGGTTGTCTATATTGATTTTTCGTCGCAGATGTGCCGCTGAACGATGCGCAAGGTACCTCCACCCCCGCTTAGCCTGCCTACGATCCTGACACATTTCCTACGCACTTTTTTACAAACGTTCACGTACGTTCATTCGAATACTCTCCAGCGTCTGTTTGCCTGCAGACTCTCTTACGAAAGGCAGCAATATTTACTAACAGGCTCACAGCAACATATTATCCCAATTTCACATATTTTATTTTTATACAATCACGTACTTGGTTAATAATTTTCCCCATATTTAAAAATGTTCTCACTCCATTTTGGGTTTTTAGCTTCGAATGTCCTGTAAATGACAGACGTTGACAGACAAACTGCGTGAATGTGACGTAAACAGGGAGGACTAAAAATAAGGATAGATTGACGGTGTCCTCTCTTTGAAACCTGCAAGGGGTGCTGCTTGAGGTGTTTTTGAGAAAATTTTCATATTTTCACCAATGAGATTAAGAAATAGGATAAGAAATGTAACCATTGGAGAGATGAGTGACCAGAATGAAAGTGAATGAGCTAAGATGGTTTGGGCATGTTGAGAGAACGAATGTCGGAAGGATGTCTAACAAGATCGGCCGTTTGAGACTGGCCCGAAATGATCATGTCTAGCATATTTTCAAGTACGGACGCGTTTTGACTAAAATGCATCGCAGAGTGTGTATGACAAATTGCATGAATGTGACAGTAGCAAAGAGTGCGTTTAGGGATAGGGCAGTCTGGCGTTTTTTCGTATTTCCAAATATTAACAATTAGATATTATACAAAAAATACAAAGTTGGCGCGGTTGGTCGGTGCGCGGACTTATAATCGGGAGGTCCTGGGTTCGAATCTCAACGCTGACGATGCGATATACCATTCATGGTACAAAGTGTTTAGCTGACTGAAGTGTGCAGAATTTAATTTAGGCTTCAGTGATTCTGAAACTTTCAATCTTATTCTGATTTAAAGCCAACCACTCGTCTACGAGTCGTTTAGTTATACTTCTACACAAAATTACTATACTTGATTGATTCTATTAACAATTCTTGTCACGTTCGGCCTTACAATGTACATGCGTTCGTACGCCCTCCAAATTCAATCACTTCGGTTATTTTCGGGTTCTTTGATGAAATACGTAAACACATCAAAATTCGGTTATATATGCAACGCGTTCTTCCCGCAAATTTAACACGCTAAATTGCCCGTGAAAGGCAAGAGAAATGTGCGTGCAAGCGGAGAGAAAAAAACTGTAGAATATTCATTGAATCTCACACATTTTGAGAGGGTAGTAGCATGAAAATAAATTCTACCAATTGTGAATCCGCCAATTGCAGATTTCAAAAATCGAATTGTATGAATATGCCCGGTAATTCTAAATTTCGAAAGTGGAAAGTTATAAAAATATCCGGTAATTATAAATTTCAAATGTCCGGCATTTCAGAATTTTCTTACGAGACCTTCCACACAAGTGAATTTTAATAAAATTTGGGAGAAAATACTCCATTCACAGATTTTTAAAATAAATAAAATAATCTTTATTGTATATAGAAACACACTAAGGGCGGGCTTAATGCCAAATGGCAATTTCTGCAAGCCAACCCATAACAGAAACCACAATGATACAAAACTAATTATAAACTTAGTACCGAAAGGTTTTTTTACTGATGTTTATGTGAAGTAAGAATGCTCTATCTTTACACACTCTCCTAGTTTGCTTCATAATCATGCAATTTATCATTCAATAGATTGCTTTTACAAAATAATATTCATCAGCTTAGTCTTTTTGTAGGTAATTTGGTTATATGCTACGGGGAAGTCAAAAGCTGAAAATGTTATATACTCGTACATACCTACTACGCATATATTATATACTTTATTACGCATACATTGCATTTCACCTTCCCGAAGAAAATACCTTCAGAAGTGAGAGCGTAGCTCCGTTTGTATAATAATATGTCTACATACTCGTAGCTACATATACATAAATGCAGTCAACTGAAATATTATTACTACGGTAAACTAAAGGGGTAGCGAACATTTGTTTACTAATATGTGTTTACTGAAATCAGTATAACATTAGTCATCAGCAATCATACTGAAATTAGCAGCAAATATACTGAAAGATGGCAAAAAATTTACTCACGAGTCACACTGAAATTAGCAATATACCTACTGAAAGAAGTAGAAAAAAAGTAATTAGCAGTTTTGTTTTTTTTGTGTGTTTATTGTTGCTTATCATCCGTAGGCCCATTCGGACACCCGGATTCGTCATTTGAACATATTTATAGGTATATATAGATAGAAAGATACTTTATTCAGTCATTTCAGTGGACATACAAACATAGATGGGTATTTAAATTCAAGTTATAGCGACATTCATCAATATGTAAATAGTTCATCTACGTTTAAGAGCATAACCGTGGGTGAACTAGAGCTGGTTGCCCTGTATCTCACCACACGGTATAAGATCTACACAATAATACCACAATCACAGGAATTAGCGAATCACAATTATATAAACAATAGCATATAAATATATAGAATTATACAATACAATACAACAGAAAATATGATCCAAGATCAATGCTGATCGGAGTGTAAAAAGTTCCGACCAGCATTTCTTTGCGCAATTGTTTCGGCAATGTTTCATACTTGTTCACACTTTCAATAGTTGCTCGCGTAAGCGAACATTTATGTACATTAAGTACACAATCTCGTTTTTCCTGTACGATTGTTTCATCGTGTTCAAGGTATATAAGTACGAACTCCACTGGTTCCCCTGCTCTAACTTGATTCGAGTGGTATTGCACCACCCGTACCCTTATTCCAGACCAGGAGTATCTACCTACATACCCTCTAACAAACTATCTATAATAGTACACACGCCGCTATATCCTATTCTATTTTCCCATCTGCAAAGGGATGGAATCCATAGACACAACACTTCCCGTAGATACGGTCTTACCTACACCATAGATAGATCGAAACCATCGAGGATACATAGAGGCCTTGTCTAATTGACATTTATAACTCAATCTTGAGTACATGGTTGGCGCAGTTAGTTGAGGTGGCAGTCTCTCGAGCGGGAGGCGCCAGGATCAAACCCCGGCGCTGGCGATGTATCCCACACTTTGCGATACAGGCTTTTAGCCTAGTGCAAGGTGTGCAGGAAAGTATTTGGGTTTGTGTATGCAAGCCCAGATCCTTTAAAAAAAATCGAAAAGTAAACAGTATGCAGGAATAGCGATTTAATAATTGACTTGGTGATTGAAGAGTTTGTGTATTTACACAGTGAAAGCACATGATAGAAATGTGTTAAAAAATACACACAGCTAATATTCACACAATTATTTTTCTCTTGACAATGCTGAACTAAGAAGTCAAAGAAAGCAAAATTGAAATTGTATTTTTAACATATTTCTATATTACTTTTATTTATTAAATTATATTAGTTTACTTTTTGCACTAGAAATATTTTTTTGTATTATTTTGATGAATAGTTTTGCTAGTTCGTTACGTAAATGTAAAGCACGTTGTTTTTAAGTGTTCCACGAAAAATACATAAATTAATGTAAACCATCATTGCAGAAACACCTGTATATCGTTTTATAATAATCACTAAACTGATGGTGTAATTTCTATAGTACGATTTGTGGTGGATTTTTGTCATTATTGTTTCAGTGTCAGGGCCCGAAATCACGACGGCTCTGGTCCTACGTAGACCATAGATATACTAGATAGATAGATAGGTATGCATATGCATTGGTGGCATGTTAAGTAGTACTACAAACCACCACTATCTATGGACTATGGGTGGTACTTGCCTACAACATACTTTCCCTTTCACTTTGTTCACAATTTCGTTTTCGTTTCCACTGATATATATTTTTATTTGTTTTTCCACATACGTATGTATTTGCTAGTTGTCGCTGAGGGGTGTTAATTCATCCCCTTTTATTTATGCACACATTTTATATTCAAATGTGGCTTGTTTGTTTTATAAAAGTTATGTTAGAATTTCGGGAACGTAAACGTTTTGATATTTATTTACCCTTAAGGCTAAAGTAGGTTTATTTTGTATTATTATTCAGATTTCCCAATATTTTTTTAATCGTTTCCTTTCCTAAATATTTCAACATCCATTTGAAAGCGTTACACAATACTTTTTCAAGGATTACATCATACTCAGTGATTATTGATTAGGTATATAAATAACATTTCAAATAATTGTGTTTTTTCAATTCTTGCGTTGCGTAACAATTGTTTAGAAACACATCGACAAAGTATTTACGTAACAGAACAGTAACACCAAAATCAGAAATACAATTAATATTGTATCGATGCGATAATTACATAGTCGACCGATCGAGATTTTATCTACGTAATCTCTGTCCCAGATATTACCTCTCTTCAATAGTTTATCGATCGATCGAGTAATTATCCACTCTGTATCCCAGGACCCAGATATTAACTACCTCTGTCTATAATTGGTCGACTGGTTAAAAAATTACCTACATACTCTTTATAGATATTAACTACCGCTGTCGAAAATAATTAATCGATCAATCGAGAAATTATCTATTCTCTGTCCCAGATATTAATTATCAATGAGAATATAATAATATCTTCCCCAAATATTGACTACGTCTGTCAATAATCAATCGATCGATCTAGAAAGTTCTCTACTCTGTATCCCAGATATTAACTACCTCTGTCGATAATTGATCGGTCGGACGAGAAATTATCTACTCTTTATCCCAGATATTAACGTCTACTGTCAATAAGTAACCATATCCCTAATCCCCTATTCCGGTAGAATATACGGAAATGTTAGTAACCAAAAAATATTGACTTCATTATAATTTCAAGGATCTTAGTCTGTCCCCAAGATAATTGAGCCGAAAAAATAATAGCAACCATACAATAAAAGTGTTCACTTACTACTACTAAATCATACAAATTAATTATAGTTCTCTAATAAATTGTATGACTTTGTAAGTTATTTCACATTTTTCCCCTCAAGTAATTGACTTAATAAAGTTTATTACAAGTCCATAAAACAAGTTAATACCAGTCGTAAGTCATTGAGTTTTACTAATGGAGGGACATTAGAAATGTCACCGTCATTATTCTCGACGAATTTGAAATTCGCTCACGCAGGGAGAAAGGATTTAGCGCCTTTAGGGCTTACGATTGAAGACGAGTTTTTGATAGGAATAACTAATATAATTTTATGTTATACAATTTACAATACCTGGCATCTAAAAGAACGAATGATGGCAGGACGACTAAAGTAAAAATGCATATGCGAGTGAAAGAAGATATGCGAAGAAGCGCAGTCGTCCATCAACAACATATTCACTTATAGTATAGTAGAAAAATAGTTCAGAAACACACTAACAGCATAATATTCTCTCGACAGTTCAGAAACACACCGATAAAATATTAATGCAGCAGAATACCCGATTGCCACACAACGATACCAGTAATTGTTGATAAATGTATACCGATTTATAAATATACGATTAACAAAAATGATTATTACCTATAGACTACTTAAAGCTCCCTATCCAACTGTGACGTCACGGTCATTTCCTATGGCATAAAGGTTCAAAATCGCATAAACAATCGCATGATAAAATGGTAGAAACAGCATTTTTCCATTTTTTGGGGTTAATTTTGCTTCAATCAAAAACTTTTACGGTTATTCCCTAGATTTTAATGCATATTATCAATACAAAAAAAATCTCCGCGACTTTCGGGAAACGAGTTTCTGTTCTTCGGAAAAAAGATCAGAGGTGTTTTTCACTTTTTTTTGAGAAATCTATGCAAGATTTAAAAAATCTTTTACCGTTATTCCCTGGATACAGGTTCAATGCATCTACCCTATTTTGTTCCAAAGCGTATTTAGTAACGTCGTCGAGATATAGTCCGAGAGCCCGCTGCTTAATTTATGACGTATCTGTTTTTTGATCGAAATGTGGTATAAGCGATGGCTTACCAATAGGGTATTACATCGCACTAGGGTTGCCTATCAAAATCTTGCCGCAACCCCCCCTGCCCCCCCCCCCGAAAAGGTCCCTCTTCGCGGTTTTTCGCATTTTTTAGGAATATGGTAAGAGATAGGAGAAAGTAGTCAATGACAAAAATAATCCTTGCTAAATTCTCTACAAAAAACGTTAAGTCAATTTTTTCATAGGACTAGCAGTTTACCCGTAATGGCCGGTCAAAAAACAGGATATTTTTTGAAAAAATAAAAAAAAAGTTAGTTTTTTTTTCTTTCACATTCTTCCACCCATTATAACTAACATTTTATGGAAAAAAAAATTTGGCCTGCGGCGCTATATCACTGGTTGTTTTATGAAATACTAAATTTTAAGAATTTTCGTCACTGAGTTTTATTGCAATAACTCCGAAATTATTAGATGTATGAACATAAGTTATAGCTAGTTTTGTAGCTAAGACTATGGTAATTAATTCGTTCTCTGACTATTTTCCTGTAACTCTTATCAATTTTCAACCAATTTAGTTAAAATACATTTTTTGAGTATTTTAAATGAATTTCGGTTTTGGACCGGCCATTGCGGGTAAACTGCTAGTTCTACGAAAAAAATTGACTTAACATTTTTTGTAGATAATTTAGCAAGGATTATTTTTGTCATTGACTACTTTCTCCTATCTCTTACCATATTCCTATAAAATGCGAAAAACCGCGAAGAGGGACCTTTTCGGGGGGGGCAAGGGGGGTTGCGGCAGGATTTTGATAGGCAACTTTAGTGCGATGTAATACCCTATTGGTAAGCTATCGTTTATACCACATTTCGATCAAAAAACAGATACGTCATAAATTAAGCAGCGGGCTCTTGGACTATATTGTAGCTATTATAATTTAGGTTGAGTTTACTTTGTAAAACAAATATTCTAATGTCATATAATGTAGAACTATGAGTTATTTGTCGACGCAATGTTTTGACAATTAAAGTGACCCCAGTTTCCCTAGCATTAGGGGAATTACAAATTATATTTTAGATTTCAATGGCACCAATTTGGGTTACAATGTTTGGGTCCATCTCTAAATATTCCATGAATTTTGATACCCACCCTCTAACAACCCTTTGGTGTGATCCCAAATAAGACAAAGACGGTAGATTGAGGGGTTATTATAATACGAGTATATAAGACAAGAAATTCCGCAATGTAACTTTCAATACTTTGCGAATAATTTCGTTTTTTGCTGTTTAACAAAATCCCTCGCATTTCAGTTGTTTAAAGCCCCGTAAACTTTGATGGGGGGTGGAAAACAAAAGTAAACAAAACCCTGTTTAAAGCAACAAGCTTTGGGATTTGATAATCAAATGTGCTTTTTAACTAAGGGCTATCTTAAGTTGATGAGGTTTTTGAAATTTCAGTTTTTTCAACCCAAACGAGAGATTCAAAAGGAGAAAATAAAATAAAATTTTATCGCCGCTATCTACTGGAGTACTCTAAATCAACAAACACAGTCTCTAAATGTCGCACCCACTTCTCGATAGATGGCGATGGGATCAAAAAACAATGGTCGGAACGCCTATCCTTCTGTCTCCCAAGTGAGTTCACGTTGAAGGAAAAATGAAAAAAAAACTAAATATTTAGATCAAAATCCACGAAATTGACTTTTGATTTCGCGACTAGTATTACTAGTAATCCTCGGATTTGCACCCTCATCTTCAGGCGATTATGAATAAGATGAGGGTGCAAATCCTCGAATACTAGTCGCGAAATCAAAAGTCAATATTGTGGATTTTAATCTGAATATTTAGTTTTTTTTAATTTTTCCTTTAAAATGGACTTCCACCATGTACTGACGGCCGAAAACATCGAGGAGTTCATGTTATTCTGCATTGTATGAACGTAGTACTCTTGTCGCTTTTGAAGAAAAAACTTAACTATGATTCCAACTGCACAGAGCAGATCAAAATAGTTCAGTTGTATGATACTTAGTTATAATAATTTAGGTAATACCCCGGGAAACGAATACAAAAAATCACACCTTAGCTTACATTTTGCATAGTAGTTCTGGTTTTTGGATATGTTATAAAGGTCGATCCTGTGATTGAGAATCCAAGTTTTCGACCTCCCAACCCTTGTGCGTTCACTAGGGCGAGCCAAAAAGTGTCGAAATTTCGGTCATTTTTCAGTTTATTGATCATAACTTTTTCAAAATGCATTTTAGAGAAAAACATTGTATCTAAAAGTTGTAGAATATTAAATTCCCTACAACTTATATTTAGAAAGTTTTTTTGTGAAATCAATACACAAAGAGTTTTGCGTTACCAAAATATCAAAATTTTTCAAAAAAATGCACTTTTTTTACAATTATTTCCTTTATTTGAATATATTTCCTAAACGGTACATTTTAGAGAAAAGTGTTGTAGGTAAATATTGTAGATCGTTCAATTTCCAATAAGTTTGATGTCAAAAAAATTTATCTCGGACCAACTAAAATAGAGTTGTGATCTTCTGAAAAAATATAAGACGAACATTTTCGAATCTTTCAGTATAGTACGTATGACAATAGTAATCAGAAAAATGCAATTTAAGAAAAAAATTTTTTGGACTTAATTAAGATTGGTGTCGTGGTTTAGAATCCAAGTTTTCGACCTCCTCAACCATGTGTGTTCACTAGGGCGAGCCGAACACTGCCGATATTTCAGTCATTTTTCAGTTTATTGATCATTATTTTTTAATTATCCATCTTAGAGTGAAAGATTGTATGTAATAATTGTACAATATTAAATTTCCTGTAAATTAAGTTTTTTCCTGTAAAATTTTCTTTGAAAAGCTATTATTTAAAGAATTATATAATAACAAACATATGTTTATTAAGAAAAAAAAATTTTTTTTCACGATTTCTGAGTTTTTTTTTCAGCACGGTACGTTTTAGCGAAAAATGTTCTTAGCAAATATTGTAGAATATTAAATTTGCAACAAAAAATGATACCACACTTTTTTATCCAAAAACATATCCAAAAACCAGAACTACTATACAAAATGTAAGGTAAAAATACCCATTACCTGGACTATAAGTATATCCTAAAATAATTTATTTTATTCTAGTTTGAAAAGGTACAGAATCGGACCTATTGTATTTACATACAAAATAATTCGTTTTACACAGTAATTAAATTGCGTGGTTGATATTGGAATTAATAGAATTATTTTCCCGGCAAAATACGATTAAATTTCTACAAATTTTAACTATTCCAATATTCCCTCACAAGATAAACTTTGTAAAATACATTTGAAAGGTTTTCTACTGTAGTTTGTTACACGGGTTTCAGTTTATTTGTGTTTTCAATATTGCTGATAAACATAGAATATTGCGGTTAGTTTAGAAAGTTGGGATAGTTGAGGATTTTTGGTGTTCTGATGTGACCCATCTAAAATTATAAACATTAACTTCATCATTTTGGAAAAAAAATACAGGGGTAATATCCTCTGAGTGAAAATCGTTCTACTATCATTTCAACTTTCTCAGATTTTGAAAAAGAGTGTAAACGCAAAATAAGAATAACATAAGCGACGAAATCGAGTTTGGTTGGACTTGTTGTGTAAAAAGGGGACCGAATATCAAAAAAATATCCGCTAAAGTCACTGCGTCTTACCTTAAACATTTTATCAATCAGATTACAGCATTATATGAAACAAACTACGGCAATAATCTCATGTTTCAGTAAATTTCAGTTATAATTTTGAAACGATTTTTTATAGTGAATATTTACAAAAATTACATTTCTAACCGCAAAAGTCACTGTAACATATTCTCATTTATCCATGTTTTAAGTCTTAGGATGATATCTTTAGTATTAGCTGAGTTATCTTCCTTTTCCGTACTAACGAGTATGTTCAAGCCTAGTAGGTACTACTCAATATTGTACCAAAGTTTATTGTACCAAAATCTATTGTTTTTTTTATCTTCTTTTTTCTCTTAAAAGCAAACCACTCGACAATAATTGATTTATGTAATGTATGTATCTTTATTATCCTGTCGTAAACAGTTTCACGCAAGAAAACGTCCATAAAATTGGGAAATAAAATACGATAATTTAAATTACCTAGTTTATTTTGTTGAAACAGAATTTGTATTTGACATTTTTGACAAATAAGTCATAAAAGTCTGATGGCTCCCATTCAATTATTCGCAAAGATGGTCATTTTGTAGAATTTTATTGACAAAATGCCAACATCTTCTCTTCGTAATCTTCACTCAAGGATGTCCCCCCTTTTTATTTAATTGTCTCGGAAGCCTGAATTATTTGCATTGTTTTATTTTAGGAGGGAATAAGATCACTCGCAAACGAGTGGAGGGCCTTAAATATAATATTTTAGGAGGGCACTGTATATTTATTTAAGGGGTTATATGCACTGAGCAAAAACCGTTCTAATTTCACTTCAACTTTTTCAAATTTTGTATAAGAACGTTAGCGCGAAATAAGATTAACGTGAGCGACAATGTGTATAATACCTTTTTAAATGAAACCTGGAAATAAATTTAAAAATCTAAAACAGTCAATTTGTTGAGATTGAGAATTACCAGTATTTTGGCTAAATTATACTTTTAGCAATTCGTGTCGCCAAAATCACGATAATTGTCCTTCTCGATTGTACGCAGTTGTCTCGCTTTAAATATTGCCGAAATACTCGTAATTGCTATATATTGCGAAATAGTGTTAATCAATACGATTTGTATGAGTTGCCGCACTTATTGCTCGTTTAAGAGCACCTTAAAACGTTTGGATATTTCTCCGCACATTTTCACGGCACTAGAATTGTGAAACCTGGTTTGTTTTAAAAGAAAAAGCCTTGCTAAATAATCAGCTTTGTGAAGAACTTCCTACTTTTATTATTACAACGCGTCAACGCTGACTTCAATCAACATTTAACCAATTTTACGTAAGAAAATTTCAATAACACTACAGCGTCCCGTCATTTTCAGACTGTGAAATTGGAACAAACCTTTATTATAATTCTTGAAGAGCTTTTCGTGTTATTTTACGCGCAAAGTTGTGTCGTAAAACACAGACTTATGTTCTTATCACAGCCGCTGTCCTCTCCTGAATATCTATACGACTTTTCAAGATGTTGATCAAGTTTATTTTCCATAATACGTCGTGAAGTTAAGTAGCTTTAAGCTTACTAACATCATTATTGAAACAAAGTGACAAGAAGCTTTAAGCTGTCTTTGTTCAGAAACAAAAATTCCATTTATGAATGTTAATTAATGAACATTTAATAATTAAATGCATGAATTAAATCAATTTTTTGTATCTTTTTGTGGTTTCCATACTTTCCTAAGTATGTGTACAATTATTTATTTAATATTATTGTCACAAGTGGTTGGTTGGCAGACATCGCCTACGGCAATAAACCCGCCATTTGGTATAATGTTTTATAATCCAATAAAGATTTTTTTTATGAAATTCAATAGTTACTGTTTACAACCCGGAATCGGTTTAAGAAGATCAAAATTATAGGCTCTGTCATGATAAAACCATTAGGTATGCTGCCCAACAATCAAAATATTGGAAAGGTTATTTTATAGGTTCCGCGCAATCCAAATTTTTGAAAATCACAATTTATGTTTTCTGAGAACATCGGAATTTTCTACATGTCGTTGTTGAATATATGTGGTTTGCTGGAAGAGATTGCATCTCGGCAATAAGCACGCCCATTGTGCGTATTTTTATATGTCAATAAAGAGAATGTCAATAATCAAGATGTCAATAAAAATACTTCAACACTACATAACACCTTTCCATATCTAAGCATAATATAATTTGTATACTCAGCATTCTTTCACGGTTCGATGCAAAATTTGTATTTTCTCTTTACATATTGTGTATCTATTATTATTCTATCTATATCGTGTTTACTTCAATATCGTTGCTCAATAATAAAAGTAACATTTACCCACCCCGAGTAGCTATTCGTATTTCGTACCAATACTACCAATCTATAGCAACTCTATAGCAGTCTGTGATATTTTGTTTGCACCATTTCTAGAACAGTATGTAAATATGTTAACGGAAATGTATGAAATCCAGGAAATGTATACGATACCGAGTCAGTTTTAGAAATGTGTGAAATTACATTTAGTTCATGTAAAAGTACATGCAGATATTACGATGCTCTCTATATGATTGTATATTGTATTTTGTAATTAGCATAAAAAAAGATTGTAACCTCACATTGTGTAGCGCAAAGGTGTTTTACACTGTAATGCCACACAATGATATTATTATCAAATAAATTAATAAATGGTTGGCGCAGTTGGTTGAGGCGACAGTCTCTCAAGCGTGAGGTGCCAGGTTCAAACCCCGACGCTGGCGATGTATTCCACACTTTGCGATACAGGCTTTTAGCCTAGTGCAAAGTGTGTAGGAAAGTATTTGAGTTTGTGTATGCAAGCCCAGATCCTTTTTTCAAAAAAAATATTTTCACTGGCTCTTTAATTCATGCTTTTCTTAGGAAATATATGTTTTAATAACTCAAATACTTATTATTTATTTCGGCTAAGCTGGCACACAGATAAAACTAAGAATAAAAACGTAATCAAACCGAAGAATCTATTTAATTTTGCAGATAAACTGGAGTCGCACTTAAAATTACATAATTTCATATATTTCAGATTGCTGTTTAAAAAATATACATTATTCCTAGTAAAATGTGTATAATAGTATTAATATTATTGTTTTTTTATAAATGAATCTTCATCGTTGAATGAAATACATCGGTGTACATTTCACCGTAAGCTTGAAAAGCTTGTGTCGTGAAGTGGAGTTTATTATACAGGAAAATATTACAATAATGCATAAAATGTAATTCATAATACAATAAATTACAAAAATTAAATTTATTTCACACATTTCCTTGCGATTTTAGGCATGTATACATTTCCTAGGATTTGTATACAATTCCTAAATTTCGTACATTTCCGGTAACAAATTCACAATAAAGAACAGTATAGTATTTTCATAGAAGCTGATATCTCACGACTAAGGTATTTAAATATTGCATAGAGGTATGCCGAATACGTTCCAATAAAATTTCAATATGTTGCGTCTATGGTCGCCATAGTGATGGGCAAAGTAGTCCATCACATTGAACTAACCCCAATTAGGTCAAATTTTAATATTTTCGTTTTTCCAAGTATCTTTGCAGCAGTACCTGGATTTTCAAGCACGTAGCACAGTCATTTACACAAGGTACACACTTTGTGAAAATCCTCTTTATTAATGCTTGTATGTGTTAATGCCTTTACAAGTTGTCAAGTATATTTTGCGGACGTATTACCTTAGGTTACGTAATTTCGTTTCACCTTACTTGTCACACTTTTTCTATAGAATTACTATGCAGCCAGTGGCCAAGTTATTTGAAACCAGGAGTAGCTACCATGTTTCGTTTATTACTATCAAAGCTTTGGCTTTAGTGGGAGAATAATAATGATAAACTTTCATATGTAATAGTTATAAGGAAAATTGTAATGTTATATTATTATGTTTAATTAAATTAATAAATTGAAATTGAAATTGATCATACTCGTAGAGGGATCGTGAAAAAATGCACCAGATTTGCTAACTTCGCTACTTGATTTTATTCACTCTTTGTTCGGGCTTGTTGCTGGAATATATTCTTCTCATACAAATTTTGAACGCGCCGCCAAAATAGACCAATTTTTCGACCAATGCCTATCGACCTAACCGTGGCCGGAAAATAACGCACATGAAAAAAACGCATATGAAAAAATCTCATAAGAATATAGCGCATATGAAAAAAGCGCATATGAAAATAACGCAGTATGAAATTAACGCAGTATGAAATTAGCGCATGGTGAAATTATTATTAGAAAATATCTCAGTATGAAAATATCTCATAAGAAAAAAACTCATATAGAAAATAGCGCCATATGAAAAAAGCTCATTGCGCTATATTCTTATGAGATTTTTTCATATGCGTTTTTTTCATGTGCGTTATTTTCAGGTAACCCGACCTAACTATTCTGTCTACCGCTATGCAATATCCAAATACCTCACGACAGGAAAGTCACGAATCTCTGATATGGATACACAGCACAACACAAAACAACGGATAGATTAAAAGTTTACACGCCATATTTAGTTACAAAATCCATATCGTTGTAATATTGTAACGACACCACTTTACTTCACGCTAGGGCTAGACTGTTGACATGTTTGTTCCGTGTCAACGATTCACTTACCTTCTGTACATCACACTACTTTACAGCCGACAATCACGTCTTTACTGTGCTAACATTTCAGCTCTAGAGCCTAAACCGTTTATCTGACAAAAAAAAAACACTATGAATAGGAAATTTACTGTAGTTTATTCTTGTTATAATGGATTCTTGATGTCTAAAAATGGTTTCTTCTTCTTTCTTAGCAGTCTCTCCACTGCTGAATGAAGGCCTCTTATATTTTTTTTCCAGTAATTTCTTCTTTGGGGTTTTTTAATCCACCCACTCACTACCAGCGACAGATTTATTTTAATTTTTTTATAAAAGGATCTGAGTTTGCATACACAAATCCAAATACTTTCCTGCACACTCTGCACTAGCCTAAAAGCCTGTATCACAAAGTGTGGAAAACATCACCAGCGCCGGGGTTCGAACCTGGCACCTCCCGCTTGAGAGAGCATGCCGCTCTAAGCATTACAATTATAACCATGACCAATTCTATGGGTCCATATTTTCTAAGGTCTTAGTTTTATGTTCCACGTCTTTATTACATGATTTTGGATTGCCATCTGTCTAACACGACCTGCCCATTGGAACTTTAATTTGCCAGTGCGATCTGCCATATCGACAACTTTTCCCCTTCATTTCTGTAATCATTTGTCATTTCTGCTATCAAAATTCATACACTTATTTTTGTGCAGCAGTAGATGTCTACAATCACAGAGTTAAGTATGTCATCATGCATAGCTCCACCACAATGAAGCGAGCTACAGTTTGTGCAATGCAAGTATGAATATAATTACGTTACATTAATATGCATTCTCAAGTAAAACAATATGTTTAACGTGCATCATATTATCTTGAACAATACGTACACCTCATGTTAGTATGCAGATATCATACTGAAACTACTACACTACATAGTACCCATAATATTACAAGACACGTACAAGCATTTTACATTACAAGTATGCAGAGGAACCTCTTTATACGACTGTTTTGGAATTATTATTTAAGAGATTGTTTCTAATGAGGGCGCTAGTTGTAGCTTTTTGGCAACCATATTGGCAACACTTTTTTAATAGTAATGTCATTGTTGCCAGCTAAGTAAATAAGGTAGTATCCGTGTCTGAAATGTACTTTTGAAATATACTACAAAAATAATAAAGATGTTAACATTGGCAGACTTTTAGAAATTTAAAAAAATGTGGAATAGTTTCGGAGATATTAGCGTTCAAAGTTGGGGTTGCTGAAAAACGTTCAGTTTTATCAAGTTCACCTCATGACGCCACAGATTAATTTGAGACCATCTATTTCTTGACTGATTATTTATCTTTGTGTTTGTTCTGTTTTGAACTTAGAAACATGCCTGAGACACGATTTTTTAAAGGGGGCATCGTCAGAAGGTAAAGAAAGCAAAAAATATATTATTTTCGCATAACATCTAGGAGAGAGCATCTAAGTTATCAAGCTACTGCAAGGCATTTGGAGTGACATTATGTATGTCGTTATATCTGCCAGAGAACGCTCTGAGATAGCATTACTTCATAGAGCGGATTAAGAACGTACCTATTGTTTATTGTTTTCTCTCGTCCGTAGGCCCATTCGGGCACCTGGACTCGTCAATTTTGACAGATAATATGCAATTTTACAATTAACAATAACAAAAATCATTATCAGATCAATGCCAATCAGAGTGTAAAGGGCTCTGATTGACATTTCGTCATACATAAAATCAATTATCTAACATATCGTCAACCTAAACCGAGGTTCCACTGTATCTGTCTCAAGGTACAACATATTGTTACAATCAAATATTGCATTTATCTTATTTAGCAGATTTCGTGCAGAACTAATATTATGTATATCTAATATATACAATATCGATTCATTATTGTTGTTCAGAGAGGATTTGGAACGGAACAATAATAGGTATTAATAGGTAGTTAGTTCGCTATTACAATGCAATTGAGAATCTCCACGAAGTTGTTAGAAAATCTTGATGTTATCTTGAATAGACTACAGTAATAAGTAGGGTTGCCACCTCTGTAAGAGCGTAGACCCGGAGATTCGGAAAAAACGAATTTGTGACCATAGTTGACCTTTTTTTTTTTTTTTTGGTCCACACCATTATTCCAAACCCGGAGATTTACTATGCTGACCCGGAGACCCAGTTTTTCTATGGGGGGGGGGACCGGGACCCCGAGTATTTTCCTTTTTTTTTTTTTGTCCTGACAAAAATTTCAGACCCGGAGATACACTATGCTAACCCAGAGCCCGGAGAACACCACTCAAACCCGTAGACTCCGGGTCAAACCCGGAGAGGTGGCAACCCTAGTAATAAGCAGATAAATGAATCACTCGTATATTGTCAGTTGTAAACTCTTCAATCACAAGAAAAATCAAGATTAATGCCCAATCCCACCAACTTACACCTAGGAAGGGGAGCACTAAGTATGTAATTTCCATACAAAAACAGAGATAATATTATTTTTTGAATAAAGAACATCAGCTAGCAGCACCAACAGAGCCTAAATCCATATGAAATTCAAAATCCTCCTAGTTGGGGAGATTCTGAGCGGAGATATTTGGACATCTAAGGTAGGAGAGTCGCATGTAGAATTTCATATGGATTTAGGCTCTGCAGGTGCAGCTGGCTGATGTTCTTTATTCAATAAATATTATATTTTCTCTGCTTTTGTATGGAAATTACTTAGGGCTTCCCTTCCTAGGTGTAAGTTGGTGGGATTGGGCATTAGTCTACCTCTTTACGAAACTAATTCGTTTCCTCTTACAAGACTCTTGCATCTAAAATCTAAGGCTGCAGACAAATTTATCGGTGTTTTCTTTAGACCGTTTACGTTGCACTCAAGTCCATAAAAAAAATAGTGCCATCCACTCATCCTTGGTTCCTCAAATCACTACACCGTTGGTACAGTTGGTTGGAGCGCGGACTTTAAATCAGGAGGTGCCGTGCCAGGCTTCTATAAAGATTTTATTTATTTATTTATTTAAAGAAATCAATCGGTTCCAGCGTTTTGTTCCGCAAACTTATTCCAGTTTACGATCATTGGTAACCTTGTTGACTACATAACTCTAACCTAACGTATCTCTCTCAATCATAAAATTTTCCAATATTTTTATTTTGTTATCGAACTTTTACGACGACATGAAGAAATGACATCGGTTTTTGTAATTTTATGCATTTTTTCTGGTATTTTATTGTCGTGAAATTTATTGCTAATAATTTCAGAAACGTCTTTTTCCTCCATAAACTCTTAAGCATATGTAAAAATACCAATACTTTTGACAAGCCGCATCCCTTCCGGGTAGGCAGAAAAGATATTAAACTTTCAAACCACACCCTCTTTTATAAGCCGTTTTTTTATAAGATTTTACTTTTTATTTTTTTATTTATTTATTTTTACTTTTTATTTATTTATTTTCTATTTTATTTTTTATTTTTTTCTTAGCGCAAATCTTTTAAAACGATTTTTTAACCACTTCCTGACTGTTTAGAAGCCTGAAATTTTGCAAACGTGCGTAAACTCGGTGACAATACCTATAAAAAGAAGTTGGATCATCCTATTCCAGACACAAAAAAGTTCTAAGGCGTTTTAGGTTATCCAAGCGTCATATGGGGTTATGTGTGGTATCGTATGAAAGAGCATTGGAAAAAAAGTCCCAGTTCGTAAGTCAGATGTTGTCTAGCTCAAGCCTCGGAAGACATCGAGCGATCGAGAGGATCCAATCAACGCACATACTGCCATGTTTGGTATCTCATTAAAGTGTTAAACAAATTTTGGTTCTGTCAATTCTCGGTGGGAGGCGCCATTGGAATGATGGAATACAAGCACCTCGCAAGGGTGTGTTTAGTATAACTATGTCATTGAAAGTTTGGCTTTCTGTAATATCTTTGCGTACTCTGTAATGGACAGGGCATGGATGGATAAATAAATAAATAAATAAATAGAAATCACGGTTTATTTTCTCAAGCTTGTGATTTGATTATGTCGTTGTATAGTTCAATATAGTTCAGAATATTTGGAGCACTCTATAACGAAATCACTTTCAATTAGTCCACTTTAGCTAACCCTCTTCCAGTTTCCTAAATTGTATTCTACCTACTAATCTATATACGTATAGAGCTATGAGTTCAGTTACATTATGGTTAAGGTTGTCAGATGACCAAGAAAACCGCGGAATTCACGGAATTTTTATCCATGTTCCGACAAGTCTAGTGAATATTTAGCAGTCTGCCCAAAATGTTATTTATTTATTTATTTATTTAATCTTTAAGTGAACAACAAATACATATAAATATAAAGAATGGACATAGTGCAGATTATAAATCGCTGTTCACTAGGGCGAACTCATCGCAGAACTGCGATTTCTTCCAGTTAACCCCATCGTGTTGTAGAAGATACAGGTCGTTGGTAGCTGGGTTGGTAACGCGGTCGACTGTAAATCCAGTGAGCGCGTATTCGATCCCCGATGCCGACTTACTCCACTTCACGACACAAGCTTGCTGTAAAGTGTACAATTGTGAATTTGATTTGATAGATTAATTTGAAAAAAAAAAACTTAAAAAAATGTAATAACGTTCATTGTGTACTTCAAATTCTGTTCTCTTTTGTTGTTTCTGTAAGAATACTCTACCGGATAAGATCACTGATGACGTGAAATATAATTATAATAAAAAAAAATATTTGGACATAGTTAATAATATTCTACCGAATCAAAAATACATACATCTTCTTCCCCTTCTCTCCTTGTTTGGGTCGGGGGATCAAAGCATCTGTATATCTTCGCCAGAGGTCCCTGTCACTTGCAGTTTCCAAGACCTCTGGCCACTCCAACCACAGTCTCTCCTCGCACATCTTTGTCACCTGCTTCTGCCAGCTATTCTACTGAATCAAATCACCGATGCACGAAGTTGTTTTGATGTTTGGAAAATCTTAGGTCCGGCTGGACGCTGACACCAAGAAATGTGGCAACCCTTAATAGCGTGTAAGTATGTCTGCTGTGTGGGAGTTTTCCTTTTCAACAACCTGAATATTATTATTCTTTTGGGACGTCGACCACTCTTCAGTTTCCATCAAGTGAATTATTTACGTAATTTGGACCTCCATCCAGACCTAATACAAAATCGTGAACGAGTAGCCATAGTGGTACAACTAGAAGTTCCCGAGTGGTGACGAGATTGGGAAGCATAAACTCTTAAAAGAAAAAAGGTCAGCTTGGTTTGTACAAAAAAGCCGACACTAGCGCCGCTCAGTTACAAACCAAATCGTGGTTTTACTGTACTGTCTATATATGACTGTATGTATACTCATTCTAGGTTTCAATAACCCTACGAATTTTTAGGAAAGTGAATCTGATGGTCGGAAGCCCAGTCGATTTCGCGCTCGACCGTTAATCCAGTCGGCTCGGGTTCGATCCCTGATGCCGACGGTGCCGACTTATTCCACTTCACGACATAAGCTTTTTAAACTTTCTGTAAAGTGTACGAAGATGTTTTTGGTTTAACATCGATAAGCCCAAATATTTGTTGAGATGTGTACTTTTACGTATAATTTTCTATACAGAACACATCAAAAAGAGTATGCTAGTGCGGCCTCATACATTATGAAATTCATAGTCTGAAATTGATTCTTTGTAAAAAAAAAGTTCCGACCGAAACCTCTCTCTGAATTCAGATTGCGACCTTGACATACTTTGTTTACGTAATTTTAGTCGAACTTTTTTTACAAACAATCCAATTTCAGACCATGAATTTCATAATGCTTTAGGCCACCTGGCACCCTTAATGTTTTGACACCGTAATACCTATATTTTTTTAGTAAATATTAATTTTGCTGATCAAATGTATGAAATGAAATTCAGTCTACACAGGCGAGTGAAATGGTAAAGTTATTAACAGAGTTCATTAGATTCATAATTGAAATTTAACTGCCGGCGCAGGTATCTATATAGCAGTCACCAAATTAAATTTTAGATTGCGTTTATAGTAATAATATAAATTAAAGCAGATAACGTTAACAGGCAGCTAAAATAATTATTATATTTCGTTTGGGAAAAACATCCACATGGGATGATTTGTGCTTTTTTTCAAGGATCTAAAGAAGAAAAACAATAACAACTTTGAATAATGAGTTCTGAAAAAAAAAAGAAATCAAACTTGCCGAAATCTAATGTCTCATCCCCATGCTGGCCGAGCTGTCACGTTTTTTGTGTGAATGAGTAAAAAGACGTGCGGACGGGGTGATTGTCTTGGATTGTATACGTAACCGACGGTTAACTTCTTTTACTCATTCACACAAAAAACGTGACAGTTCGGCCAGCATGTGGATGAAGCAATAAAATTATAAAATACTACCCAAAACTCTCACATAATTTTCATAGATGTACGTACATCTTTCGGATTTGTTCGGAAGACTTCGTGCGAACTTGGTTGTAAAAAAAAAATAGATGAGCCTCATGAATAACATAGGAATTTTGACTTCTGTTTAACTGGACTTAAGATACTTTTTGCCATAAACGTGCATCAGGCCCATAGTAAAAGGCATTGATACAAAACAAAACAACTTAATTGATTACCATTATTGTACACAAAAAAGCAAATTTTAAATGGGGCATAGTTCTCTATGGAGAATATGAAGTTATCCGTTATTTTTGACGGGGTATAGCTAGTAAATGTAATTTATAGAACTTGCTGCTTGACACATGTAATTAATATTGTACGATGTTGTAATTTGATGCGCGAAAAATACGCAAAGCATAGATACAATCTATTGTAATATCTTCATGTTGACATGATACTGCCGAGAGCTGATGACAGAGACAGACACTTGTAAAAGCGAAAGGGCGGGGGTACCGTGTCATCGGCAATTCATCAGGAGATACCTAGTATTACCGAGCTACCAACTCTTTTACAGTAAATTCGACTGATGACTAAAAAAAAGTGACTAAAATATCGCGTTTCGAGTAAATGTAATTGGAGCGAACGCGTAGGACAAATTGTACAAATAGATAGACTAAAATAAACTCGTAAAATTTCATTTTTCACTAGTTCAATTATTGACCCGCAAACGTAGTTACATAAAATATCTTTAGACATTGCTGGAATATACGTTAGTTGAACCTGTTAATCGAATTCACAATATACCACTATTCTAAATAGTTATGTAAGTATATGTCTTAGTATTAATATTTATTATAGATTTTTTTTAATTATGATTTTAGTCGAATAAATAATTAGTCGAATTATAGTCATTAATTGAATTAATCTACAGACAAATTAATAAACCATATTAGTCAACAGTTTTGTTTTATTCTTTTTTGACTGATTTTTGTCCGTTTGTTGATTATTTGTACTCTCTCCTCGTGTTAAACAGCGACTATTATATTGTTAAAGGCACAGTGGTGCCGTATATTTTGTAATACATTAAATTAAATAAAAACAGTCGAATTGTTTTTTTGTCGAATTAGTCAATAGTCGATGTGTCGAAACTGTTTAAGCCGAACCGAATTTCCTACCCACCCTGCCTACTGCGTACTGTACCTACCTAATTACATCCCTCGCACTTAATAGGCTGTTATGAAGGATCCCTTCTACATTCCTGTCCTATGTCTTTATACTAAATCCACCCCATGTTTATTACTACTCCCAAACACCAGGCAATATTAAAACTATACACGTTTTATTACTTTCACAATATTGTTTTTCCTTTATATAACTAAATAGTTTCAGTGAAACCTGCACGTGATACGCACCTGTTATATAGAAAAGTATTTACTACAATAAATCACGTGAATTACGACTATATACTAGTTTCTAGTCAGGCCCGGACTGGGACCTCAAACCTGCCCGGGCATTTTTAGAGACGTCGGCCTCTACTTTCCGCGTAACTTTTTTTTTTAAAAATGGGTGAATTGATGAACTTGGTATAATTTAACAATAATTTTGTACAAATAATTTTATTTATCTACTAAGGCATCTGGATATATGCCTGGGTTACAGCATGATGAAGGACTAGCGCCGCAGACAAAATTTTGTCATAAAACGTAAGAAGACAGGGACATGAAACATCGGGACCCGTCTCCTTAGTGCATTTTCCCCAATTGTACAGAACATTTTCTAGATGGCGGTACAAATAATTTTCTTATATTTTTTTTCGCGATGTAATCAGTCGGTGTTGTTAGCTAGACGCTCTTTTGGCTATACCGACCCATCGGGCATATGCCCGAACTGCCCTGAGGCCAGTCCGGGCCTGATTCTAGTATACAAGTATAAATACATATTATATTAAACGCTCTTTTAATCCGTTTTGTTCAATTTTCAACTCTGAATTGAACCATTTTCATTTCACAATCAATTTTCTATTATTAAATTTTTTGAACACTTTCACAAACTAACTATTATACTGTACCTATGTACTTCACGCCGCATCCCTTGCAGGGTAAACAGAGAGAACATAGCGCCACACTACTTTACCCTTACTATCAAACATCTATTTCTTTTACTCAGTAGCAGTACACGCTTCTACCCCTGAGGATCTGTCATATACTTAAACACGCTTTTTGCTTCCGTCACATTCACGCAATTTACTCGAAATGCGTCCTCCCATCTTTGAGGGTGAGTACTAAGTATAGATCTATATACATTAAAATACTAACGTGTGGACGGTGGATAGAAATAATTCGATTGCAATCCCTATAGGTACTATTATATTACTTTTAAATTACTGTTCCTAACTTCATACCAACAGATTATATTTTCACACACTCTGTATATTCATAAAATTCATCTACAGTTTGTTCCACCATAACTTTTCAATGTTTACGACCATATCTCTGTCTATTTTATCTCAGGCCCCTTGTACTGTTTACATTATACCAATGTTTAATAATATTTTGTCTTTTCTTTTTATTTATATGTTATGGGGGAAAAGACTAATATGCAAATACTTTTAATTTCATAATGCGTTTTCCGAAGTAATAATCTGTTCTCTCCAATAAACTAACAAGACAATGACTTCTTTTCACTCTTCTTTTATTATCATAACAATATTATGCATATCAGGCGCGAGGGGTCAAACACTCTGAATCCCACCGGCTTTCCTGTCTATTTACACAATTACAAACAAAGAAAAAGTAGGATAGCTTTGTAGATTTTCAGGGTCCTTGTTAATCTCTTCTCCATTCTTCTCGGGTGTACCGTCTGTAGATTGTCGATGTTGTTGAGCTCTCGGCCTACTTGCTGAGGCCATCTTCAGGACTGGTGTTGTTAGTAATGTAAAAGAAAAAGTAAGTAGTAGGTACAACACCGTAAAAAACAATAAAGTAGTCAGTGTGTCACATCCTAACTCGGTAAAAACAATGATTCGTATAGTGCCATACCTATTGGTCGCTGTATACTGACAATATAAGCCGAAGAATTTCGGGTTAATGATGTGAATTCACAAAGAGGTTCAATTTGTTTCTACGTTGGATTAGTTACAACAACTAACTCAATATTCTCTTCCTATAAATTTATAAATTACGAGGCAAAGATTGTTGTAAGAAGATTCTGTGCCTAAATTAGAGCAAAATGTAGGTACATATTTAAGTAATGATTTAATTTGCATTTATTCATAACTACCTGATATAGTTAAAAGTGTTTACTACTTATGTCACCACTTACATAAGAGGGGTAATTAAGAAAAAAAAATGGAAGCTAAATATTTAGATTAAAATCCACAAAAAAATAAAAGAAAAGAAAAAGCTTCCGAAAGCCAAAGTTAATATATTGTAGATTTTTATCTAAATATTTAGTTTTTCTATTTTTTTTCTTAAAAATGGACTTCCAGTAAGTATCAACGGTCGAAAACATTGAGCTTAACAGAGTAATTATTAAACTCGCCCTTTGGCACTACTTTGTCTCAAATTGTATTCTGTATTGTTTGTGATTTCCGCCAATAAAGTTTTTTTTACTCGATTACCTACGAGAAAAAGTGACTCCTCGTCACTGAACTGTGTGAGTATATCTAATGTTTTTATGTATCAGAGTTAGACATTTGTTAGTTATAATATTGTGAGTGATGTTGCTCTTATGTTCTTGCTGCTCTTTAGTTCATTCGTTCATTCTCCATACGGAATATGGAAGTTTGTCTGTTTTATGATGTTACTAGTGTTACTACTAGTGTTACCAACAGGGCATGCATTCCGGAATTACAAATTTCGCAATCCCGGAATCTCGAAAATATTATTCCTAAATTTCATTACTGGAATTAAAAGACCCTAATACCGGAATCCAATATCGTATTAACTTCACAAATTGTCTGTCGTATAATTATGAACTGTATGCTCACTGACTTCGTCCTAGTAAACTTACATTGTTGTATTAAGAGTACGCATAATGACATTTCTAAACTTTCTAAAAACCGGAGACCTTAGATCTCGACAACCGTTACTAAATATGCTTTGAAAAAATATAGATTAGAAAGTACATTGAACATTTATCTAGAGAATAACCGTAAAAGATTTTTTATAACAAGTATAGACTACTCAAAAAAAAAACTGTAAAAACACCTCTGATCTTTTTTCCGAAAGACAGAAACTCGTTTCCCGAAAGTCGCGGAGAATTTTTTTTATATTGATAATATACATTAAAATATAGGGAAAAACCGTAAAAAATTTTTGATTGAAGCGAAATTAACCCCATAAAATGGAAAAAAACGCTATTTTATCATGCGATTTTTCACGCGATTTTTAACCTTAATGCCCTGGGAAATGACCGCGACGTGAAAGTTGGGGCGGGACTCTTAAATATTACTTAGCTATAAATCAAACGATTAAAGTCTGATTCAGATTGAGTCGACTAAAAGATAAACATAGAACATTAAAAAAACAAACAGGCTCTGGCAACCACTGTAGACAATCCGGAACCGCTTGCTAAATTATTTTGAAATTGAGTCTCCAGTATTGAAGCTAGTTCCGGAATAGAAAACATCGCGACATTGCCTGCCCTATAGTTTCTCCTATTCAGTAACGTAGTATTGTATGTTGGAAGGATGCCAACTCCAGTTCCGTATTACTGCGCTTTTAAATCATAATCACCTATTGATTTTTCTTTAATTCAGGTCGTTCAACTGCCTCACACGGCGAGCGTAAAGAACGGATCCCTTTGAACAAAAATATCTTTTTATTTTCTTTTCTCTACGAACTGACACTTCCCTACTGTTTTCTTTGCTTAAGAGCTTGGTACGAAGAATGACGTCACAGTCATTTCCCACGGCATCAAGGTTCAAAAGCGCGTAAACTATCGCATGATGAAATGGTAAAAATAGCGTTTTTTCCATTTTTTGGGGTTTATTTTGCGTCTATCAAAAAACTTTTAGGGTTATTCCCTAGATTTTAATGCATATTATCAGTACAAAACATAAATACTCTGCGACTTTCGGGAAACGAGTTTCCGTCTTTCGAAAAAAAGATCAGAGGTGTTTTTCTTTTTTTTTTGAGTAATCTATACAAGATATAAAAAATCTTTTACGGTTATTCCCTAGATAAATGTTCAATGCATCTACTCTATTTTGTTCCAAAGCATATTTAGTAACGGTTGTCGAAATATAAGGTCTCCCGTTTTTACAATTTTTTTGAAATGTCCATATGCATACTCTTAATAAGAACTTCGAAAATAGATTATCTGTCTCCATCCATAGTCCATAATAGTCTAGGATAGAGAGGAATTATATGATGCATTCATTGAAAAGCGTGAGACTTGCATTAAGGGCATACTATCCTAAATTAGTCTTTGCCAAACTGCTTTCATCTGTTTATTATGTTTTTTACTATGTTAATTAAACAGTAGGCGTATGGAAGCGAAATTACGAGAAATATTATGTTCGATAAAGCCGAGCGCCAAAAGAATGGCATAAGTATGTATTTTTTTTATCGAAATGTTTACATTGCCACGTGGTTGCCAAAGAAAATCTTGCCGCATTAAACTTTTGGCGACCCTGGTCGCTCGAATAGGTCCCCCAATCCGGTTTTTCGTATTTTTAGGATCATGCTAAGAGATAGGAGAAAGTGGTCAATGACAAAAATATTCCTTACTAAATCCTCTATAAAAAATATTTCATATGCTTATATTTTCTTTCATATGACTAGCAGATTACGCGCAATAGCCGGTCAACGTATTTTTTTTTTAGAAAACCAAATATAAATAAAACTAAGTATTTTTCTTTGAAATGCACCTAACATCTCAGATTAAAATACAACGTTTTTCTATAAATATATTTATATGATGTTTTTCCACGACGGGGCAACACTCAACAGGTAAAAGGAATTATCGATGACAAAACAACATAATAAGACGTCTGAATCCAATATGGCCACTCCCGTTTCTCTTTGTATTTATAATACCTTACTTATTTTATGAAATCTTTCCCCAGCTTTTAAACATTGCTTCAGGGCATATTGAAATTGTGCATAAGTTTCTCTATTATTTAATATTATTTACATTAAATTGAAAAGAAGCTTTTCATTCTGGAAATAATGCTGTATAGTCTGTAATAAGAGCTCTTCAGAGTAAACCATTGGTATGATACAATCTTTCATAAAATTCTGTGTATTTTTATTCAGTGTATACAAAATTTCAACGGATGTTGTTAGTTTATAAAAATATAAAAATAAGTCGGTTTTTTGTAAGTATTCGCACAACTCCCGCATTTTGCGATTGATTGCTATGAAAATTCACAAAAACTTTCGTACCGATCTGCTTTAGGTTTTGACATCGCCATCGGTAACTCAGCTAGTAATATATACTTATTTCACATTGTTTCAGTCACTAGCATATATAACTTAACTGTAGAATACCTGTGTTTCAGCTTAGAGGTCCTGGATTCGAATCCCGATCTCGGCAAAATATTGCGTCTTTTGTGCTGAGGAGAAAATTTTCATGATGTTTTTTTCCTAAAGTTTAAACCTTTGATTATTCCTGTAGTTTGTTAGATATGATGCTGTATTTGATAAATAAAATGTTTAATTAAAGAAAGACCTAGTGACTCTAGTGGATATATTTTTGATATTTGGTCTCCTTTTTATACAATAAGGCGAAATCCTTTTAGATTTGCGTTTACACTCTTATACATAATTTGAAAAAGTTGAAGCAATAATAAAACGATTTATGCTCGGAGTATATCGCCCCTTAACATGAATTATTAGTGCATTTATTTAAAAATGCATCAATCATAGGAATGACTCTGAATGAAAATGGTTCAGATTTCATTTATGAAACAATACGAATGAGTTGATCATATATGCCAATATTTAAATGTAAGCGCGATATTCTGCACACATGCACTAAAATATTCATATATTCGTTACAAAAACATACATACCAAAATCTCATAATAAATATACATAGATAGGGAGATGGTTTGTTTATATAAAATTCTGTATCCTATCCAATACCTACTATAAAATGGACGTTTGTGTGTTTTTGCGTTCTATGCGTTCCACGCAGTTTCAAAGAATTGATGAGTTGTGACACTCTCAGCACCCGTAGAAGTGTAAAAGTGTTTAACAGGGGGTGACATGCAAAAATCGATATTAAGTGTCGAACCCATAGTTTTCAGTATCGATGAAATGAATAGCGACACTGCCGACTCTTAGAAGTTTAAATGAGGGTAGGAGGTGGCAACGTAAAAAATCTATATTAGTGTCGAATCAATAGTTTTCAGTATCGATGAGATTAATGGTGACACTCCCGACACCGATGCTAGAACGATGTATGTTGTGTCCTCCCGACAGTGTCGTTGTGAATGTTATTATGAATTTTCACGAGAATCCATCCCATAAAGTATAATGCGTGCGTTTTGCGGACATTTACAGAATTTCTTACTCTTCTTTATGCATTAGGATTAGATAGACGCTCGTGTAGATGTGTATATGTAAATTGTGTTGAATTAATGCATCGAATCTTTTCAACGCTTTTGCTGGTAGATGTAGTGGTACTAGAACTAGATAGAGTATTCGTGACTATGGTAGAGATTACATTCAAGAGTCTCCCTAGACCCTCATCTAGCTGGGAAGGGCTGACTACAATATTCAACACACCTACCTGTCCCTGCTCTATATGTATCGTGGATTACAATACATTCTGATACACACACTACATTGTATACCATACTCGTACCATACTATCGTTACCTGCAACCCACACAATAACGATTTAGCAGGAAAGTCGACTGATGCCAAATCGACTGATAACTAATTAGACTAAAAACCTTTACTTTCGGTATAAAGGAGAAATACTCGTAGCTAGTTATTGTACAATTTACTTCCTATCTTACAATACATACTGATACACATACAACATTGTATAGCATACCATACTATCTTTACCTGCAACCCACACAATAACGATTTAGGTACCAGTATAGTCGACTAATGCCAATTCGGCTAATAACTAATTCGACCAAAACTGATTTGACTAAAACCAATTCCCTTTTTTCCTTGGTCTTAAAATTTTTTTTTTGTTCTATATGATTCTTTAGTCCACGTCGTTCCAAAGATAGGTTAAAAAATGATGCTATTCATTTTTCTATATAAACACCTAAGGTCTCTCTTCTCTTCACCATATCCCATTTATCTGGGGTCGGCGGCTTGGATCCTCTCTCTCCATCTGCTCCGATCGAAGCAGTCGTCTGGAGTAAGCTCCAGGTGTTCCATGTCCCCTCTGATGGTCTCCTCAAGGGACTTCTTCGGCCGTCCTCTCTTTCTTTGTCCTTATATAAACACCTAAGTATTCAGTTCATATCCTAATCTTCAAAATTTAAAAATAATGTAGAAATTAGTCGTAGTCGAGTTGGTTGTAAGGCGAATTTAGTTATAGTCGAATTAGCTATTAGTCGAAATAGCACTAGTCGAATTAGTAATATAGTCGAATTATGGTTAGTCGAAATACTGGATAGCCACAAAAACATCCTTACTTGGTACAATGCCAGAATTATATTATACAATTTACAGCGGGAGTGCCGTCATGCATCCTGCTTTCTCAAAGTTTCCAAACACCCCTTTTTCTTTCACTAGTTTCCTGTAGTAAATAATCACCCTGTTTATAAAGAAATGAAATTAATAAAACTATTCAGAGTTTGTTAATTCGAAAACGGTTCGAATCCCGGCTCTGGCGATTTTATTTTTAGCTTACTGTGAAGTGTACAGAAAAGTATTTGGGTTTGTGTACACAAGCTCAGATCCTTTTTTGTCAAACGGCTTACATAGTATTTTCAGCTGATTTAGGTGGCAATACTTGATAGAGAAGAGAGAATGCCGTCAAGTTTTGTGTTCATGAATAAAAAGGCGTGTAGATGGGGCGTTTGTCTTGACTCGGGTAGGCAACCAACCGCCATCGCCTTTTAACTACATAAAACTTGTGGATGCCCAGCAAGCGTGTGGGTTGATGAGGCATCAAAAAATTTAAGTCCAAAATATGTACTTATCTCACGAATTTTTAAAAACTCAGAGCCACTCGTTTGCAATTTTTGGATGGAATGCGGAATTATTAAAAAAAAACCTTTTTAATTTAATTTATCTTGTAAGGGTCTACTTTTTTTCATTTCTTAAGGGCTTTAAGACTCAAAGATTTAAAAGAAGTGAAGCAGAACACTTTTTCCACTCTTTCCAAATGGTATATTCTTATAAATACATCAATCAAAATTGTAATCAAAATATATTTAGACAAATTTCATTTTCATGCCTTGTTTGCTTTGAAGGAAAAACCATTTCGATTTGAAAAGCATTGCTTTCCCTTTAACAGGGCTTGGGGGTGTGATAATACTTTCAGGGCATTGAACCCCAAATAACCGTGTTTAAGGGGTTGATGTTTAGCCTATCATAATTTAAATGCACGTATAGAATTCTAAAGGGTGGAAATTGGTGTAATTAAAAAATATATCAGGTCACTCCTCACCGGAAGCCTGTAGATATAGAGTACCTATTATATTTTATCGAATAAGGGTAGTTCATCCCTTCAATCCCTTCTCCAAATATCTTTTTATATGTACACCAATTTGTTGTTGAATAAATTTAATATTGATTAATGAAAGGTTGCCCCTATGAAAAATCTCTTTACATTTAACTAAAATATCTTTTGGAATATTTGAGTGTGTTCAAATTTCATTTCAGGAATAGCAACACTTTAATAGATCACGTACAATACACGTAGGTTGAATCCAGAATCCATATCTTCGTTGTTGGTTCTTCGGTTCCTTTCGGAAATGTCGTTTTGTGAGAACATCTGAATTTTCTACATGTCGTAGTTGAATATAACAAGTAGTTATCTCCAAAGATGTACAAAAAAGGATGGACTTTCCATCAGGGTTATGACTCATCGTCGGATGGCTTAATGTGATCACTTTACACTTAAGTAACATTAATCAATTCCAGTCCACACTCATTTACCCCGGCCTGGACTCGAGCCCAGACCTCCAACCTGATAAGCTGCCATTCTACCGCTGTTTGATGGTTAAGTAGAGAAGGAACGTGTATACTATATGTATATTGCACGCTGGCCCTCTATTGAGATTATTTTTCTTGTCAAATGTCATTGTTGCCAGCAGACAAAATAGTATTACCATAACACCATCTCTTTATCAGGCATGTATTGGATAGAAAATAAGTAATAGGGTCCTTGCATGTTATTTTTTTATTTTGGTTTTCGGTACATTAACTATACATTAAGGTTTTCCGAAAATTTGAGATTTTAATTCTCTCTCTTTGTGGATATATTTATAAAATAAAGTCTCATATTCGATTCTAGCGCTAAAACAGGGTTTTGACTGGCCGCCATATTGTGACGTCACTTTCCCCAATTCCTCCATACATCCCACAAACGATCAAATTTCTTTCTATGAATTTCATCGCGTCGTGACGTCACAATCACGTTAAACAATGGCCGCTCGTTTCAGAGCACCATAGAAAAACTTGTCAAATTAACATTTTCAATTAATTATTATAAATTAACGGTAAATTAAAATTACATAATTTTATTTTATTTGTAATTCTAGTAAGTAGAACAATCGATTTAATATATTTTTTGAACGATAAAAAAAAATGCAAGTACCCTATTGTAAATATTTTTAGCAGGGAATTTCTCGTATCAATTTCTTGTATAAATAAAATGATTTTATTCACACATTCGACATGTTTGCATATAAAATCAACAACACATTACCTACTGTATCTCAACATGCCGCACCGTCAATTATGACTGGTGTAATAAACTCGTACAGCTCTCCTCTCCCCAATGTGGTTTGCGTTATTTAAATGTTTGCACAAGTTGTAAATTATATTTATTATGTGGGAACTGGGAATGTATTTTGGTTCATAAACATTTTCCAATCATTCTCCCACGCAACCATTATTGCATTTTACACAATAAAACATTTTTTGCAAAGCCATCAATTAATTGGTAAGGTTACTTATAAAAATTGCTAGGATTACAAAGATAACATCATTTAATAAGTTTCTTAATAACCCATATACTTAATTAGTTCTTCTGGTTGGTTATGACATCTAGATTGCAGCAATTATGAAAAAGATGTGGATTTCTACATTGTTTTACTAATACTGCTTTGCATTTTTGGACTTTATAAACCCCACTCTCAACTTTTGATGTTTTTAACTAGCCATTATTTCAACCTGTTTTTTGTGAAACGCGCATGACCACAATAACAATGTTTTTTCAATAACATCTAATAATTTGTGAACAAGGAAATAAAAACAGCTGTCTACCTATACATTATGTAGTTATAGAAAGCCACAGAAAACTAACCATCTTGACAAAAAAATATTAAGTTCCAAAACCATCTTCAACGACTGATGTACCGAAAGCTGTCAATGTCAACGTATTTTTTCCATGCCCAATTTTACGTATGTATTTGACATTCAGGGTGATTTTGCTATTACCAAAAAAGACGCGAAATCTACATCTACATTATGGGGCAAATTTTTATAATAATAAAGTCAAAATGCATCCCGATTTCTAATTTTATCAAGGTTTCCACGTCACTATTTAATGCATGTAAAGGAAGTATTAATGTTTTTAACAAGGAACGCTCTATTTCCCAGCCAAGGACGCCTGTCTCGCGTGTTTCCCGTGTTTCCTATTTTTTCAGCACTTGTTTACATATTACATGCTTTAACACGGAAAGGGTTTCAGAATTACCATATATAGGGTGAATAGGGAAGATGTGGGTACTAGAGTACGTCCCCCTCAGTAGGGAGTGCCCACTATAGTGGAAATCTTGAAAAGAGATGCGAGTTTGTGAATAATGCGTATTGCATCTTAATACACTCCCCACTTTATTGTATACAGGTGCCACCTACATCTTTACATAATAAAAATTGATGTACGTATGTGGGTATGTATGTTTGTTCCACAATAACTCTGGAACGCCTGATGAGGTTAGGAAGGACGTAGCCGAACTGCTCCAGGCAACAGATTGGAAGGTCGCAGCAGGGGACAGGAGAGGTTGGAGAAGAAGTCTTACGGAGGCCAAGGCTCGATTTAGGCTGTTGAGCCATAGAAGAAGAAGAACTCTGGAACGGCTGGAGCAATTTCAACCAGACTTGGTACACGAATACCTTGCTATCTGGAAAGGAATACTGTGTGGTAGAAACTCATGAAAATGCGAAACCTTGTGAGAAATTTTGCTGATGAGAGAATCTAAGGGTTGTATGGGGTCGTGTGTGATATCGTATGAATGTGCATTTCAAAAGAAATTTAGATCGTAAGTCATATTTTGTCCGGCTCAAGCCATCGGTAGACACCGAGTGATCGAGAGGATCCAGTCGCCGCATACTGCCGTGTTTGCTGTCTCGTGAAAGATCTTCACAAGTAGAACACAGATCTTTTCTCAAAATTTGAATCATCAGGTCATGGTGAAAGACGCTATCAGAATGAGGGAACCCAAGCGCTCAGAGAATTACGTAGAATCTTCTAGAAGGCTGTGGAAACAAGGGAACTTTGTAGAACCTTCTATAAAATTGTAGAGATGAATCGAACGTTGTAGAACCTTCTATAACATTGTAGAGATGAATCGAACGTTGTAGAACCTTCAAGAAAGTTGTGGAAATTAAAAGAACATTGCAGAACCTTCTGGAAAATTGTTAGAATGAATAAACATATTAATGTGTTTCGGGTCATGCTGTCGGTCTATTTCACAAATTTACGAATTTGCGAAGCACGGGTAACTAAGCTAGTCTTTTATAAAAATGAAACCATATGGTGTACATTGATGGAATGCAAAATATTGCGTCTTTTATATAAACCTGAGAGAAATTTACATCAATTCAATGTATCGAACCCTCTCTTGCCAATACTCGACGAATTTCCAATATAAATTACATTTAAGAGTATGCATACTGACATTTCAAAAATTTTTAAAAACGGGAGACCTTATATCTCGACAACCGTTACTAAATATTCTTTTGAACAAAATAGGGTAGATGCATTGAACATTTATCTAGGGAATAACCGATTTTTTTTTTAATATCTTGTATAGATTTCTCAGAAAACAATTTGGAAAACACCTCTGATCTTTTTCCCGAAAGACGAAAACTCGTTTCCCGAAAGTCGCGGAGTAAACTTTTTTTGTACTGATAATAAAATATGCATTAAAATCTAGAAGTTTTTTGATAGACGCAAAATTAACCCCAAAAAATGGAAAAAACGCTATTTTTACCATTTTATCATGCGATTTTGAACCTTAATGCCGTGGGAAATGACTGTGACGTCATTCTTGGTGCCAAGCCCTTAAGAGGGAGGATGCAAGTACTCATATATTACCATGGAATTTTAAAAGTTTTCTTATATGCAAGTCATGCTTTATAACGATCTGCGAAAATTAACTCTCTGAGAATTATGACAAATTGCTCAGTATGCAGATGATCAATTTATTTCTAAATCATTGCACCAGTTAGATATTACCCTTCAACTTTATCATATACTACCGCTACAATTGGAATAACTCTTTAGCCAAATGTATGTGTCTATATAGAGGAGAAGAGTGCAAGTATGTTATGACTTTTTTGTCTTATTCCAACGCACGTTAATCATAGAGGAAAAAATATGTCGTTGGAAACTTTTCATTTTTATCGTTATTTTAAACTGCTAATTCATAAAAATGTTCTAGATGTCGGTATAGAGCACTGTATTGTCTCGTTTTTTGAGTGTCACGTAAAATTCAGATGTTCTTAAACCTCTATAAGACATTCAGACTTGCACATTCACATTTCACACCTGCTTCAGTTCTACCTAATGGTGTTTGCCACTCATTCTGAATGTCATAAAAATGTTTACGCAAAAAGAAAATTGTGTGTGTTTCTATACACACGCAGCATTCACTGGTTACCCCATTATTGCAATACACCGTCGTCCATGATGATTTTGTAGTAGCAACACCATATGGTATACATTTACCTGCGCAATTGAGTGCGCATTCTTCTTTAATTGTGACAGATTGTTTCTTCTTCTTCTTCTTCCTCAGCCTTCCTCCCTCCACTGCTGGACGTAGGCCTCTTCCATTTTCTTCCACTCATCTCTGTTTCTCCCCCTCCGCATCCAGGTTCCTCCGGCTTGTTGGACTAGGTCATCAGACCACCTTTTGGGATTGTTTACTAACCTATTTTATTTCAATAGGTAAGATAAATTTTCTATAAGTTTCTGTGTCGGTAAAACAGTTTTCATTATAATGTTGACCATCTGTTGCTAATGTAGTTGGTTTGATGGAAACTCTCAATAAACTACGATTGATGATGGCGTTGATTAAATAATAAATAACGACTGAATGATAAATTGATTGAGTTTAATTGTGAACAACAGACAACAGGTTGACGTGCAGGAACAAGATCATATTTATACATGAATCATAATCAAGTCTATATGTATTTGTCCCTATATATGGTCTAGATTTAACGCATTTTACTGACTAGCCTATTTTGTAGATCCCTTTTTTTTTAAATAAAAGGATCTGGGCTTATACATACACAAACCCAAATACTTTCCTGCACACCTTGCACTAGGCTTAAAACCTGTATCGCAAAGTGTGGAATACATCGCCAGCGCCGGCGTTTGAACCTGGCACCTCCCGCTTGAGAGACTGCCACCTCAACCAACTGTGCTAACCATGTACTCAAACCTATATGGAGTAAAGCGGTATTCGGTTACTAGGTAGGTACTATGCATTTCAGGTAATCTGGTGGTTTGGAAGTTATCTTCAGCTGACATATTACGTGACTGGGTTGTTGGTATCCCTTATTGTCAAATCTTGTCTGTCTCATTCCAACAAATTAAACGCAAATCCTCCATACATTTTCGAAACTTAAAATTAGGAGTGGACGGGAGTAGGTTGACGAAGAAGAAGAAGATGCAAAAATAGATATTTATTACTTTTTATGCATTTCTTTCAATGTCCCCGCACGATGTTTTGTTGGTGACATTCAGATTCGGATTCAGCACCCCAAAAAAGTACAAACAGTTAGAAATTAAAACTACCGGCACAATTTTGCTGGTAAAATCACAATTTGCTTGGACTGTTAACTTCACATTGCTTCTACATATAATCATATTATTTATCGTCAATGAGTTGACACACATAATATGATAGTGATTAAGATCACTGACGTTCATTTGCAGGTATATTTGAGTAGGTAGAAGTCATACTTAGGTTTTAAACTACTTCTTACTATAGATACTTCTAGTTACCTAACAATTATTATCTATGACTCATATTCTCTAGAAGAATAATACAATCAATCCATTGTTTCATTTTAATGACGGGTGAGGCTGTATCTACCACGTCGTAATAATGTCCCATATGGCATCAACTCTGCGTCAAGATACCTCATCCATTATAGAATTAATCATCTATGTATGTGTTATTGTTACTCGTTTAAAAATGGCGGATAGCGAACAGCTGATCGATGTCAACACTGTAAAATTATGTGTGGGCATTTGTACTATAATTTGTATCTGCGTCAGACTTAATGGCGTATTGCGAAATTTCCTTCAAGAGGCAACTCCCAACCAAAGGAATTCATAAATTTGACAATATCTGGGGAGTTTGTTTACTAGGAACGAACGCTGTGATGGAGACATTGAAAAAAGAAATCTGGCCGGTACCATGGCGGTATAGGACGAACAGTGTACTCAGACCAATTATTATTGTTAGTAGTACCAATGTGTCTACGAAAGCAAATGTGCTAGTTCACAAATCTTGGTGCCGACCCTTATTTATGCTAGTGAGACGTGGACATGACTGAATAATGCAGTAGAAATGAGATCGTTGAGAAGAATCTATGGGAAAATATTGAAAGTTGGGATAAAAATGAGGTCACTGGAAATATGATTGATGCAATTGTCGAGGACTGCCCTTCTGGTAAGCTCTGAGGCCGGCCGAGTCTTCTTCTCTAGTTTCAATCCTCCAGATTGGTTTGCAGCAAATTCCTACATCTTGTTCTCCACTCTTCTCTGTCTCCCGCAGCTCTCTTCAGCTCGACGTATGTGGCGCAGTTCATGTCCTCGTACACCTGGTCCAGGTATTGCCGTCGGGGGCGCCCCCTGTGGTTTGTCCCCTCAACCATTCGCTCTCTTAAGGCCGAGCAAAAGTTGAAAAAAAAGCGAGGATAGAGACATCTCCGCTATTCCCCCAGTATTTGTCCCATGCGGGGAGGTTTGTTTGTTTTGATCCACACAATCGCCGGGTTGTGGCGCCTGGCGCCACGGCATTGAAACCAGTCTTTTTAGTCAAGTCCTCAGGGTCCTTTATTTTTGCTGCCCCTGGCTCGGTCGAATAGTTTTGTAATTAGTCTAAGTTATTATGTAATGTAGCTCATTATTTGTTATCATCCTTGCAGCAGGGATATTGAAGGTGTCATTCCGGACGGTGTTGCTGGGGGGTGCCCTTCTGGCTAACCCTGGGGCCGTCTGAGTAACTTTGGGCTGTAATTGCGAATAAAAAGGCGCCTAACTGCTGTTATTCGGGTGTGAGGAGGGACCTTCAATATATTCCCCCAGTATAAATCCAACACTAGTATTGTATAGTTAAGTTAGGTATTATAAATGACACTGGGAATGTAAACGTACCTATTATCAAATGGTGTCAATGTTTTCACAAGCACGAGGATCGTAAAATAAGAGAATATTAAGCCTTTTCTCGTGGTAACATTATTATACAGTCTGACTCCATTGAAAGGATATTATAACGACAATTTACAGACCACTAACCATTTTATGGGCTTACGGATTCCACTCCCTTATTCCTCCGTTACCACATTTAGGAATTTTCGAATTACGAAGTCACTTTAAGCCGATCTTATAATAAGATAAGCCAATTACTTTGCTTCATTATTTGGCATTCCTTATCACTGTAAGCTCAACTGTCGTTTAATTCAGCTTATCCATAGAATAATAATATATTGTACCTTGCTTATCCTACCTGTATAGGTGAGGATATATTTACATTGTTTTAGACCGGTGATGGAACGAACCTTTTTGAATAGTGGATCAAATTTGTTTTTTTTTCTCTCGACGACGACGCCCTCTATCAGTCGTTCTCTCAATCATTCCCTCCAGTACATTTTACAGTAGATTTTGCACATAGAATCCCTTCCATTCATGGTGTTCGATTAGTTTATTCTATTTTTAAAATACTTTTATTACTTACCACAGTTATCTCATTTTATTCGGATACTTCCATTTTTAAGGGTAAAATTAAAAAAAACTAAATAGGTATATAAATTAAAATCCACAAAAAAATACTTTGGATTTCGCGACTAGTATTAGAGGATTTGCATCCTCATTATAATAATAATAAACTCTTTATTGACATATAAAAATACGCACAATGGGCGTGCTTATTGATGCCGAGAGACAATCTCTTATCGAGCGATTATAAAAGTTTTTTTGTGGATTTTAATCTAAATATTTAATTTCCGTTAAAAATGGACTTCCACCAAGTAGCGACAGTCAAAAACATCGTTTTACTATTTTCCGAAGTATCTAACTTGATTGTTCACAATAATTAATAATGGACCAATAAAAGCGGTTAAAAAAAAATTAAGAACCAATTCTGAAATTATGTAATTATTAAGTGCGTACTAACTAAAATAAGAAGTTCTTTTTTCAAAATTAATTTCAAACGGATGGCGTTAGTATCGAATTGAACCGACTCGTAAGCGTTGGAACACCCATCCTGTTTCCTCCCCAAGGGAGTTCACATAACGCTACATTATGTGAATGAAGATGCCTCCTCGTTTCTGTTGAGGAAAAAACTGTGATGTATTTCCGTCTGTGCAATGCAGATAAATCCGCTTCAATACCTAAAATAGTTTAGGTGTATCCCAAATCACACTTAAAAAAGTTAGAGGTGGACTTATGTATACTGTGCTTACTTTTATTGACGTAATGGATTTCTATTTTTACCTTAAAATCCATCCATCACGGTTGAAAACAGGTTGATAAGTTGACATTTCATTGCGGTATGTTGGTATTCCTGGTGTAGAATACATAATGTTGGAAGTATATTGCATTTCATCTTGATGTAGAAAATATTATGATGCATTTTGTATGTAGGACAGGGATAGTCAACCTTTACTCGCCAGGGTCAGATTCGTGCCGGCCAAACTTGTGTAGAAGTAAGCATAAAATTCAATTTATATTTCTGAGTTTTTTATTTCAATGATAATTCTTAGATGCTGTTCACTCAAAAAGTCATTTCATCTTCGTAATATTTTGAGATACCTACCCAATATATGTACACACCTCAAAATATCTTGGAATAATTTTGCAAGCTTTTCAAGCTTTCTGTGAAGTGTACAAAGATGTATGTATGTATTTGGATTTATTTCGATAAACCCAGATTAATCAAAAATAATAATTATTATATTTACTTTTTTATGTAAGCGTTTTTTCTTCTTAAGCCCTCCTCCATCCACTGCTGGATGTAGGCCTCTTCCACCCCCTTCCACTCTATTTTCCCCCCTTCGTCATCAGACCATCTTTTGGGAGGTCTTCCAACACATTACAGATTTTCCTCAACAGAAGCGAGAGGAATCTACATTCACATAACTTAGCTTTATGTGAACTCTCTCGGGTAGGAAGCGGAACGGATGTTCCGGCGCTTACGAGTTTAGAATGTAGATACCTCTCGTCTCTTGAGGAAAATCTGTAATGAATTTCCATCTGCGCAATGCAGAAAAATCCAGTTTCAATACAGAAAACAATTTAGGTATATCTCCAATCGTCTTCCAACACTTCTGTTTTTCGTCCAGTTGGAGAATTCTGGGTGCACATTTGTTGTTTTACTGTCTAGCCATATTTCCAGTGCACTGCAATTTTAATTTAGCAACATACGGTCTGTCAATATTAGTTGCAGGTTTTCACGATGATCTATTTATAGATTTGTTTTTCGGGTTGATCGTGTGATGTGATCAGATGATCCGACGTTTCGGCGAACCTACTACCGCCTTGGTCACGGATTGTGATTGTGAACGTCGGATCATCTGATCACATCGCACGATCAACCCGAAAAACAAATCTACATAGGTCTATCATACTGATAGCCTGTTGAACGCATGATAAAATCTGCTACAAGCCAATGGTTGCCCACGTTGTAGTAGATGTACAAAAGTGGTCCACATATATTATACCCATAATGCATTAATAGCATTTGGCGCGTGTTTCCATTCAAAACAAGTGATACTTTACATACATTCAGATTCAGTGCATCATGTGAGCTTTGTCGCTTTTACTATACCTAACACTCGTGTGAACATCGTTACTATGGGTGGCAGGAATAAATCACACATGAAAAAATATCACGAGAAAAATCTCACATGAAGAAGTCTCCCAAGACGAAATAACACATTTTTATTCAAAATTTATTAATGACTTATACAAATTGATATTTTCTAGTTAAATCTATTATACCGTCATAAAAATTATACATTTTATCGAAATTAATATGACAACCAAATTGTGAGGTGATCAGTAGATCGGCCTGGTTGGTAACGCGCTCGACTGTTAATCCAGTGGGCGCGGGTTCGATCCCCGATGCCGACCTACTCCACTTCACGACACAAGCTTCTCAAGCTTACTGTGAAGTGCACTAAAGGTGTGTTTGGGTTTATTGTAATAATTTATTTCATATTCAGATTCATTTAAAAAAAAATGTATAGTATTTTTTTAATAAAAATGTGTTATTTTACTTGTGATATTCTTCCATGTGATACTCTTTCATTGTGAGATTTCTCCCATATAACATTCTTTCCTTGTGAGATTTCTTCCACGTGAGATTTTTCCTGTGAGATGAATTCCCGCGAAATTTCTTTCTGTGTGACTTTAAGACTGTAACCATTAATATGCATATTTCTATTTGTGTTCAGAAATTTAAAACACACTTCCCACTTGAGGAAACTAGGTCGCCATTTAGAATGCATCGCTCTGGTGATTGTGTTCGCCACCCGCCAGTACGCCTATTGTAATGAAACTGAATGAAACTCGATATTGGAAACTATTTCAGAAACAAGTATCTCCACGTTTCCTAGATTGCACAAAGAGAGGAAATTGAAAAGTCAGATGATTTGTGCTGCAGGAAATAGTATGACTCAAAGTGCATATGGTTCATTAAAAATCAATCAATTCTAAATTCTTTTTCTATTACTTTTCTGTTCTCAAAGCACAGCTGTGCTTTTGAGGAATGACTTTTATACTTTCAGTTTTTTTTTATGATTTTGAATATTTGTACCTCAGTAATAGGTTCACACATTAGTTCCGCATTTCCTCACAAGACTAATGAAGGAATTATTAGCAGTAGGTATAGCATAATGAAAATAGCATTATGAGTTGCTATTTTCAAATGCTATTTTTGATCATTGCGATTTTCCGTAGCATACTGAATAAATTAAAAAAATTGGCTTACGGTGCTTATTACCTTTCCCTATTTTTGTGTTACCGATTCTTTATACTGACATAAGTAGGTACCTACAGGTTTTATGATACATTTTTTTAGATATTTTTTTTAGGAAGATAAAACAAATGCGACCTTTTTCCATGTGCCAAAAAAAATTTCGTCTTGGACGCTATTTTACGTTTTCCACGTAGCAAGTTTTATTTCTTATTTCTTGATGCCTTGCCTATCTCCAAAGCTGGCCACGTCCATGAACATAGATATATAAATTATAGGAACACAGTACGCCCTTGGTAGGTTCACCTACAAAACGGCGCTAGATAACCTTGTCATTATTACTATATAATTATCTTTTGTTAATATTGGTAGCACTTTGTAGGAAATGTTTCCCTTAGGAGTAGTACTGCTGTTATAGCAATATAGATAATTATATACCTACGACCTACAGGTTCCCGGAGAAAAACCCATTTGAATATTGCTCAACATGAATAAATCCTAAGAAAGACAAAAGCCCTTCAGAAATATCCTCAACGGATAAAAGCCCAAACTTTCTTGTTGGATTCCAGTAGATGAATTATTTATAAAATGTTGACTATTTTATTGTCTATCCCAATTTAAATCAGCTTATTTATTTGTTTATTTTCAACACACAGAAATGAATCGTACACTAATAGATACAATTAATTTTATCCAATTAGATCTGAGCTTTTGTCCCTTGACCAAATGTCTTAAGGGCTTTTGTCGTTTTTGGGATTTATTCATGTTGAGCAATATGCTTATGGGTTTATGGCCGGTCACATTATACAACCTAAGAACATTATCGCTGTAATAAATACTTATTTACGTTTTGATATTAATTAACCCCATTAAGTATATTTTATTGCTGGAATTCTTCACTTAAAGTAGGTACTTAATAAGTATCTACATAGTATTTATGTTATTATATGAACGTTTCATTTCCGACTGCTTGGGAAATGGGCAGTTATATTCGTTTTTATAAACAATATTAATACTGGAAATGAGATTGAAATATACAAAAATAATGACAACGTTGGTTGGATCGTTCGCTAAGAAATACCTAAAAAATATCTCAATATAGGGCCGTGGACAATATATACATATTTATCGGCGCCTCTAATACCAACCTGCACAGCATAACGGTAGAATACTGGCTTGTTAGGTTGGGGGTCTGGGTTCGATTCCCGACCGCGGCAGATGGATGGACTGGAATTTGTGAATGTCATTTAAGTGTAAAGTGATCACATTAAGCCAGCCGATGATTAGTCATAAGCCTGATGGAAGGTCCATCCTCTGCTGTATATCTGTTGAGATATAACTACTTGTTAATAATATTTACTGCTACGCATTTCGTCTAACTGGAATAGCAAATAACTGGCAAAAGCAGGTGGCAAAAGTGCGTGAGTACAGAACAGAGATTCTGGAAACTGCAAGAGACAGATGCCACTAGCCACATCCCCTGAATCATCGTTTCTCCCTAGTAGGGTCATTTGCGTATCCTTCTCTTCTGTGAATAAAGTGCAGTGTTTTTTACGTCTGGGTTTCGCTCATTTCACTCAACATTAGTAGAGTAAAACCTAATTAAAAGTTCCTATAGTAATCTCTCACTTTACAGATAGTATAGGAGACATCACAATTGAATCGTGTCAAACGGAATTATAATAACTTCTACGAGTATCTTTAATGAAAATCTATGGCATGACCGTGCTCGATTTTTCTATTCCGGCAACTTTTGTATAGGTGATCTCTTTTTTCTTTCATTATTTCTCGAACAAATATCCACTAAGTACGAATCGCTCTAGGAACTTCTTACATGATATATTCACATATAGGAAAAGCAGATATTTCCATTATGTTATTATATTCAATTCCTGATGAGTAGATCCCGTGCAAACAATTACAAACTATGAACATGAATCATACAGTTTAAATACTACCATATAATACAGTACGAAGGCAACTGGTACAATTAGGAGTATTACCTTCCTTAGATAATGTTGTTAGACTGATGTACCGACCTAATGACCTACGTGTATTAAATGCTCGTTACTCCATTATGTACTCAACTCACAAACTATGTACTATACACATACTCATTATCTATTATGTTATAGCTTATACAAACTATCCCATATCCATAATATGGGCGCAGAGAGTTCATAATAGTACTCACCTACTATACTTATCCCATGCATCCCATACGTTAAGAGTAAGCGTATTGACATTTAGAAAATTTCTAAAAACGGGAGACCTTAGATAATGAAGACAACCGTAACTAAATATGCTTTGGAAGAAAATAGAGTAGAACCGGTAGAACGCCCTTTTGCCTTTTAATTTTATTTTTAAAAATCTGACACATTGTGGATTTTGAACTAAAATACCTACTACAGTATACTGCCGAACGCAGTCGTAAAATTGCGACAGAGAAGGGACGACTACCTACCTTATTTGCACTTATTCCAGAGCCATAAGGTGCGAATAAAGCAGGTAGTCAGCCTTTCTCGGTCAAATTTTATGACTGCGTTCGACAGTTTGAAATAATTTTACTATGATCTTTCATTTTTATTAATTGCTTTTAATTATATGTTTTGTCGACCTATTTTCTTTTTCAGTATACAAAAAAAAAACCATTTCGTTATGCCAAATGACTATGTTCATAAATTTTATTGTATTTTCGCGAGACGCCATTTTTTCCAGAAACGATTTACATCCATAAAGAAATAGGATTTTTTACGTACGTTTATATGTCGAAATATAATATAGACAGCAAAAATATCCATTATCACACAAATCGTGTACTGAAGACACATTTTATTGGTTAATTTGGCACACGAATAAAATGTAAAATAAATTTGTTTTTCCCTTGTTGATGGCGGGAGGAGAATTCAGCATATTATTCCTGTCTTCCCATCCCATTCCCTTCCCATTCCTATCCCATAACGGGTTACACAATTCTGCTTCAATATTCACTTTATGACATTTCATGGCGTGTTGTAATTTCTGAATGTCATTTCGGCATTTATCTGAGCGTTTTCCGTATAATTCCGTTTTGGGAATTTAATGTGTTTTGCTAACCGAATTTGGCGCTGAAGAAATATTTACACCGAAACCAAATTTAATGGCATTTTTTTCCGATGACATGAAATAAATATTTGATACGTGTATGATGGAATTCGAAATTAAAAATGTACGAGAATTGAAAGGTCGAAAAACCTGCACTAAAAAACATTTTATTGAAAACTTGCTTTTATGCCCAGAGGGATTGCGCCTAGTTTTGCCACAACCACTATTGCATACATGTTGTTCAGCAATCGAAGTATTATTTCTCTTCAACCATTAATACCTATTTGTGTAAGTATATTGAATCAAAATTTGTAAAAAGATATGAGTTCCACTCGTGAAGCACTTTCGTAGGATACCGAAAACGGCAGTATGCGGTGACTGGATCAACTCGATGGCTTGTTGTCTTCCAACGCTTGAACTAGACAAGATCTGACTTACAATCTGTATTTCTTTTCCAACGCCCTTCATACGATACCACACATGACCCACACGACCCTTGGATCCCCCTGAAACGCTTTACAATTTACATATTTTTGTTTCTGTAGAAAGCTTATCCATTTTTGCACAGAATCGTATTGTTACCTAGTTTACGTACGTTCCAAAGTTTCAGGTCTCTAAGGCTGGCCACACACGTCCCGAAGTTCAGTTCCGGAATCGACCGTTTTGCAAAAAAGTTCCGATCAAAACCTCTCTCTGAATTCAGCGTCACCCCGATTTTAAATTCAGAAAGAGGCTTTGGTCGGAACCTTTTTGCAAAACGGTCGATTCCGGAACTGAACTTCGGGACGTTTGTGGCCAGCCTAAGTAGTCTGGAAGTGGTTGAAAAATCTGTTACAAGATTTGCGCACAGACAAAAATTAACAACTGAAGTTTAGCTAAAAAAAATAATCACTGATATGGGACTGCCTTAGAATAGTAGGTATTTAGTATTGAAATTCAACTCTGCTTTACGAGGAGTGTAAATTCTCTAAATTCCCTGTTTATACTTAAAAGTTAAGATGAAAACTAAGCAATGTTACAGATGATAAAATTGGGGTTAGTTTACAATGTGTACAGTACAACGGGTAGTCAGTAGATACTACCTAAGGCTTTTAGTATTAGGACAAAGTGATATTAGAGTTTAGGAAGTTTGTTAGCTAAACATATAATCCTTCAACGTGGCTCCAGGGCTCAATAAATTGCTTTGAAACGGACGTACGCTATACTACTGACTCTATAGATTAAACACTGAGAGATTTCGATACGTCGAGATTTTTATTGAAACAAACCTTACTCTAATCCTCACTTTGGTATTTATTATACAATCTCTTAGATTTTATTTTCACCAAAAAACGTAAGTTAGAAGAAAGTTAAATGAATGGATTCAACGAACTCGGAAACTTACTTTATAATTTAGAAGGTCCTATCCTATCCCCTCACGCCGCTCCCTTGCAGGGTAGGCAGAGTGAACAGATAGCCAGACGTTCCTATCCTTACACACTCTTTGGGCTTCCACCACATTCATGTAATTCGTCACACATACTCCACGATTCCTTTTACTCAGAACACGTCCTCCTTGAGAATCTGGTCTACACGGTCAAGCCATGCGGTTCTCGGACGGGCGCGTTTCCTTACACCTCTTCTTTTTCCTAGATATATTTTTTTTGTTATCCTTTCATCGTTCATTCTCTCCATCTCAACTTGTTCACTTTCATTTTTGTCACAGCATCCGTTTTACATTCACTCAGTTCTCTAATCCCTTCATTTCTTATCCTTTCTCTCAACGTTTTTTTTTTAATTTAGAAGGTTACAAATTATTTTCTGTTATATTGTTTTGGCATTGACTACATATGTAACTATTAATTGATATTTTAAAAACAACATTTTTTTGTGTTGTGTACTAATTCAATTTTAATTGGCAAAACGGGCTACCGGGGTTTTAATAAACTTGTGTCATTAACAATATTAATAGCGTGTTTTCCTTAGTTATTAATAGTGACTTAGTTCGTAGTAAATAATAAACTCTTGTTTTCAAAACATCGTGAATCATTTTGTGAAATGTTGAGATGACAATGGGCAAAAGTGGTCCTAGAGCCTCCACTGATGAGACTCGCAAGAAATGATAGAACATACTTGTCTTATCTTTCTGGCAAAATATTATCAAATTCTATCCCGGGTGAGTCTCTCTATTATTAGTTACTGTTCCTATAATGATGTCAAGTTTTTTTCTTTTTTGGTTATGAGTATCACAGCACTGCCTTGCTTTATTGTGCAATGCTTTTTTTGTTTATTGTTTCACATGTTCAATAACTAATTTCACTCTCAGGGTTCCGACAAACTATTTTCCCTCATTTATTATTTTAATAGTTCTAACAATGTACCCCAAAAAGTCCAAAATCTGGCGCGAAACTCTCTCATGTACGTAGGAGGACAGACTTCGGACATTTAATATTCAATCCGTACTCTCTCAGAGCCATTTCAAGGTCATGCCTCCTCACTGCGAAGATATCGAAATCCCACAAAGTCAAGTTCAGAGTGTTATGAATAATATGAAGAAATATTGAAAAAGCTTGGTGACTTCCTAGTGTTCCCGCAAGGAACATTTACATGTTGTTAGATAGGTATAACGCAATCACATTACATCATACATAATCCATTTTGTCGTTTTCCGTAATGTTCTTTTTTTTATGTACGCCTTTAACATTAAAGTTGATGTAAATCACTCCCATTACGTTGTACTATATTATTGTTTATATGAAGAAGCCATTACCAACAAAAATTTACTTCAAAGTTTCAAAACAAAAGTTTTTGACAATCATCTTAATGGGACTCAGAATACAAAAGGCATTCTGTCAGAAAGTTCTGTCTTTCTCATAATATGGACTTTATATCATACATAGTAATATGTAACAGAAACCCTAAGTAAATAAACGCATGTTAAAATCGCTAATTATCGCATTCCATCAGGATTATGACTGATCGTCGGCCGGTTGAATATGATCACTTTACACTTAGGTACATTCACCTACTCCAGTCCATCCATCTGGCGCGGCCGGGAATCGAACCCAGACCTCCAGCCTAACACACCAGTATTCTATACGCTGTGTCATGAAGGCTGATGATCGAAGCGAGAAGGAAACGCTGTTAATGCATGCAATATTGTTAGAAGATTTCTAAATACTGACATCAATCATTTTTTTTTTAATAAAAATCATGAATGATTATATTATGTAGACTTTTCTTGCGGATAATACCGAGAAAAGTGTTAGCCAAGCCTTGTCTACGTGAAAAAAAGATAGGTATTTCTTGAAAAAATAAAATGTGGCTTTAAAAAATAGTGGTTTGAGCTCTTTTTTGTATGGTACATGGGTTGCAAAAGGGGGCAAGCGTATCCACTAGTCATTTTTATTATTTTTAATTATATTAAGTAATGGTATAGTTTCTCATGATTTTATTTATGTTTTTATATATCAACAAAAGAAATACTGTTAACTGTTATGGGGGCTAATATTTTCTTTCGACAAAAATAAGGAAATAAATTACTTGTGTCAAATAACTAATCCTGCTTTATCCTTTCTTTCAGGTTAAATTGGATGTGGAGCTTACTGGAGTCATCAGCTAATGCCTGGTAATATATTCTTGTTTTTTATATTCCGAAATAAAAATTGTTATTATCACTGACTGATGGGAATTAGTTTTTCTTCTTCTTGTTTTAGAATTACTTACGTTTTATTTCATGATTATATTTTCCGAGGTAAAAGCGAAAATTTGCAAACATACGTAGGTAAACTCGGTGACAATATAATTCTATACCAAATTGGATCATCCTCCTCCAGAGACAAAATAGATATAATGGATTTCAGGGGGATCCAAAGGTCGTGTATCGTATGAAAGGGCGTTGGAAAAGAAATCCAGATCGTGAGTCAGATTTTTGTCTATAGCTCAAGCCTCGGAAGACACCGAGCGATCGAGAGGATCCAGTCACCGCATACCGCCGTGTTTGGTATCTCACAAAAATGCTTCACGAGTAGAACTTATATCTTTTTACAAATTTTTAATCTGTCAATTCTTAGTGGTAGCCCAGTAAAACGAGATTTATAGCGTAAATAATTCTCGGAAAGCTGGAAACTGTTTTAATCTCTTCATTAACATCCAAAGAAGGTTTCTTGAAGTTTGCACCAAAATTGCGCTTGTGCTAAGTACAGGGTGACCCAAAAACCGAAACATTTTTGTACTTTTTTCAGTTTTTCACTAATAACTTCTAAACGATGCTTTCTAGGAAAAGATTGTTTTCTTATAAATTAAAGTACGTGATATTCTGCGTCGTTTGAGCATAAATACTCTTTTGTACATCAAAAAATAATTATGACACAGACACTGCCAATTACATATTAATTTTCTCAACAAATTGAAATATTCATATTTTTCTCTTTTGTTGTTGAATATCTCCTCAAATCAGGTATTTACGGCAATATTTCACTGAACATATTTAATGGTAGGTCAATTTTATCTAACTTGTGATTAAAACTTTACACCTACAGTGCATAGTTAAGGATTTACAGGTGTTGGAAGAGAGACGAGTGAAATAAAGAAATTTATTAAATGATAGATTTAGATATGTAAAAGCAAAGATAATTTGAATTTTACTCTTTTATTTTGTTAACCTATAGTTTTTCAAGTAAAATCCAAATTTTCAATACTGTTACGCCACTGCATAACATTTTATAGTGAAAAGAATATTTTTTTTACCATCATTGGTTTTATTAAAATATCTCCTAAACGGGTAGTGTTAGGAAAAAAATGTATTTTGCAAAATTTATTTACAATAATTTCTCTATATTATGATTGCAAAATAATTTATTAAACTCAAATACTAAGTGAGGTAGAATTGATTAAAAATGGTATATAAAAAATAAGTTCATACATGTCGTTTATTTTTGTTATATAACTCCCTGACCAAGCGGTGTAGCACCAATTCGTAAAATTTAATTTAAAGCTAAATAAATTTCCTATAAAACAAGTATAATAAATTTTATGTGGGAGTTATAATAAAAATGTACGTACTAGATGATGAATATCAATATTTTGTAAAATAAATCCACGCTTCCCATACAAAATGTTCCTGCGTAGCAACGTGCCTCTATACAAAATCAAATTTGAACATCTAGTACTTTTTTTATTATAAATCTCAAATTAATTTTATTATACTAATTTTATAGAAAATTTATTTACCTTTAAATGTAATTTAATGAATTTATGCTACACTGCTTGGTTTAGGAGTAATTTAACAAAAAGTGACGACATGTATGAACTTATTTTTTATATACCATTTTTAATCAATTCTGCCTCACTTAGTATTTAAGTTAAAGAAATTATTTTTCAAATATAATATAGAAAAATTATTGTTGATAAATTTTGCAGTAAACATTTTTTTCCTAACCCTACTCGTTTAGGAGATATTTTAATAAAACCAATGAAGGTAAAAAAATTACTCTTTTCGATATAAAATGTTATGCAGTAGCGTAACAGTATTGAAAATTTGGATTTTACTTGAAAAACTATAGGTTAACAAAATGAAAGAGTAAAATTTAAATTACCTTTGCTTTTACATATCTAAATCTATCATTTAATAAATTTCTTTATTTCACTCGTCTCTCTTTAAACACCTGTGTATCTAAAACTATGCACTGTAGGTGTAAAGTTTTAATCTCAAGTTAGCAAAAATTAACCCACCATTAAATATGTTTAGTAAAATATTGCCGTAAATACCTTAATTGAGGAGTTATTCGACATCAAAAGAGAAAAATAGGAATATTTCGATTTGTTGAGAAAATTCATATGTAATTGGCAGTTTCTGTATCATAATTATTTTTTGATGTACAAAAGAGTATTTATGCTTAAACGACGCAGAATATCACGTACTTCAATTTATAAGAAAACAATATATTACTAGAAAGCACCGTTTAGAAGTTATTAGTGAAAAACTGAAAAAAATACAAAAATGTTTCGGTTTTTGGGTCACCCTGTACTTAGCACAAGCGCAAATTTGGTGCAAACTTCAAGAAACCTTCTTTGCATGTTAAAGAAGAGATTAAAACAGTTTCCAGCTTTCCGAGAATTATTGACGCTATACCCCCTTTTCTGATGTTTTTACACTGGCCTATGGGAGCGCCGTCGGAATGGTGGAATCCATGAGCCCCGGAAGGGCGTATTTGGTATCGTTTAGAAGACCGCGAAAAACGTTATCGAATGTGAAGTCATGCAATCTTGTTTTAATTTCCAAATTATTCGCTGTTAACGTCAGTTCATATTAATTTGAATAAAGTGCCAGAATTATTTTCAAATCTCAATATGTTCATTTCACCAGTAAATATTTGGTTTCTGTGAAAATTAACAAATTTCAATAATCCAATCACGTATTAAAGTCTGTAAAGAAAATAACACAAAATATACGATACATGTCTGGAGTGGAAGTGGCTACGATCGTGAGTAAAATTTCAAAAGCTCAGTTACTCTAAAAACTTCGAAAAGTTTCAATATCTATGGAAACACATATCTATATACAGAAAAAAAACAGATATTGATATTCCACTATAATTTGGCAGCTCGGAGGTTATCTGCATGTGACATATTGCAAAATTGTATTGTTGGTAGCCCTGATTATAAAAAAAATCTTTCGAAATTCCTTAAAATTCTAACTTTTCGATAGATATTTTACCAGATTATTGAACTTTACTTGTCGGTCCGGATGTTATCTGCAAGTGACATATTGCAAAATTGTATTGTTGGTAGTACTTATTGTCAAATTTGACAATAAACAAAAGCTGTCAAAGGTTCGTAATTTTCTCATATTGTACTGGTACTTTTCACTGACTTTTCACCAGCGAGTTATAATGCCGAAAATATTACAGTGCAGTGCTAAAGCAATTATTTTGAAAAGAATTTTGCCAGAGAAAAAGAACGCAATGCTCCTAGATTTTCTTTCAACAAAGTAGTACATCTCAAACTACCGCCATAACAGGTTTGTAAAATAATATTACTAGTCCACTGTAACAATCCAAAAATTTGCTGCTTCTTTTAAACAACAATCCTAAAATATAACTTAATGTAGCAAAGAATATAACCATGTCTTGTTATTAAATCGAGCAACCATAGTAATACAAATTTTCTTTCAGTGCGTCTTCATATATGCCGCCGCCAGACGTGTGCTCGTGAACTCGTACTCATGAACACAAAAAGCTCGTGTTGGCTCTCGCGCGTCTGGCAGCGGCATTAGGTTGGATAAACTATAAAGCATATAATTGAGGCATTGAAATATAATTGAGGCATGAAAGCATTAAAGGAGTGCGTACCCTCCTAGAATAGACAGTCTGATATGATTAAATAATAATATGAAAAAATAAACAACTGTCATCCCTTACCTTGTATTCACATTACATAATATAGAATCAGAATCGGGAACACACAGTGAATTATATATCATACATTGTATTGAACATGGTTAAGCTTTCACTTGCCTTTCGGCTCACTTCCCTGGCAATAAATCTACGTCCTTTACTATTAAATAAAAAGCAAATGACGAATTTAAGAGTACGCATACTGACATTTCAAAAATTTCTAAAAACGGGAGACCTTGGATCTCGACAACGGTTACAAAAAATTCTTTGAAAAAAATACAGTAGATACATTGAACCTTTCGGAATCTAGGGAATAACCGTAAAAGATTTTTTTATATCTTGTATAGATTTCTCAAAAAATGTGAAAAACACCTCTGATCTTTTTTCCGAATGACAGAAACTAGTTAACGGAAAGTCGCGGAGAAAATATATATTTTTGTTCTGATAATATGCATCAAAATCTAGGGAATAACCGTTAAAGTTTTTTGATTGAAGCGAAATTAACCCCAAAAAATGAAAAAACGCAATTTTTACCATTTTTTCATGCGATTGTTCACGCGATTTTGAACTTTAATGCCGTGGGAAATGATCGTGACGTCATAGTTGGGTCGCGAGCCTTAAATAAAAAGCAAATGACAAATTAAATCTACGTTTGATGTTTCAGCTGATTTAATTGAACTGTAAATAAAGTCGATTCAACGTAAAGTTTTTCTCTTATTTTATTTCAACATTGATTTCCTGTTGAATTCGTAGGACGAAACTTAATTACAGAAATAACGTATTTACGTTCATCGCTGACTGATTCACTCACTGATTAAATCTGTAGACGACCAAAAATTAAAAAAAACTGTTAAGGCTATTCACCCGATACATTATTTTTACTTAACCCCATACTGTCTACTATATGAATCAAATAGACACTTTCAATTATTCCTTAAAAACCGGTGTTTTCTATCAAAATTACTTCTTGGGTCATCCGTGACACCCTATATAAACGTGCATGTATAGAGGGGGGCCGCCCCCCCCCCCGAAATATAAACAATGAAGTGCCATCTGCTATAGAGAGATCCCAGGTTCATCACTTATTCAATTCACCCATTTTTCAAAAAAAAACACTTGTGGCTTCTCTTTTTTGTTGCATTTTTAACACAACACTTATAATTCCAACCTAAATCACAGCCTTTCTCACTCGCCATGACGAAAAAATTTCGCCCGCGGCGCTATGACTGATTTTTTACTACGTCTATGTTAAAATTTTAATTGCCTTCCCAAAGAGTTCCCCCCCCTCCTCCCCCCCGAAATGAAAATTTATATACACCACTGGGAACGAGTATTTTGGCTTCGCTTTCATATCATATTTACGTGTGATTAGAGAGATAGGTAATCGATTAAATTATCGAATCGATTGTTTATATGTATATGAAATAGAAATTATTAAACTAACCACAAAGCACGGACTCAAAAGATAACAATACAACAATGACCCATATTGTTTATTGTTTATCGTGTATGTTATATGGGATAAAATAATAATGATGTATGACCACACTGACCACACAATATCCATGTGATATTATATAATACTCAGGTGACAGAATGTAAGATAATAGTCCGAGAGCCCGCTGCTTTATTTATGACGTATCTGTTTTTTGATCGAAATGTGGTATAAATGATAGCTTACCAATAGGGTATTACATCGCACTAGGGTTGCCTATCAAAATCTTGCCGCAACCCCCCCCTGCCCCTCCCCCCCCCCCCCCCCCCGAAAAGGTCCCTCTTCGCGGTTTTTCGCATTTTATAGGAATATGGTAAGAGATAGGAGAAAGTAGTCAATGACAAAAATAATCCTTGCTAAATTCTCTACAAAAAATGTTAGTCAATTTTTCCATAGGACTAGTAGTTTACCCGTAATGGCCGGTCAAAAAACATGATATTTTTTGAAGAAAAAAAATTTTTTTTTTGTTTTTTTTTCTTTAACATTCTTCCACCTATTAACATTAATATTTTATGGAAAAAATATTTGGCCTGCGGCGCTATATCGCTGGTTATTTTATGAAAAACTGAATTTTAAGATTTTTCGTCACTGAGTTTTATTGCAATAACTCCGAAATTATTAGATGTATGAAAATAAGTTACAGCTGGTTTTGTAGCTAAGACTATGGTAATTAATTCGTTCTCTGACTATTTTCCTGTAGCTCTTATCAATTTTCAACCAATTTAGTTTGAATACATTTTTTTAGTATTTGAAATGAATTTCGGTTTTGGACCGGCCATTGCGGGTAAACTGCTATTTCTACGAAAAAATTGACTTAACATTTTTTGTAGAGAATTTAGCAAGGATTATTTTTGTCATTGACTACTTTCTCCTATCTCTTACCATATTCCTATAAAATGCGAAAAACCGCGAAGAGGGACCTTTTCGGGGGGGCAGGGGGGTTGCGGCAAGATTTTGATAGGCAACCCTAGTGCGATGTAATACCCTATTGGTAAGCTATCATTTATACCACATTTCGATCAAAAAACAGATACGTCATAAATTAAGCAGCGGGCTCTCGGACTATAAATATTTGTGTCAATGCTCCAGATTAAATGGTAGGAACTATCGATTTATTCCCGATTGTTCGCACCAAAGCATTAATTAGATTCCAGCCCAGCCGACCTGATTCTGATGCTGTACTTATCCGAATACAAACAAAATCTATCAAACGAGTTTTTATATTTAAGCTCGTAGGCTTTGACGCTCAGTATCTGTTTTAAGGGCTTGGCACTAAGAATGACTTCACAGTCCCACGGCATTAAGGTACAAAATCACGTGAACAATCGCATAATAATATGATAAAAATTGCGTTTTTTTTTTTTTTTAATTTGGGCTTAATTTCGCATCTATCAAAAAACTTTTACGGTTATTCCCTAGATTTTAATGCATATTATCAGAACAAATGAAAAATTTTACTCCGTGACTTTCGGGAAACGAGTTACCGTCTTTCGTAAAAAAGATCAGAGGTCTTTTTCAATTTTTTTTTGATAAATCTACACAAGATATAAAAAATATTTTACGGTTATTCCCTAGATAAATGTTCAATGCATCTATCCTATTTTGTTCCAAAGCATATTTAGTAACGGTTGTCGAAATAAAAGGTCTCCCGTTTTTAGAAATTTTTGAAATGTCAATATGCATACTCTTAATAGTTCCAGTTACGGAGGTTAAAAAGTCCACAAATTGCGACCTCTCATGCAAAGTATTATAAAGATAATAAGAAATGTCTTATTAGTCTAAAATATTGAAATTAATTATTGAAAAAAATAAAAGTCTGCGAAATTAAAATTGAATTTAATCAATACTACGTATCTTTCTATCTATCTGAAAATACAGCGGATAGTAAGTATTTTGTTGCCATACAATTCAAACTAAGCAGATAGATTTTGGTTAAATGCAACTTATTCTAACCACCTCATATTACGTTACCATAGGTGGGGGGATTGCTTTATTACCGGCTGTCCTCATTATATTCCATCTGATTGGTTGACCCGCAACATGTTGCAGATATTATTATATTAATCCTTTCATTATTTGTATTATATTAATCGCATCGTATTTAAGTTTGCCAGACGTCCCTGTTTATTGTTATTTTTTTTTAAAACAAACAGACATCAGTATTACAAAAAATCTTAAATGTTAAAAATGGTTTCTAGTTGAATATACCAATGGATGTTTGTTACCAATCATTATTAAAATTGATACATGGCAATTATCCTCTATGTTAATACTACTCATACAATGCTTATTTTCATACGAAAGAAGAACAATAATATAGTACCAATTGCACTACATATGCTCAGGAAGAAAAAGGAAAGAGGAAAAGGAAAGAGGAAAAAAAATATTTGCAATTTTTCAACTGGCAATTCACCCACATATACTTTTACCCGGATTGTCACCGGTTTTACTCCTCGTGCCCCGCTGTCCCGAACAAACGTTTCGGGACGCCTAAATATCCCGGTTTTCAGAAACGTTGGTATGTTTTTAGGACTTTTTTTTGTCATTTAGCGGTATTTTTTACAGGTTATAAACAAAATGTTAGAAGTTACGCATGGTGCCTCTCATCTAGATTAGACAGAATTAAAATTTGTAAAAAGATATTAATTCTACCTTGTGAAGCACTTTTGTGAGATACCAAACACGGCGGTATGCGGTGACTGGATCCTCTCGATCGCTCTGTGTCTTCCGACGCTTGAGTTGGACAACGACTGACTTACGATCTGGATTTATTTTCAAACGCCCTTTCATACGATACCACACACGATCCCACACAACCCTTGGATCCCTCTCAAACCCCTACATCTTTTTTGTCTCTGGAGTAGGATGATCTAATTTGGTACAGAATTGTATTGTCGGGTTTACGTATTTTTGTAAAGTTACAGGTCTCGAATTAATCAGAAAGTGGTTGAAAAATCGATTGCAAGATTTGTTCACAAACAAAAATGTGATTTTAAACAAAATTTGTAAAAACAATCATGATGGTCTATTAACCCCCAAGGTACGACGTGAACTTTCGAGTCACTCTGTACAATATAGCAATAATACTACATGTAGGGTTAAATGTAGAAACGTTTTGAAATAACGAATCATCATTTTTGAAGGGTTGTCATAGCCATTACCATAATATAAATTGGTAATATTATCATTCAATCATATTTCATTGTCTCGGATAATTTTCCGACATTTCATTAATTATTATTGTTCCAGCGTTTCCTCTGTGTTTCCCTCATAAATCTGAAATAGAATATTACATGAAAACATCAAACAGTAATATTAATTGGGTATTGTTATTATTATTATTAAATTTATAAATAAATTGGAAGGGTTCACTTCATTTCAATTTAATTCATTGAATTTATTCAAAACGCGTTTTATATTTACAATGTATCGTAAATAAAAAACACATAGAGTTTTCAAAATATATATATTTATAGCTCAGACATTTTGCAGTTATAAGTTGGCAAAATTAATAGTAAGTTAGACTCTATGCAGGATGATACCTTGGAATGAGGTGTTTCAGAATATCAGGCGTCCCCACCCCGAGTTCCCCATACATTGATTTTCTAAAATGACTGAGCTTTTAATTACCCACATTTCTTATAAAGCCATATTCATAATATGGCCCTATAGACGTATAAATATGGCCTTCCGAACATAACACTTCCGTCAAACTCGTACAATTACAAAATAACGAAATATTTTGAAGCGCAAGAGAATGCTTAAAAAACCAGGCTCGGCACAAACGAAATGTAACTCAAATGACAGGTAAAATGGGTAAAGGCTGGTGGCCTCATCGAAATCTATGGCTAAATAAATACTTTTTAGAATATGACATGAAGTTTAAAACTAACCGGATATTTTGATGCTACATGGAAATTGAGAAAAATATTATAAATTTTCAGTATATAGCGAACTATTTCCACTTATCCCATGAACTTGGAAATACCGAACTTTCACATGTATATCTTTTCAATCATCATTTCATCATTAATTCTCGAAAATTGGCCAAATAATGATGATATCCATAGAGATAACATTTCGAGGAGCGGCCCAGAGTTACAAGTTTTCGAGTTTCGAGCACTTATGTAACATATTATCACAATATGATTTTATCATATGGTTAAGAAACTGGATAGTGTAATGGATAGGAAAAGGGTCGCGTTAGGATGATCATAATACTATTTGGTAGGAGGAGATGGATATATAAGTTTAATGATTTGGAACTAATGCCTACGCATCGCTCCTATAGTGCTATTTATTTTGATATACGAATATTACGTAACACTACTTGGTAGACGTGAAAATTCGCAGAGGGTATCAACAAGGTTATTTCACGTTTCTTTCGTTTCCATCCTTGGACAAGGACACTGAAGGAATGTAAGTTAGGGGTGGGGTTTGTCGGGGGGCTCCCTTCTTGCTAACCCTGAGCCCAAATCTTAAAAATATTTTGCCAAGAAGTGCGGGTAAAGAGGACGCTATTAGCGCCTGTGCTACTTGGGGATGCCGAGGGCCTTAAGCCCATGGGAGTCCTTCAATTTTTTCGTTTCCCTGGGCGTTATTGTTGTCCCCAAATCTTGTAATCGAATTATAACTCGTTTCCAGACTAGCTACAGCTCTGAAACTTTCACAAGTCATGTAAACTAGATGACAGTACGATTCTGTTACATATTGGATCATCCTTCACCAGAGACAAAAAATATGTAAAGCGTTTCAGGGGGAACCAAGGGTCGTTTGGCGTCACGTGTGGTATCGTATGAAAGGGCGTTATATTGAAGGTCCCTCTTCGCACCCGAATAACACAGGCGCCAGTTAGGCGCCTTTTTGAAAGGGCGTTGGAAAAGAAATTCGAATCGAAAGTCGAATTTTTTCTAACCATCGGGAGACACCGAGGTTTCCAGGGAATCCAGTCACTGAATACCGCAGTGTTTGGTGTCTCGTGAAATGAATGTACTTCACGAGTAGAACTCATATCTTTTTTTATAAAAGTGTGTCATTGTTTATTATGTAGTTGTCAGGTTGACTGTAAGATATTGCTGTTGCAATAACTCCGCCTTTCATTGCAATAGTATTGTCTCGTTTTGTAACTCTTCACGATTTTTGGCTAATAAAGATTTTTTTGTTTAATTCCGATATACGTGAAATATTCCAAAAATGTGTAACAATTGTTGTACATATATTTTTTATACATATTTACCAGTTAAGTGTTTTGCCGAATTTTCACCGGTAGGTACCAACCGGGTTATAATAAATTAGTAATCATTTTCCAATACGGATTAACAGAAATAAAAAAAAATATTTTGTAATTACCTTTTTTGTGATTGTCAATTTATTTATTTTTTATACCCATTGTTTAATAATTAATTACATTCATGTACGGCATATGTAGAATTGGAAATTCCAGGTAAAATAAAAATGAAAATGGATGGATAAGTAATAATTGAAAATGATTTATCTGCGCTTGCCATATATACCCACGTCATATGATATAGCAACACAAAATACAGATAGGTAAAGAAAAATAATGTAAGTAATTTATAGAAATAGCCTTTTTTATTTATTTTTATAAGGAATCTGGACTTGCATGTATGCAAGCTCAGATACTCTTATGCCTCATCCACACGCTGGCCGAGTGTCAACAATTTTTGTGCCCATGAGTGAAAAGGCGTTAACGGTCGGTTACGCACACGACCCAAGACAAACGCTCCAACCACACGCCTTTTTACTCATTAACAAAAAAAACTTGTGGACGCTCAGCAAGCGTCTGGCGCTTTAGCAAGCTAAAAGCTTGTGTCGTGAAGTGCTAATACATCGTCAGCAGTGAGATTCGAACCCAGTATCTTTAATAAGATTAAATCTTTAATAATAGAGTTCATGGTTGGCGGCAGTCTCTCAAGAGGGATATGCCAGGTTCAAACCCCGGCGCTGGCGATGTATTCCGCACTTTGCTATACAGGCTTTTAGCCTAGTGCAAATGTGCAGGAAAGTATTTGGTATGCACAAGCCCAGGCTCTTATTTATAAAAAGATATGTCTTTAGGAGTCTGCAGATAACTTCCGAACATCCAAATTACAGTCAAGTCACTAAACTCGACCGATTCAATCAATACTCGTTCCACTAGTCGACATCATAATGACGTCATAACATTTTACGCCGACTTTATGAAGGGTAATTAAATTTCACGATCACATTATCCTCCGTCACACAATTTTATCCAAAAAGGTGTTTTTATATTCTTCCTACTTAGTTACCCTATCGATTAGTTCAATCAGTTCAATGTCATGTCTATCTATATATAAAAGTATCCTGACTGAATGACTCACTGACGTACTCACTCGTCAACACACAGCCCAAACGGCTAATTGCTGAGACGTGAAATTTGTAAGACAGACAGACAGTAATACAAAACCTTCCACTTTGGAAGAATTTATGACAATTCCGCTTTTGAAGGGGGGGAAGAAGAGCTTAAAGTTTTTAAGGGTATACGAATATCTCGGAAGCTAGAAGTGGTACTAATTTGAAATTTTGCATAAATATTCTTATATCTAAATTAGTAATAGGGTATTTGGCCGTTTCCCTAAAATGTTCTTAGAGAGATGAAAAAGGGATGATTTTTCTATAAATAAATATTGCGTAGTTTCTCGGCACTAACTATACATTTTTGAAGCGAGTTGTACAAACTAAGTATGTTTTTTGTTTTATTTTATTTGTAGGTAAACAAACAGACAGTGAAACAAGAAATCTCAAATCTTAAAAATAGTTACTAGTTAAATAAGTATACCAATGGATGTTTGTTATCAATATTACATACTATTAAAATTTATACATGGTAATTATCCTCTACTTTAATGCTAATAATAGATACTAATTATATGTACCACTAATATTAAATTTTACCACTAGAATTTAAAAAAATGAAAAAAGGGGTTAAAATAAATATAGCAAGTGAGCGTGGTCGCAGGCTACAACTACATTGAAGGTCTCTCCTCACACCCGAATAACACAGACGCCAGTTAGGCGCCTTTTTATTCGCACTTACAGCCCAAAGTTACTCAGACGGCCCCAGAGTTAGCCGGAAGGGCACCCTCCAGCAACACCGTCCGGAATGACACCTTCAATGTCCCTGCTACAAAGAGGATAACAAATAATGAGCTACATTACATAATAACTTAAAGACTAATTACACAACTTTTCGACCGAGCTAGGGGCAGCAAAAATAAAGGACTTGACTTAAAAGACTGGTTTTAATGCCGTGGCGGCAGGCGTCACAACCCGGCGATTGTGTGGATCAAAACACAAAAACTTCCCCGCATGGGACACAGGTTACAACTAGTATATTATATATAGGAAGGTCTACTCGTCACATGACATCACAGCACGTACGGTATGGTAATCATCTAATCACTGCACAAATTAGTCGCCACCTACACCTACTTACTCTATAGTCTATTGCCTGGGAGTCAAGTCAGTGAGTCCACCAATTAAATGTTAATGGGGCTACACACACACCAATTTGCATGACAAACATGTTGGATGGTAAATTCATTAGGATTGTTTCTCTCGTGAATGACGTGAATGATTTGAATTGCCTATTACATAATTAGCTAGTATTAGGCCGGGTTTCCACGTGTAAGAAAGCTTCTGCAAGAAGCGTCCGACAGTTCGTCAGACAGCTGTCAGACAGTATTTTGCAGGTGTGAACTACGGAATATACACCTGCAAGATACTGTCTGACACTCCGTAGTTCACACCTGCAAAATACTGTCGGACACTTCTTGCAGAAGTTTTCTGGCAGGTGAAAATCCGGCCTTACGAAAAAGTCAGAAAGACTTCGTCTGAACAATGCGATTTTGACCCTTAATGCCGCTGGAAATAAGCGTGACGTCATAGTTAGGTCGCGAGCCTTAAGTGTAAAGTGATCACATCAAGCCAGCCGACGATCCCTCATAAGCCTGATGGAAAGTCCATCCTTTGCCGTACAACTGTTGAGATATAACTACTTGTCACATAGTCTTTCATTCTTACTTTTTGACATACTCGAGTGTCAGTCCTTCATACATCACATTAGTCGGACGCGAAGAGTGATGTTGTACGGCACCATTTATATTTCATCCATCGTACGTCATAACGTGTCAGTGTATTCAAATTGACGTCATTGTCTCTAAAACAGGAGGGTGATAATAAAGTACCTGTACCTGCTCGCTTTAATATTTCAGTATTTATAAAAGGGATATAGTGTATGTGGAATCCCTTTAAATTATTATTAGTTACATTACAGGGGTTCGTTATGGATCCGTTGATTTTCAGTCAGTGAGTCAATGGACGATTATCGCACAATGCAGAATGCATTAAAGGTGATTGTTCCAATTGGAATTGTCAAACAGAGATAGAGATATGAGAATACTAATAAGAGTGAGTTGATAGATATATATCGAGATAGCGATATCACAGCACTCTTCTTTTTTGAAAGGGATAGACATGTTCCGTGTTAATAAGATTGAGTGAACAGCACGTGCGGACCACTCTATTATCTATGGCGAGCGAATATCACCCAACAAAATAGTTGGGTGTTAATCGCAACAACCGAACCTGTCAACTGTGCACGTAGAACAGGGGTAACCAGACAGAAACTCAAATGACAAAATCTCAACTGTCAAAAGGGTAACCTACTATTGACAGAATCGCAACTCATCGCCGGAAAACCTGTTTTTTTTCAATATTGTTGGGTTAGGTTTGTTAGGTTGTTTTTTTTTTACACACAAAAACAAAACAAAAAAAAAACAACGGCATCAGATTTCCCGGTGTTGAGTTGCGATTCTGTCAATAGTAGGTTACCCTTTTGACATTTGAGATTTTGTCACTTGAGATTTTGACATGGAACCAGAACAGGTTGAATCGCACGACCAGTTGACTCGCACCGATGACAGAACGGAGAACAATGGAAACATAAACAATCGAGCGAATCGCTGAGTGAAATTTAACGGATCCAGAACGAACCCCAGATATACTCATATGTGTCTTCACAATGTCAATGTCGAGAATTTATAATCAAATTTCTGGATCTGTGAAAAAAACTGTCAAAATAAAATATTCAACTGAATTTCTCACACGTTGATATTATTTTTCCTGTTGTCACATTTTTTTGTAAGAACATCAGATTTTCCACACGTCGTAGTCGAATAACAAGTAGTTATCTCAATAGATATACAGCAAAGGATGGACTGCTCGTCGGCTAATGTAATGTTTACTTTACACTTATGTTGACTTAAGTAACATTCACCAATTCCAGTCCTTAATGTAAAGTGATCACATTGAACCAGCCAGTCATAAGCTTGATGGAAAGTCCATCCTTCGCTGCGTTCAGTATTTACTGTTTAGTGTTTTGTATATCAATGTGGCTGGACCATGTTTTTAGGGTGACGGATGACAGTTCCCCAATAATATTGTTGTATGGTAGAAGGCAAATTGCATGAATGTTACGGAAGCAAGAATAAGAATAGGGAAATCTAAAGTTCTGTATTCTCTGCCTACCAGTAGCGAAGCTACCAAAGAACACGATTCCCATCGAGTTACCTTTTGGAAAAAATGATAGGTATAATAATGTCTATAATCTGACATAATCCCATAAGAAATGTTAGCCCCGGCTTCCCTTCTGCAGAAATCCACCCTTCGCCACTGCTGCCTACCCCTCAAGAATAGGGCGTGTGGTAATTGCATAGAATAGAAGGATGTCAATTTCTCTGTGTGTCTCCGAAATAAATCAAATTTAAAAAAAAACGCTTCGCAACAAATCTTTTTTTTTTCATAACAAATCTTTCTATTCTCACGCTTAGTTTAAACAGTTTCCGCATAAAAAAGAAATCACAATATGTTTTGTGAGAACAAGTACAATAATAGTATGTGTTATTACACTTTTGTGAGGTGTGTAAATGTTGTACGGCCCACGGGGGTGTAATTTGGACTAAATTATATACTCGACTGCGCGATTAAACTGGCGACATGTAGAGTCATAAAATGTTTCACATCACTATTATTATATCACATACAATACATTATGTACGAGTAGAACATTCACACCATAGTGAAGGGAATAATATCATTGTAGTCTATTTATCATAATGTAATGTGATATTACTTTATGATAAATTGTTTTATATAAATGTCAACGCATTCAAGATCAACCCAAGTAACAATTCAGCTCCTAGATTGGTTCTAGAACCGTTCTTGCACTAATTATGTATCTACATTTTACTATAGTCTCTTCTTCTTCTCCTCAGCCTTCTCGCGTCCGGTGTCGGACATGGGTCTCCCCCTTAGACTTCCACTGCTCCCTATCTTGTGCCGACCGCATCCATCCGCCCCCGACAGCCTTCCTTATGTTATCCGACCACCTTGCCTGGGGCCCTCAACGCTATCTCATACCGCGACAACCTTGCGGGGAAAGCAGAGAGAACAGAACGCTACACTCTCCTAATAATACACATTCACCTTTCGCATCTGTCACGTTCATACGATTCGTCATAAACGCACGTACTCAGTTCACAACCGTCCATACGACGGTCATACTTTCTAATACTTGCATCCAAATATACTTTTTTGTCACTTCATCGTCACTCATTCTTTCAATATGTCCAAACCATCTAAACTTATCCACTTTCATTCCAGTTACTGCACACGTCTTACAGTCTCTCATTTCTCTAATAACCTCATTTCTTATCCGATCTCTCGATGATTCCTATCAATGATCTCATATCCACTGCATTCAACCCTAATTCGTCCTTATTCATCCAGGTCCAAGTCTAACCAGCATACATTAGGGTCGGTGCCAAGACAGCATTGTGTACTAGCACTTTAGCTTTCGTAGACACATTGCTACTACTAACAATGGGTCGAGCACACCATTCGTCTTAGAACCGGCCAGCTTTCTTCTTTCAATCTCTCCATCACAGCGTCCATCTTTAGTAAACAAACTCCCCAAAAATCCATACTCTACAAATACGAATATAATCCACTTGCTCCAAACACTCATTCCCAACATTTTTTATAATAAAATTACCCACCTAAATGAAACAATGAGGTATTTAAATGTTTTTTATAAAAACCTACATAATACTTATAATAATAACTACAATAAAATATTTGCAAAGCAGTGGTTTCCAAACCTTTTAGTGTTCCACCGTTTCTTATAATGAGTTTGTAGAATAGCGCCACCTCTACGCTAACCGCAGTGATATATGAGGTCGTAAATAATGTTAAATTGTTATATTTTCAGCTCCATTATTCACAGATTTTCCTGAAAACTGCATAAATGTAATTTTCTTTCGCTATTATTATAAACACTATTAAAATATACAATGTTTATAATTAATGGCATGTGTTATGCACTAATACTTGGAATAAAAGAGAAGAATAATTATAATTATAAATGTATATTTTACTGTAAAAGCTCGTGTATTGCTGAATCCTTTGTTTTACTTATACCAACTTATGTTTGGTAAATGTAGGGTTTTTATAAAAAAGATACGATTTTTCGGGCTTTTACCATCAGAGTTCGGTACATACTAGTCTAATCATATAAATATTATATGATTAGACATTTTTAAATAATAAAAAATAATTAATAATATATATTTATACTCGTATATATATAATCCCATTAGTATTATCAGCTACAGGTATAATACCAAAATCGGTAATAAATAATTTTAAAAAATTAGATTTACTGGAAAGTTTATACATAAATATGCAAAAATCGGTAATTATTAATACTTGCAATATTGTAAGACGATTTCTAAATACTGATATTTTAGGCACAATGCTTGTATTTTAGGCCCGCGCATCTGAGCCTAATCCTGTGATATCCGTGATATCTGGATAGGTGAATTTTTCCCAGTATTAGGCTGATGAGTTTATATGTGAATCACAAATGATAATATGTAGACTTTCCGGGCTGATAATACTAAGAAGTGTGTCGGCAAGGTCATGCATCCGCGAAAAGAAAATACAATAAATTTGTGTGGAGTTTAATTTTGTGTGGCATAACTAAGTGAATATCGATATTGAGCGAGGTTGTCCCTACACGCAAACAGTTTTCGCCAGTCATTCGTGTTCTCACTCGGAATTTGACAGGTACTATATTTTTTTATTTTCGCACTGTTCCACGGGCCACATTTAGACGCCCGGCGGGCCGCGGGGTTGCCACCCTAGTCCTAAAGCAAAAATATGTGCAAAAACTTAAGGTGCTGGGGCATTGGAAAGTTATTAAAATTCGTAGAAGAAAATGTTGACTCAAACAACAGGTGTAGATACATGAAAGCGTTATAAAAAAAAGAAAAACACATCGGTTACATGTATGGAAAACATGTATCTATAATTCTATACTCTACCTTTGGGTATTATTATTTTTCCTTGGGTGTATTTTTATGAGCACTCGTTGTAACTTTAAAAAACAAATAAAAAATAATGCAGAGCTAAGCGACCATGAATTCATAATATAATGTGGAATGCTTATCTAAGAGACGCTTCTTAAATTCACCCTCAGAATGATGAGTATAGTATGGAGATCTCACTTATTCTGTTTGTGGGGCGTTTATCTTGAATAATTCAATATAAAGAATACAACAGTCTAGTTAACTCACATAATTTTCGTCAAAGCCAGGTATGAATGTATTGCAGGACCGTGGCGACTCTTACATAACTTGTTCGAATATATATATAGGGATTTAGGAATTAAAAACAGTTCAAGATCGCAACGCATTCAGCTATCATTGAAAGTTATTCGGCTAACACCACATTCTTTCATCGACATTACTTCTTCTTCTTTACTTTTATAGAGAAGCCTGACCATCAGGATGGGTATTTTGTAACTCTATTCGCTGAGTATGCAACGAAGCGCTTTTTTACCTCTAAGTCATCACAAAAAAAAATACTATACAGGAAGAAAAATCCAAGCTACCTTATAAGGTTTCCAAAACTTAAAATATCTGACGCTGGTAAGAGAAGTCATAAATTTGCACAAAGCGGGTTAAAGGACACAGACTACAAATATATCCTATGACGATGCTGATAGTATACATCGATTTCTGTATAGTACTTTTTATGATGACTTAGCACTTATAAAACGCTTATTTCGTCACCAAGATCAGGAAACATTGCGGAGTTGTTAAATTGTGAATGTATACGACGTAGAGTCACGTGGGGCAACTGTACGCAGTTTTGAATTACGATGCAATTAGAACAAAACTAGATGATATTAATATTCAGCTATAATTTATTATTATAGAATAAGCATTTATAAGTCACAAAACAAATAATAAAACAAACCTCTTTACATATAAAAAAAGATAATGCAGAAGTTCTCCAACATGTCAAATACGTACACTTACCCCACTCGAGGGGCAAGTGTACGCACCTTGACGGGTAAGTGCTTTTCTTCTTTCTTTTTTGTAGGCGAAAATTTCCTGGAGTGTCAATTGCAGTTATCTCTTTACTGGTCTTTACCGCTTTACCGTTCTTAAATCCACTCTTCAAGGCTTTCATTTTAGGTTTTTTGACGGTTTTGTAAATTTTTCTTTGTTTCTCCTCAAGTGTACGCTGCGTTCACTTGCCCCCGTACACTTACCCCATGACGTCTCAATACAAGAAATTTTAAAATAACGGCAAACAGTTGTCAGTATGCAATACTGCGAAATTGCCCAACAATAACAACATTATGGCGAGAAATATTAGCATATAATACTAGGCTCTTAGATAAGAGACTATGAGAGACTACATGAATGAATTATTTGAATAAAAAATAAGAAAACACGAGAAAAAAATATTTTTCCTGTCAATTTTTGCTTTTAATGCGCAGAACACAGAATACACGTCCAACTTCGAGCAACCGCGAAGCGCGACAATTTTCATGTGAAAACACTCCAACAACAGTCACTGCTTTCACACAAACTTCACTGCGTACACTTACCCTCTGCGTACGGTTACCCCACGTGACTCTACAACAATCGTTTGTACATAGTTCTCTCTGCTTACTTCGCAAAGCGCGTCTCTTTTGACGGCTTACAGCTAGTAAAGAATACGCGTGTCTAGTATTATACTAATATCTATCCATCCCCTTACTTTATGAAATGTTACATCAACTCGGCTTGTTTTATTCATGCAAAGTCGTTTCAACAGTTGAAATGTAATGTATTGTGAAACATTCGCTTTTTTTCTCAAGTAAATTTTCTGTGTAATCCTCTAGGTACTTACTTGTTCTAACAAAACTTGATTAACTTTATATTACGTTTCTGCATTGTTTTTTATTACTTTTTACCCCGTTTTTGGCATTACACAACCCACGATAGCATTTATTAAGATTCTAATGCTAGAAATCGCCAAAAATTTAAGCTTTTTAAGCTTGTCTGTTCATGGGCGACATGCTCTCAGTAAAAATTCAGTTCGCCATTAATAACTTTCGAAATAATGGGAAAATCCTGACGCCGTGGTTTGGTCAAAGGACAAAGGTATGGAGAGAGGGCGTCACTATTTAGTGTGACAAAAAGAGTGGGTCCCATCCAATTTTTTTTTCATCATTTATGTTTGTGTTCGTCATTTTTCTTCATAGGTTTTGTCAATAAAATGTATAATTTTGCTGGTTCACTTATTGGTATATCGATGACTGTAATATTTATTTATTTATTTACACTTTTAGTGAACAAGATACAGACATATGTAAACATTAAAATAAAATTATAACATTTGTTCACTAAGGCGAGCTGCGATCTCTGCCAGCTAACCCCAATATTGTTAAGAAAATTAAAAAAATACGCGCGTGGAAATACTATCGCAAGGACGGTTGATAAAATGATTCGATTTGCAAACTCTATAAAGTTATACATATATAGTTATTTATGTATTGTGGCAATCCACCAGAACATATAGTTATATAGACTATAGAGGTTAATAAATTGTGTAGATAGGGTTCATTACTATTATTTTGATCCTGAATAAATTTGCATGAATGCTGAATAGGTTCCACCTACACATAGGTACGTTGTTTCACATTCAGTGTGAATATCTCAGTATATTTAGTCGTTCGTATGTCGTGTTTATTTTATCTTTCATTAAGGGGTATGGTACAATCTTAACGACACATAGTGTGTTTTGTTCCGAGAAGATTAATTACCAGGGTACGGAATTAATAGACGAGAGCTCCAAACAATAGCCGATCACCTTTGTATAATATGTCGTAGTCCAGTCAAAGAATCGGCCATTCTATCATACGCCAAGGCATCTCATGAAATGGCCAACTAAGAAACCTAATTAGAAAATCCAGTTCCGTTATACAAGTAATTTTTGTCTGGGAATCGTAAAGTGCCAAGAGAAAATTGTTGGAGCAGTTGTTGGACAGCTGGTCTCCCAAGCTGGAGGTGCTTGGATCGAATCTGACGCGCTGACCCTTAAACCAGCTTCATATAAATGTGCTGTTTGGGTACGGCTAGTTAACATTTGTATATTTTTTTAATTAATATTGTGTATTCATAAATTACTCAAATGTGTAATAAGTATTTTAAAATTGACGATATATTCTGCACTTTGCATTACAGGCTTTTCGCTTGTGAAGGAAATTATTTGGATTTGTATATATACAAACCTAAATAGTTTTTCAGCAAACGATTATGATTAACCCGGCCCGCCATTTGAAAAAGAAATTCAATAAAGATTTCATTTATTTATTTATTTTATTATTATTAATCGATCTACCTTTGCGATTTGATGAATAGATGAAATCTTAGGTAACGATATTGCTCCTAGATTAGTTCTAGAACTGTTCTATAATCAACGGTTGACTGTAAGATATTGCGCTTGCAATAAGTCCGCCTTTTGGCACACTATCTTATTTTTATAACTAGGTATACATATTTTGTTCTGGCCAATAAAGATTTATTTATTTATTAATTAATCTAGGAGACTTGGGATGGATGACCAATTCTACAATCTGACTGTGACATAATATAGGTAGGTGCTTAACAATATACGCTGAATCGAAGCCTGCGATAGTAGAGTACAAGCCTACATCCTCGGATTCCATCTTCGCCATTATCGGTGACGTCACCTTGTATCGGTGACAAACACCTTGTCTCGGTGACAAACACTTGAACTACGGAATATTTTTTCCCATACATTTTCTCCCACTATTGGTGACGTCATCATCGTCAAATGTCAGTTGGCCCCGGCCTCCGTGAACAATATGGCGACGGCCTCGGCTGAATCTGCAGAGAAATGTGTTTTCATTGTATGGGTTATTTTTATTCCAATATTATTCCATCAGCTCTTATAATATGACACATTGTTACTTTCATTATTTATTTATTTATTTATTAACATAAACGGCGTAAGCCTTTAATAATGTTATTACAACAAAATAGATCAAAATAATAGACAAAAAATATGCGTAAACAATAAGTCAAATCAACCTAGGCAATCTTCAGTCAACAACTATACAATATAGTGCAGGGACCAATACATACATAATTATAATGCTAATACTAAAATACTAATGTATCTCTGTCCCACCCGCACACTAGGCTGACACAGGGTGGACACAGCGCGTGAGAGAGGGAGACAGAAACACAATAAGCGGTCCACTTAATAATACAAATTAAACATCATACTCTAGTAACCAGATACTACACTATGAAGTTGCCAGGTCGATATAAATTGTGCACTAGAAGAATTCAAGAAGAAACAAAAAAATATCAATGAATCTCAGAATTAAAAAAAAAAAAAAAAAAAAAAAATATGAGAATATTTAATTACATATAATCGTCACCTTAAAACTTGAATTATTACACATTAGGATAGGGATAAAATTTCAATTTCTTCACATAAGGACAGTGACTAAAATTCAACAATTACATATAAGGATAGTGCTAAAATTTCAATAATTACATATAAGGATAGTGTTAAAATTTCAATAATTACATTTAAGGATAGTGTTAAAATTTCAATAGTTACATTTACATTTAAGGATAGGGATAAAATTTTTAATAAAATCTTTAATAATCACATACAAGGATAGGGATAAAATTTCAATAATTACATATAAGCATAGTGTTAAACTTTCAATCGTTACGTACAAGGATAGGGATAAAGTTTCAATTGTTTCCCCATCCTTATAAGTCTGAATACACAAAAAAAAAAAACAATATTATATATACAAGTCAGAATCACTATAAGAAAAAATAAAATCAAAAAAAAATTATAAGTGAAGGTTCATCACGATTTATTATTTCAAGTGTCGCACAATGGCTTTTCTCTCTGTAGCTGTTTTTATATTGTACTAGCTGTGCCCTGCCCGCCTTGCTACGTTAAAAAAAATCCTACTATCCCTACATTCCTGTGAGAGCCGAGAGTGTAACTATTTATCTCATCTATTATCTAATGTCAATTTTTACATCTCACCTCCTTCTACCTCACTCCTATTTGCCTGCGGTGCCAGGATTATACATCATATATACGTGAAAATTATGGATTCGACACTTTTATCGATTTTTGCACGTCACCTCCTCCCAAAGGGGAGATGCCAAGAGTGTCAAAGGGGGGGGGGGGGGGGGGGCTATGTCCGGCATTGGAATTGAAACGGCTGAGAAAGAAGAAAGACCTCCTTGGCTCCTTCCAGCTGCATCACCTGACGATGCCTGCACTTCTCCTCAAAACAAAATCCGTGAATCTGTGAAAAAGTGTATGAAATAGATTGATTTATTTAATCGCTAATAACTCGAACACAAATCACTTGCTATTCGGGTGGAGTAACTGCCTAAAAAATAAAAAAAAGTCGAGCGCCACCTATTGTAAAAAAGTTATTAATTAATTCAATAATACTAATTCAAAAAATCTTCGTGTTCACTAAAACTTACCAAAGTCTCAATCGGGTGAATGGTTTTGGAATGAATAGAGGCAGACGGACAGGCGTTCACTTTTATAGTTATAAGATTAAATCTATACCATACTGTTACGAGTATATTGTATTGTAGGTAGACGTTAGAAGTGCATAGTGCAGACCTCTCGAGACGGTCTAATTGATTGATCCAGAGATAAATGCTCGAAACGGATTTAAAAAATGCAATAATGGTTTAACAAGCTACTCAACCGTACTGCTTGCAAATCTTCTCACTTAACCGGGCTTTAGCCTTTAACGGGGGGCGTCTCTCCGCTTTTTCGTAATATTGGAAAAATGGTGAGACATCATTTTATCGAATGACGAGTTTAAAGTTTTTTTTTTAAAAGGATCTGGGCTTTTCTGCACACCTCGCACTAGACTAAATGCCTGTATCGCAAAGTGTGTATTACATCGCGAGAGCCGGGGTTTGAACCTGGCACCGCTCGCTAGAGAGACTGCTGACTCAACCAACCGCGCCAACCATGTACTATGTGATTATAAATACCTATACGGTGGTCGTTCGCCTCCAATGACGTGACCATGTCGACCAGGACAAATGCGTTTTGAGTAGAAGAAATCGGAGACCCTGTATGACTAATTCTATAAAGGTGGTGGAAACAAGCAACGTGTGTAATGATAGGGCATTTAAGTGGTGTATTTTCCTCTCTGGCTAACCCGCAAGCGAGGCGGCGTTAGGAGATAAATAGAAAAAAGAAAAAAAAAGGATTTGTGCTTGCATACACAAACCCAAATACTTTCCTGCACACCTTGTACTAGGCTCAAAGCCTGTATCGCAAAGTGTGGAATACATCGCCAGCGCCGGGGTTTGAACCTGGCACCTCCCGCTTGAGAGACTACTGCCGCCTCAACCAACTGCACCAACCATGTACTTCTTAACTACTACGTACTCTTAAATTCCGACGTAGTCTACATTGCACTATATGAACTTCGTGTTAATTCAATTAACGTTTCCAGGTGAACTGACACCAGCTAACTCTGTGTTAGTGTTACAGATTATTATTTTCAATTTCTGCATACGTGTGTCAAGCTGTCGGGTAATCTGCCTGACGCGAAATCAAATTAACTTTTTAATTCGTCGACGAGTTCTCATCAGCCTATTCTAACTAACAATTTCATATGAAATAATATTATTTGTTAAACTAATGTGTGAACTCTCTTGGAAGTATGAATCTCTGATTGCAGGAAGTGAAACGTTTAATCAGATTTATATCATATGATTACGTGATTATTTTACAGCTGAACGAGTCTTTCATTATTTCTATCGAATTTATTAATCAATTATTGAAATGAAATTATTGTTTGCTATTATGATTTTTACTGGTAGATGTTCGTATCAGAGGCCCATGGAGGAGGATAGTCAACTGCAGGAGTGAGAGTTTGAGTTTGAACGACCCTCAGTCATGAGGACAAACGAAGGCAGCAGTTCGTTTTACGGAAAATTGTAAAAAAAAATCGCTAATGAAAATGAAATCAATTGAATTTACCCAATTGAAACGTGTTTACGATATAATAGAACTGAACTGTCACCTCTAGAAAATTACGTGTGCAAAATTTCAAGGTGCTGGGACATTGGGAAGTTATTGAAAAAATAAACCTTGATAGGGGACATCATACCATACGTTATGACATTAATAAAAAAATTCACTCATCTCTTTTTGTAGTGTGACATTCAGATCTAGTCACAGCTAGTTATGGGCACTTAGAACAAACACATTTGATGGGACTAAAAAGAATCAAAAGATGTTCTCTTATCCATTATTTCATAGTAAAATAAATTTAATTAAAATTAAAAGTTACAGAACTGTACCTATGAAAAAACAAATTTGCAGGTTCAAATCCCAGCGATCCCACAATCCTTTTTTCACATGCCACCCCAAAATTCTTGAAATGTATCAGACAGATAAACCAACTTCACTATTTGTTTCATACATTCCTGAAGAGTTACACGAGGTGCGAGCCTTGTTCAAATAATTGTCAACTGTTGTCTAATCGAATAACATTAATATCAGAATGTGCTTGAAAATTCAGGATTCGTGTTAAGAAATTTGGACAGACTGAAATACTTGTTATGTTAGCCCAGGAAATTTAGCTTTGTATATAATAAAATAAAATCGTAAAATTTAAATTAGCTTATCTTTTTCATACCTAAATCTATCATTTAATAAATTTCTTTATTTCACTCGTCTCTCTTTAAACACCTGTGCATACTCAACTGTGTGCCGTAGGTCTAAACTCTTAATCACAAGTTTGAGAAAATTAATTCATAATTAAATATGATCGGTGAAATATTACCGTAAATACCTGATTTGGGGAGTTATTCAACAACAAAAGTGGAAAATACGAATATTTCAATTTGTTCAGAAAATTAATATGTACTTGGCAGTGTCTGTATCACAATAATTTTTAAGGTACAAAGAAGTATTTATGCTCAAACGACGCAGAATATTATGCACTTTAATTTATAAAAAGACACTATTTTCCTAGAAAGCATCGTTTAGAAGTTATTACTGAAAAACTGAAAAAAGTACATTATTTTCACCGGTCTATGTATACACATTATGAAAAAGAATTTGAATTGCTAAGCACAATTCAATTAGGATGGAACAAAAATTACCGTAAAATTTCAATGCAAATTTCATTATTATTACGAAATTACTGAACGTCTTTAGCACCCTCTGTAATTTCACCTAAAGTCGATTTGATGACAGCAAATCGGTTGGAAATACTTTGAATTTTCAGATTACAACATTCGAGTTTGAGAGAAGAGACTAATGATAATAAGGTTATTTTTATCGCAGTAATTCGACTAACGAATTGCACCAGTCTTCAAATTTTAATGAAAATATTTCGTGTATATGTCGCAGTATCTAAGCATTAAAATACATTTTTTTGTAGATTACGATGGGGTTAGCTGACAGAGTTCGCAGCACTGTGATAAGCTAGCCCTGGTGAACAAATGTTTATCATCTATTATTCGTCATGCGCGTCATACGCGCGCACATTCGTCATACGCGCCAGAACTGATGCCTTTGAGATGTGGTGCTGGCGTCGCATGTTGAGGATCCCTGGAAAAAAATATAATTATGGGAAGTGTTCCTGGCAAAAGAAGTAGAGGTAGATCTCCTGCAAGGTGGTGCAACCAGATTAAGGAAATGACTGGGAGAGACTTGTGCTCGGCGATGCGGACTGCGGAGAGAAGACTGGAAGCGTCTTATTTTGTCCGCGGGTAGCTCCACAAATCACGACCCTCAGCAATGGGGAAACTATGAAAGAAGAAGAAATTCGTCATGTTAACTTCTTTTGTATTTTGTTCACTTGAAGTGAAAATAAATAAATAAATAGTAAGTATTTACACAGTAGGTAACAGGAAGTATTTTGACATATAATTCGTACATATCACAAATAATATGTCATCTTGACATGACGATAACAAATTTCATGTTTGATTCACGTCTTTTTACTTCAACTTGAAAGTAAAGCAATGTTGGTACTCGGTAGGTGTTGGTACAAGATAAGTATTCTCGTAGTACGAAACAGCTTTCGGATTAATACGTACGTGATATCTCTCGGAAGAACATTCTGTATACGAAATATCTGAAACGTGTTGTACTGAAAGTTTCATTAAACTTTGTTATAAGTCTAATAAACGACTCTCACAACATGAGTGGGGGTTGTTACTTTTACTTTATACACCTACTGATACATTCTACTTCTACCTTTATTTATTTACTTACCTGTGAATCCTTTGAATCGATTGATAAGGGTTGAATTTGTCTAACTAAGTAGGTGATAAGTATGTGAATATACCTTAAGAAAAGAGATGAGAGGTGTTTTTCACATTTTTTTAGTAATCTATACAAGATATAAAAAATCTTTTACGGTTATTCCCTAGATAAAGGTTCAATGTATCTACTCTATTTTTTCCAAAGCATATTTAGTCATTTTTGTCGAGATATAAGGTCTCCCGTTCATAGAATTTTTTTAAATGTCAGTATGTGTAATCTTAATTAGTTATGTATAGAATCGGACTCATTTTAGAAGAATTTATCTATCTATCTATCTATACCCTCACGCCACGTCCCTTGCAGGGTAGGCAGAGAGGACAGAGCGCCAGACATCTCTATCCTTACACACACTCCTAGCTTCCGTCACATTCATGCAATTAGTCATACACGCTCTCCGATTCCTTTTACTCAAAACGCGTCCATCCTTGAGGATCTGGGGTGAAACTTTCTAAATTCTTCTCATATAACCTGTATGCGTATCATTATCTTTCTATAGCTAGATTTCCTAAAAGGCACAGGTGTTCGGTTTTCTTTTATATACATAGAAAGGTATCGAAGCCCTTTATACATTCGAAGGGTTTTAATGATGGTAATACTATACATGAGGAATACATTATTCCTATTCATATATTTCTATCATAACAATATACCATTTTCCCCATACGTCATATATTCGCCTCATAACGCACTCTTCCACTAAAAATAATATTTTCTCGTGTAAGTAGGTCCAGGTATAATAATATCGAAAATATCGAGAATAAAGACAGGCCGTGACTCTGTGACATTTGAACACAACTTTCGGTGAAGTAAATAGTATGAGGTATAAGCGATTTATCCATGAAAGATTATATGATTTACTTTTTATCTATTAAGACTCAGACCCCAACTATGACGTCAAGATCATTTACCGCTGCATTGAGTTTCCAAATCGCCTGAAAAAATGTTTAAGATTGCGTCTTTTTAACTTTATGGGATTAATTTCGCTCGATTTTAATGCGTATTACCAATACAAAAAAAAAATCTTCACGACTTTCGGGAAACGAAATTCTGTCTTTCGGAAAAAAGATCAGAGGTTTTTTTCACATAATTTTTTTTTAGAGAAATGTATTCAAGATCAAGAAAAATCTTTTACAGTTTTTCCCTAGATAAAGGTTCAATGTATCTACCCTATTTTTTTCCAAAACATATTTAGTAAGGTTGTCGAGATCTAAGTTCTCCCGTTTTTAGAAATGTTTGAAATGTCAATATACACATTACGACTAATGTAATTTGAGGTGGTCGGTATCCTGGTTGGTAACGCGCTCGACTGATAATCCAGTGGGCGCAGGTTCGATCCCCGACTTACTCTACTTCACAACACAAGCTTTTAAGCTTTCTGTGAAGTGTACAAAGATGTAAATACACCCATAATATTGAAATAAACCCAAATTCATTAAAAAAATCACAGAAACAGATTAAATATAGTGTTACATCTAATACGATCTCTGGTGGATTCTACTCTCCATCATATTGTTTTTACAGTGCAGGGCTTTTCCGGGCCACTCCGTTTCAATGTTCGGGTTTGTTAAGCAATCATACAGCGTCGGCCAAGTACCGAAACAGATGTTCTTCGGATATGAAATACGGTAGTGATACTTAGTGGAAAAAACGGCCTGTAATGAATGGATTTCAAAAGACATTTTGATTTTATTATTTGATAAACTTAAGTAGATAGAAATTTCATTGAAGCAATGAAGGATTCATTCCGAACATCTATTTTGGTACTTGGCCGACGCTGTACGATTGCCCGAACATTGAAACGGAGTGCGTGTTAGGAAACCCAACTAAACTATTCCTACACGTCAATACTAGAGTTGGTCGATGTAGCAAGCATTCGATTCAAAATCGAATGAAAAAAAATAACTTAAACAATCGATTTTAATTTATAGTCTAAATCGTTATAAGCTTCATAAAGCATTAGTAAAAAAAATCAAATGCTATGCCGATAATCACGTTAGATTTTAACATCGCCATCACTCATCAGATGGCGCTGATTGCGACCGATGCGATGAGCGTATTCGATGAATGAATCGCTGCGCTATTCACGCTAATCACGCATGAACGCTTTTTAGAAATCGTATCGATACAATTTTTTTCATCAGTGTTATTTTGATTTTTAGCGTGAGAGGTCGCGCCGCCCGGTATTTCATAATGCTTTTTTTTTTTAAATCGTAATGTATTGCAAATAATCACAACAGAATTACGTCACGCATACCAGGAACCCTGTATTAATGTATGCACGATTTTTTATTAAAATATTTTTTTTAAATAAACTCAACCTAGAACAAATAATAATCATTATTACGTCACGCACACTAGGAACCCTATATTAAGGGGGTTAAAATAATACAAATTGTTTTTTTTTATATTTTTTTTTCGTAAGCTCTACCGAGTACTGTAGACTACTAAAAAAAAGCATTTAAAAGCAAAAAGCTTGTATTTTAATACGCTTTTTTTATTAAATGTATAAAAAAAATCGATTTCTGAAAATCGCCGTTTTGGCCAACTCTAGTCAATACCCTTACCTGTACCCGACCTTTCTAACGCACCTACTTTCTGAGCTATTAATATTTCCGAGATATTGTTTTGTTATCGCCCTTTACCAGAACACACTCGCTTACATTTACGAGTACATCGCCTACAAACAAATAAGCGACATTTCGAAAATAAGGTCTATTTGCTCAAGTAATTTGTAGATATGTTCTGAATTTGTCCCCATTACATAGATAACATTCATAAATGTACACTGTTTATTTACTTATAGACTAGACACACATATGGTCTGATGCGATTTTGTGCAATAAATTTAATTTAATTCTATTTATTTACTAAACACGCGTAAAATTGCGTCGGGAAAAGTAAGGTTACTCAGCTAATACTAAAGATATCATCTTAATATTTAAAACATGGATAAACGATTAAATGGTTTGGAGACTCTACAAGTGCGTGGTTAGAAATTTGATTTTTGTAAAATTTTACGATAAAAATTGTTTAGTAAAAAAATTTAATGAGACAACTGCAATTTAATGCCTCATCCACATGCTGGCTAAGCTACCACGTTTTTTGTGTTCATGAGTGAAAAGGCGTTAAAAAGAAAAGAAAAGGCTACGTATAGAATCCGAGACAATCACCCCGTCCGCACGTCTTTTTACTCATTCATACAAAAAACGTGGTAGCTCGGCCAGTATGTGGATGAGGCATAATGGATTTTCACAATAATTATTGAAAATTCATAACATGATGAAAAACAATGTGGTACCTAATAATGTGATTCATAATCACCTGTGCATAAAACCGTAGTTTGGCCGAGAAATTTCGGGGGCTGAGGGGGGGGGGTTGAACCCCAAACCCCCCCCCCCTGCCTACGGCCATGGGTTGATATAATGTACTTTGTTAATCAGGTCTTATTTAATTAGTTCTCAGTAGGTACTAGGTCTACAACTAGGTAAATTTTATGCCCATGTCACGTGTGATTATCAGGCCTTCCGTTTTGTTTCTCACCTTCTTTGTTATGAGGAACTTTCTGGTAAACACACACAGATGCATGCAGGAGAGAAAACACTTGGGCTCCACTCACTTTCATTTCCCGAAGGTAAGTATCGTCGGTGGATCCTTGAAACATATTATGTGACCAAAATATATTTTTTTAATATTTTCGCATTATTTATTTGCACCGTAACAAAATTAAATTAATACATTCCATTGCTTTTAAATTAGTGATCTTAAATGCATTCAATTCAGATAACGACGTCTGAAAGTGTATTTTTATAGTTATTAAAAAAATATGTATATTGTATTCTGTAATTGTTAATTTTAAGTTATAAATTTTGTATTTGTAACTTTATTAATAAATAAAATTCAATTCAATTCAATTCAATTCAATTCGGTTTATTTCTCAAAATACGTATTATACATATTTGAGTAATTCATGAATACGCAATATTAATTTAAATAGACACAAATGTTAATCAGACAAAAATTGAGTTTTCGGTTTTTGGTATCAAAATTATCGTCTCATCAAGGCGCATCTAACTATGTAACCTATCATGTTATCATATATTGTGCAAATAAATTGAAAGTTATTATGTGCAACCGGTACGATTTGTGAATTCTGGAACCCTACCATTTCATCGAATGACGCACAGTGAAATTCACAAATAGTAGTAGTTCTCAGTAGTAGGTAATCAGAATCAGATAAAACCTACTATGTGTCAAAAATACACTAAAACCTTGTAATTTTACGTAGAACAATGTAATTTCTCTCTTTACACAAATCTGCATATTTATATTTAAAAAATATTATTTTACAGCTTTTAAACCGTTTTTTGCGTCTACTCTAAAATTTCATATTATTTTAACACATAGTCAGTTTCAAGAATCCACCGATGTAATGTAGGTTGGGTAGGTAAGGTACTATGTACGTTCTTAAATTGGCTGTTTTCTCCAGGGGACGACAGTTAAATAAACCGAATCGTAAAAAGTTGCAAAGCTGACGAAAGTAAAAGGTACGTTACGTTACGTTATACGTCTGCGATGATAAAACTACGACGCGAGAATGTTAAGAAAAACTCTTAACAAAAAACTCACGGAAACGTGAACAATATAAACAGTGATAAACAGTAAACACGTCCTGTATGATTATTCATGTTTACCTTCACTTGGAAGAGAGTCATATTTTCACGTAGGGTTGGAACGGACGAGATATTTTCCTCTTAGAGGTTTCTAATACCCCATGGGCAAAATGTTATATGTTTGTTTCTTGATTTATTAATTTACTCTTTTCTATTACGACTTATCCTTCTTCTTGTTCTGCTTGTAAATCTGTCGATCTGTAATCTTCTAGATGGTGATTCTTGAGATGTTGAGGTTCAACTATCTTTCCATCTCTTTGATGGTCTTCCGGGGAGACGGCGAACCGTTGGGATTTCCTGGGCCACGATGTATGGGATCCTAGAGCTATCCATCCTATTGACATGATCCCTCCAGAATCTTAAGTATTATTTTTTTTGTATAAAATAAACATTTTTTTTTACAGTCTTCAAAAAAAATCAATGTGAGGTCTAAGGTTCAGCGGTAGGGCTCCCCTTAATAAAACCCAAAAAAAAACTAGGCACTCTTATTGCCTATCTATATTAAAACGTATTCAAAATGAACGTGACTAAAGTATTATGGATAGGGGAAATTTGGACTCTGCTCACTCCCTGAAAGGACAAAGGATATATAGATTGATGTAAGTATGTAGTGATAGTGTATATAATATAGATTTCTTATTGTTTGTCTATTAATAATAATAATAGTATACTTGAGTCTGTATAATAACGTGACGACCCCCAATTTGATTCTGCTCTATAAGATATATTTTTTTTAGGGAAGGGGATATAAGGATGGTTGGAGTTTGGGTTGGACGTGATGAGAGTTTACTGGCGAGGATCTGCGGAGGATGGGGAGAGGAAGGGAGGATTGAGACAGCAGTACCACGGGTCGGTGCGCCTGGGAGAACTTTATCGGATCAAGCATTTTATTATAACTTACGAGGGCACTTCATAATTAAATGGAAGCAGAAATGCTCCATAATACAAGAGTGATCTCAACCTACACAATACAATATAATAACATTTACGTTATTTTAACTTTTCAGAGTTATTTTGTAAGTCACATTTTTTATGTCCTTTCTAGTACCTACTTGAAAACGTCCTTCAAAACACTCGTATTTTTTTTAACATAGGCCACTTGTCATTTTTTACTCTTAAGTACCTACCATAATATTAAAATTAAAACCCGTTCTGCAACTTTTCCATCATAGGGGCATAGAAACTAAGCAAGAAACGTTCTATTATCGCTTCAACTTAGTGGATTTTTGAGGATGTAAGTGCGAAATATGAATAACGTTATTAATTTTGGACTATTTTATGAAAAAGAGGCCGATTACAAAAAAAAATCTGCTATAGTCACTGCGTCTAACCTAGTCAAACATTTTATCAACCAAATTATTACAGACTTACATCAATCAAACTACGAGAATATGCTCAAGTTTCAGATTTGGCTTTGGACAAATTATGGAATTATTTTTTATCGAGAAATTTTCCAAAAATCTTATTTCTAACCACTTGAGTCACTTAGGGCACGAACACACTAGGCTAGTAGTTCAGTTGAGTAGGAAGTGAATTAGTAAAAATGCCAGATGTACACTAAGATTCTACATGAGTGTATAACTGACATTGTTACTTATTTACTACATACTCGACTAAACTACTAGCCTACTGTGAATAAGGCCTAACACATATTCTCATTTATACACGTTTTAAGATTTAGGAAAATATCTTCAGTAATTTTATTGCAAGTAGCATAAAATATTCGAAAAAGTAACATCATGTATGTTATTTTAATACTTACCTATCTACTAGTTACACATAATCAATGATTGTATTACATAACGTGAATACAATAATTTAGATAAGTGGGTCAACCCTCTGTGGTTGCTGACTCTGCTGACCACATCCGAGGTCGAGGAGTTTACATAACATGGGTCACCAGACCCTAGAAGCGATAGGCAACAATAGCTACAATATTCTGGAATATCGTGTCAGAACCAAATCATATGGGATATAATCACGTAATCACAAGGTAAAAAATTACACTGCGATAAAATCATACTGGTTTGTCATTAGGTTTTTCATTTCACAAATCACAAAGAAGCCCAAAAACTGCCCTTTTTGCATCACTATAAATGTTAAAGTTCTCACAGAGAATCTAATTACTGCAAAATTTAAAACAATGGAGTTGGGATAAATTCATCAGGTAAAAAAAAACTGTATCTTGTGATTTTACGTATATTTTCCTGGAGAATGGTTGACCCAGTAAGGTGCTTAATTGCATCAATTATAATACTTTATTCGCAATCGCCTGATGATGAGGGTGCAAATCCTCAGGATTTCGAACTGAATAGTTAGTCTTTCATTTTACCTTAATTATTTCTACAGTTTGCGAGACACATGACATTGTTGGAATCAGAAAATATGACGGAAAGGAATGACTACATTCATTTTATAAAAATTCCCATATGTGATTCCGTCTCTGTGTGATATCATCATGTATATTACTGTAATATCTCAATATTATTACGTAATTTCTAACTCAATATTCAGCCATAATTTTTTATGGTTTCTGTTTATATTTCTAGCCCACCAAACATAATACAAACAAAACATATTTCACGTATAGAGGAAGGTAATAATATAATCATATATGTCTGTATATACAAAATATAATCCAGTTTAGGGAAGAATTGTATAAGGACAGATACGTCAATATTTCAGGAACGTGCCTGAAGAAAATATTACAGATAGCAAAATTATTCTATCATTTTTGTATAGGTATAATATCTACAGAGATGTAAAGTCGTGAAACCCAATTACCTACTGGAAGGTCTGGAATTACTGGAATCTCCCAAAGACTTTGGTTTATCAAATTGGCGACTACTTTTGCGGAAACTTCGTGTCCTACATAAGAACACAGACGTGTCCTTAAACTAGTTACCTGATTAATAAATCTTTCTTGCGGGGTAAGCAGATAGAACAGATCGCCAGACTTTACTATCCTTACAGCCTTACACACATTTCTTGCTTCCGTCACATTCATGCAAATCGTCATACGCACACACTCTACGACTCCTTTTACGTGTTTCTCGGACGGCCGCGCTTGCTAACACCTCTTCTTTCAACCAAGTATATTTTCTATGTTATCCTTTCATCATTCATTTTTTTTTATAGAAATGAATCTGGGTTTATCGAAATAAACCCAAATACATCTTTGTACACTTCACAGAAAGCTTAAAAGCTTGTGTTGTGAAGTGGAGTAGGTCGGGGATTGAACCCGCACCCACTGGATTAACAGTCGAGCGCGTTACCAACCAGGACTTAATTCTTCAAAACTTATTCACTTTTATTTCTGGTTCAGAATATACGAGTGTAAAAACGTTTTATTAAAGATCAGATAGTTTCTCACGAGAACACAAAACTTTGATGTTCTTATACACTAGAGGTGCGACAGTAAAAGTAAATTAAACTCAGCAATTCAACCGATATTACTGTTTAAGAGTATGCATACCGACATTTCAAAAATTTCAATAAACCGGAGACCTTCTATCTCCACAACCGTTACTAAATATGCTTTGGAACAAAATAGGATAGATGCATTGAACATTTATCTAGGGAATAACCGTAAAAAAAATTAATATCTTGTATAGATTTCTCAAAAAAAAATCTAAAAATACCTCTGACCTTTTTTCCGAAAGACGGAAACTCGTTTCCCGAAAGTCGCGGAATAATATTTTTTTTTTGTACTAATAATATGCAATAAAATCTAGGGAATAACCGTAAAAGTACTTTGGTAGACGCAAAATTAACCCCAATAAATGAAAAAAACGCTATTTTTACCATTTTATCATGCGATTGTTCACGCGATTTTGAACCTTAATGCCGTGGGAAATGACTGTGACGTCATTCCTAGTGCCAAGCCCTTAAACTCAGCAATTGAATCAACTTTACTGTGTAATCCCAGTTTACTTCCCATTGCGAGTGAGATATCGTCCTTACTCTACTGCATGCTAGTAAAGTAAACACAGTAATCCAACAGTAAAATAACAGTATCATCTTACATAATTTTTCTCGAAACCGGGTATCAAAGTAACGCTGGGCCGTAGCAACTTTTACAAGTTGTTCGAATATATCAAATTTAAAACATTTAACGATTCCACGTCACAGCTGTCATCGAAAATTATTCAGCCAGTACCTACCTTATTTTTTCATTGCTCCAAAATGTTTTGAGTAGTTGTCGATGGATGTTGACATTTTTAGAATTCACAGCTTTAATTAATTATTAAGTTTGCCAGGTAAACATTGAGCTCCTTTATGTTTAATTTGTACATTTCGTTTTATACAGTGAATTGGCAAATATTGTAGTAAAAATATAAGTAAAATAGCAAATACTGCTAAATAAAACTATATAAGTTTACAAATAATGTGCCTATGTACAAAAATTATACATGTGAGGATAACGAAGTTCCACAGAGTTGTTTTTGTTATTGATTTGTTGCTTGGAGTTGTACTCAGGACTTCTCTTTAATACACGAGGTCTCCTCACATTGTAGATTAGTTTTTTGAGAATTTAAAGCTTGTAAAAAATTAAATATGTTCGAGTATAGAAATGTAAGATATTTATGATTGAAAAAGAAGTCTTGCGATCTGTTCTCTCTACCTATCCCGCAACCCGCGTTATTTTTGAGGGGTCACAGCTAGTAATGATAATAAAATACTTTTGCTGGTGAGTTTTCAATTAAACTTTTCTCGTTGGATTTTTATCTTAACCAATTATCACATCTCTTCAGCAGTAAGTAAGAAGTATTGCTTCTACTACTGTACCAGTAGATATATTGTACTGACATCATCACTGTTGGAATTGCCTTTTAATCTCCCCTCTGACCCACTCCCTGATCTCTCTACCAGCTAGTTCTAAAAACCAATATTTATCTTCAATTTCTCGCTGAAATAAATGTAATGTAGGTTAGTGCCGTAACCGGTAATTCATTTCGGAGGGGGTTCGAGAAGACAATAAGTGACAAACATGGGCGTCGCTAACTTTGAAGCTAGGGGGCACCCGGCACAACCTAAATTTTGATATTGCCTAATAGAATACTTACTTACTTTCCGTGTCCGGAATAAAAACTGGCAAGTAGCGCCGCAGGCGAATTTTTTAAGTTGTATTTTAAGAGTGTGCATACCGATATTTCAAAAATTTCTAAAAACGGGAGACCTTATATCTCCACAACCGTTATTAGATATGCTTTGGAACAAAATAGGGTAAGGTGCCAAGCCCTTTAAGGGCAGCAATGACGTCCTAGTCGTTTCCCACGGCATTAAGGTTCAAATTCGCGCGAACAATCGCATGAAAAAATGGTAAAATTAGCGTTTTTTTTTCATTTTTAGGGATTAATTTCGCTCCAATCAAAAAACTTTTACGGTTATTCCCTAGATTTTAATGCATATTATCAGTACAAAAAAAATACTCCGCGACTTCCGGGAAACGAGTTTCCGTCTTTCGGAAAAAAGATCAGAGGTGTTTTTAATTATTTTTTTGAGAAATCTACACAAGATAAAAAAATCTTTTACGGTCATTCCCTAGATAAATGTTCAATGCATCTACCATATTTTGTTCCAAAGCATACTTAGTAACGGTTGTCGAGATAGAAGGTCTCCCGTTTTTAGAAATATTTGAAATGTCGGTATGCATACTCTTAATATGCAAACCCTTGCTAATCACGCACTCATATCATTTAGACAAAAGCGTATGTAGGTTATGAATAAAAAATGCTTTGCTAGAATCTTCAATCTATGTAGTAGGTTTCTATAATAGATATATGAAGACCTAAAATCATATTAGGAGATACCTAATTGTGCTTCTAAGAAAATCAAGGGATTCAGTCATGAATATTATATTAGGTTTAAGTATAGTTTATTAATCTTTTAATGGATTTCCTGGAATATTAATTTATCATTTCACTTGACTCGTTCTGTCAATATGGAAATTGCTTTTCCATCATCAAATATTCAATTCAATTAATACATTTATGTTAAATTATCTTTCGGGTTGCCTAAATCTTTACAAGATTTCAGTAGGCCGATTACATTGGCGCATTTTATTTTTATTTATTTAATCTCATTGTCACATTGATGTAATTTTTAACACATGTATATCTTGCGGTCATCGTGTCATCATTCATTCTCTCGACATTCCTCAATCATTTATGTTTATTCACGCTCATTCTGATCACTTCACTCTAAGTAGTCAGGAAGTAGTTGACAAACTGATTTGCATACAGACAAAAATAACAAAAAAAATGTAGCAAAAACCAGTGAAGTTAAATAAAATCTCGTAAAATAGTCGGCATACCTATTAAAAATTTTTGCACCTCACATATCATACAAAGAAACATAATTTTCGTAAATTATGGCAATTATCCCTTTCATTTCAAAGGCTATTATAATCCGTATGTTTGGCAGGAGATATATCCATTGACTGATATTGATTTTCCATTCACCTGTTGACCGCAGACCATATCAGCTCTCTGTACTACCACGTTAACTTTCCCTTTTAATTGACATTGGGCTGGGGTGATTTTATCTCTCTCTGTGATGTTCACAATTCACATACACGATAGATAATATACCACCCTGGAATCCATACGCCTACCTATTATGAATAGACAATAGATAAACTCGATAAACTCAACTGACATGGAAATTCAGTACTACATATTGTACTCGTAGTTCCAGTATATCCAGCACCTATTCACAAGTGACTAGAGATTTTATTTTTTGTTTTTTTGGGGACGCTTTCGCTTTATTCAACAACGTTTTACATCGATGCAATAGATTTTAAAGCATATTATCACTACATAAAGGATTTTTTTGTGACTTTCGCTCTCTCGGGATAAATGCCACTAAAATTATTCACTTTTTTTCAGCACTCGTTAGAATACATGAAAGATCTTTTGTTCAATGGAAATGTTCAATGGTTCAATGAAAAAGGTTCAATGTATCTTATTTATTTAGATATACAAAAACTACTCTGCACACTTTAGTGGACTAAAAACTTGTGTCTTGAAGTGCAGAATACATCGTCAGCAGCGAGATTCGAACCCAATATCTTTAATGATATTATTTATTGAACATTGCCGTATACCTAATATCTTCACTCGTTAATAATGCAATGTTAAAAAAATATGGAATTCTGACAGCTTTTTTGACGAGATTTGATAATAAAGGCTACCAACATAATCATGCAGATAACATTCAAACCACCAAATAATATAGGACCAAACGAACCATATTTATGATAGAATAAATAAGACGTTCTTTTTATCAATTACTTTATAATATTATCAATTTAATTTGATAATCTCGATGTTTTCGACCGTTGGTACTTGGTGGAAGTCCATTTTTAAGGTAAAAAATAAGAAAATCTAAATGTTTAGATTAAAATCCATAAAAAATGACTATTGTTTTCGCGACTAGCATTCGAGGATTTGCACCCTCATCATCATCAGGCGATTGTAAATAAAGTTCACTTAAAATTTTATTTGGGGAGTATCGTCAACTGCGGGAATGAGAGTCGCGACCCTCAGTCATGAGGATATACGACACCAGCAGCAAAATTTTATTTACAGTCGCCTGATGATGAGGAGGCAAATCCTCGAATACTAGTCGCGAAAACAAAGTCATTTTTTTGTGGATTTTAATCTAAACATAAGTTTTTTTTTTATTTTTTCTCTTCAGTTTAATTTGGTGCCTAAGGTTATAAAGCTGTACCTATATGTTACATTCATTAACAACGTATGATTTAACAAGTTTTCCTCCTTTCCCCGAGTATCTGGGGACCCCTGAATGTATCACTTCAGTTGTCAGCTTATCCACGTGATACTAGGTACGTTATTATCTTGATCGAAACATTAAGTGGCAATGATTGGCACCAAACAGTATTCCCCCATTTGCCATCCACCAATCGGATATAAATCATGTCAGTACGGTTGTACGTACATAAGGCTCGCGACTCAACCATGACGTCACAGTCAAATCCCACAGCAGTAAGGTTTAAAATCGCGTGATATTTTTTTTATTTTTTTTATTTATTTACGGCGCAAGCCATTAACAATAGTTTAGTACAAGAACAATACAACCAACAACAAAAATAAGTAAGTTAAGGTAGGTACATCTGAAACATTGACAAAAAAAAACATAAAATATCAGATCAAAAGTACATACATGAGAAATGGTTTGTAAAGACTAATTTGCAGGTACAGACAGCCGACAATATAATCACTATTGGTATGGTAATGGTAAATGGTAAAAATAGAGTTTTTTTTTTTCATTTTTTGGGGTTAATTTCGCTTCAATCAAAAAACTTTTACGGTTATTCCCTAGATTTTAATACATATTATAAGTACAAAAAAAAAATTAATCCGCGACTTTCGGGAAACGAGTTTCTGTCTTTCGGAATAAAGATCAGAGGTGTTTTTCACAATTTTATTTGAGAAATCTATACAAGATATAAAAAATCATTTACGCTTATTCCCTAGATAAAGGTTCAATGTATCTACGGTTTTCGAGATCTAAGGTCTCCCGTTTTTAGAAATTTTGGAAATGTCAGTATGCCTACTCTTAATATCTTGTGCAAATAATAAATTCGTACGCCTTGCTTCAGCCGTTTTGCTCCTGGCGGTTGTTTACGTTTCCATGGAACTCCTGAAGGTGGTACTGGTGGTGGTAGGTGATGTTATCCGAAGGGTGCGACCCTCTTCTTTTTCCCTATTCCACGAATTATGGTATATTTTATATTTGCTTAGTGATCTAGAATATTATCTGTATCAAGAACCATAGATACCAAAGCATTTTATCTACTTTATATTAATATACCCACATACATACTTTTGTTCACATTATATTAGTGTTTTCTTTTTCTCTTTTTTTTAATCCTTACCCACATTATTTCCTTGCGCGTTGACAAGAAGAAGCATGGACAAAATTATTAGGTGCAAAAAAATGATACATACTTCATCATCTATGGCAAGTTTAGTGTTGTTTTTGGTTGTTGTTACAAGTTACAGATTATGTGTTTATTATCTATTTACAATATCATGTCAGCCGGCGGACACTAGCTGCAAGTGGAGTTCAAGATTGTATTGTTGGTAGCCCTGATTGTCGAATCTTGTCATAAGAGCTGTCAAAGGTCCGCAGTATTCTCACATTGTATCTTTTACAAGTAACCGACAATGCCGAAAATATTACAGAGCGGCGTTAGCGAAATCAAATATTTAAAAAATAAAGATAGTTTTGCGAGTTGGATGAAGAAGAAAATACTCCGTTAATCCATTTAAACCGCCATCACATGTTTGAAAAACAAAGTTGCCAGTTTATACTAACAACCCAAAAATTGGCTAGGTTTTTTAAACAACAGTTCTGATTATACAATTTGAAAGTAAAGAAAAAATGTACCCATATCTTATTATCACATGATTATCACATCAAGCAACACTAAAGCATGGTTGCTCCCTGAGACTTCCGAAAAAAAATAGACTTTACCTACGTGAGAAAAATTTGAACTGTTCAAATTTTGCCAATTGGAGACACAACGAAAAACTGCCTCAATTATTGCTCGAAAAATTGCTCGTGCATATACGAGTATGTATGCACCTTTACATTACTTCAGCAATTCACTCGTGAGTATCTATGCGAAATAAATACGAAAGTAAAAAAATATGGAAGCATTTTAATGATATTTTAACTTGCATTTTCCAGGTATGTATATTATTTAAAAGCAGTTTAGTCTCAAGCACAACACAAATTGGATACATCCATCCAGGAGAACCGTAAGGTAATTGAATGATGGAAAATAAGCACAAAATAATATTATCATATAAAAAAAATTATAAAAAATCCACGTTTTTCTCGGGCCCAAAGTGAACTAAAAAGAGGAAAATAACTTTTTCGGGGCTTTGTAAATCGATCAGTAAAAACGCATACCTAAAGCTACCTCTAAAATTCTACAACTAAAAACGTGGGGCGTAATTTGAACCTACAATAATTGAAAATCATTCAAATTTTCTTCTGGGGCTGGGTCCCAATGTACTGGTGATATCATACTTGTGTGTATGTGTGTATGGTATGTAAGTACATTACAAGTTAATACTGATTGTACTGGTGTGTATGTGTGTATGGTATCATACTTGAGGATTACATACATACATACAAGTTAATACTGATTGTACTGGTGTGTATGTGTGTATGGTATCATACTGGTGTGTATGGTATGTAAGTACATTACAAGTTAATACTGATTGTACTGGTGTGTATGTGTGTATGGTATCATACTTGAGGATATTGGTGATATCATACTGGTGTGTATGTGTGTATGGTATCATACTTGAGGATTTTGGATGTATCCAAACCTAATTACCATACACATTGATGTTAATACCGGTGTGTACTGTGAAGACCCGACACTACATCACCGGTAACTGGACAGACTAACCTAAAGTTATTCTACAGACCAATTCTACAGTTTTTCTACCTCCGCCCCTATAATTAGATGTCGATAGTAATTAGGCTTGGATACATCCAAAATCAAGCTTGCAGATTAATTCATAAGATTTTCATACGAATGGGTAAATTTCTGAAGAAAATTTGAATGATTTTCAATTATTGTAGGTTCAAATTACGCCCCACGTTTTTAGTTGTAGAATTTTAGAGGTAGCTTTAGGTATGCGTTTTTACTGATCGATTTACAAAGCCCCGAAAAAGTTATTTTCCTCTTTTTAGTTCACTTTGGGCCCGAGAAAAACGTGGATTTTTTATAATTTTTTTTATATGATAATATTATTTAACTCTTTTTAGTTTTGGATTGTTAATCTTGCGATCATTTTTGTAAATCTGAAAATTTAATCATAATTAAAAGAAAACAATTGAAACTTCATATATGCATTTATTTAAATTTAACACACAAAAATCATGCCTTCTTTGTTTCCAAATTTTTTGGAGTACCAGACCCAACCACGAGGAGGTGAGGCAATTTTGAGAACTTGACTCGGACTCATCATCGGTCCAATACAGAAAACATAAAACACAAACAAACACAAGACATTCACAAACATAAAGATGGAACTTAACTGACGAGTGAAATTATTGTTGATCCGGTGGCTGATAATTCCGCATTAGTTCCATTTCTTTAATTGCATCCTCGTTGCATGGTTTTCTTCCAGTCAGCTTACTGCAATCCAGTTCAGTCACACGTACTCCTTCGAGAGATCTCACTCTGCTGAGAGCCACATATGCCTGTCCATCTTGGAAAAGTGACTTTCCAAGATAGACAACAGCATGATCAACAGTACAGCCCTGCATTTTGTGGACTGTACATGCCCAGCAAAGAATCATTGGCAGCATTCTCCGCTCAATTGTTCCATGATTGTATTTAGCTGGAAATTGTACAGCTCGCGGTTGAATCAAATGAACGCCGTCCTGGCCAAAATCTACACGGACTGATGGAACATCTGTATCATACATTTGATCTCTTCGGAAGTGAGGCCACACTATCTCTACAATATTTCCCATAGAGCCGTTGACAAGTCCTCTTTGAAGGTCAATATTAGATCGCAGCATAATCTTTGCACCAACAAAAATTTCCAATTCCTTGGGCATACCACCAGTTTTGTTAATATCGGCTGGCACGATATTATCCATGTTGATATTTTCCACATTACGCATCGCATCAACTAGTCGATCTTGAGCGCGAATCTTGAAAATTCGAATTCCAGGTTGTGTTCGATAATAATCTAATACAGCTGCATTATGGTCATCAACCTGTTTTCTGCATAATCGCATAAACGACTAATGTACAATCATAAAATCTTTAAAATCTTGTATTGTCATCGGAACTAAGCTTGCACAAAAAGTTTCAGCTCAATTGGATGTTAGGAAGTGGTCGAAAAATCGACGCGTTAATTTATTAATTAAGTTATTAATTATCGCATAAGCGACTAATGTACAATCATAAAATCTTTAAAATCTTGTATTGTCATCGGAACTAAGCTTGCACAAAAAGTTTCAGCTCAATTGGATGTTAGGAAGTGGTCGAAAAATCGACGCGTTAATTTATTAATTAAGTTATTAATTATCGCATAAGCGACTAATGTACAATCATAAAATCTTTAAAATCTTGTATTGTCATCGGAACTAAGCTTGCACAAAAAGTTTCAGCTCAATTGGATGTTAGGAAGTGGTCGAAAAATCGATTGCAAGATTTACAACACACAAACATACAAGAAAGCAAGCTAAGAAAAACGTGGTAAAATATTCTCTTTCCGTCTCTAGGGAGGAAACGGAAGACTCCGCAGGTTGATTAAAGCAATTTGTGTGGTTAAATAACTGTAAATTTATACCAGGGATGATGTATATAATATATATGTTACAGGAAGTGTATGAAATCTAGGACGTGTATACAATTACAGATTTTTCTTCAACAGAAGCGAGAGGTATCTACTTTTTCTAACGCGGAGGCATGACTTTGCCAACACACTTCTCAGTATTATCAGCCAGAAGAGTCTACATATTATCATTCATGATTCACATATAAACTCATCAGCCTAATACTGGGAAAAATTCTCCTATCCAGATATCACGGATATCACAGGATTAGGCTCAGATGCGCGGGGCCTAAAATATCAGTATTTAGGAATCGTCTTACAATATTGCAAGTATTAATAATTACCGATTAATAATTCACATTTTTTTTTTTATTACAATATAACACAGCTCAACGTTACAGCGATTAGCCTTTGTGCTGATAGCCCAGGAAATTTAGCTTTGTAGCGTAGATAATTGTCGGATAGCTGGAAACTGTTTTAATCCCTTCATTAACATGCAAAGAAGGTTTCTTGAAGTTTGCACCAATTTTCCGCTTGTGCTAAGTACAGGGTGACCCATAAACCGAAAAAATAATGTACTTTTTTCAGTTTTTCAGTAATATCTTCTAAACGATGATTTCTAGGAAAATTGTGTCTTTTTAAAAATTAAAGTACATAATATTCTGCGTCGTTTGAGCATAAATACTCATTTGTACCTCAAAAATTATTGTGATATAGACACTGCCAAGTACATATTAATTTTCGGAACAAATTGAAATATTCGTATTTTTCACTTTTGTTGTTGAATAACTCCCCAACTCAGGTATTTACGGTAATATTTCACTAAAAATATTTAATTGTGGGTCAATTGTCTCTAACTTGTGATTAAAAGTTTAGACCTTCAACACATAGTTTATGATGCACAGGTGTTTAAAGAGAGACGAGTGAAATAAAGAAATTTATTAAATGATAAATTTAGATATGTAAAAGGTAAGTTAATTTAAATTTTACTATTCTATTTTATTAATGTATAGTTTTTTTAAGTAAAATCTGATTTTTAATACTGTTACGCCACTGCCTAATATTTTATAACAGAACCGATTTTAGGCAATGTACAATTGTCCTAGACGAGTCGGGGGCCTTAAATAGAATAAATTAATAATAAATACTTGTCCTAGGAATTGTATACAATGTCTGATTTCATACATTTCCGATAAAATATAAAAGAATATTCTATTTTATCACCCTGGGTAAATTATTCTTCCGGATGATTTTTTTACTGGTATACCTATAAGGAAAATTATTTTGGATTATCGCGGATGCGGATGTGAAAAAGAAACAAGAATAATTTTAAATAATTTCATAAATACACGAATTCCTACCACTATTATAACAAATCACGGTACCTATACATCAAAATGAAGATGAACATTTTGAATTCTGTTCTTTTTCAAGCGCCCTGTGAAGATCTAGTTTTTCTAAAACTTCCGTATACATTTTCTTAACTTTTTCAGAAATGAGGTTCGCCAGAGAGTTCAACACCAATTCACATTCACTCCACAGTAAAAAAAATTCCCTTTCCCCAATTTCTTTTTGACATTTTTTCGAGTGTCCTGTAAATGACTGGAGTCCAATAATAAGCATTCACGTGTCATCCATCCACCAAAAAACGGTAGAGGTTATTTTCCCCCATATGCTATTCCATACATAACATTAAGAAACATTAAAAAAATCAAATTTCAATTAAAAACCTGGGGTTTCCATTAAAATTACTCCTTCCGTAAATTCTGGGACAGCCTTTGTGTAAATGTGTAAAATGTATTATCGTTAATTAATTGTATAACCGCACACTGTCCGGCGAAAATTCGATGAGCTGTTATGCCGGGTAGTGTTGATGAGAATAATTTTATTGTAATGTTTGCTGATGATACCTCCCTGCTACTAAAAAACAAAAACAAAACGGATGCGTCGACGAAGGCCTTAACATTGCTGAACGGGGTGAGAGAGTGGTTTGGCGACAATGGCCTCGCACTAAATATGACGAAAACGAGTGCTTTTCACTTCTCTCTTAAGCGACCGTTGGGGGTGGATCCGGTGATGGACACACTTTCTGGTCAATCTTTAGAAACAGTTGACAAAAATAAATTCCTCGGGATAACAATTGATCGGACGCTTCAATGGTCTCCGCACATTGAGATGCTTTGTAAGAGATTAAATTCGGCTATATTTGCCATAAAAAAAAATACGCGAAACCTGTGGACTTGATGCTGCAAAGTCTGTATATCACGCATACTTCCACAGCATTATGTCATACGGTATACTATTCTGGGGGAGGGGGGCTGACGCGAATAGAGTTTTTATATTGCAGAAACGAGCAGTGAGAACCATGCTGGGTATGAATCCGAGAGATTCCTGTCGAGATTCCTTTAAGGAACTCGGAGTCCTCACCATGCCCAGCATGTTCATTTTAGAGTGTTTACTTTTTGCCCGCAAAAATATTCATAATACTCCCCTGAACTCAGAGTACCATAACTACAATACCAGGTCAAAAGACAATATAAGACCAATAAGGCATAGATTAACGAAGACATCGAAGAGCTTCGTGTGTCTCAGTGTGCGGATGCTAAACGCGCTCCCCAGGGAGTTGAAATCACTGGATGATACGGCCTTCCGCGGAGGGGTGAAGAAGTACCTCGTTGACAAAGAATTTTATTCCGTTGACGATATGTTGAAAAATTGATTTTGTGTATGACGAAATGTCAATCAGAGCCCTTTACACTCTGATTGGCATTGATCTGATAATGATATTGTTTGCGATACTTTGTTTGTGATGAAATGATATTGTAAAAATTGACGAGTCCAGGTGCCCGAATGGGCCTACGGACGATAGAAAAAAAATAAAAAATAAAAAATAAAAATAGTGTAGGTTATATTGTATTCAGATAAAATAAATAAATGTAATGTAACTCACCTCTTTGTGCGTACCTACGGGTCGGTCACTGGTCAGCCAATGATAGGTCGAGTTGGCCAAAACTGATTAGATTCATTCATTTTTATTATTTTGTTTGTGACGTCCTATGTGGTGATTTAATCTATCATTTTTACTGTTTGTGACGATCCTATATGGTGAAAAGAAAAATGTAACGTGCCCTTGAGGCGATTTTATCACTAAACGGCGCCCAAAACTGTCTAAGTATTATCATTATTATTTGTGCTCGTCGTTCAAAAGGTATGTATATTTTAATGCCAACATCTTGTTCCTACGAGTATGTATGTAGGTTATAATCCTCTAATACTGTTACAATGTCTATATTTCTTCCCTTCTTCCCCCCAATCCTGTCTTTGTCTCTATAATTCCTTTCCCTTTTTATACGAACAACACATGACATACACAACAAGTGTGGGAAGTATGTGGGAAGTGGGAAGGCATACAATAAACGGACACGTGCCGTAAGTTTGTTTGCTTCCCAGAAGCAGAAGGGTGTTGGCTGTTTGTTTATGACATGTCCTTTATTCTTATATATTCAATAATAATTTTAGTATCACTTACTTGTAAATGTATAGAGCTCACTTATTTGTGAAGATATATTTCTACATAAACTGTTTGAAGGTATTGATTATGTGTTTGATTGAGTAGGGCATGCATTTCGGAATTCTTGAAATCTGTGAAAGATTTTTCCTATATTTCGGTTCCGGAATTGATACTGGATTTCAATATCGTATTAGCTTCCCAAAATTTTGTGTAATTATGAATTGTATACTCAGTCACTGACTTCGTCTTTGTGCACTTACGAGTACATAGTCTTATCGTACGAGTCCTTTGATCTAATTGTTTTGTTTTATTCTTTTGAAATATTCGAAAATCGATGTTATTTAGCTATGACGTCAAACGATTAGAGGCTGATTCAGATCAAGTTGAAAGAATGATATTACAAAACTGCTATTATTTATTTTATTTATTTATTTAATCTTTAAGTGAACAACAAATATACATATAAATATAAAAAATGGACATAGTACAGATTATAAATCGTTGTTCACTAAGGCGAACTCATCGCAGAACCGCGATTTCTTCCAGTTAACCCCATTATTAGTAGTGTAGCCTCGTTTAAATTGAATTTTAAAAAGATAAACAGGCACCGGCGACTGTAGAAACTCCGGAACCAGCTACCTGAAATTGAGTTTTCAGTATCGGAGTCAGTTCCGGTATTGATCACCATGCGATATTGCGTGCCCTTATAGCGAATACTTATATACCTACAACACATATTTAGATCTGCCTACATTTCATTGACATTACATACTTGTAGCAATCGCTAAGTTTTCAATTATTACAACTATTTAATATTATGATACTATAAGTAAATGTTTGCTTATGAATACGAGTGTTTGTATTCGTGGAATGATACGAGTATCTCATCCCAAGTCAAGAGTGGAAGCTCTTCATCATCATAACATAACACTGTACTGGAATATAATGAATGGGTGATGATTGTGTAACGTTTATAAATAACTCGACACCATACATAGTGTTACAATTAGTTACAATCGTGACGATATCACATATATGCCAACAACTCGATAAGGCGAGTATTGTGAGCGCCGAAAGTTCACGGTGGGTCGGACCGTACAGCATCCATTCTGTTATGCCATCTCACATGACTAAATAAGCCAATTCGAGATAGGCATATTTTGTCACACCTGGAGCATGGATGTTCTCCCGCAGGTGGGCCTTGGTGTCCTCTATCCTTTGGATGATAATTGTGGATTAAGTTTCTCCTCTTCCCAGGTATGTTGGACATTGCTGTCCTCCAGGATGGTATATATGAAGGACGTCTTAATATCGCTTGCGTTGGCCACCCTGGTTTCTTCTTCCGTGCACAAGCACCCCGAATAATATGTTTTTTTGGGATATCACATAGACACAATCACACGGAAAGTACGAAATCACAGGAAGATTTTGTAAGCGGGATAGAACGTGGTAGTACATACGAAAAAGGAAGACAATTCAGCTTATACTAAAAATATGAATATGTGAGAATATGTTTTAGTGACTCTAGTAAAAAAATGTCGTCACAAAATCGATTTTCCGCTGACGTTTTTCTTCTAAACTCGTAGAAAATTTTAAAAAGTTGAGGCGATTATCAAAATATTTTTACTCGGAACAAATCGCCCCAGCAAAATGCAGCCATATTATAAATTTTAAATAAATAAAATGGGACATGGCATCAAATCCAGCAATTTGCAACATACGCATGTCAGGATTTGAGATAAAACGTTTTTCTTCAATTTACTTCGAATCAGTCAGAGATAATGTTAGCACCATGGAAACAACGAAATCACCTTGGCAACGCTAACGATTCGTGGTTTGACTCAAGCCCAGATTGCTGTTTTTGATATTATATACGACTCATATGTGATTTTGTCTAGATTGCGATTTAGTCCATAGATTTCATCCAAACTGATTACTATAATTTCGTGTATATGTGATTAAGTCTAATGTGATTTAGTCTTGACACTATTAGGTATACAAACTCTATGATTATATATTAGCACCAGTATGATGTCAAGTACAGAAATGCATCACTTAACCCAGCAAACATTCGAATCTCATTATGAACAGCTAAGCAGTGAAGTGTGAATGTTGCGACGCTTGATACTAAAGTTAGTTAAGTTAATAATGCAGACTACATGTCTCCCATGAGCGTCGCCGGCTTCGGAGCTAGAGGGGGGCAACAAAAAAAACATACAGCTAGTACGAAAAACTCGCAATAGCGCCGCAAGCGAATTTTTTATATTAGACAGAGTGGCAGGCAGGGGTGGGATTTTCCGGAGGGCTCCCACAAGGCTAACCCTGGGCCCACCTCTTAATAAGATTTGCCCAGAAGTGCGGGTAAAGAAGTCACTATTAATGCGCCTGAGCTACCCGGGGATGTGGAGGGTCCGCGAGATTTTCCTTCAATTAGACAGCGTGAAGAAAGTCGTGATGTAGTTTGGTTTATTTTCTTTGTAAAATTTGTATAATAGTAGGTATATGTTGTAAGAAATGTTTTCTACAGAAAATGTACCAAGAAATAGTCCAGCAAGCGATTTTTTTTTTCAGAAGACATAAGCATGTACCTTTTGCCTTAATTTTTTTTGCGATATTAATCTAGTTTATTTTTTGTGAAATAAAAAACATAGGAAACGACTTAAAGAATATGCAACACAAGAATAAGTACAGGTAATAAGCACCGCAGGCAAAATATTCTATGAAACAATTGTATTTTAATGGATTTTCATGATAACTTTAGGATATTTTTGATATGATAAGAAAATATGTCGTAATGTATTTTTTGTGAAGTTTTCTTATTTAGTATAAAAACTGTGTACCTATCAGGCGCGAAGCTACCTAAGAACACGATTCCCATCGAGTTACCTTTTGAGAAAATGATAGGTATAATAGTGTCTAATCTGACGCAATCCCATAAGAATTGTTAGCCCCGGCTTCCCTTCTTCAGAAATCTACCTTTCTCCACTGATACCTATTCAAATTTTGAGGTGGTCGGTAGCCTGGTTGGTAACGTACTCGACTGTTAATCCAGTGGGCGCGGGTTCAATCCCCGACTTACTCCACTTCACAACACAAGCTTTTAAAAGCTTTCTGTGAAGTGTACAACGATGCATTTGGGTTTATTTCGATAAACCCATATTCATTTTAAAAAAAATGTCGCAATGTAATTTTTAATGAAGTTTCGTTATTTAGTATGAAAAATTATATACTTACCTATTTAAATCTCTAGAGGGGGGCTTCTGTCCCCCTCTGCCCCCCTGACGACGCCCATGTGTCTCACATTATTAATTTGTATTCTGAAGTAAAAGCACTTGATACATTATGCTAATGAAGTAAACTGTACCAATATACATTGAATTCATTATCAACGCGAATCAATAAGTCAAGTGTGTGGGAGATGTACTCGTAGTAGTATCTATTACATCATCTTACCACCTAGAGGTGCGTATACGTCTCGGAATTATTCGGAAGACTTCGTGCTTTTGAAGGTTTCAGATGTCGTCCACTTTCAAATTTGTTCTAAAGTACATAAGAGTACATGGTTGGCGCAGTTGGTTGAGGCGGTAGTCTCTCAAGCGGGAAGTGCCAGGTTCAAACCCCGGCGCTGGCAATGTATTGCACACTTTACGATACAGGCTTTTAGCCTAGTGGAAGGTGTGCAGATAGGTATTTGGGTTTGTGTATGCAAGCTCAGATCTTAGTCTTTTTTTTTAAAAAGTTATTCAATATTTTTTTGATTGACTTGTAGCTTTTTTGCAAAGTGACAACCCTTGTAATTTTTTTAGAGAAATGTACAGTTGCTAGCAAGCAAAATTGTAGTTCTCGACTATTATTTGTACACATATACTTTCTTATTTTGTAATATCAAAATTGGTTGGTTGGCAGATATTGCCACTGGCAATAAACCCGCCATTTGTAATGTATTATTATTGCAATAAAGATTTTTATTATTATTATTATTATTTTGAAAATCACAATATATGTTTTTGTAAAAATATCGGAGTTTCCTACCTGTCGTAGTTGAATATAACAAGTAATTATCTCAACAGATACAGAAAAGGATGGACTGAAATTGGTGAATGTTTCTTAAGTGTAAATTGATCAAATTAAACCAGCCAACAATCAACCATCACAAGCCTGATGGTATGTTCATCCTTTGCTGTATATCTGTTGAGATAACTAATAGCAGACCATATTTTTTGTAAAAATAAAAAACATTGGATATTTCATTTTAATTTAATTTCGTAAATTATTCCCTGAATATCTGGATTTTTTATTAATTAATTTCGTAAGCAATATGTACAAACTTTGTATCCAAACGAAAAGTTATAAAGGACAGACTATACCTAAAAACCGTACATTAAAATTATTAGTGATAAAAACTTGTCAAAGGGTTTTGTTTGCCGTTCTACCTTTCGTAGGGACGGGACATTACATCCATTCATTGTTATAAAGAGAATTGGGTATTCAAATTAGTTTAAGGGCTTGGCACCAAGAATGACGTCACAGTCATTTCCCACGGCATTAAGGTTCAAAATCGCGTGAACAATCGCATGATAAAATGGTAAAATTAGCGTTTTTTTTTCCATTTTTTGGGGTAAATTTTGCGTCGATCAAAAAACTTTTACGGTTATTCCCTAGATTTTAATGCATATTATCAGTACAAAAAAAAAATACTCCGCGACTTTCGGGAAACGAGTTTCCGTCTTTCGGAAAAAATATCAGGATGTGTTTCAATTTTTTTTTTGAGAAATCTATATAAGATTTAAAAAATCTTTTACGGTTATTCCTTAGATAATGGTTCAATGTATCTACCCTATTTTGTTCCAAAGCATATTTAGTAACGGGTGTCGAGATATAAGGTCTCCCGTTTTTAGAAATTTTTGAAATGTCGGTATGCATACTCTTAAAGGGTGGTAAATTAAAATCATTCACCTATATAAAGGATTATACCTCTGCCTTCTGAAATCCCCACGTTTCCACAAAGTATACATAATACCCAACAGCAAAATTAGAATAATTGAATTTGACGATATTAATTTTGCAAGATGGACACAGCTGCTTTATCGTACTTGTAATAATAATATTTCTTACTCAATTGTTTAAGTTTTACAACTTTTTCTTAATCTTTTGATCTAAAAGTATAATAAGTAAGATTTATTCTACGCAATACAATATAATACCAGCCATGGGCGTCTTCGGGGGGGCAGGGGGCAGCTGCCCCCCCCTCCCCCTAGAGTTTGGAATAGATATAAGTGGCGAAGGGTGGATTTCTGCAGAAAGGAAGCCGGGTCTAACATTTATTAAGGGATTACGTCAAATTAGACACTATTATACCTATATTTTTTCCAAAAGGTAACTCGATGGGAATCGTGTTCTTAGGTAGCTCGCGCCTGATAGGTATATATTTTCTCATACTAAATGATAAAACCTCACAAAAAATTAGATTATTACCACACATTTTCTCATGTCATATTTTTTTTTAAATTAGTATGAAAATCCATCAAAAGACAATTGTTTTATAAAAAAATTGCTTGCGGCGCTATTTTTTTATCGCTTTCATAAAAAAACATTATTCATACATATTATTGTTAACATTATTATGTACATTTTCAAATAAACCAAACACATCACGACCTTCTTCACTACATATGTCTCTAAATTTTCGCCTGCGGCACTATTTACGCGTTTTGTATGCTATATCAATTTTTGTTGCCTCCCCCTCTAGCTCCGAAGCTGTCGACGCCCAAGCTACCGGCAATATTCCTTTTTAGACAACACGCTATATAAAACATTTTTTCTGTTCTGTTTTTTTATTCCCAGGATAAATCACTTTTGTCTTTTGAAAAGTTTTAATTTAAACACCCAACTCCCGCGCGTACTTTCTTTATTCCTTCATTTCGCATATTTTGCATTCCATACCTGTCTTCTTAATCTGTCGGTCGGGAGACTCCGTACAAAGGAATAAACATCTGCTTTATTTTCATCCATTAGTACTTTTTTTTCTTCCTCTATCTCCTTTTGTCAATATTAAAAATAGTAGAGACAAATTAAAACTTTCGCTTTGGTCTCTTAGAACAAAACAAGAATCACAAATGAGAAATTTGCAAGTTATTGATGTGCGAGAAACACACGATCCGTGATTTACACGCTTTCAGGATGTGATCAGATATCATGAGGTACTGAAACGCCAGAATACCATATTTTTCTCTGCATATAAACACCGGCTATCAAAACCTGGAAATATAGATGATGACGAGAATCCTGCCAGAACAGACTCTTAGAGTCTAAAGTTGATGCCCTGTACTTCTGAAATCCCAATTACTGCGAGGACTTTCAATGAAGCTTTCAAAGTAAGCCAAAAAAATAATTTCATTTTTCTAATATACTCGTAGTGTTGAATTTCAGTCATTTCAAATCTCACAATAACATATTTTGGGCCCGTTTTTTTCGATGTGATTGTGATACTTATATTATACAGAGGCAGTTTTCTTCAAGTAACGCGAATGATAAACTTTAAATTAGTATATTTTACATTTAAATTTGTAGATAATGAAAATATTGTAGGATTGAAATAAATAGCCAACGAACAAAAGTACTCGTAAGAACCTACAACTTTTTCATTAGTAGTATTTGTATGCAACCATATAGGCGTTTCTTATGCATGCACAAACAAGTTATTTTATTAAATTTTCTATCTTAGTTTTTTATGTAGATATTTACGAGTGTAACTACTTAAGAGTTTATTTATTTCTAAAAAAACTATTTATTACTGCCATATAATACTGTCTGGTCTGTGGAGTCCTAGCTAGTTGAAAATTCATTCATTTTATTCATCCCCTAGTATTTCTCTTCTATAATTAAAAGTTGAAGTATCTTATAGAAACTTTTCTCAGTTCACCTTAGTGTTGCTTTGTTTGTCGACTGGGAAAATGTGTTTCTTCTTCTTTATTACTTACCGACTCCATTTTGAATTTTCCATCTCATTTTCTTCGACAATGTCGCATGTACCTTTAAGTGGATGAATATCCAGAAAACATCTCAAAATCACATGCACAGTAGGATGATTAAATTTTAGAAAAATGTTTGTATACGTTTTTTGGGGTAATTTCGCTTAGTTAAAAAAAAATTACCAATAATTCAGAGATTTTAATGCAAGAATTTTTCATGACGTTTTCAGGAAAATGAGATATTTTCTTTGAAAAAAAATAGGGGTATTATTTACAATTATTCTTTTAGTAATCTAAACAAAAACATGAAAGATCTGTTATGGTAATGCACTGGAAGAAGGTCTGATGTAAGCATATTTAGTAAGGTTTGACTGTAAGATATTGCTTTTGCAATAAGTCCACTTTTTGGCACACTACCATTGTCTTGTTTTTGTAACGGTGCATATTTTTCTTTGCCCAATAAAGATTTATTTATTTAAGGTCGTCAAGACATTTGTTTTGAAAAATATCTCTTTCAGATTCTTCAGATGTACGTATTCAGCTTAACTTTTTTATAACCACATAATAGATTTGGTGGGAAAATTTTCAACCATTAAAATTAATAAGGCAATGTCACACACGCGGCTGAAATATTTTTATATGTTTATTGCCTATGCTTGGAATATTTAATATGCCTAGAAGTTGTCATATGCCATCTCTTCTTCCGTTAGTGGTAGTGTTGGGAAAATGTTACAATTTATACTTACGATGTGTATTATAAATTATAAGTGACAGCAGATTCAGCGTCACTATATATGGATATAATTTATTACCCCATTTTGTGGCGTAAAATCTCATAACAATGTTGCCATATTGAACATAAAACACTGATCGACTACCATTTAGAAGCAATGTGTCATTTTATTTATATGCTTTTGTAGGCTGGCGAACTCAGGTGAACATTTAAATTAAAAAACAACACACCTCTGCTAAATGATCATAATAAATTTTGTTTTATAGATCCATCACGCTATATCCATGTAATAGTATAACCAGTAGACTGAAACTCCGAATTCTGAAAGACTGAAACTCCGAATTCCGAAAGTCGAAGAGATTTTTTTTTATAATGTGCATTAAATCTAGGGAAATGACTCTAAAAGTTATGTGATTGAAACGAAATTAACCCGAAAAAATGAAAAAACGCTATTTTACCATTTTATCATACGATTGTTCATGCGATTTTGAACATCATTGCGATGAGAAATGACCGTGACGTCATAGTTGTGTCGCGAATCTTAATAATAATATAATAAACCTAATGGAAGTATCGCATTAATCATTTGTGACGTTATCTGATGAAAAGTTATTTTGTAAAGTCTTCCTAAACAATTCATCGTCACAACTATTGTATGAAAATGTTAATATTGTTTAAAGTAGTCTTAGGTACTAATACCAGCCCTGTTCTGATACAACCCGTTCAGGTGGCGTGTATCGACAACATGATATTTTTCAGAAAAAAAACTCGACTACCTCACTAAATATACACCTCTTAAAAAAATAAGGTAGATACATTGAAACTTAGGCTCTCCACACACGGTCGGAAGTTCAGTTAACTGAATCGACCGTTTGCAAAAAAGCTCCCACCAAAACCTCTCTCTGAATTCAAAATCAGAGTAAAATAACACTGAATTCAGAGAGGTTTGGACGAAGCTTTTTTGCAAACGGTCGATTCAGTTAACTGAACTCCCGGACGGGTGTAGAGAGCCTTATTCTTGTGAATTACCGTAAAGCTGATATTGCATGCTTCAGTTTTGCATCGATCACCGGTATTATAAATTATTGATTTCCCCCATCCCTAAATACACGTACGTACAACGATTCTTATGGTGATTGTATCATTTCTGTTTTTAGACAATTCACCATCGGATGATCCCACTTTTGATTTTTGACATCTTCCTGAAAAATAAAATTGAAAATACCCCTGAAAAATCAGAGATTTCCACTTCATTTTCTTACCATCATACTTTACAAAATATCATATTGGACTACGTTTCTGGATGAACCTGTACCTTTTTTATTAATAGATGATCTCCACCATAAGACTTTTTGGCCCTCTCTGTTGGTTGAAGATGACTTGCACATTAGTCAATGAAATCTAATATTAATGTAAAACTTCTGAAAAGATTTCTGACCGACCAAGTTTTACCAGAAAAGGGACCGCATACTACTTTTACTCAAATTGTTATTAAGAGTATGGATACCGACATTTCAAAGAATTCTAAAAACGGGAGACCTTATATCTCGACAACCGTTACTAAATATGCTTTGGATCAAAAAAAGGTAGATGCATTGAACATTTATTTAGGAATAACCGTAAAAGATTTTTTTTATATCTTGTATAGATTTCTCAAAAAAATAAATTGAAAAACACCTCTGATATTTTTTCCGAAAGACGGAAACTCGATTCCCGAAAGTCTCGGAGTATTTTTTTTGTACTGAAAATATGCTTTAAAATCTAGGGAATAACCGTAAAACTTTTTTGATAGACGCAAAATTAACCCCAAAAAATGGAAAAAACGCTGTTTTTACCATTTTATCATGCGATTTTTCACGCGATTTCGAACCTTAATTCCGTGGGAAATGACCGTGACGTCATTCTTGGTGCCAAGCCTTTAATGCCTATCATAATATAATATGGAAGACACCCTTTGTCTTTGTATTTTAGTAACTTTCTCATACTTTCGATTCACTTAACGCTATATGCACACGATGAACTTTAGAAACGTTCAATGATTTTGTTTACCGAATTCATAGAGAAAGTTACCACCTTAAAAGTTGCTTTATATTCTGTACAACTTTCTTCAGACGTTGAAGAAAAAAATACTATCGAGTTTGTGTGAAATTTTCTTAAAACTTTAACGGCGATGTTTATTCTTGCCATATTATAGGAGCGCGAATATTTTCAACAATAATTACTAAACTTAAAGCTCGCGACCCTACTATGACGTCACGGTCATTTCCCACTGCAATAAGGCTCAAAATCGCGTGAAAAATCGTTTGATAAAATGGTAAAAATAGCATTTTTTTTCATTTTTTGAGGTTAATTTCGCTTCAATCAAAAAACTTTTACGGTCACTCCCTAGATTTTAATACATCAATCAATAGAAAAAATATGCTCCGCGACCTTCAGGAAACTAGTTTCTGTCTTTCGGAAAAAAGATCAGAGCTGTTTTTCACTTTTTTTTGAGAAATCTACACAAAATATAAAAAATCTTCTACGGTCATTTCCTAGATAAAGGTTCAATGTATCTACCCTATTTTTTCCAAAGCATATTTAGTAACGGCTGTCGAGATCTATGGTCTCCCATTTTTAGAAATTTGTGATAGTCAATATCCATACTCTTAAAAAAAATCAATTACATGTATGTATCACTCGAAACCGGGTGCTTTGCCTAAAGAGAGAGAGAGAGATACCTACGAGTATTCTGATGTATCTATCCATTATTTCGGTTAATTAAATTTCATTGTAGAGCCACCTGCTAACCAATGATCTCCACTGGGTAGATTTAAAACACTCATTGACGTATTGTTTAATAATAATATTGTCCCCGTCATTATGGGTTAATAGGTCAACACCTGACCATTGATTGTCAGATTTATACAGTGCATTGTGGGAATTGCAGTAAATATAATACCCAAATACCTGCACTGTATTGCTATAAGTTGATATAGGTGTACTGTATTGTTACTGTGGTTATAATATAAGTGGTTAATTATTACTGTACCGCGCTGATACCGCACTAAATTAATCACGTGATATTATGCGCATTGTTATACACACTCAAACACCTCAAATATACGGGTGAATAACTCCATACAGTCTCCGTCAGTCAGTGTTAAATTTCCCCGTGTAATGAATCGTTGTGTTATTTTTTTTTGACGAGACAAATTCAGAATCGTTCAGCTGTTGCAGTATCTTGAAATTGTTCAAGTTCAGCACCCATCTTACTAATGTTCTTGCTCGTCTGCAGAGATGTTACGTGCCAAATTATCTTGACGCGTTTTCTCATCCACCCTGCACTGTCTGCCAGCATGCTGTATGTATGTATAAACACGCCATATGCATCATAATGTTATCAGGGTGATTCACGTTAACGTTCCGTAGACATGCTTTCTTCCTCGTAGCATGTACGGGTACGTCTCCCTTCGAAAAGTTCCGCGACGTTTTACGTATAGATAAACATATTACTTTTACCTACGGGAACTTTGCAATATGAAAATTATTGCCTTTGAGTGTTGAAAGAACTTTATTTTATGATTCAAAATAATCTTTGTTTGATTAACTCAGAAAGTTGATTCTTTTTTCTTCTTCAGCCCTAAACTCTTTACTGCTGGATATACGCCTCTTAACTTTTCTATCCCTTTCTGTTCCTCGCCTTTCGCACCCACCATCCACTCGCTACAAAGGTTACGTCTTCTACCCATCTTTTCTGTGGCCTTCCGACTCCTCTTTTGTTTGCCCATGGTCTCCATTTTATAAGTCATATTTGAGAAATCAGACGGACCATGGTCTGCTTTTTTAGCCCTGGTCTCTCCACTGTTGAATATAGGCCTCTTCGCAACTTTTCAGACAGACCCTCGATCTGTATACGAAATACGATAAAGCCGAATCAGTATATAGTGGGAATCTCTTCAGCCTTTTGCTCTGAAAATCACAAAAGAGGAAAAAATACATCTAAGGTAAGAATGAAAGAACAGTATTTAGTTTAAAATCCGCGTAATGACTAAATACTCATCATCAGGCGTTTGACAATAAAGTTGATGATGAAGATGAGAATCCTCTAACACTAGTCGCGTGTTATAAAAGTCATTATGTGGATTTTAGATTATATAATAGTCTTTTAAAATGGACTTTCGCCGTGTACCGTCGCTCGATTTTTTTTAATAGTGTGATAATAGAAGTCACGGTACAGATTAGATGAAAAAAATCTTTCATTTTTATCCTTATGATTGAATATAATGATAAATATTCATAGAATTAATACCACGCGCTTTTAAAATCAACATATCAAATACTGTATAAAGCTTAATCCAACAGTTATTTTAATATATTATGTAAATTAGTCTTACACCTACATAATAATACTTATACGAGTACCTACATTGCACGTGTTAAATCTGTTATTTTAATTCATACCGTTATATCAAGTGTTTCTTTATATCCGTTAAGATAGAAAGCTTTATATTATATTAACTTGGAAGCCAAAATTCGCAGAGTTATTAGCGATATACGCCCTCAGCTGATGGAAAAAGTCGTCGAAAATTGGATATCCAGATTATGTTTCCTTCAAGCCAACCAACCGCGGCGCACATATGCCCGAAATCATATTTAAGCATTTATGACATACAATTATCTTTTTAAAAAGGTATTTTTATTAACATTACCATGATTTTAATATGTTTAATACATTTTTGAAAGTGTAGGTATCTCCGATCACGTCGACCAGTTCCTCAAGGATGGACGCGTTTTGAGTAAAAGGAATCGGAGAGCGTGTATGACAAATTGCACGAATGTGACGGAAGCTATGAGTGAGTACAAGTATAGGGCTGTCTGGCTCTCTGCCCTCTCTGCCTACCCTGCAAGGAACGTGGCGTCATGGTATAGATAGATAGATAGGTATCTATTTAAAAAAACACCCATACATACATATATATGCGATTCTCTTTTGTGTTAAAATATATTTTGTATACCTACATATAATCAAACGCGTTCTCAGTACTCGGTAGAGACACGATATTTGAATTAGAGACATTTATTTGTTCTTCCACGTAGTGGAGGTATTTAGGAGATATTTTCCTACATTCAACACATTCGAGGAACCTTGTTATTACCTTTATACCTTTGATGAAACTTAATAAATACACAGTACTGATGAATAGGTAATTCTAAGTGAAGTAGGTAAAGCAGAAAACACACCCCCTAATTTGAATATATCTTACAGATATTTATTTATTAAAAAAAAGTTTTTTTTTATTCTAATAATGGGGTAACCAGTCGCGACTCTTCTTACTGAAAATAATGACAAGTGCCAGAAGTCTTACGAACACTTGATTCTTACAGGACATTCTAAAATATATATAAAAAGAGTGTACAATAAGAGAGGGGTTTGTGGTCTCCAAGATATTCCATATTTCCATTTCGCCATCTGAAAATTATAAGATTCTAACTACATAACTAATTCTGACATTTTGACTGCAGGAAAATGTCTCTAACTGACCAAAACACCTGAAAGTTTCGTCCATTAGTTTTGTAAAAAAATGAGACTAATAAGGCTCCATTTTTGTGTAAACGATATTACCGTTAGAATCTCATTTTATAAAGTACATTGTTGACGCAGTTGGTTGAGACGGCAGTCTCTCAACCGGGAGGTGCCAGGTTAAAACCACGGCGCTGGCGATGTATTCCACACTTTGCGATACAGGCTTTTAGCCTAGTGCAAAGTGTGCAGGAAATTATTTGGGTTTGTGTATGCAAGCTCAGATCCTATAAAAAAACTCTACATTTTGGTCTTGTCACTCTCTGTTGACAATATTTGAGTTAGGTACGTGTCTAAAAACAGAAAATAAAAAGGCTTCATCATTTTGATATTTGTTTTGTTTAAAGTCAGACATTTACGATATTAAATTCATTCTGACGCGACAACAGGTTTATTTTTCAGAAACATGTTTCCCATTTCACAGAAACATCACACCAGTTAGATAACCATTGTAATTTCCGTATTTTGCTTCCATATACCAACAATGCACCCAGGGCCTTCCCTAGGTATAATGCCGCCCCCAAAAATACGTATAAATCAAAAGATACCCAGATAATGATGTTGTAGGTTTTCGCAGCATGGTATATATATATTCTTCCTTTAAGGTTATTCGGGTGTTGGCCGCGTGTCTTTTGATCTTCTCTAGCTTTCGGCAGCGATACTTCTGCCATCTTCAGGATGATTCATTCGCGGCCAACACCCGAATAACCTTAAAGGAAGAATATATACCCAGATAATCTCAGTAACAGTTTTTAAATACATAGTAGGTAGATGTTGTCGTTGACGTAATGTAGTTCTGGACAATTTACATCCAGACCTGTATTGAACTAAGCCACACCTGTTTTAAGTTTCGTTTTGTAACCATGTGTTTATTGATTGTATTATTTTCTGCCGTAACTGTTTATTGATCTATCGTATTTTTTATAATGATGTTTGTTTAATATCTAAACCTGACGATTCCAAGTGCCTTAAATGGGGCCTACGGATGATTAAAGAACAATAAACAATAGAGAGAACAACTAAGATTTTTTTTTCATTTCATTATCTTAAGAAATTTTACAATTTCGCTTAATAGATAAAAAAAAATACATATATGGATCAAAACATAATGGAATGTAACACATACAAAAACAAAAAGCAAACAATAATGTACAAAAAGAAAATACACATATCAGAAATATTTATGTCAGTGTGTGTGTCATGTCCTGTCATTGTTCCTTTAAAGCATTAAAAAAAAGTATTATAGTGCGGTCTTGAATTGGTTTGGCAGTGAAACAAGTAAATAGAGCCGCAGGCGAATTTTTTAAAATAATAAGGGTGCTGATAATGTTTGCATCTAATTATATTGTACAAGACAAATGACGGCGTAACTAGCACCGCAGGCAATTAGTGTTTATACAAAGTATTTGTATTCATTCAGATTCCCGCCCCTTCAGAGTGCCGCCCTTAGGCTTTGCCTAGCTTGCCTGTTAGGCAAGGACTGCCCTGAATGCAGCGCTACTCTGTACAATTGATAAGGATGACAATATCAAAAATACAAGAGAGCGATCCTATTATTGTTGTTGAAATATCTGCAGTGTGAAAAATTCACTACACAAAAATGTATTGTTTTGTATTGTATTTTTTATTTATCCAAATATGACATCAATTGCGTTTTTCATAGATACTTACATAGATTAGGTATGCAGGTTTGTTACAGGAGTTTTTTGTACATAATATGTTTATATTATGTACAAAAAACTATATATAACATAATATTATTATGTTGCATGGTTTTGACGTCATTTTTGTTAAATAATTTTACAAGAAATCACCACGAAAAACGACGTTTTATGCCTCAACCACATGCCTGACAAACATCGAGCCGAGCGGGTTTTCATGAGTAAAAGGGCGAGAGCGGTCGGTTTCTTACACGAACCAAGACAAACGCCCCATCCACATGCCTTTTTACTCACGAACACCCACTCTGCCCGACACTTTAGATTTTCCCCTTACTAGTGCCTTTTGAATGTATGCCTGGTTATTAAAAAGTTTTTTTTTTTATTTTGTTATTGTACCTATATTGCTTTATTTTCTCCATTTTTAGGTATTAAAGTGGATTTAGGCTTTCCTCCCGATTTTCTATAACCCCTGTTACATAACATTTTTTTTTTTGTTTATTTAATTACAATTCAAACCTGGTTAAACTGTCACCTAAAGCAAATATTATTTGTGCACAATTTCAAGGTCCTGGGAGATTGTGATTTTATTAAATAGGAGGATGAAGTGTAGATGCTCTGAGTAGAACGAGAACGACAGGTGAAGTGAAATAAACTGTCAATTAGAATTATAAAATATGTTGTTTTTAAGTATGATGATAAGATAAATTGAAAATTGGTTTATCGTATTTTTTACATCTCAATAAAAGTGATTAATGAATTGTATGTGTCAGCCCAGGGAATAATAATTGCTATTTCAAATGATCCATTACGCATCAGCGCACATCTCTCTCTCTCTCTCTCTCTCTCTGTATCTCTCTCCCATTCCAGCATTCCGCTCCAATAAACTCCGATTGAATTGTTTTTCTGGATGAAAATAAAAATATGGTATTATTCGCGACCGGACAAAAACCCATAAGAATATTGCTCATTTCAATTCAATTTCTATTTTTTTTTTAATATTTCCTCAATATTTTACCCATACAAATATGGTTCCTTAAAACTATACATGTTTCGAGATACCTCCCCAATTTGCTCAACTTAAATAAATCCCAAAAAAAGACATATGAGACATTTGAGAAATATGCTCAAGGGACAAAAGTTCAAATCCAGTTGATTTTTAGAATAAAATGAATTGTATATATTAGCATACGATTTCTTTCAGTGTGTTAGGAACTGCCATATATTAGAAAATAAACAAATAAATATGCGGATCTTAAATAAGATAAACAATGAAATAGTCAACATTTTATAAATAATTCATCTACTGGAATCCAATCATTTGGGCTTTTATCCGTTGAGGATATTTTTTAAGGGCTTTTGCCTTTTTGGGATTTATTCATGTTGAGCAATATTCTTATGGGTTTTTCTCTGGGAACCGGTATTATTAGACCCCATCTCACCTATACAGGGTAGGTGCAACCCGCGGAAATTAATACAGAGTTTTTCAAGCAATGTACCCATTGTTGATTATATTAATTTCATCCTTGGGTGCACATTACATAAGGTATTTTATACAAAATGAAAATAAACACAGGTTATTTTTTTTCTAAAAGATGCTAATCACGGTTGTATTTTGTAATTATTTCGAAAATCCCAATTTATATTTTGTGAGAACATCGGATTTTCTACATGTCGTAGTTGAATATAACAAGTAGTTATCTCAACAGATATACAGCAAAGGATGGACTTTCAGTTTTTCAGGCTGGAGCTCTGGGTTCGGTTCTCGGCCGCGGCAGATGGATGGACTGCCAGTCGACGATCAGTCATAAGCCTGATAGAATTTCCATCCCTATCTGTTGAGTTAACTACTTTTATATTTGTAATATTAAGATTTTCCATACGGGTTAATATGGTGACCGTGCATTCTGTGCAGCGGGCCCAAGCCTGTGGAATGCCCTTCCACTCGATGTTAGGTGTGCCAAAAGCCTGGAGGAGTTCAGGAGGTTGCTGAAGACTCACCTTTTTGTGCGTACCTACGGGTCAGTCACTGGTTAGCCAATGATAGGTCAAGTTAGCCGAAACTGATTAGATTAATTCATTTTTATTATTTTGTTTTGTGACGATCCTATGTGGTGATTTAATTATCATTTTTACTGTTTGTTACGATCCTATATGGTGAAAAGAAAAATGTAAGGTGCCCTTGGGGCGATTTTATCGCTAAACGGCGCCTAAAGTTGTCCGATTATTATTATACTCCACCCATCTCAGCTTTTTAAAAAGCCGGTAGTATAAGAAAGCAAGGACGGGCAAAAGCCAAGTCCTTGCTTTCTATCAAATTTGTGGTTATGAATGATTGTTTAGAAATTTCCGGACTATTGAACACGTGCTAATTATTATTGATTTTTGAAACTCTTTATATATATTTTTGCTTAAATCCAAATCTTTAATTGCTTTATGTAATGTTTTTATTATTATTATTATTATTTGAAGATAAAAAATGAAAGATTAATTTATAGTTTTTAATCCACGGTTACAAAGTGAATAAAAATACAGAGACAGTGATCATTACTTTAGTTTTATTCGCCTGATGATGAGGACGTGAGTCTTTGAAAAATTATAGTCGCGAATAAATAAAGTCATCACTTGTTTCATAGAAATACATGTGTATGAAACCGAAAAAATATTTTTCCTAATTATTATTGTTTTCTTGTTTCAGATAAGTCATTTGATGTCGCGTCGGTGGCGAAATGAATTATGAAGAATATATTTTAGTGAATAGTGTTTAAAATAATGATATCATTCTGCCACCTCAAACGAAATTAAACTGGTAAGTTTATTACATTTAAAACTACATTAACTTAAAAACAACTAGCCTAATTTGTTATTTTCTAGAAAATTACAGTTCTCGACGATAACATACCTTAAATTCATACATAAAAAAATATGTGAAAGCGAAACATTGAAGCAGTTCAATCAAGTTCAAGTTTTGAGGTGGTCGGTAGCCTGATTGGTAACGCGCTCGACTGTAATTCCAGTGGGCCCGACCTACTCCACTTCACAACACAAGGTTTTAAGCTTTCTGTGAAGTGTAAAAATATGTATTTCGATAAACCCAGATTAATATTTTAAAAAAACGTTTAGAAATTAGGTAGGTATATATATCATACATCTGAAGTGTGCGCATACCTTCCTAATGCCTCATCTACACGCTGGCCGAGCATCCACAATTCTTGTGCCCATGAGTAAAACGGCGTTAACGGTCGGTTACGCACACAACCCAAGACAAACGCTCCGTTCACACTCCTTTTTACTCATTAACACAAAACTTGTGGACGCTCGGCAAGCGTCTGACGCCAGCATACAGGTAGCAACCAGTTTATGTCGCAATAATAATTGGGTCTCACAAATCTTCACTTTTGTTTAATCTCTGTTTCTCGGAAGACTCTCTCATAGGATATTTCTCTGATTATTTGATCCTTGTTATTCTAACAACTAATCCACATTGTTATTCTAACAACTAATCCACATTGTCACAATCTGACATTTGTATTTAACGTACTAATATTATAAACTTAAAGCTCGGACCCCAACTATGACGTCACGATCATTTACCGCGGCAACAAGGTTTAAAATCGCACTACAAAATGTTAAAAATAGCGTATTTTTTTTACTTTTTAGGGTTAATTTCGCAGCAATCAAAAAACTTTTACGATCATTTACTATAGATTTTAATGCATTTTATCAATACAAAAAAATATTTTACTCCGCGACTTTCGAGAAACGAGCTTGTCTTTCGGAAAAAATATCAGAGCTGTTTTTCACTTTTATTTTTTGGGAAATCTATGCAAGATGTAAAAAATCTTTTACGGTCATTTACTAGATAAAGGTTCAATTTATCTACCCCATTTTTTTACAAAGCATATTTAGTAAGTTTGTCGAGATCTAAGGTCTGCCGTTTTTATGTTTTTTTTTATATCTCGATATGCCTAGCCTTAACGTACTAATATTTTAAACTTAATTATCTCCTCAGCTTTCAGTATTAATGTAATTCGTATTTCCATAAGGATAACACATTATTAGATTACGTAATTTCACAAAGCCTACAAGTCGACAACTTAAGAGTTTCCTGAAAATTTATACATCTACGTTTGTTAGAAATATCTTTGGATTACTTTTTTACGAAGAAAATTTATAAGAATAGCGATTTTTGTAATTTAAGTCCTAATGTTATAGGTATTTCAGTTTTTGACAGTTATAACGATATCACCAATATTGCAAATGATTTACTAAATAGACTTGAAGTTAGAAAAGAAACCACTAGAATGAAATATATTATGTCATTTTTAGTGCCAATAAACGGAAATAGATTGTTAGGATATGCAGAGAGAATCAATGATATAACAAATAAAATATGAGTACGGATCCTTTCACAGCATCGTGTGATTTATTCGATGATCTGTTCAGGCTTGGAGGCCCAAGTGACCAATAAACCACGTCCACAAAAAGTCTACCACGAAATAAAGAATACCAGCTTGTCAGGTTCAGGTCCGGGTACGATTCCCGGCCGCGGCAGATGGATGGACTGGAATTGGTGAATGTTACTTAAGTGTAAAGTGATCACATTAAGCCAGCCGACGATCAGTCATAAACCTGATGGAAGGTCCATCCTTTGCTGTGTATCTGTTGAGATATAACTACATAAAAATATCTTTCAGTGAAAGAAGTGGTTTGAACATCTTACCAAGATGTTACGATCAAATTGTAACCGTGTATGACGAATTGCATTAGTTTGACAGAAGCAACAAATGTGCATTTGTAGGGATAAGGAAATTTGGTGGTATGTTCTTTCTGCATATCCCGCAAAGGACGCGGTATGCGGATATAGAATAGAAAAGAGTAAATCGAACAAACACAAAAAGCTCGAGCAAGCAAAAACTAACTAGCGCAAACATATTCATGCCTGGTTGTTCATGTTTGTAGTATGCTTGATTGAGCGAACCCTTGCTACGTTGTGTATTTATTTCCAGAGAAAGGAAATAGCAAATTTCCCCAATCTGGTTTCAGCTGACATTGCATGTTATTATTCTCAATACAATCATTTCACAAATTCACTTTCGTACAAAACTTGCTGACAATATCATTTCGTTGGACTTCACGGCTTTTGCAAGATTTTGTGATCTCTCTTCACGTATCCGTAAATTCTTACATTTTGCTTTCGATTGCTAAAATGGTAAGATCCTACGGGTTGATTTTATCAACTGAATATTGCAGATTGTTATTTATCTGCGAATCGCAGGAATTTTCTACTAAAAGTGTTTTGAAGTGATTTCCTTTAATTCAAATTTAAAAGTTTTCATTATTTTGAAATGTCCTGTTCATTTTTATTTTTAATATTTCACTTCTATTTATCCTAAAAACTGCTTTTCAATATTTATTTACTTATTTGAAAATCATATATCGCTTTTAGGCTTTAAAATATCACAAAGAAACAAAAATATAATTAAAACAATATTAGGTACTTTGTTTACACCACTTTTATTTTGACCAGAGTCAACATGTTTCGGGAACAAAGTTCCCTTCTTCAGGACTAATACAAGAAAATGATATAAGAAAATTTAAAAAAAAATGTTAAAAGATTGCGCATTTAATAATTTCAAATCAACATCATAATACAAATTAATGTCACAATACCAAATTCTACGTATAAAACCACATTTAAATCGAAAAACAACCAAAGTTCATGGATAACCTCTTGTATTGGAAATAATCTTAATTTTATTTTAAAAATTTCTAACTAAATTTATGTCTATAGATAAATACTTACATTAAAATAGATAACTTAATAAAATTACTAAATGAAAATAAAATAGGCAGAGTGGGGGGAGGTACAAATGATCTTGTATGTCGTTATACACTTAGCATCCCACCAAAATGAATAAAAGAAATACCCCTGTTTTATGCGTGTTTGTTTTAAATAACAATATTTTTATCTGTAGCTGTTTCAGACATAAAAGCTACCGGAGCTTGCTACTTAATATTTGATTGTTGGTCGCTAGGGTTTTCATCTTCTGAACAATTTTATAGGCTTTAAGTATCTCGGCTATAAAATGAATTTGTGTTCTTACAATATTACACGGTATTCTTATCTATAGATAGATACCTATTAACTTTAAGGGCGGATATGCTCTGAGTAAAAATCGATCTGTTATCGCTTCATCTTTTCTAAATTATATATGAGAGTGTAAGCGCAAATTAAGAATAGGCCAAATTGTGATAGCACTGTAGTTATTTGTTTTGTTTGCTAAACTTCCAACCTTCTTACATTTTTTTAATTACGAGCTTCTCACAATATATAGTTTCAATTCCTTTAAATACTCACTGTCTCTATATTCCTGTTTACTTTATTCACAATCGCCTGATGATGAGGGTGCAAATCCTCGAACACCAGTCGCGTAATTTAAAGTCATTAATGTGGATTTTAAACTAAATACAATATAGTCTTTCATTTTCAATTAAAGATGGACTTACACCATGTATCGACGGTTAAAAAATCGGTGCTTATTGTGTAAAAGGGGGATGTAATATCAGAAAAATATATACTAAACTAATCACTGCGTCTTTTGTTAATCATTTTATCAATTAAATTACAGCGTTATAACTAACAAGCTACGGGAATAATTTCAAGTTTCAGTAAATTTCAAAAGTAACTTGGGGAATGTTTTTTATCCATGTCTTTGGAAGAAATCTTTAATATTAGCAGAGTAATCTTCCTTTTCCTATTTTCCTACTATGGCCTCTTATTTTTATTGTTGCTTAGTACACAAACTTCACATTTTTTGAAGTAGTAAAGTTTTATATAAGTGTCTCGGACTTATACCAACCCTTTATTATGGCACTAAACCGGAGAATGTCTTGTATTTCTTATTGCTTAGTTAAATTCGTTCGGAATTCGTTTGTTTTGGTTTTATAAGAAAATGTTTTATTATTGTAATTTCTTATTCCGCATCAGTCCATTGAGATTTGAGAGACTCCATGAAAATACTTTATTATAGTCCAAGAGCCCGCTGCTTAATTTATGACGTATCTGTTTTTTGATCGAAATGTGGTATAAATGATAGCTTACCAATAGGGTATTACATCGCACTAGGGTTGCCTATCAAAATCTTGCCGCAACCCCCCCCTGCCCCCCCCGAAAAGGTCCCTCTTCGCGGTTTTTCGCATTTTATAGGAATATGGTAAGCGATAGGAGAAAGTAGTCAATGACAAAAATAATCCTTGCTAAATTCTCTACAAAAAATGTTACGTAAATTTTTTCGTAGAACTAGCAGTTCACCCGCAATAGCCAGTCCAAAACCGAAATTCATTTAAAAAACTAAAAAAATGAATTTAAACTAAATTGGTTGAAAATTGATAAGAGCTACAGGAAAATAATCAAGGAACGAATCAATTACCATAGTCTTAGCTACAAAACGAGCTATAACTTATTTTCATACATTAATTAATTTAGGAGTTATTGCAATAAAACTCAGTGACGAAAATTCTTAAAATTTAGTTTTTCATAAAATAACTACCGATATAGCGCCGCAGGCCAAATATTTTTTTCCATAAAATGTTAGTGATAATGGGTGGAAGAAAGTTAAAGAAAAAAAATCAAAAAAATTTTTTTTTTTTCAAAAAATAGCCTGATTTTCGACCGGCCATTACGGGTAAACTACTAGTCCTATGAAAAAAATATCTTTGCATTTTCTGTAGAGAATTTAGCAAGGATTATTTTTGTCATTGACTACTTTCTTCTATCTCTTACCATATTCCTACAAAATGCGAAAAACCGCGAAGAGGGACCTTTTCGGGGGGGCAGGGGGGGTTGCGGCAAGATTTTGATAGGCAACCCTAGTGCGATGTAAAACCCTATTGGTAAGCTATCATTTGTACCACATTTCGATCAAAAAACAGATACGTCATAAATTAAGCAGCGGGCTCTCGGACTATTACTACTGTGTCTTGTATTAAGAAATTAACCGAGTTCTGTAGTTAAACTAATTAATGGCGAACCGAGCTTTATATTTATTTATTTATTTTATACCTAATAGGAAAACTTTCTAGAAAATCATTTACCATCAAGTTCTTTATAGATTTAGTCCAAACATTTTACAGAGAAACTTTTTCTGTATCTTAACGATATAAGTCTATAGTTTTTACCACACTTGTATTATTTATTTTTATTTTTTATTTATTTAAACTTAAAGTAAACAACAAACACATATAAATATACAAAATGGACATAGTACATATTATCTGCCGTTGTCTGAGTCTAAATTTTTCCATTCAAATCTTAATAACTTCCCAATATCCCACCACCTTGAAATTTTGCACACATATTTGCTTAAGTTGGCAATTTAAAACTGCACCCAGTACCGTTTTATCTCAAACGTGTTTCAAATTTGTAAATTTTAATTAATTTAATTTTTATATGATTATCTATCTATCTATCTATCTATACCCTCACGCCACATCCCTTGCAGGGTAGGCAGAGAGGACAGAGCGCCAGACAGCCCTATCCTTACACACACTCCTAGCTTCCGTCACATTCATGCAATTAGTCATACACGCTCTCCGATTCCTTTTACTCAAAACGCGTCCATCCTTGAGGATCTGGTCGACATGATCGGACCAGGTCAGTCTCGGACGGCCGCGCTTTCTCACCCCTCTTCGCTCATTCAGATATATCTTTTTTGTCATCCTGTCATCATTCATTCTCTCAACATGCCCAAACCATCTTAGTTTGTTTACTTTCATTCTTGTCACTACACCAGTCTTGCAGTCACTCATTTCCCTAATAACCTCATTCCTTATCTTCTCTCTCAGCGTTTTCCCGCACATTCTTCTTAATGACCTCATTTCTACTGCATTCAACCCTGATTCATCCTTCTTCATCCACGTCCACGTCTCACTAGCATACATCAGGGTCGGCACCATGACAGCATTGTGCACTAGCACTTTTGCTTTCATAGACACATTGCTACTACTAACAATCGGACCGAGCGCACCATTCGTCCTAGTACCGGCCAGCTTCCTTCTTTCAATGTCTCCATCACAGCGTCCATCTCTAGTAAACAAACTTCCCAGATATACATACTCATCCACTTGCTCCAGACAGTCATTACCAACCTTTATCACACAATTTGTCCTTATTTCCTCTCTTTCGAACACTAATACTCTCGTTTTATTTACATTCATTTTCATACCATTCATATCGCAGCTTTCGTACACACAGGATACTATCCGTTGTAACTCACATTCATCATCAGCCATCAACACTAAATCATCTGCAAACATTAACGCACATACTTTCACTCCATTTAGGTCCACACCAACATTCAGCTCATTCAGAGGACGCATGCAGTAGTCGAAGAACAGGTTGAACAACCAAGGAGACATGACGCAACCCTGTTTAACCCCTTTTGTGAGAGTGAACCACTGCGACAACGCAGCATTCACCCTGACACAAGCAGAGCTCTCCGTATATAGAGACGCGATTGCGCCAATCAGTCGGTCGCTCACCCCATATTCCGACAGTACACGCCACAGTCTTTCTCGGTCCACACGATCGTATGCCTTCTCCAGATCCACGAACGCGCAGAAGAGCCTCTGGTGTTTAGCCAGAAGCTTCTCCACGACCATCCGTAGGGAGAAGATCTGATCGGTGCACCCCCTGCCACTCATGAAAGCACCCTGCACATCCCATACTTTACTTTCAGTCACTTTTCTTACTCTTTCAATCAATACCTTTCCATACAGTTTGCCCACAGAGCTCAGCAAACTGATAGCCCGATAACTGCCGCATTCCAACCTTGAGCCTTTCCCCTTGTACAAAGGGCAGATGACTGCCCTCCTCCAATCCTCAGGAGTGCAGCCACTCTCCCAGCACAAGTTGAAGAGCCTCAGGCACCACTCGAGAATCTTCGGGCCACCTTGCTTGATGAACTCTATGGCCACACAGTCATGTCCCGCAGCTTTACCATTCTTTGCTTTTTTCAATGCAAGCACAACTTCATTCATACGTATTTCCTCGTCCTCAGCAATATTTACATTCATACTATCTGCTACATTCGTCTGGTTTGTACTAGTACCACTTTCATACAATTCTTCGAAGTATTCTTTCCATCTTTCAACAACTTCTTCTCCATTCATCACTAAATCACCATTCTTATCTTTGATGCAATTCATACTGTTTTTCTCACTTCCAGATCTCTTTCTTTTTACTTCCTTCCAGAATATTTTCAAATTCTCCTCGGCGTTCCTCGATAATTTCATACATTCCTCTTCCTCAAGTTTTCTCTTTTTCTGGCAAACCATTTCTTTCACTTCTTTCCTACACGCTTTATATATATTCTTCTTTCTTTCTTTCTCACCTCCATCATCTGGTTTCGCACCAAGCACATCATTCCACGCTTTCTTTTTCCTCACTACAGCATCCTTCACCTCATCATCCCACCACGCATCACCTTTTTTCCTTCCTACCAACGCTTCTCCACATACTTCTCTTGCACTCTTTACTAGCACCTCCTTCATAACATTCCATAGTTCACTCGTCGAGCGTTCCTCATCATCATGTACTTCTAGCCTTTCGTTAGTCAGTCTTTCATATTCATCCCTAACATTCGTCTCTTTCAGTTTTTCGACCCTGATTCTCCGGACAGGCTCCAACTTCCGAGCCCTCGAGCGCCAACCGGAGAAAAGATCAATCCTTGTTACCACAAGGAAGTGATCCGTCCACAGTCCGGCGCCCCGAAATGCCCGGGTGTCCTTTGTCGCCTTCCGGAGCTCAGAGTCCACACATACAAAGTCAATCATCGACCTTTCAATACGATCAACTCTCTCTCTTTGCCAAGTGTACTGGTGGATCTCCTTGTGTGCGAAGAATGTGTTCGCCACAAAGAGATCCAACTCCAAACATACTTCTAACACTCTTTTCCCGTTATCATTCACCCTATCATCGCCATGCAATCCCAACACTCTCTCAAAATTCTTCCTTCTGACACCGACCCAACCATTCAGATCACCTGCCAATATTACTTTTTCATTCGCTCTTCTTTTATACGCTGTCTCCCGCACTAAGTTCCAAAACTCATCCTTCTCATCATCCAAGGCATCATTCCCTGGACCGTAACCTATAATAAGGAACAGCCTGGTCATGCCTACCTTGAAACGAATCCAGATGAGTCTCGGTCCTACCAGTCCATACCCATTACGCTTCACCATACATTCAGTCATTCTTTTTGATAATATAGCACCCACTCCCTGACGTCCATGTTCATTTTCAGGCACTCCAGACCACATCTCTGCCATTCCATTCACCACATCACAATCTCTATCCTTTCTTTTCGTCTCACATAAACACAATATATCTAAGTTCCTCTCATGCAAAACATCACGCAATTCATTCATCTTACCTTCCATATCTCCTCTTATATTCCACACACCAATCCGGCATTCTGCCCTCCTCTTTGCGCCCTCCCTGGTACTTGACGCGGCGTGATGGGTGGCGAGCCTCATCGACTCCATGCGTCAAGACCACCACCTAATTTCTTACATCTTAGGACCTATAGGTCCCGTGTCTTGGTTTCCCTCCACCATGTTAGTAGAAATATATATATATACAAAATAATATAATAAGAATAGAAATATAAATAGAATAAATAGAACTACCACCACCAGAAGTATCCCACTACCAGCCGTTGAAAGTCCTCAAGGTCAGCGTTTTCGTCGGAAGTGGCCGGCACTGAGTGGGTTTTGAGTAAAAGCACTCGAAGACACACAAACACGATTTTGACTGGACAATCACTGAAGGAACGACACAGAAGGTGGAATACACGAAATAGTATTAACGACAATATCGAGAAGAAACACGTGCGGTCACGACGGATGGTAGAGGGCTACTGATTTTGCGTTCAGTGGACGCCTGGGGACCACGCGTATGGAATAGTATGATAAAATGGCGTCTGAAAAGCAGAGGACAAGATGGCGTACGAAGGCAAAAACCAGTAATACTAGGGGAAAAAGCTTATTAATTCCGGCACTGAGTGGGTTTTGAGTAAAAGCACTCGAAGACACACAAACACGATTTTGACTGGAAAATCACTGAAGGAACGACACAGAAGGTGGAATACACGAAATAGTATTAACGACAATATCGAGAAGAAACACGTGCGGTCACGACGGATGGTAGAGGGCTACTGATTTTGCGTTCAGTGGACGCCTGGGGACCACGCGTATGGAATAGTATGATAAAATGGCGTCTGAAAAGCAGAGGACAAGATGGCGTACGAAGGCAAAAACCAGTAATACTAGGGGAAAAAGCTTATTAATTCCGGCACTGAGTGGGTTTTGAGTAAAAGCACTCGAAGACACACAAACACGATTTTGACTGGAAAATCACTGAAGGAACGACACAGAAGGTGGAATACACGAAATAGTATTAACGACAATATCGAGAAGAAACACGTGCGGTCACGACGGATGGTAGAGGGCTACTGATTTTGCGTTCAGTGGACGCCTGGGGACCACGCGTATGGAATAGTATGATAAAATGGCGTCTGAAAAGCAGAGGACAAGATGGCGTACGAAGGCAAAAACCAGTAATACTAGGGGAAAAAGCTTATTAATTCCGGCACTGAGTGGGTTTTGAGTAAAAGCACTCGAAGACACACAAACACGATTTTGACTGGAAAATCACTGAAGGAACGACACAGAAGGTGGAATACACGAAATAGTATTAACGACAATATCGAGAAGAAACACGTGCGGTCACGACGGATGGTAGAGGGCTACTGATTTTGCGTTCAGTGGACGCCTGGGGACCACGCGTATGGAATAGTATGATAAAATGGCGTCTGAAAAACAGAGGACAAGATTTATACTTATATTTACTTTATATGATTATGATTTAGCTTTTTCTCCTAATTTTACTCCTCTACGAAAAGGATCTGGGCTTGCATTCACAAACCCAAATACTTTCCGCTCACCTTGCACCCTGTATCGCAAAGTGTGGAATACATCGCCAGTGCCGGGGTTTGAACCTGGCACCTCCCGCTCAAGAGACTGTCGCCTTAACCCGCCTTAACCAGCTGCGGCAACCACGTAGTGTTACCTACTATATACATAGATTACATTTCTTTTTTGTTCTCGAGAGAATAAAGACCAACATGAAATATTAACAACAACTAACATATGAGTATTATGTAGCTCTTATCTAGAAAGTAAATCTATGGTTAAGTACGAACATGCATGGGCGTCGTCAGGGGTGGGGGAAGCTGTCACCCCTAGAGATAAGAATAGGTATATATTTTTTCATACTAATGATAAAACCCCACAAAAAATCACAGTATTGCCACATATTTTCTCATACCATAAATCTATCATACCATAAATTTTCTAAAATTAGGAATAAAACTCCGTCAGATTCTAAAAAAAATTGCCTGCGGCGCTATATTTTGTTACTTTTTAATAAAAATATTTTTTCATACATATAATTGTGCATTTATTATATACATTTTCAAATAAACAAAGCACATCACGACCTTCTTCACTATGTCTCACAAAAAATTCGCCTGCGGCGCTATTTACGCATATTTCTGGTATATAACTTTTCAAAATTTTTGTTGTCCCTCCCTAGCTCTGAGGCTGGCGACGCCCATGCGAACATGTATGTCTATATGTCACGCTCATGCATAAGATTGCGCCTTCCATAATGAATGTTCTGTGTGGTATCCTTTATACTTCATATGCACTATTGTTAGAGGAAGGAAGAATACGGATGATAATATTTTACTTTTCTTCACAACATGTTCAATTCTAATGACTTACTCTATCCTCGCATGTAACCACTAGCCATTTCTATATAACATGAAACATCTTAACAAAATGAGAAATGTTTATTTTTCTACGTCTGCAACAAACTGCATTCTTCATTGTCTCTTCTTAATTCACAACATTGTTTCAATATCTGTTTTTTTTTTCTATTTTGACTGTAGTGGTATTCTGTGAGATTTAGATATATATTATTCTTGTTTATTGTCTACTGTTCATTGTCGTCCTTAGGCCCTAATTACAACAGAGAAAAATTTTAATCGTAGTTATCTGCAGAATCATAGTTTTTTGAATAAAGGGAAACCGTCCCCAAAAAACGTTTGAAACCGAAATCGTAATACTCTTCCATAAATAAAAAAAAGTAGAAAATGAATGTAGGTAGGTAATAAAGCATTTTTGTGCCTAGGTAGATCAATAGGTATCATCGATTATTAGGAATTACATAATACATCTGCATACATTCGTAAAAAAAAGTCTATAGTGAGTATTAAGACTACGCATACTGACATTTCATAAACTTCTAAAAACGAGAGACCTTATATCTCGACAACCGTTACTAAATATGCTTTGTAAAAAATAGAGTAGATACATTAAACATTTATCTAGGGAATAACTGTAAAAGATTTTTTATATCTTATATAATTTCTCAAAAAAAAAATATGTAAAACACCTCTGATCTTTATTCCGATGGACAGAAACTCGTTTCCCGAAAGTCGCGGACTATTTTTTTTGTACTGATAATGTGCATTATAATCTAGGGAATAGCCGTAAAAGTTTTTTGATAGACGTAAAATTAACCCAAAATAACGTTTTTTTTTACCATTTATCATGCGATTTTGAAGCTTAATGCCCTGGGAAATTACTGTGACGTCATAGTCAGGTCGGGAGCTTTAAACCATAACTGACATGGAAAAATGTAAAACCCGTGTTCACTTCAATAAAGTTGCAGTCTGTTTTCATTTCGTATCTCCCGTGAGAGCCTTCCGATCCGATAAATAATAATGGCACTGCAGGATGCCAGTGTATCGGCAAACATCCTAGATTTATCCGTTTGTGAAATATATACGATACTTTTTACTAGCGCTATACAATTGACAGCCAGACTAGACGGTTAGTAAACACATAGAAACTATCGCAGAATCAGAATGCATTATCTAATATAGATTCCAATCCAACTTCTATTGTGCCTCTGATTGATGTATCGCTGTTACCTTAGAGTTGAGTATATCAAATAAACGGTTATATTGTCTAATCTCTCTTAGGCTGGGTTTCCATCTGCAAGAAAACTTCTGCAAGAAGTGTACGACAGTCTGTCAGACAGTAACTTGCAGGTGTAAACTACGGAGTTACACTTTCAAGTTAATGTATTGACAGACTGTCGGACATTTCTTGCAGAAGTTTTCTTGCAGGTGGAAAAACGGCCTGGCATTCAACTTCAAGTAAAAGATCGCGAAGATAATTTGTCATACTCCATAGACAGACAGACCACACCACAAACAGTAAGGACGAAGAGACAAGACAAATCTTGAATTAGATTGCTTAACAGCGAGCGCGATGGATCAGGCATACCTCGGCCTGCTCATCACCTTACCAAAAAGAATGGTGGAGGGCAGTAATGTGAGAGGTCGCCCAAGAAGCAGTTGGGAGAAATTGACATATCGATGCAGTCACCGCATACCGTTTTGTTTCGTGCCCCATGAAAGTACTTCATGATCTGATTGTGTAACATTATTCATGTTACAAAGATAAAAAAACTTGCCACATTCTGAAATTATCTGAAACAATCTGAAATTAGACACAGGTATTCAATATAAATTCCTGCATCTCCTGTATCGTATCTACCATGGGTACATACAAGTATAGGTGAAATATGTATTCCCCTTTTCATTGCAATCTTTCAACGTTAAATATTTACTTGACTCCGCTGTTTATTTTATATATTTTGGCCACTTTTCAAAATAAATACGTGGATGAATGTTTTTCCACTTTTTCGCTCGAGTGGTTTCCCTTTTATTTCAGTCGAAATTCCACATTAAAAAAATACTCTTTCCACATGAGTTTGTTTACTTACTATTGACGCATTCAGGATATTTTTTGGTGGAGGCCTTTTCAGTGCACTCTGTATGTTGAATGTAAAATAATATAATCCTTTCAAATGTTGAAATATTTTTCAACCTATTGAAACAGATAATAAAGTACACAGCCAGAAAATAGATGTAACTACCAGCTGAATATGAAAGATATCAAAAATATTTTACGTACTGTACATAAACTTGCTAGATTCGTTTCATTCTGAATAGAAACATTCATTTATAAGAGTACCATAACATGCCCATTTTCATATAGAGCTTTTGTGTATGAACGGTACAACACGATTTAGTTTTAGGGGTAATATACAATTTTTGAATAAGAGTGTAAGCGCACAATAAAAATAACGTAAGCGACAGAATAGATTTTGGCTCATTGTAGGAAAAATATATCCACTAGAGTCACTGCGTCTGACCTTAATTAAACATTTTATCAACCAAATTACTGCATTATATCTAACAAAACTACTGGAAAATCTCAAATTTCAGTAAATTTCAGAGGTTACATTGGAATTATTTTTTTATGGAAAAAATTTACTAACCCCTAAATTTCTAACCACTAGAGTCACTAAAACATATTCTCATTTATCCAAGTTTTAAGTCTTAGAATGATATCTTCAGTATTAGCTTAGTAATCTTCCTTTTCCTGACGCAATTTTTCGCATATATTTAGTTACTAAGGCCCCATAGGTCTAATCACAGGTGGAATGTTTATTTAAAAGTAAATATTATTCATGAAATTTAATATTCCATTTTAATTATTATAGCATTGTACAAAATTATAAAGATTTCCCTGGAGGTTGATCCATAATTGTAGTGCTTAATTAATAAAGTCATGTTTTAATTCCATTACTGTTATGTATCGAATAAAACAATAATATTTCAGAGGCCATAATAAGTGAACGTTTGAAAATTGAGTCGGGAAAAGTAAGCGGGTCGGGAAAAGCAACTAAAACTAAAGATATTATCCGGAGACTTAGAACATGGATAAATGAAAATATTATTCTTTAGTGACTTTGGCGGTTAGACATTTGGGGTTAGTAAATTTTCTCAATAAAAAATAATTCCAAGGTTACCTCTGAAATTTACTAAAACTTGAGATTTTTCAGTAATTTGTTAGACATAATGCAGTAATTTGATTCATACATAATTTTAAAAATCAAAGCGGTAGTAGAATGATTTTTACTCAAGGCTTATCGTCCCTTAAGGGAGGAGTACCCCTTACACATTTACGCTGTCTTTAAGGTTCAAAATTGCAAGAATAATCGCATGACCAAATTTTAGAAATAGAGTTTTTTGACGGACTCATAAAAGTTTTATAGTAATTCAGTAGATTTTAATCCACTACGAGAAAGAATTTTTCTTTGCGACTTTCGCGAAGGGAGATATTTCTTTGGAATTTTATATTTTGTTGTTGAGATATTTGTTGTGAAACATACACTTTTAGCGACATTCACTATCGCCGAATGCTCGGAATTCCCTGGACAGACATTGTTTCTAATACCGAAGTCCTGAAATGAGCTAGAGTTGACAGGGAGCTGTTGTCAACTATCAAGGTCCGAAAGATTACATATCTGGGTCATGTGCTGCGTGGAGAGAAATATCACCTTCTCCAACTGATATTGAAGAGAAAATTGAGGGGCGCCGAGGGCCCGGTAGAAGACAGATGTCCTGGCTGCGGAATATAAGGGAGTGGACCGGTATCCGAACTATAGGCGGGCTGTGGGCTGAGAACATCGAAGTTTACAACAATATTTATACACGTTGCTTCTCGACTCAACTACCAACAATCATAGCACAGCGCAGCGGTAGAATACCGGCTTGACAGGTTTGATTCCCGGTCGTGGCAAACGGATGGACTGGAATTGGTGAATGTTACTTAAGTGTAAAGTGATTACATTAAGCCAGCCGACGATCAGTCATAAGCCTGATGGAAGGTCCATCCTTTGTTGTGTATTTGTTGAGATAACTACTAATTAAAATATACTGATTCACAGTCCAAAGACAATATAAATAATCTGTTATTTCTCACGTATTGTGATTGTGACTATCACGTTACATTGACTCGCATTGTTTTCTCTGAGCACTTTGCCATTTCATTTCTTATCCGTGACTTTATCACTCGAGTTTTTACTTTCTATGACATTGTGACCCTTTTCCATTCCATTATTTCTTTCTTTAATAACTTCCGTTTCAATCTCTCTTGAATGTTGCGATTATATTGCTCTTTTAGTAGAAGATAGGTACCTACTCAGAATCTCTTCTAGAGATACGAGCAATGACATTTCTACGACTGAATTAAATTTGTATTTTATAGTCCAGTAAATAGAGAAATCTTTCCAGCAAAATGTCGGGTAGCTCTTAACTTTGTTATGACGTCGAATGATGATAAATATTTTTTTATATGTTTTGGTACAATTAGTAGATTGGGTATAGTGGAGTATCCAATTTCGGTAGTTTTGCGGTGTACAAATCTACAAATTGTTTTTTTTTTAACTTTTTTTAGGATCTATGCTTAGGTACACGAACCCAAATTTCATGCACCTTCACAGTAACTTGAGTTGTGAAGCACAGAATACTCGTATACATCTTCATCATCAAGATTCGAAACAGGCACCTCCGGATTAGAAGTCACTACTACCTTCTATACTGCCTCTTACCTACTACTGTACTGCTAATTTCTCCTCTAACATAACAACGTTATACGGCATAATATTAAAAAAGTGACGATTTTTAAAAATATTTTCATTAATGCGGAGGCGCGGTGTTTATACCCCATCGAAGTATAGGTACAGCATACCAATAATTCACATCTACCCGACCTTTTGCAGGGAGTCCACTCTAACAAAGTCTCTGTTTATCGGACTAGTATACTTTATTCCAAATCAGATGAAGGGTTTATTATAGAAACAAACAATTTAGTGCTGGGGGAATTATAAAACATTTTGAATGGTGATTGTATGAATGGGTATTATAATTGTAATTTTACTCTTTGATGTTTTCTCATTTCTTCTCCTTTCAAAACATTTCATAAAAGTATCATTCATTTTATATTTGAATTAATTAATACCTATAACATTAATTATAAACTGGAGGAAGTGGACAAGTATGTATACTAGGGATGGGCGTTGTGGTAGAGACATTAAGGCCCTATATGCCCTGAACAAAAATCGTTCTATTTTCGCTTCAAGTTTTTCAAATTTTGTATGAGAATGTTAGCGCGAAATAAGAATAACGTAAGCGACAAAGTGAATTATATCTCTTTAAAAGAAACCTGGGAAGAAATTTAAGAATCTAAAACAGCCGAGTTGTTAAGATTATAATTACCAGTATTTTGGCTTAATCATAATTTTGTTATTTAAGTATTTTGGTAAAATTGTACTTTTATATCTGAAAAATTGAACTGAAAATCCTCTGATGCCGTAAATATCAGGGGTACTTTCGGAATATTTTTTTATTCAAGGAATTTCCAAATATTGTAATTTTAAGACTGTCTGTAGTCCATACTTTCATCTATTTCATCTATCACTGTTTTCAGTTTCAAGACAATTCTTTCATTATTGGCTGAGAACAATTCGAATGAATAGTTCACTCAGACCAATTGTCAGTAGTAGCAATGTGTCTTCGAAAAGCAAAAGTGCTAGTGTACAATGCTGTCTTGGTGTCGACCCTTATGTATGTTGGTGAAACGTGGACATAGCTGAGGAAGGATCAATCAGGGTTGAATGCTATGGAAATGATATCGTCGAGGAGAATTTGTGGGAAAACATTTAGAGATCTGATAAGAAATGGTTTAATTAAAGGGATAAATGGATGTAGGATGAGAGAACTAAGATGAATGTGAACCAGTTGAGATAATTTGGGAATGTGGAGAGAATATCTGAGGAGAGGAAAGTCTTAAAGCGACAGTGTGAAGAAACGTGGGCTTTCAAGAGTCACCTGGTGTGAGCACATTGACCATATAAATGATATGTATTAATCTTATCACAATAGTCCACATAGACAACAAAGGTTTTGGAGCAAGTAGCTATTTTAAGGAACAAGGAACAAACATAATTAATAAAGCAGGACCGGACTGGTTTCAATAATAGACTCCCTGAATACAATAGACGCAATCCACCTTATGAAGAGAGAATATCTTGCCATTGTTTCAATAATAATTAAATTTTGCGTTAAATTTACATAGTAGTTAGTTACGTGGGGTACGTACCTTATGAAATGAATTATGTATTCATTCCTAATGACATATCTACTATCTCGTACCTAGCGTGCTTATATACGGCATACTCTATACATATGCCGAATATTATCATAGGTGTTTACATGGGCGCCCCCATAGAGATTGGAATAGGCATTATGTTTTTTCATACTAAATGATAAAATCTCACAAAAAATCACATTATTACGACACATTTTCTCATCATGTCATACATTTTTTAAAATAAGTATAAAAAATCCATCAAAACACAGTTAAAAAATTTCCTGCGGCGCTATTTTTTTTACTTTAAAAAAAAAACATTGTTCATACATATGTATTATTGTACAAAGTATGATATACATTTGCAAATAAACAAACCAAATCATGACATTCTTCACTATGTCTCACAAAAAAATTTCGCCTGCGACGCTATTTTTACGTTTTTAATACTATTTTATTTTATTTTTTATTTTGTTGTCCATCCCTAGCCCCGAGGCTAGCGACGCCCATTCTCTATACATATGCCGAATATTATCATAGGTGTTTGATGAATATAGGTACTATGAACATATAACATATATTCACCACGTTATATAATTGTTTCAGCGTTCATTAATCATCGGCTAAACATTAGGAGCCAGCATGCCATGTCCAAAAAATTGTAATTGTGGTTTGACCAACGAGTGAAATTTTCATCTAGTGACGATTTTTTTCTATCCGCGCTAACGGTACGAAGAAATTATACCTACAAGCGACTTCGTTGAAAAGAAATATTACCTACAAGTGACTTCGTTAAAAAGAAATAACATTTACAAGTGACATCGTTAAAAAGAGGTCTACCCCGTCTACCCATCTTTATTGTAAAATTCATGAATTCAGTAAGTACCTTGATTTAGTACCCAGATGTTGTCCTCAGATTGTGAGAATACGATAAGGTGTCATGTTTTTTAGTGTTACATTTGCGCTAAAAATTTGAATTCTGGAGCACATTCTGCACATTTGTAAATCATAGTTGATATTTTTATGTTTTTTACAAGCAGGGAATTTGGATAATTAAAATTAAAAAGGCCTTGGAATGTACATTGTAAACAACATGGTCCATAGAATATTTTTCTATTTCCTGTATAAAATACGAGTAAAATAAAAAAAGTATTTTCAAAGCTCACATTGATGTTATAGAAAAAAATGATCGTAATAATCGCACTATATTATCTAAGTTTAATTCCAGTTTTGTAGTAGTCTTACCGTATTTCTTCAGCTGTTGTAGATTCATTTTAAAAACCTTTTTCAGGTATAACTGCCCCTTAAAACGTAGTGCGGTCTACTATGGTCCGTTGGGCTGGTTTTCGTTTTTGCAAAGTCATGTATAATTCCAGAATATTTTGTTAACAACTTTTCCTAATGATAATATACTGCAGTACTACCGCACCTATTTTAATGTTCTAAATGGATTAACTACTACATCCAACCGATTAGGTCGGTTGAATGCTGTTATATCGACTTTCCACATATTATTTTATTATCTATGAAACAAATTAATTTCAAATAAATCAAAATTACCGGCTAACACACCTACAACATTCATTTATAGTTTTTAACTCATGTTTTTATGTTTACGGTATTTAATTATTTTAACGAAGAATATTTAGACGCAGACAACGGAAAACGGGGGTGCAAAGACAGAAAGTCTCCACGTGGTGTACATTTTACGGCTAAAGTTCTGTCTAGACGGCGAAAAGAAGAGAAAACAGAAAAAAGATTGTAGAGATGTGAAATTTAAAAATAGAACAAAATACAAAAATTTTAAATCCTACATTTACAACCAAAGGAAACATTCTTGGAAATTCTGCCGCCGAGGAGGTGAAGAATAGGGTTGATGTTTTTTAGAGTATCCTAATATCTTGGAAACTTTCTTCTTCTTTCATCATTTCCTCATTGCTGAGGGTCGTGATTTGTGGAGCTACCCACGGACAAAACAAGGCGCCTCCAGTCCCCTCTGTTCTCCGCAGTCCGCATCGCCGAGCACAAGTCTCTCCCAGTCATTTCCTTAATCTGGTCGCACCACCTTGCAGGAGATCTACCTCTACTTCTTTTGCTTGGAAACTAAACACTTGAAATTTGTCGTATCGAGCAAAAATAGTAGGTAATAGGGTGCTTGGTCGTTATTCCAAAATTTTATCAAAAGTGCCGATATCATACCCATCCAGATGATATCAAAGACTGAAATGCGCAGTATTGGCAGTAGTAGACGTATTGTGACTAAAATTATTATTCATTTAGGATATCATATTATTATTTGCCATTGTTTTTATTATCTTTTATATTAGCAAATATTGCACCGTGCTACGAGTGAGTACGTTTCATAGTAAATATTTACTTAAGGAATTTCCACTCCGTGCCCGAAAATATTTGCAATTCAAATTATATTGCAGACCTCCTCAATAAATCTACATAAAATACTTACTGTCTTCATAAATTTTATATCCTTTCAACACTTTTTTCGTTTTTGGCGTAAAGAGGAGCTTTTGTTTGCACACAAGGTGTCTGTGTTTGAAGTGTTTTCATAAGTATTATAAATATGCAGTATTACTCTTATAATGATAGTGAGTGGATAAATGGAGAACATGAGAAAACGAAAGAGGTGTCAGAAGGCCGCAAAAAGATCCCATGTAACAATTTAGCTCTTAGATTGGTTCTAGAGCAGATTCAGAGTGGTTCAGAACCATACTAGGAACTAAATTATACCTGGGATAGGTGGACGACGTGACCTCCTTTAGGGCTTTGCAAGGAATCTTTTTCGAGTACATTACGAACTTTAACAGATCTTTTATAGATTTTGAATAGGTAGATTCCCGAAGAAAGAAATTGTGAAAACTAGCCTTCAAATGTATTTAATGAAAATAACTCCCTTAGCGAAAGTCACAGAGGAGAACGATTTCTCGTAGTGATAATGTGCATTGAAATCTACCGAATGACAATAAAACTTTTTTGAATAAATTGAAATTGTCCCCAAAAAATTTAAAGTCCTATTTCTCAAATTTAGCTATAGTTTGTAATTTCGTGCATGCGATTTTGAGCGTTAAAGATACGGGAAATGCTTTCGGGATACTCTTGTTATCTTCTGTAATTAAGAGTTGTAATCAATTATTAGTAAGTACATTCGTTTAAACTTGTAATAACAACAAAATTAAAGGTAATTCTGATAAAAGTTCATTAGGTTTAACCAAAGTTACTCCGCTGTGTTTAGCCTAAGAGGAAATAGGAAGTATCTCAGCCAAATGGTTGGAGTCACGCAAACTGATATCTATACAAATGAAAATACTAACAAAACCTAACAAAAAACATTTCGTAGTTTATTTTTCAACAAAGTATTGCAACAAAATCATGATTACTCATTAGGTATCTACGTGTAGGTGTTTTTTTCATATTATTTATTTGTAGGTATAAATTTACTATATTGGTATGAAGATTGTAAGTGAACATGCGAAAAATAGCCTCGGGAAAAGTATGATTACTCAGCTAATACTAAAGATATCATCCTCAAACATTAAACGTGCTTAAATGAGAATATCTTTAGTGACTCCATCAGGTCGACAATGAATATTTGTATATTTTCGCAATAAAAAATAATTACAAAGATACATCTGAAAATTGCCGACACTTGAAATCATACCCGTAGTTTGTTAGATATAATGCTGTAATTTGGTTGATAAAATGCTTATATTTAGTAAGATGCAATGACTGTAGCGAATATTTTTTTGATGTTCGGTCCCCTTTTTATACAGTAACCCAAAATCTAGGCTTACGGTTATTGTTATTTTGGGCTTATGTTCTGTAATAAAATTTGAATAAGAGAAATATTAATATCTTTGAATACATGGTTGGCGCGGTTGCTTGAGGCGGCAGTCTTTCAAGCCAGATTCAAACCTCGGCGCTGGCGATGTATTCCACACTTTGCGATACAGGCTTTTAACCTAGTGCAACGTCTACAGGAAAGTATTTGGGTTTGTCTATGCAAGACCAGATCCTTTTTATATAAAAAATAAAAATTGTTCAGTGCAATACTCTCTAAATTTTCGTGTACAAAATCATATATTTTTCTATCCCTTACTATTTCGTGTCACGCGACCATTAAGTAATTTGTAAAGAATTAATTGTTATTTTTATTGTCTAATATATTATCATAACAATATATCACAAAGTTGGACGTAGTGTGATCTTCTAAACGTAGAACAAATAATTATCATTGTAATGTTAATTGTTAACATGTAATCATATATGTCACGCTCCCTTGTAAATTTTCTACACTTCACTGTGTTAGAAACAGGGTTGTTGTAACGCATCCGCTTCTACAGAATTTCCGCATATTATATTTCAACATCCTCTTCCGCAATTCTCATAAGGTATAGACTATTGATACTTGCATACAAAGATACACCACACCTGCCCATGCTGCGACCAGTAATACTTCACACTTCCTTTTCGTGTCTATATCTACTATTATGACCATACCTGCTCACGCTGCGGCCGTAAACATTTCATGCCTCATTTCACACACCATAATACACAATTTCACACATGTGACCATGGCAGCTGAAAGGTTGGTCGATACGTAAAAAATCAAAACGGTACTACGTACTCAAAAACCGGACATGACAACAACTTATAATTGAGTGCCACTCTCTGGATATGACTCATATTTTATAAACTTTTTGTTTGTGATCTTTGGATATTATTCAAATCATATGAATTATGAGTAATACTTAATGATCACAAACAATAGCTATTAAACAATAAAAAATATCTTACAATTAATCGAACCTAACTCAATCAATAGGTAGTCCGAATTATTCATTTTCTCACCTCCGCATCTCTTCCGCATTCCGTTACTGCGCATTCTCATTCAGGTGACTGCAACCCTAGCTAGAACTTTCGCTTTTATATTACTGTCTATTATTAGAAGCGCGATAATATCTTACACGGTAATTGTTATTAAGCCATATATTTTGATTTTTACATACGCTTTATGTAAATTTATGACTCGCGACGCTTTTCTTAATATCCATTGCTCCATAATTGTCTTTCAGCACTCGGATGAATTAATTTACTTACTTCTTAGATATTGGCCTCCTTGGATTCCCTGATTGTAGCACTTTTCTTACAGTTAACTATACAAGTAAGACAATTTAACTGGAGGCTGCCGACCCAACTATGACGTCACGATAATTTTTCACGGCATCAAGGTTCAAAATCGCATGATAAAAAATAGCGTTTTTTTTCATTTTTTGGGGTTATTTTCGCTTCAATCAAAACTTTTACGGTTATTCCCTAGATTTTAACGCACATTATCAATACAAAAAAAATACCGGGACTTTCGAAAACGAGTTTCTGTCTTTCGGGAAAATGTGTTTTTTTACATTTTTTTTTGAGAAATCTATACATGTATTTTTTCCAAAGCATATTTAGTAGATAACGTAATCGTAACGGTTGTCGAGATTTAAAGTCTCCCGTTTTTAGAAATTTTTGAAATGCCAATATGCATACTTTTAAGTAAGACGCAATTCCATACCATTATAATGATGTATGTAGATATTGTAGGTATAGGTATACAATATACAATACAATCAAAGGCCTATAATATTATAGTAGAGAGAATATATCCAAATTGACAAAGGCCTACCAACACTTTCATTATACATCAAATGAACCTAACGAGGCTTTCGTTCTGGGCTCTTGGAGTTTATTGAAGGAATTTTTTCAAAGAAAATATGAAATCGTAGCTACACGCCTCGTTATCAATCATAATAAAAAGCAAGTGTTTATTCACTTTGACAGTGAAGTTTCACACGATTTTCACTTTTAAAATAGAACGAAAACAATTTCTTTGTAGAAAAACTTTCTAAAGCAGTGCGTCTAGACGATTTACAACGGATGGCGGTAACTTATCACATTTTTTTTAGAGGTGGTGAGGAATTATGTCTACGATTTCTCTGATATTAAAAATAAAGGTGGTGGGTAGCCTGGTTGGTAACGCGCTCGACTGTTAATCCAGTGGGCGCGGGTTCAATCCCCGACTTACTCCACTTCACAACACAAGCTTTTCAAGCTTTCTGTGAAGTGTACAAAGATGTATTTGGGTTTATTTCGATAAACCCAGATTTATTAAAAAATATATATATACACATTTTTATTAGATGTCCTTATTTTCATCGGGTTTCCCTAATACGAAAAATATCACTCCGTGAATTTACGTGATTATCGTGTGTCTTCATGGGTATCGCCAACTAGTATTCTTATATTGTATGTATGTTGAATGACTGTGAATATAGCTGTTCCTAAAAATAAGACGAAAAATGAAAAGAAAACTCGTTGTGAGATTTAAATTCCCAGTGTACGAAAATGATTAGATTATAAAGAAGATTGGACGATGAGGCGTGAAGGAATTTGAAGACGAGTTAATGAAATACAAAAAACAAAAATTTAAAAGAAAAAGAGTATTTGTTTTTAAAATCATTTATGCAAAGCTTTCACAATCCCTTAGTTGAGTAGTGGATGTCGCCAAAAGGGTATTTTTTCTAGAAAAAGTGTAAAGACAACCTTACTAAATATGCTGTATAAAAAAAATAATGTAGATACATTGAACCTTCTTCTATTTAATTACTGTAAAAGATCTTTCATAAGGTTCCTAAAACAATGCATCTGAAAAAACAATTCAATGAATTTTTCAATGAAAATATTTCACTATGTATCAACCAGACATGGACCGATCATATCGACCAGATCCATCCAAGGATGGAGGTGTTTTAAGAGTAGGCATATTGACATTTAAAAGTTTTTTTTAAAAACGGGAGACCTTAGATCTCGACAATCTTACTAAATATGCTTTGGAAAAAAATAGAGTAAATACATTGAACCTTTATCTATTTAAAAGTTTTTTGATTGAAACGAAACTTACCCCAAGAAATGGAAAAAACGCTATTATTGTGTGCTGCGAGTGAATGTGTGAGCGAGATTCAGTGTGAGTGTGTGAGGGGACCGTAATGCACATATACATATGTTCTAATTTAACCGTAGCACATGCTTGTGGGTGACAGCTGAATTATGAATGGACTAATCGTTTTACCTTTATGTTCTTACTTATATATCTATAGTCGTTGTCTGTTTTGTGCTCATAATTGTAATAAAATAAATAAATAAATAAAATGTGTACCACACATCAAGAAATAGAATAGAATAAATAGAACTACTTACATTTCTTTGACGTTTTTCTGTCTCTTACTTACTTTCTTGTGATTGCAATCAAATCGCGTTTTATAAGATGAATTACTCAGCAGTTAAAATACTCAGGAAGTCTCTTTATTCTTTAGAAATGTTAACAGTATTATTCCACTTTACAAAAGAAACATTGAAGAAGAATCATTGTATACTTCTGAATGAGAAAAATTAAAGCAATATATCACCGCGACCCAATGAAGATTGCATTCAACAAGGGGGAGAACTTCACGTCTATATATTATATTACCTTACCCCCCGCGAGCTCCTTAAGGGCTTATATGCACTGAGCAAATATCGTTCTATTTTCGCTTCAACTTTTTCAAATTTTGTAGGAGAATGTTAGCGCGAAATAAGAATAACGTTAGCGACAATGTGAATTTTACCTTTTTAAAAAGAGCCTGGGAAGAAATTAAAAAATCTAAAACAAACAATTTGTTAAGATCAGTATTTTGGCTAAATTATGCTTTTATATCTGAAAAACTGAACGGAAAATCCTCAGATCCCGTAAATTTCAGGGGTACTTACGGAAATAGGCAAGCTAGAAGAGGGCAGGCCCGGAGATTTCGAAAAAAAAGTATTTTTATTGTAGTACAAATGTGGAAGAAAAGCTCGGAAAATTTTTGTGAGATTGGGCATTTGAGCAAAGAAGGTCGTGGTGTAAACAGTTATTTTCTATAAAAAGAAATAGTAATACTGAATCCATCAAAAAGGTAGCGCCTCAGGCGAATTTTAGGATTAAACAGTTTGTTTTTTGATGAGAAACGGATTTTCATAATAGGTATATAAGTCGGAAGTTAAGCCACTGTCTCACCACCCAGTCTGACACGGAGATATACGATGCTAACCCGGAGAACACCACTCAATCCCGTAGACTCCGGGTCAAACCCCGAGAGGTGCAGCCCTAGGTATAATATTAACTTTGAAAATTTTCATACTTGTATGTTATTCACAGTATAACTTCCTACCTAGATAGTATAAAATATATTATTCTTTACCAAATATCCCCCCCCCACGATTTCTCATGGCGAGTAAGCGCGTGAATTACCTTTCAGACGAACGAAAGTGAATCTCGAGATCAGATGAACTGATATAAAGACAGTCTAATAAAGAATGAAAATGTAAATGAGATGAAATATATTACATCTACTTACTCGTATATTGTCAGGTTAATGTCTTTTATGCTTTGGTAGTATAGAGAAAGCGGTGATTTCAGTTCAATTCTAATACATCTCGAGCATGCAGATAGTAATAATTCTGACGTGTATGTACTAAATTAAGAGTATGCATAAGTCTCTAAAAACGAGAGACCTTATATCTTGACAACCGTTACTAAATATGCTTTGGGGAAAAAATAGAGTAGATACATATATTGAACCTTTATCTAAGGAATGACGGTAAAAGATTTTTTATATCTTGTATAGATTTCTCAATTGTGAAAAACACCTCTGATCTTTTTTCCGAAAGACGAAAAATCGTTTCCCGAAAGTCGCGGAGTAATGTTCTTTTTTTTTTTGTACTGATAATATGCATTAAAATCTAGGGAATAACCGTAAAAGTTTTTTGATTGAAGGAAAATTAACCCCAAAAAAGGAAAAAACGCTATTGATTGAATTGTTGAAAATATATTGAAACATTTAGATAATTTTTACTTATACCTAACATCTGTCGTGTATTTGTTAAGATTGTATATATAGTAGAACGCGGATATTTTTGCAAATACCTCTATGTGAAATATTTCAAATTTTCCTTTTCGTCCGGCATCCCGACTTTTATAATATTATGAGGAGCTATGATTACGTACGGTTCATTGTTCCGAATATTACGAAATAGCTGTAGGTAGTTGTATGTCTATATGACGGGTGAATTGTTTCGCAAATAACCGCTCGGTTTCATCTCGTCCTCTGTCTGAAAGAGTCCAGAACACAGGAGAAGGAGAAGGAGGGAAGTCCTTTGTCTCCTGATGGTAACGGGTCACTGTTTGACTTCATCTTTTGTTTCTAAAAGCTAAACGCCATAGAGAATTCATAATGGACCGGACAATGAAAACGCTGACATATACTATAATCAGAGGTGGGCACCGTTAATCAAAAAGTTAACATCGTTAATCGATAATCCGTTAACCAAAAAGTTAACTTCGTTAATCGTTAAAGCGTTACATTTTGAAAAATGTAACGGAAGTTAACGTTAATCCGTTAAAGCGTTAATATAAAAAATCGCGGTTAAATGGCATGAAATGGAACTACATAAGTACAACTACTATCACATTTTACACTACCCGATGTATCCCAACAAAGTGAAATTTCTTTTCCAACTCCCAACCCACATACGATACTACACATGACCCCATGCAACCCTTGGATTATCTAATGCCAGCGCCTCCAGTGGATGATGTCTATGCAAAAAATCAAGTATCAACGGACTTAATTAACGGAAGTTAAATAATCCGTTAACAATTTTTGGAGGTGAGAAAAGCGTTAAATCGTTAACCAGATGTTAACTTCGTTAACTAACAATTAACAGATTAACGCTTTTCTGCCCAGCGCTGACGTATACTATGATATAATATTATAAAGAGTCTATAGATTCACAGCAAACACCGACCATGTCGTATTAACAATGTTGTATGGAGCAGGATAATTGTAACACCCTACTATTATTGCAGCGTGAATATCTTTCTTCACCCCTTTATATTCATTTTATTAAGTGGCGATATGCTTTGAGTAAAAATCGTTCGATTATCGCAACAAATTAAAGTATGTGTGTGATATGTATGAACGAGTGCTGTTGAATGTTTGTTGTTTTTTACCATACTTTTTTTTTCGTGTATTCATTTCATATTTCATGCTGTAATGCGGCCGCTTCACGCTCGCCGACCCTCGACGACCTCGCCGTGAATGAGTAAAAAGGCGTGTGGTTGAAAATGTTTGTCTTGACGTATACGTAACCGACCGTTGACGCCTTTCTACTCATGTATACCGAGCCTTCACGACCCTACACGAGCATGTGGATGAAGCATAATATCTGTTAACTTTTATATACTAATGGCCTAGCGCCGTGTCTTAATAAATAAATAAACTTGAAAAAAAAACTCTCAGATTATCTCTATAATAGTCGTTCACATACAAAAGTAGTAGCAATTAATAGTACTAACACTTCAACTGTCATTTTGCTTTGCCCATTTACAAGAGATATTAATATATTCTACGATTTTTTCTATGACTTCTGTCTTCGGCTGCGGGTGGGGTCGTGATAGTGGAAGAGTAACATTCAACGTACACACTTTACATCTGCCTATATGTAGATGTTGAAGGTTTTCACGGTGTGCGATTGACATTGTTTCTTGGTTTTTCGGGTGAACCTTGTGTAGATTAACTTTACCGACGTTTCGACAATCTTACTGTCTTCGAAGACACCAGTAGGAGTGTCGAAATGTCGATCGAGTTAATCTACACACGGTTCACCCGAAAAACCACAAGCAACAATATACGTATATAGATGTTCACCAGGACTCAAAATAATCAACTTCTATTGCATAGCTACGAATTATGTCGAGTAAGTAGATGGTTGGCACAGTTGGTTGGATTTCTAATCAGGAGATGCCTTGTTCAAATCTCCGTGCTGACGATGTATTTGTATTTGCTTTTCAAAACACAAGCATTTAGCTTACTGTTAGTATGTAAGGAAGTATTTGGGTTTGTGTATACACAAGCCCAGATTCTATACCTACGTATTTTGTTCCCAAAATATATATTTTCATATAATAAGGATATTACCTACATTTTGTATTATACATTTGAAGCATCACTGAACCCTGTGTATCTTTTTTTTTTCTCGACATAAATTACCAGATTTAGGCAATTTCGTTTTTCTTCACACCTAGATTCAGTTTTTTCTCGTAGCTTTCTATAAAAAAAAACTTATATCTCTATTAGGAAGGGCAATGTGCGTGCCGTCGTCTGATGGTAAAGTTGGCCAGTTCGTGATATGTCTGGCCACGAAAAAAAATATGCAATTTACACTATGTATTCCAAATTCCAATAATCGAGTAACCAGTAAATGCTTTACGTATAAAAACACACAACATATTCTTTTCCGCAAACATTTTCTTCTACAAATTTTAATACTTAACTTCCTAATATCCCAGCACCTTGTAACTTCGCACGTATATAAATAGTACTATTTTATCATAAATAAGTTTCAATTAGTAAAATTTCGTTTTAATTTATTATTAACAATCTGTCAAGATAAATTTGGCCTCGAATTATTTAGGAACTACAGTTTTGTTTGCTGGTAACATGGACATTTCTATTAAAAAACTACAAGGTTTACCACTTGCCACTTTAGTTGCAAAAAAGATACAAGTAGCGCCCTCTTCGAAAAACATGTTTAGTTGCCATGGAGAAACATAAGCGTGGTTCTCCAAAAAAATATTATATGGTAAGGTGCTTATTGTAATTTTGAATCGTTCATTCGAAGAATTGATAAAAAATGAAAAAAAAACGACTGGGCGTATCATGACTCGGCCAATTCCACGATTCTACCAGAACTAGGAATCTACCTCCCGACATATTATTAAGATATGTGTGAGATTTTCATCATCATACCTTCGCTCGCTGAAGGAAACCTTCAGTTTATTTCAGTGAAAGAAAGAACTTTTTCATTATTCTGTCGTAGATACGTATGAACATAAATAACCCTCGCGTATTACATCAGATAGGTAGTATGTAAGTACGAGTATGTAAGTATGATATCTATGGAGATGGTGTAAGAATAATTACTTCCCTGTAACGCGTGCCTTACACCGGAGCGACTAATAGCAATAATGTGTTGTTCTATACTATTTTGTAGTTTTTATATGTGTGAATTGCATGATAAAATGGTAAATATAGCTTCTTTTCGTTGGGCTAAATTTCGCTTCAATCAAAAAACTTTCACGGTTATTCCTTTGATTTTAATGCATATTATCAGTACAAAATAAAATTTCTCTGCGACTTTCGGGAAACGAGTTTTCTGTCTTTTGTAAAAAATGTCAGAGGTGTTACACATTTTTTTCTTTTGGGAAATCTATACAAGATATATTAAATCTTTTACGGTTATTTCCTAGATAAAAGTTCAATGTATCTACTCTATTTTTTCCAAAGCATATTTAGTAACGGTTTTCGAGATCTAAGGTCTCCCGTTTTTAGAAATTTTTGAAATGTCAGTCTTATATTGTGACAGAACTTTGCTTTCTTGTAATGGTCTAAAATTATATCCTTTCTCTCTATTAAATATTCAGTAAATCTTGTCTTTCCATTGAGAGACTCGCTCGCTCTATCTTCTCATGAAATATGTAATACTGTCTTGTGTTTCTACTGTAGTGTTAATGGACACACTGATAAGCCAGACTTAGCTGCTTATATTTAATTCATATAGAAACCAAAAACATAAATCTTCAAATTTTCGTACAAGATGATTATTTTTTTTTGTTTTTCATTAATTCTTTCTTTTTCATTTCGTATTGCCATATTACAAATTTAACAAATTTAATTACCTACTGTGTATTTCCATATAATTGGGCAATTTGGAAATTATTTACAATAGTTATTGCATGATTGCATTAGTGGTATCCCATGTGGAATACGCATTTATCCACTAAACGGCTCGTCAACACACACGTCCATGTCGGAATGTTATATCTAATTCCCGTTCCGCCAGCCATCGATCACGAACTAGAGGCTTCTAGCTACATGCAGTGCCGAATTTAGAGGTGTGGAGGCCTCGGGGAAACAAAGGAATGGCGGACCCCTGCCCCTAAATTATTTTCCAAATAAAATGTTAATTTTCTTTTCAGTCGAGTTTTCCAATAAATAATTTATTGTGAAACCAAGTACAGATTATTTTATTATTTAACAAACATATAAATATAACCGGAAACAAGAATGATCTAAAATTAAATTTTAGCGTTAAGGAACGGAACCTTCCAAGCTTTTATCCCCGAAAAATCTTTGATGATTTCGCTGAAATCCAGTTCCCGAAGTGTCAAAGGAAAAGTTGTTTACTAGTCTGAATTTGTTTTATTTGCTATTGTGGGGGCCCCTCTTTTGCCCACTGCCCGGCCCACTGCCCGGTGCCTCCAATCCAAGTAAATCCGGCCCTGGCTACATGTCATGTATGCTTGAGACATAGAAAGTATTACTATTCATCAAAAAGTTATATGAGAAAGATATTTTCTTTTACTCCTCGTTTTGAAAACAGCGGTAAGCAAATAAGTCACAGAGAACTTTCCGTTACATTGTTCTCTTTGTTATGTTGTTTCAGACATCGAGTAATCAAACAACTCTCAATTTGATATCTCGCTATATTATTCATAAATCAACAACTTGTATACCGGGGTGGATTCTGTATGGGGTAGATTGCTTGACATTCATTACAAGACTGTTATTGACGCTGATGGCTTATAAATATAATGTATTAAATAAATCGGCTAATTCAAATACTTCGTTTATAAATATTTGAGTTTTTTTTCCCGTGGCTATCAAATTGACCTCCCATGCACGCTTTTTCAATATTTTTTCTGGTGTCCTGTAAATGAAAGGTGTCAGTAAGTGCAGGGAGTATGCACATTGAACACCCTCTTCCTATAGGTATAACTATTTAGCTACTCTAGATCCTAAGACATATGTATACTTACATCCTTCTGATCATTATTTTATAAAACTAGTCCACCTTGGTCAACAACAACACGAATTTTATTCACATAACCTTCTGATATCTCTAAAGTATTGCCTTACACTAAAAAAGCTTCCATAAGACATTGCACATCTTTATTCCACCATTCTGATTGTCTTATACATGTGTGCGTAGAGCAAATGTTGTGTGTTTTTATGCACACACCGCATTCACTGGTTGCCCCAAATCATGATTTCTGCATTTAAAATTTACTAATTGAAACGTTTTATGATAACTTAGTGCCTAATTACAATTTGTCAACTAAAGAGAATGTTTGTGGTATAAATAATCAAAGTGCTGGGACTGCTAAGACATTGGAAAGTTATTAAAATTTGAAACAAAAAATCTCGGCTCAGACAACAACAGTAACAAAACAAAATGTGGTAAAAAAATAATAAAATAGTCTTTCATTGTTCATAAATTATGATTAGATTCACAGTTCTCCATCCGATTAATCTTTTCTTGACGTGCAGTAACAAAAAAAATACTCGAGAAAATATAAATTAACCCTTCAGAACGAGGCTTCGTGCAAGTACAAGTAGTTCTTACCTATTCCGAGTAGTTCAGATAAGATACCAGTATAATATAATAGTGGGTAGCATGGGCGTCGCCAGCCTTGGAGCTAGGGGGGGGCAGCAATTTTTTTAAAGAGTGATATAACATAAAAACGCGTAAATAGTGCCGCAGGCGAAATTTTTTTGTGAGACATAGTGAAGAAGGTCGTGATGTGGTTTGTTGATTCGAAAATGCATATGACACATTGCTCTATAATATGTATGAAAAATGATTTTGTAAAAAAAAGCAATAAAAAATAGCGCCGCAATCAATTTTTTTATGAAACTGATGGATTTTCATACTAATTTTAGTAAAAATATGATATTTTGATAAAATGTGTGGTAGTTATGTGATTTTTTGTGAGGTTTTATTAATTAGTAAAAAATATTAAAAAAATATATATATATATATATACTTACTTATTCCAATCTCTAGGGGGGCAGCTGCCCCTCCCCCCCTTGCCCCCTGACGACGACAATGGTGAGTAGGTATAATTTGGAGGTATTTGTAGATATAATAATAGTCGGTATGAAATGGGAAAGATTATTGCATCCAGGCTTCGTACAATGCCCTTCTTAACGGTCAATATTTTGGCTCAGACATTCCGTGCTATGCTTACAAGTCGTTTTATATTTGTGCGGTTCAGTGCTCACAACAGACGCACACCTATATCAAATAATATTATTATCAATACTATTCCATACAACTTTCTTTTTAGCTTCATTTTATTTTGTACCATTCGCTGTTATGGAATAAAAATATTGCACCATGGTGGAAATCGCTTCCACAAACCAATTTATGATATACAGTTATCGCTTCGTGGCGTAGCAATACACTTCATATTGATTTGACACTTGGTATATTTCAAACTTGAAATTTCTCTTTACGGTAGAATAAAACAGTAATACTACCATGCAATACCTCACCCTTATCCTTGATTGGACTGGGCCCAAGGAATCGATATATTGTCACCAACGGCCCCTGTCTCTTGCACTTTGCAGAACAATTCACCCAAAATCTTCACAAAATCAATGCCTGTTCTTTGGTTTCATTCCTAGAGATTGCTCGACGCGCCTCTTTTTTTACCCATTATAATATATCATTTCGGTCATTCTCTCAACATGTCCAAGCCACCTGAGTTTATTCACTTTCATTCTAGCCACTACACCCATCTTACACTCACTCAACTCTCTAATAACCTTCTTCCATATCTTATCTCTCAATATTTTATCACACATTCTTTTCAAAGACTTAATTTCCGCTACATTCAACCCTCATTCGTTCATCTTCATCCATGTCCAAGTCTCACTAGCATAAATAAGGGTCGGCACAAGACAACATTGTTCACCAATACCCCGATGCCGTCCAAAACAAGAACCACCATTACGCCACCTACAGCTATTTTAAATTTTCCATCGATTTGACTAATTCCTCCTTAGATCCACTTATTTCAATTATAAAAAGTCTGAGTTTCCATACGCAATAGGCTGGGTCACCTTTGTATGGAAGAAAAAAAAGTTCTTTTAATCAGAACGTAATAGTGAAAATTTGTTGCCAAATGACCTCTAATATTTATGTACAAAATTTCATGAAAAATTTCCATCGTCTTCTGTCTCCGCATTGACCTTGAAGTTTTCCCATACAAAATAAATTTCCCATATAATTGATATTTTTTCACATGCATGTTACGTCATGTAGATATTTTAAATACTAAAATAACAGCTTGTTTTATGTACTTATATACCTAAAACATAAATAATTGTGAAAACATAAGTAATTATGTACATAGTTTTGTGATTATGAAACCTTTTTAACCCCTAAAATTGTGGAATTATACTACGAGATGCTATCTTAGCTTAGATAAAGTTTTCTCTTGATAATTTTGTTGATAAAGCTACTGAGGTTTCTCTGGTAACCTTCACAGATTTTTCAAGTGCTTAATTGTGACAAGAAGCTGAAAAATAAATTATACCTTGCCATTATGTACAATAAATGCCTGAAGACCTTCGTCAAACATTTTTTTGTATTATCGGTGGCTCAGTTACATTTTGGTGACAGTTTATAAGGTAAATAGCATGCGCCAGCGTTGAAATTCATATTTGGCACTTGAAAAGAGTCTGATTTTTATTTATCTAGCGGTATGAGCTTTCATAATACGGCGCACAGCTAATTTTCTTATATGCTTAATTTGAGGATCGATTAACGTTGCTAGTAATAAGTTTTCTGGGTTAGCATGCTTATTTCTTTGAATTATAGGTTCTACTGTAGATTTGAGTTCATCTGATAAATATTTGGACAAGAAAACTAACCTTCATTGGTGACGGAATCCACCGTTGCAAGTTTAATAACAGTTTACTGGAAACCTATAGTTGCAGAGTAAACTTTAACAATATATATTGCTAAGATGTCCAATTTTTCTGAAGGATACTCTATAGAATCGCAGGATCCTGTAGCTCTTGTCAGTCATTTAGCATTAGACATTATTTTCATGGGTCTGTGTTGGCTAAATTATTAGGAAATATTCGTATCAAAATAAATATGTGGCAATTTTGTTCCTCTAATATTCTTTTCCACGATTTTATAGTTTGGTTAGGGTCACATCTGTATTCATCAACTTTCGTTATGTTTGCTGATCTACTAACAGGTGTGTCTCTTACACGGGAACTTTGCTATTTCTATAGTACAACAGAATTCTTTAATTTATTTACATTTACACGATTGAACAAGAGTTTATTGCTGCATTGAAATTCCCACAACTTTTACAGTTTTTATAATCACACTTAAGCACTTGAAAGATCTGCGAAGGTTGCCACAGAACCCTTAGTAGCTTTATCAACAAATTTATCAAGAGAAAACTTTATGTAAGCTAAGATAGCATTTCGTAGTATAAGGGCACAATTTTAGACGAAAAAAAGATTTTATAATCACAAAACTATGTATATATTTACTTATGTTTTCACTATTATTTATGTTTTTAGGTACATTAGTACATAAAACAAGCTGTTATTTTAATATTTAAAAATCTAAATGAAGTAACTTGCCTGTGAGAAAATATCAATTATATGGGATATTTATTTTGTATGGGAAAACTTCAAGGTCAATGCGGAGACAGAAGATGACCTTCAAATTGAAAAATATTTTTCATAGGTAATCTAGTCACCATTTAGCACTAAACCCCCGCTATTACGTTACCGATATCGGCAAAAAAGGAAAACGGCCCAGCCTAATACGCAACCCCTCTTTTTCAAGCTATCTATGTTATGTAAATGTTTTTCGCGATTATTTCAGTTTCGACAGTTTGGTATATACGTGGTTCTTCCTTAGGGCGACAGAAACTTATGTAGGTATATGTTTTTGTAAGCACATTGCTACTACCCGTTTCTCTAATAACCTAATTTCTTAATCTTCTTTGTTTTATTTGTAAATACGTTTGAGGACTGAGCCTACGTTAGTCCGGAAGCCCCCTTTCAAAGAAACGGTCATTCATAATACCCACGTCCACATAATGGCTCCCGTAACTGTTACGTCCATTACCTACCTAACTTACCTTTATACATATAACCCAAAACCCACAATTCACCTCATAATATAACACAACGCACGTGGTAGACTTTCGGTCACAATTGGATAATTCATTATTCGACCCAAAAACAAGCGTATGCACTTGTATGTGATTTCCTTTAGAGGATACTTCTGATGGCAAATTCAAACATTTCGTTTATAATAATAATACGGTGCTTTTAGATTTCTCGATGGAAAGTTATGGGGTAGTCTGTTTTTCTTTCATTCTATACGTATTTTGGGGTGCTGAATCCGAATCCGAGGTTTGCCAACAAAATTTCGTGACGGAACATGGTGAAAAATTGGTAAAATGGCAAATATTTACATTTCCTGGCGAATTCTGGATTTAAACTTAAAAACCATCAACTTTTTGTGGGTCATCATTTTAGCAGAATGAAAGCACATAAAATTTCCTACAAATTTGGTGTATATATTTTTTTTCTAAAATAACTAGCAGCGGAGCTGTCAATCTCCAAAAATTGGCCAAATTTTCTTGTTATTTTAAATTGTGAAAATGGAAAATGTATGGAGAATAGGTCACCTTGTTCGAATTATCACCAAATTTTGACAATTATTCTTCAGATTTATGATACATATTTTACCTCGTTGGAATCAGTAAATATGGAGAAAGTTTTCAGGATAAATTTTATTTAAAAATATAGTGAAGTGTTTAAGCTAAAAAGGTTTAAACATTTTTAGCCTAAACAAATTACTATATTTTTAAATAAAATTATTTAAACATGTCTAGCTCAAATATTTCACGGTATTTTTAAATAAAAATTTCTTTAATAGCTTTTTTTGTGTTTTCTGATTCCAACAAAGTAAAATATGACTCATGAATTTAAAGAATAATTGTCGAAATTTGCTTATGAAGGCAACAAGGTAAACTTTTTCAATACATTTTCGATTCTCGAAATGTAAAACAATAAGAAGATTTGGCCATTTTTTGGACCTTGACAGCTCCGTTCCTATTTATTTTAGAGAAAAATTTTATACGGCAATTTTGTAGTAAATTTTACGTACTTTCATTATACGTAGAAAAATAACTTACGAAAGTTGTCAGTTTTCGAGTTCCTATAAAGAAATCGCCAGAAAACGAATATTTTCGCCATTTTTTGTATTTTTCGCCATGTTCCGTATCGAAATTTTGTTGGCAAACCTCGGATTCGAATTCAGCATCCCAAAAAACGTATAGAATGAAAGAAATCCCTACTACCCCACAACTTTCCATCGAGAGACTGCTTTGTGTTGAAATTAAAAGTTAATCAGAATTGTAAGACAAGAATAATTGCTGAAATTGTCCTCAAGTAGTTTCTATCGAAACTCAGTAAGTAGCTGTATATCCTCTTAGGCTCAGTTTCTCGACGAATAGTATTGTATGCTAGTAAAATTGCTATTAAGTTTACGCGCGTAACAAAAAGCGAAAGGGCAAACGAGATAACAATATTACTATTCGTCGAGCAACCGGGCCTTAGAGCTAAGGCAAGGCAAGGGCCTATGATCCTTTACCCTCTGTCCTAGACGGGCATTATCCTCCAAGGTCCATGCCCCCGGCAATTTCTCCCACTGAGCCTAATAGTTTACAATGTATGGATATTGGATATTTAGAGAGTTGACATACAGATCGATGACATTGAAATATTTCTATTAGTGATGGGCTTTTAATTAATAGGGCATTCGATTTTATTGATTGCATAAAAAAATCGATTATTCTACATCAGTGTTGGTACTAGGACGACCTTGTGCACCATTACATTACCCACATCCACTCCTGCATGTTTCAGGGGCTCAGTTGCTATGTCATCCAGTTTTTCACATAATAATCGATATATTTTTTTCATCAGGCGTTTGACGATGTAGTATTTAGGTATAGCCACATGCGATCAAAATTCATTGGACATTTATATGATTCCATGCTGTTATTGTTTAGGTATCATCATTTATTTATTTATTTATTCTTTGAGTGAAGAAATCATATATTGTACAAATAAAAATGGACATAATACATCTGTATATATATCTGTAATCTTATAAAGCATTGTTCACTAGGGCGAACTTATCGCAGAACTGCAATTTCTTCCACTTAACCCCAGGAAAAAATAGGAAAAACAGAAAGAAAAAAAACATACAAAGCAAAAAATATGAAGATGTGTGAGAAAAAATACATATAATATGGGAAATGGGAAAAAAACACAAAAACAGAAAAAAAATATATCATTCCTATTTTATGGTGAATTAATCAATTTTATTATTTTATTATATTCCCACGTCCCATCTTGGGATTATGACGTAACTGAGTTAAACGATTCATAACCCAAATAATAATATGAGATTAATACATATTTGGTTTTTCAGTTCATTCTGGTGGAAATTTTACATTACCCCCGCCTCTGCTTACACGTTTATCTAGATTAAGGTTTCTTCATCCCCTTTCACCACACATTCCGCACCCCTCCATCACAAGATGTGTATTGAAGCGCCGCCGTCAACATGTCATCGAATTTACAAGCTCAAATTGAATAAATTGCTATAACTACGAATATCTCACATCACATCATAGCACATCCGTTCTAATATATCACATCCATATAATATATTCCTATATCACATCCATATAATATATCACATCCATATAATATATACCTATCAGCAACACACGTACATACACCGCTATATGCCTGCAAAATAATATTATGGGTTTTGTTAGGCCGGGTTTTCACCTGCAAGAAAACTTCTGCAAGAAGTGTCTGACAGTCTGTCAGACAGTGCGAAATTTACACCTGCAAGATACTGTCTGGCAGACTGTCGGACACTTTTATTTTATTTATTTATTTTTATTTATTTATTTAGAGAATACAACAGCTAAATACATAATATGATATTTTATATATATTTAAATAGTATTCTTCGTTTTATTAACAAAAGTATAAGTAGGTACATTATATATAAGCAAGAAATAGGAAATAGGATAGGAATGGATCCAGGAATAGGAAGGAAAATGGAGAAAGGAAGTGACATTCTCGCAGAAGTTTTCTTGCAGGTGGGAACCCAGCCTTACTCTGAAATTCACGTTATCTACTTATAACATATTTTACCTTGCAGTCATCTGAGAATAACGAGATTCTAAGTTAACCCGATTTCAGCATTTTTGTGGTAATATTTCTGGCCAATATAATCTATGAGTACAATTTACAATTACAATTAATAAAAATACCCAAAAGTGGGATAATTCCATCCGTGTGCAAAAGACTTGACCTTCTGCGGAGATACTCTGATACATTTGTTTTCACAATTTCTATATTTTTTGGGCTTGAATTAAATCCGTTATCAAAATAAAATGTAATTCTGCCCTCCTAGATAAGAATCGCGTATAATTCAATTTTCAATTCAATTTCAAAATTCTTTTTATTTTCGTTCAATATTTTACACATACAAATATGGTTACTTAAAACTATACATGTTTCGAGATACCTCCCCAAAAGAGACAAGTCTCGTGTGTGGGGAGGGAACAATTCAAAAAGTTAAAAGTAATAAAAACGCGAGAACATCCAGTATTTCCCATAGAACTCCGTACATTGGCATGGACTAGTGTATAGACTTAAAGAATAGGGGTTGCGAATGATAATACGGGCTTTTTGTTATCGGTAAAAAACCTCAAAATACCTAAAGTTGGCGTACATGCGGTTCTTGCTTAGAACGGTAGCATTGTCATAACTAAGGGTCGCGATTACCATTTCCCTCAATCCACCACCCTTCAGATCTCGTATTGAATGATACTAGTTAGGACATTACCATAATATTTTTATTTTCAATTAAGTACAATAAAAGTTTCTCGCCGGTAAAAAGTTTACCGACTTGTTTTAAACTCATTAAAGTGCAAGATAAAGCTAATAAGAGTATTCTAATAACTAGTTAAGTATGTATAATTATTCTCTATCCGAGGTAAGATAATAAAAATCACGTGAATTTGAGAATAAAGAAAGTGCTTGAAACTAGCTTCTGAGGTCGGCGGGCCTGCGCCTGGGTTTTAAAAAGTTTATGCATGCATTCATGTTATTCTGTAAATAAAGAAATGTTTCTCTGATTTAATTTTATTTTATTTTATTTATTAATAAAGTTACAAATACAAAATTTATAACTTAAAATTAACAATTACAGAATACAATATACATATTTTTTTAATAACTACAAAAATACACTTTCAGACGTCGTTAATTATGACGTCATTAAGACGTCATTATGCTCTATTGTTACTCTAAATATGACGTCTGAGAGTTTTCCCGCCTGATTCCTGGACATAGGCGATTTAGTACCAATGCAACTTTAATGAGATGGTCGATTGCCAGGTTGGTTGGACTGTTAATCCGATTGGCGCGGGTTCCGCGATGTCGACTACTCCACTTCACGGTGCAAGCTTTTTAAGTATACTGTGAAGTGTAAGTACTAAGATTTATAAATATGGGTTTATTTCGATATACCCAGATTCATTTTAATAGGTATATAAATAAGTATGTGTATAAAATGCTGTGCTGACACAGAAAATTTGAAGAGGAAAATGTAGTCGTAGACGACAACAACCGATGAAATTTAATAAAACGTGGTATAAACAATATTATATTATTACTAGGTTATAATATTAAACGATTATTATATTATATTACGAGTACTTGGATTTGCTTAATGAGAAATCCTCCCCAGGGGGTGAGAGTGGGATGAGGCTGAATGAGAGAGTGATTAATCATTCTAATGTAACACAATTAATATACCTGCAGATCCAGTATAATGTATACACTTCTGTATATTCAGGAGGTATACACTTCTATACACTTCTACACGTATACAGCTAAGCTATACAGCGAAATCCTTGACAGAAATCCACTGAGAGGTTAAATAATTATCTTTGCATGTTATTTACGTCAATTAACATAAAATTCTACGAAGTTAATATTGTTACATTTAAAGAGGAAGTTATAGGATTACAAATTTGCATAATTTTCCTACAAATGTAGACTTTTGAAAACGTACACTTAAGGCAACTTCCCAAGGATTCTATCTATCTATCTATCTATCTATACCCTCACGCCACATCCCTTGCAGGGTAGGCAGAGAGGACAGAGCGCCAGACAGCCCTATCCTTACACACACTCCTAGCTTCCGTCACATTCATGCAATTAGTCATACACGCTCTCCGATTCCTTTTACTCAAAACGCGTCCATCCTTGAGGATCTGGTCGACATGATCGGACCAGGTCAGTCTCGGACGGCCGCGCTTTCTCACCCCTCTTCGCTCATTCAGATATATCTTTTTTGTCATCCTGTCATCATTCATTCTCTCAACATGCCCAAACCATCTTAGTTTGTTTACTTTCATTCTTGTCACTACACCAGTCTTGCAGTCACTCATTTCCCTAATAACCTCATTCCTTATCTTATCTCTCAGCGTTTTTCTAGCTAAGGCTTTTAAAAAATACGTAAATAACGAAATCCAGATCGTAAGTCAGATTTTGTCCAGCTCCAGCCTCGAGGCACACCGAGCGATCGAGAAGATTCATTCACCGCATAGTGCCGTTTTTGATGATATCTCACGATAAAGTGCTTCACGAGCAGAAATCTGTCAATTCTTGGGATTCTAGCTAAGGCTTTTAAAAAATACGTAAATAACGAAATCCAGATCGTAAGTCAGATTTTGTCCAGCTCCAGCCTCGAGGCACACCGAGCGATCGAGAAGATTCATTCACCGCATAGTGCCGTTTTTGATGATATCTCACGATAAAGTGCTTCACGAGCAGAAATCTGTCAATTCTTGGTGGGAGGCGCCATTGGAATGAAGGAATGCAAGCACCCCTAAAAGGCGCTCTTGGTATCGTTTGGAAGACCGTGAAAAATGGATTTGAATTCTTAAAATCTTAGTTATTAATTAATTAATTGATTATTTTTTTACGATTATTGCCTATACAGAAGTAGCTGCAAAAATACAATCTGTACTAAAAATTTGTTATATTTCAAATAGTAGGTGTACTATAATACCCCCTTACGTGTTTGAAAGTAAAAATCGAAGATTATAGCAGCATTTCTGATAAGCAATATCGTATAAAGAAGTAAGGTATTATAATGTTTGTACTAAGGCGGATTTTATTCGAGAAATTTACGCGGATAAAATAATTTTATTTGCTTTCACTCTCGCAGGAAACAGAAAAATACTCAATACGTGTATGTTGGATGAATATAGGAATCATGAGCGTCGCCAGCCTCGGAGCTAGGGGGGGCAAATACATTTAAAAATTTGATACTTGATAATTGAGACTCACTTTTGATATAGAACGCATAAATAGCGCCGAATTTTTTTGTGAAGTCGTGAGAAAGAACGACTACCTTCTTTGTTCGCACTTAGGCCAGAACTATGAGTGCGAATAAGACTCCCCGCGCACCTGCGGTAAGGCTGCGGCAGCCAGAATATTTGCGCAGCCAGTTAAGCAGCCAATCGACGACTATTCGAGATTCTTCATTTTTATTTTTCATTTTTTGATAGTTCGGAACCCAAAATACATCTGGCTGCTACAACTAGTGCGCGGAGATAGAGGGCAGCCACATACATTCGCCTATACACGCTCTGGCTACGCGCAGCCAGCTGGCTGCTGTGCAAACAGGCGCGTCGTATTGGCTGCCGCAGCCAGGAATTCGTGGCTGCCTAGTGCGCGGGCCCCCATACAATGTCATATGTTTTACTGGCTGCCGCAGCCTGGCTGCATAGTGCGCGGGGAGTCTAAAGAAGGTAGTCGTTCCTTCTCATGACTACGTTCGCCAGTTTAAAATAATTTCATACTAGTGAAGAAGGTCGTGATATGGTTTGGTATATTTGAAGACGTGTATGATATTTTGCACAATAATATGTATGAAAAATGGTTTTTGTGAAAAACTAAGAAAAAAGTAGCGCCGCAGGAAATTTTTTATGAAATAATTGTATTTTGATGGGTTTTCAAACTCATTTTTAGAAAAAATATAATATGATGAGAAAACGTGTGGTAATAATGTGATTTCTTCTGAGGTTTTATCATTTAGTATGAAATAATATATACCTATTCCAATCCCTAGGATATATTACCTGCCCCCCCCCCCCTGACGACGCCCATGATAGGTATTATTATCCATACAACATGCGTAGCGAGGCAATTTGATAAAACCTCATTTTAAAAAAGCATAATATTATTTTCCTTTGTTAAATATTTACACACATTTCTTAAAAAATAATAAGGTATTTTTTCGTAAAAAAAAAATACTCTGAAAGATGCTGTAAGAAATAGCGACCTAATTAGCGAGATCACGGGATGTAGGACAAAAGTAAACAAGTTAAATGGGTTGGGAATGCGGAGAGAAAAATGACAAAGAGAATATAAAAGTCTAAAAAAGTGGGTGAGAAATAGCACGATCGTTCAAGAGTCACCTGTAAACACATTGACCAGATGCGTGTTGACGGGGAGAAATCCTTGTGAGACGAAGCCAGAGATGTACGAAGCGTGTGTGACGCTTTTTCCTCTATGCGTGCCCCACAGGGGATACGGGGTGATGGCATTCCTCTCTGGCACTAAAAGTGCCAATATTATTTTGGATGGAACCTGGGTGAGTTAAGTGGTCTCTTCCATTCTGTCCTTCAGCTTCTCCATCGAAATATGGTGATAATATTATCATCATGGAAACAACGCTTATGACTTTTCCGTTAAGTTTCGTGTTTTGACTCCGACTTATTCATCGAGTTTGTGCAAACTGTAAGGGTTGTGAGTCTAGTCTGATGGACTTCTTAAATTCTGGTTATATTTCCGGTCCAGTGCGAACATAATCGTATGATTTTCGTCACAAACTACAGTATGACATGATAATCTCGATGGATATTATCATAAAGTTGTTGATTGTATAGTTTTATGTTGCTTGTTAGGCAAATATTGTTATAATAATGCATTCGTCCCGTCTCCTAACATCGTGTTTACTTTATAAAGGTTCTACTAATAAATTCATTCATTCATCAAATGTATCTACAAAGTTTTCAGCCACCTTATTTTAAAGTTACGCAAACTTTCCTACTATGATGGCTATATTATATGCATATTGTATACCCACCGTCCATATACAGCTTAAGTATGAAAGCATAGCAATATACCTAAAGCTGTTTGTTATATGACAGTGGCTTAGTAATAATATTATGTTAGTTACTTTATCTCTATTAGAAACTTTTAATTTATTCAGTGGCTCCCATTTATTTATGTGTGAAGCACTTTCGTGAGATACCAAACAAGGCGGTATGCAGTGACTGGATCCTCTCGATCACCCAGTGTCTTCAAAGGTTTGAGCTGAACAGCATCTGACTTACGATCTAGATTCCTTTTCCAACGCCCTTTCAAACGATACCACACACGATCCCACACGACCCTTGGATCCGCTGAAACGCCTTACAACTTTTTTGTCTCTGGAAAAAGATGATCCAATATTATACAATACAGTAATGTATTGTCACCGAGTTTACGTAAGTTTGCAAAGTTTTAGGTCTCTAAGCAGTCAGGAAGTGGTTAAAAAATCGGTTTCAAGATTTGCGCACAGACAAACCAATAAAATCTTGTAATTACAGATTTTTCATGTTTTTTTTTATCACTGATATTTTCTATATGTCGTATAAGGATAACAATTAGTTGTCTCAACAGATATACAGCATAGGATGGACTTTCCTTCAGGATTTTACCTGATCGTTGGTTGACTTAATATGATCACTTTATGAAACTGAAATGTACTCGTAAAATGAAAAAAAAAAAATAAAGTCAAACCCTTTGTCACGCCTAATGTACCACGGGATAGTTTTTAAAGTAATATTTTATCTTACGTACGTCCTTATACGTACCAAAGTACTGTTGTTTTTGATATTTCCTCCCTAAGAAGTACTTTTAACCCTTCTTATGTCGTCATATTTTTCGAATAAAAAGCTTTCGAGTTCTGAACTTAGTAACAAAAATAAACTTTACATTAATTTCCCACAAACAACGGCACCTGAGACGTTCTCACGCACTTTACATAAGATGTGTATTGTGTAGTAAAGTCTGTATAGTAGAGTGTTTTGCAAAGTAAAGGACGTGTTGATGACTGGAGGAACTTTTGTGGCTGCTTTTAACTATTATAGTCCAAGAGCCCGCTGCTTAATTTATGACGTATCTGTTTTTTGATCGAAATGTGGTACAAATGATAGCTTACCAATAGGGTATTAAATCGCACTAGGGTTGCCTATCAAAATCCTGCCGCAACCCCCCCTGCCCCCCCCCGAAAAGGTCCCTCTTCGCGGTTTTTCGCATTTTATAGGAATATGGTAAGATATAGGAGAAAGTAGTCAATGACAAAAATAATCCTTGCTAAATTCTCTACAAAAAATGTTAAGACAATTTTTTAGTGGAACTAGCAGTTTACCCGCAATGGTCGGTCCAAAACCGAAATTCATTTAAAATACAAAAAAAACGTATTTAAACTAAATTGGTTGAAAATTGATAAGAGCTACAGGAAAATAGTCAAGATACGAACTAATTAGCATAGTCTTAGCTACAAAACGAGCTATAACTTATGTTCATACATCTAATAATTTCGGAGTTATTACAATAAAACTCAGTGACGAAAATTCTTAAAATTTAGTTCTTCATAAAATAACCAGTGATATAGTGCCGCAGGCCAAATTTTTTTTCCATAAAATGTTAGTAATAATGGGTGGAAGAATGTGAAAGAAAAAAAATCAAACTTTTTTTTTTATTTTTTCAAAAAATATCCTGTTTTTTGACCGGCCATTACGGGTAAACTACTAGTCCTATGAAAAAATTGACTTGACGTTTTTTGTAGAGAATTTAGCAAGGATTATTTTTGTCATTGACTACTTTCTCCTATCTCTTACCATATTCCTAAAAAATGCGAAAAACCGCGAAGAGGGACCTTTTCGGGGGGGGCAGGGGGGGTTGCGGCAAGATTTTGATAGGCAACCCTAGTGCGATGTAATACCCTATTGGTAAGCTATCGTTTATACCACATTTCGATCAAAAAACAGATACGTCATATATTAAGCAGCGGGCTCTCGGACTATTAGGATCACACTAAATCATGTTAAAAAGTATCACGTATTTTTTCCCTTACCTACTGATGGTCGTACATACTCGTACACAGCAGATATTATGCACAATATCAATGCTAAAGAGTGTAAAAAGCTCTGTTAGCATTTCGTCGAAGACATAGTATGTAGCTTCAGCACCGGCCCGAGTAATCTTGGCGCAACGGCAACGGAATAAACCTAAGCTTATTAATAGTGATGATTTGGCGAAGACTGTTTATCAAATTTGTTTTGTCAAGATAATATCTAGGTACCGGCGGTGTGACGTGCCTGTTTGAATAAAAATGTAAATAGACTGTGTGCATGTATATTGTACATGTTAAATGAATAAAAGTTAAAACCTTTTGTAACGTAAGTTACGTAAGAAACATTGTACTGCTGATTATTATGTTTAATAAAATAAATAAATTGAAAAAATAAATTGAAATTGTGTAATTTTTAGAGGCTTGCTGGAAATCGCAACTTAGTCACAAGTTCGCCTTTGTAAATCATGTCATTATAATGTTAATTGGACCATGCAGCAGTGATATTTATTTATATGGATAGCAAAAAGATTAATGTGTTTTGTATTTTGTAAGATTTTCGACTAAAAGAATATATTAAGCTAATAAGTTTTTTATTTTCTTTACAGGATATCAGCTAACAGCCAACACAGTAGATAGATAAATGAAATCAAAGTAATGGTGAGTTTCAATTTAATTTGATTTTAGAATTACGGGTAACGTTCTTTTGTCGAGATAATAATAAGTATTCTACGTAGAGATAGCAGTGGAATTAACTTTAATCTGAGCTTAATTAATGCTACGAGTACGTAATCAGTTACTTAATTTAATTTAAAGAAAGTTTGATCTACCTTAACTCACTAGCGAGCAATGGTAGGTTTAATTAAATGTAACTTTTCTAACGAACAAGTGCGTTACAAATTTATTTTGGTGTGAAAAAAGTGAATGTAAGAACGTTCCTTTTTTAAGTAGTGCTTAATTAATTACAGAATTAGACCGCTTATATGGAAGTGAGTTTAGTCTGAGGTAACTGAACACGCAAAAAAATACTTTGGGGAAAAGAAGATTACTCGCCCAATACTAAAGTTTTCACCCTCAGTCTTATAAAACATGGATAAATGAGAATATGTTTTAGCGACTCTAGGGGTTGGAAATTTAAATTTTCTTGATAAAAAATAATTCCAAAGTTACCTCTGAAATTCACTGAAACTTGAGATTATTCTCGTATTTTGTTAGATACGGTGCTGTAATTTGGTTGATAAGACGAGGTGACTTTGGGTATTTGACTGTAAGATGTTGCTTTTGCAATAAGTCCGCCTTTTGGCACACTGAATTGTCTTGTTTTTGTATCTGTGAATAAAGATTTATTTATTTATTTGATCAAATATTGAAATATTGGGATATGTGATTGCCATCGTGATTTCTGACGGGTTTCAACTAGTTTTACAATAACTTACATACATTCTTAAAGTCCAATCTACTGAATCCGTATTGAATAGAAAATAATAGAAAAGTTTTTAACAAGGAATTATTCGCTGGAGTGTTTTAATGCTTGAGTATTTCCTTTGAGAGATTTCATCCTCGATATAAAATGAAGCCATTTTCTATGGCGAAAGGTAAGGAAATCGCGAGAGAATAGAATCAAACTGTTTTCTCATTCTTGTTCGATTATTTTATGCACCATTTCTTGTTTCCATAGAACCTTTTCCACTTTATTCTTAGAGTTTACAGTCTGGGATATTTTTCAATTCGACTTTATTTCTATTAAATCCACACATACCAATGTTATTAAAATATATTTGTTGTTAAAATGAGAGTTCGTTTTGTATCTAGGTGTATTCATGGCATCGCCAGCCCTGAAGCTAGAGGGGGCAACAAAAGTTTAAAAAACTGATATACCATGAAAAACGCGTATAAATAATAAATAAAATAAATAAATCTTTATTGGCCAGAGAAAATACGCATAGTTACAAGAACAAGACAATTATAGTGTGCCAAAAGGCGGACTTATTGCAAAACCAATATCTTACAGTCAACCCGATATAGCGCCGCAAGCGAATTTTTTTGTGAGACACAGTGAAAAGGGTCGTGTTTTGATTTGGTGTTTTTGAAAATGTACATACCTAATATTTTACCCAATAGAATGTATGAAAGATTGCCATTTTGTGGATGAAATCATTGACATTTGTAGCTTATACCTATACAAAAACTAAGGGTTGCTATAGATCTACACGTACCTTCCCAAGAATTACGCTCAGTCAAGTTATCACAGAATGTCTAATTGTAAAGTTTTGAGAATAAATTTATTAATTATATTTTATTAATTAAGATGAATGACTGACTAAAAACAGAAATGTAATTTAAACAAAAACTTTTAACACATAACTCGTATTACTTAACAGTGAAATGGTGTTAGGTTGTTAACATTTTATTGAGCTCTCGTGTTGGAAGAGTATTGTTTAGTTTTCACTAGCATTACTCTACCTACGTACGAGTATGTTTAGATGTGTGATGTGTTTATTCATTGTACAGGTCGACACCTACCTGATATTCATGCCTGGATACTAGAAACGTCGCCATTTTTTTCACCATCTTTTTAACGTAGATTTGTTTTTTCGGCTTTAATCATGTGATGATCTGATCATCCGACGTTTCGGCGAACCTACTGCCGCCTTGGTCACGGATTGTGTAAGGTTCGCCGAAACGTCGGATCATCAGATCATCACGCGATTAAACCCGAAAAAACAAATCTACATATGGATCATAGTGAAAACCTGCAACTACTATTGATCTTTTTAACGTCTTGATTGGTCCTTAGACTAAAATAGTAGGATAGACTGATCAAAACTAATTGACAGGAGTGCGTGAGACACCAAGTGTTTTTTTTTTTAATACAAACGTGAAATTGCCTGCAAGTGGTAGCAAGACAATTGCTATCTCTATGAGGATAACAATTCATTCTAATCGTTAGGTTGGCCAACGTGGCAACGCATGCTGGCAACATAATAATGACATTCATCCTCACAGAGAGTCCTCATACATTCGCTTAATATTGTTTCTTGGTTTTTGGGGTAAACCGTGTGTAGATAAACTTGATCGACGTTTCGACCTTCTTCCTCCGCAGAGTAAGACACCAGTAGGAGTGTCGAAACGTCGATCAAGTTTATCTACACACGGTTTACCCGAAAAACCAAGAAACAATGTCAATCGCCCACCGTGAAAACCTTCAACATTCGCTAAATAGTGCCTCAATATCTTTTGCATGTCCATGGATTGGCCAACAGTTGTGACGTCATCATCGTCAAAAGTCACCTTGTCACGGCCTATATTTTAAAATACTATTGCGATCGCCTCCTACAGGTATATGTATATAATTTTATTATAGCGCTGAAAACTTTGAGCGTGTTTAACTATTTCGCAAAGGAATTTAAAAAGTTAGTTCATCAAACACTCTCTGCCTCACTGAAATATAATCCTGATTATCTAATGTTTATTAAAGTAAAGAATATACAGGTGAAAATTTATTTTGAAATGTGTGAAATTTTCAGTAATTATTAAACTACTATTTTCCATTCTGCCTTGTTTCTGCCTCCAGCCTTTGTGTACTAAATTATACTAGTATTTCCGTGTAAATTTGTGTTTTTCTTCTAATTTTTGCTTTGATTAATAAAGGTTGGGTTAGCTGAAAGAAATCGCTTACATACATTTCTCAAAAAAAAAATGTGACAAAAACACCTCTGATCTTTTTTCCGAAAGACAGAAACTCGTTTCCCGGAAGTCGCGGAGAGTTTTTTTTTTATTGATAATATGCATTATTTATTTATCGTATGGCCAACATCACTCCTATATCATTTATATATGCATTTAAATCTAGGGAATGACCGTAGAACTTTATTGATTGAAGCGAAATTAACCCTAAAAAATGGATAAAACGCTATTTTCACTATTTTATCATGCGAATGTTCATGCAATTTTGAACCTTAATGCCGTGGGAAATTAGCGTGACGTCATAGTTGAGTCGCGAGCCTTATAGAATGAATAATAATAGTACAAATAATTCTACGAGTTGGTGCCCGGGTATGAGATATGGACCCCCACTTTTTTTCGAGTGTGTCGGAAGGGTCAGGTGTTCGTACGTTCCGATCTAACACGATTGTGACGCATGTAGAGCATAACAAAGGGCTTTTTTTTTTTTTTGTACAACGTTGTTTACGAATGTAGGCGTACAATTTATCAATTGGAATTTCAGCCAGTATACCTACAACATATGTACAGTATTGTACACCTTGTAGTTAATAAGTTTTTTTATTATCTCATTTACCAGGGCGTGAAATGAAGGTTTTTGTTATTTGAGAGCCAAATAATATGAAATAGAGTCTGAGAAAGAAATTTATATTACAGGAATGAATAAGGGCAAACATAATAGGAGAGAAAAGGAAACGAAAAAAAAAGCTCCTAAATTACAATGCGAGTAAAAGAGACGAAGTTACGTGTGGGTATCTACCTAAAATATACCGGTTTGTGTCGGGGTTTACATTAAATTAATGTAAATTATGATTACACGGTTTTTAATTTTACGTTGAATTAAATTTCCTCGTTTTTCAGCCGTAAATTTACAATTTTATAATAGGGAATTTCGCTACAGCAACCTGGAATATTGCATCAGAATTTAATATAATTTCGTTTAATGATTGGTATATATTATATAGACCCTACATAAAGTACTTAATTGGCATTTATTCCTACCCCTACTAGATGATTTCATTATTACCTATGTTTCATTCGATAATTTTCTCTGGTTTAAATACACTAATTGAAATTTGCGCACAGAATTTCAAGTGATGAAAATATAAATTGTTTATATGTTTATATAAGTTGTTCTGCATGTTTAAAATTAAAAAATAAATCACCACGACATTTGTTCACTAGGGCGAGCTTATCACAGTGCAGCGATCTTTTCCAGCTAACTCCAATTAAATAATTAGTTTTATAGGTAAAAGTAAAACAATTTTGATACAAATTAAATCATCAAAAATATAAGAGAATATATGTTTTTTATATACTTAAATTATTCTGGGATTATCGAAATAAACCCAAATACACTTCACAGTAAGCTTGTGTCGTGAAGTGGAGTAAGTCGGCATCGGGGATCGAACCCGCGCCCACTGGATTTTAACAGTCGAGCACGTTACCAACCAGGCTATATACCGACCACCTCCATGTATGAGTTAGATGGAAAAAATCGCGATGAATTCGTTTTAGTGAACATTCATTAGTCCAGTTTCTTGCAATAAGTCCGCCTTTTGGCACACTGCATTGTCTTGTTTTCGTTACTACACATACTGGCCAATAAAGATTTATTTATTTATTTCTTCAGAGCCCAGAGACGTCTGTTGCCTTCGGGGCGATATTGGAGACAGCTGTTGTTAATGCTATCAGTGGGCATACAACTTAGATAATAATTGTTTATTGTTTATTATCGTCCCTAGGCCCTAATTGCAGGCACTTGGACTCGTCAAATTTACATAGTTATAAGTTATAATTATAACAATCAAAAGGATTTTTTTAAAAACAACAGTAACAATGTGCCAGAGAAGTAGAATCAATGCAAACAGAGTGTAAAGGGCACAGTTTGCATTTCGTCATGAAGATACTAACACCGATAACATAACATAACATAACATAATGATTGACTATATTTCTGGAGAAAAAGGTGTCTCATTTGTTTAACAGCTTCCACTACTAGCATCACTGCATAGTTCAGTAGGTAACTATTATTCCATCGTTCAATGATTTTCGCACTGTAGACGAAAAGTGTTTCCTCCATCACTGTTCTCATACAATATTCTCTACTCGAGCATGTATGTTTGTCTGCAGTTAGACTGTCCTCTGATGAATGTGTCTGTACTTGTACTTCTACTACGTACCAGAGGAAAGTTGTGTTTACTAGAGGCTACGACTATTAAACTGGCACATTGTTACTTACCAAGTTACTACATCATATACTCGTATCTACATCCGTGGTCGTCAACTGCGGCCCGGGACATAGCAAACAATTTTTCATACTAAATGATACTCACAAAAAATTAATATACCTATTGCATAATATTATCACACGTTTTCTCATCACATCAAAATTTATCAAAAATCCATTAAGAGTGTGCATACCGACATTTCAAAAATTTCTAAAAACGGGAGACCTTCTATTAGTATATCAGAGACGAGTAATTTATTTTTTTGGTACTGATAATATGCATTAAAAGTATTTTGATAGACGCAAAATTAACCCCAAAAAATGGAAAAAACGCTATTTTTACCATTTTATCATGCGATTGTCACGCGATTTTGAACCTTAATGCCGTGGGAAAAGACTGTGACGTCATTCTTGGTGCCAAGCCCTTACATTACAATTTTCTTTAAAAAAAATCCTGCGGCGCTAATCATAGATGTATATTCGTTACGCTTAAATAGATACCTAAGTATATGTTTGTTATTTCACGTAAAAATAGATTAGATTTATTTCACGACCTTTTTCTATGTAGGTAATAGGTTGCTTGCTTGTCATGAAAAAAATTTCGCCTGCGGCGCTACGGTCGCTGGCATCTCACAATAAAAACGTATGTGTTACCTACTGTAGAAAAACAGCTAGGATCCCTCTGTGATACCTCACATTGTCCTATGTGGCCCTTGATCAAAAAAGTGTGACGACCGCTGGTCTACAGTCTACATCCATACATAGCTACGTTGCATTGTCTACGAATCGTAGAACGTTTTTTAAACGCGATTCTCTCCACGTTGGTTGTTGAGAATGTACAGTACAAGTATGCATAGTATGCACGTTTCCTTTGTTATTTTACGTTGTTTTTAGTTGGAGTACGTTCTTACATACTTGTAAATATACATCAGAGAAATACAGTCATGTGTACATGTATACACATCAACAAATACACTCCGGTAATTATTATCAGAGAAAAAATATGTAAAAAAACAATTTATTAACCTGCGTTTTTAAGCTCTAATTAATAGGTTTTTAAAACATTAAATTACATACTTGTTAATTTCATTTCGTTTTATTCAGTAGACCCTTCTCACAGTCAAATCAATTAATTGGTTCGGACATGTTTAGAGGATGAATGATGATAGAATGACTAAAAATATATTAGATGTGGTTAAAAGGAGAGATGTGACGAAGCGTGGCCGACCAAGATTAAGCTGGACCGAACACTTTTGTCAGATCTTCAAGAACGGACGCGTTTGAGTAGGCAAAAGGAATCGGAGAGCCTGTACCAAAAATTGCATAAATGTGACGGAAGCTAGGAGTGTAAAATAAAAATAAAGTAGTCTTTTTAAGTCGTATGGTGATATCATTGACAAAATTATTTTCCTTTTCTTGATTCATTTTTTTGAAATTTCAAAAGTCTTTAGGGATAAGTACTTAAAATCTGTCTAAATAAGTAGATAACAAAAATAATAATCGGCATTAGTATAACTATGGTATCAAAAGAAATAAAATAATAGGTTTACTAAAAGCTGACGTTTTTAAAACTTTACTGGTGGAGAAATATTATTTAGAATCATTTAGGTATTCACTGAAATATATCTCCATTGTATCTTCGTTATAATGCTTGCCCCATTTATACTTTGTATCCGATGTTGTTGGGAGTTTTTTTACAGAATCCATTGTTATGGAAATACATCCTCCAAATACAATATGTTTACAGTGAATATTGTGAATATAGTTTCATATTGTTAGTGTTAGAAATATGGATTTGCAAATGGGCACATAATATTATGTTTAGTAACTTAACTTTACTAAATACGCACTTTATTTTTCTCTTCAATTGAATAATATTCTTATTTATTGTTATTCTATTCCATCCCTCTCACACTACATCCCTTCTTAGAGGGTAGGCAGAGAGATTATATCCAGATTTTCCTATCCCTACACACACTTTTTGCTTCTCTCGACTCCGTCACATTCATGCAATTTGTCATACACGCTCTCCAATTTTCTTTTTATTTTGTTTACTTTTCAGTTAACTCTCGGAGACCTGATTTTGGGAAATGACAAGGTGATATCTGTCACGGCATATTAAATTGACAGTATTTCGACAGTTGTTTACAAAAAAAGCGAAACAAAACCGCCAGCTTTGCATTTTTAAAACTCCGTATCTTTGATCACAATTAAAAAGTTAAATCTTGTCTACATAATATTCTTCTTTCTTAGCCATCTCTCCACTGCTGGACATAGGCCTCTTCCAATTTCTTCCACTCCTCTCTTCTTTGAGCTTTCTCTATCTACCCACTGCCAGCGACGGGGACAATATCATCGGCCCATTTCTTCTGAGGCCGGCCTATTCCTCTTTTCATGTCCCACGGTCTCCATATCAGGATTCTGGGTGCCCATCTGTCCACTCCCTGTCTAGCAACATGACCTGCCCATTGTCATTTTAGTTTGGCAATGCGATCCATTGCATCGGCAACTTTTGTCCGGTGTCTGATTTCCTCATTTCTGACATATCTCTCAGTCTACATAATATTATGTAATGTAAATATATTTAGATAAATTTAATCCACATATTATATTCGCATGGTCACTCAGATAATTTCCCTCAAAATTATGCGTAATGTAGGTTTAATATAATATAACCGGACATTGGGCAGGTAAGGACTTACATTACCCTTGTTAAAACGTAAAGTTATTTGGACAGTAACTGACTCTGAGATTACTACCTTCCTATTTCTCCACAAAGGGAAAAGTCACAATTGTTTTTATTCAACACACACATGTGCTTCAGAGTATTTTGAGGTCATTAACTCATGGAACCCTCTCCGAAGAACGTCAGGTGACTGTTTAATAACAAAATTCCATCCCTTTTGCTTCCAGGCGAGAGATTCGCTAAATATGTATTATGCTGTCGTGTTTTATCTCTTCAGTCGAAACATTACAGCATTCTGAGTACTTATTTCATATAATTATGAAATTTACGTCTTAGGAATAAACTACCTACTCATTTTCACATTAGAATATTGATATAAAATATGTTCATTTGTAGTCTGTTTTACGTCTTTTTATGATTTACATCTATGAGATGGGCGATAGCTGCCTTAGTAACTGCGTCAATCAGGTGGGCTCGAGTTCGATGTCCGACGCCTTTTTAGACGCCACAAGCTTACTATTAGTCCGAGAGCCCGCTGCTTAATTTATGACGTATCTGTTTTTTGATCGAAATGTGGTATAAACGATAGCTTACCAATAGGGTATTACATCGCACTAGGGTTGCCTATCAAAATCTTGCCGCAACCCCCCCTGCCCCCCCCGAAAAGGTCCCTCTTCGCGGTTTTTCGCATTTTATAGGAATATGGTAAGAGATAGGAGAAAGTAGTCAATCACAAAAATAATCCTTGCTAAATTCTCTACAAAAAACATTAAGTCAATTTTTCATAGGACTAGTAGTTTACCCGTAATGGCCGGTCAAAAAACAGGATATTTTTTGAAAAAATAAAAAAAAAAGTTTGATTTTTTTTCTTTCACATTCTTCCACCCATTATTACTAACATTTATATCACTGCGCTATAACACTGGTTATTTTATGAAAAACTAAATTTTAAGAATTTTCGTCACTGAGTTTTATCGTAATAACTCCGAAATTATTAGATGTATGAACATAAGTTATAGCTCGTTTTGTAGCTAAGACTATGGTTATTAATTCGTTCTCTGACTATTTTCCTGTAGCTCTTATCAATTTTCAACCAATTTGGTTTAAATACATTTTTTTTGTATTTTAAATGTATTAAAATGTATTAAAATGAATTTCGTATTATTGTATTAAAATGAATTTCGGTTTTGGACCGGCCATTGCGGGTAAACTGCTAGTTTTACGAAAAAATTGACTTAACATTTTTTGTAGAGAATTTAGCAAGGATTATTTTTGTCATTGACTGCTTTCTTCTATCTCTTACCATATTCCTATAAAATGCGAAAAACCGCGGAGGGAGGGACCTTTTCGGGGGGGGCAGGGGGGGTTGCGGCAGGATTTTGATAGGCAACCCTAGTGCGATGTAATACCCTATTGGTAAGCTATCGTTTATACCACATTTCGATCAAAAAACAGATACGTCATAAATTAAGCAGCGGGCTCTTGGACTATATGAAGCGAATTGTTTTTTTTAAACAAATTCAAAAAGATACTATCGAAAGGGTATACGAAAGCTAGACAGCTAAAATCAACACATGGTTTTGTCCGACAAACACGAAAAAAATATGGAATAAAAACGGTTTAGTTCCTCCCACTGAACTATTTTTTGTTGTTTAATTATTTACCTGTAATTTATGAAACAATATTGCAACAGTATATTCACTTAACGAATTAAAGAAATAAATACATACACCTTCAATATACAAGTTTAACTCTTTGCATATTTTAGCTTTCTCCTAAACTTTCAGTTACAAGTTTTAGCCAAGCTTTTTTTCCTTTTTGTTCTGTTCATCTCTTCTTTGCCACCCTTAGAAAGTTCATACAATTCCTAATTGCCACCCTTTCTCTGGTACTAGAGACAGGCATTTTATCGTTTGTCACGATGAAGCAAAAAAGCTTTCATTTGTGTCCACGTCTGAAAATAATTTCGTGTCTCTCTACACAACGCTTCCTTACACTTAATTTCTTTTGAGGAATTCTTTCTTCCTTTGATTTTTGAGTTCGATGACATGTCTTGTATACTTTTCTTATGACTTTAAATTTCGTTGATAGTGTTAGTAGGTAATAAAAAAATGGAATGAATAAATACAGTCCATGTAATTAAGGATCTTGCCGTACAAGTCGAGAAGTATTTCTGATGTTTGTATATGTTATATAGGTCAGTCTTGTGATTCAGAATCAGTGCGTTCACTAGGGTGAGGAGGTCCCAAACTTGGATTAAAACCAGAAGACCGACCTACATAAAAATCATAAATACTTCTCCACTTGTAAGGCAAGGTACCATTTTCCGTCTTAACTGAACGGACTAATAGTAGTTCCTAAGTAGTACCATATCCTAATCATACACTTATTGGTTCAAGTCCCAGTCACGGCACCAACTTTCTCCATTGCCCTTTTTCGCCTTGAAGGGATTAGAAGAACTTTTTTAGCTGGTAGAAATTGTCTTAATGTAATGTGTTCAGTGTTCACCGAATACTGACAACTATGCATACTCGCACCATCACATTTTTATAACTCTTTGATATAGTGTTCCGAGGCTTAGGCATAACTCAACCAACGCCGACGGCGACATTTACCCATAATCAACTGCGCCAACCGAATACGAAATTTATCAATTACGGGACGTTCAAAAACGATGCAATAAGGAGTAGAACCTTGGTTCATGGAACCATTCTCCACATTAACCCTTTAATAGCTAATAGTACCATATCTCCGTTAAGATTTTCCATTATTATCTATAACTTTCTTTCCCCTGACACCACCTTAGTTAGCAAGTGATGTTAATATCTGACAACAGAGAATACAACTTTGAAGTACCTCACCCTTCTCTGTATCTTAACAGACTTCCGTCGTTGTTAGTCTGTGGTTATACCAACTTCGCCATAACCACAGCCAATATGTATCTATTAATATATACATTAATACGTAAGCAACGTAATATTAAGCTAATAATAGTATTGTTAATATCCAATATTTTAGGGAGGGATTTAAACAGGTTTATATCCGCCGCACACGGCTAAATTTGACCAAATAGGACTAAGTCGCAGGTGACTAAAATCGCAAACGCCAAAGTAAAGTGAGTTTTGACTTTTACTGATTGTTGACAGGCCCCATGCGGCGGGTGACTAAAATCGAGCGTGAAAATTGTCTTTCGCAGGCGATTCTTGCAGAGTTTTTTCACTACCTATTTAGATATTAGCACCTAAAACACGTGTTTTCCCCATTATAATTGAGAAGTATGGCAAAGTCGCTTGCCTTTTCAGTCTACTGTGTCAATTACATAATTAAAATTTAAACATTTTAATAACCGCAGTTATTTTTGCACACATAAACACTAGTGTTTTTGTGAGAAACACTAGTGAAACACTGGTGTTTCTGTGTCTAGCTGCCAAAGGTTGCGAATTTCAAAGAGAACTAACAAACGTTTAAAAAATAGTCTAAGGGATGAAGTGGTTGAAATGGGATGGGGGACTTATTAACTAACACTTATGTACTTATATTTACACATATGTATGTAAGTACATTATTGTATGGATAGTTCTGGACTTTCTACGTGTATATTTGTAGTATGTAAGACATACTATTCATCTGTAAGTTTTAATGGACCGTCTAGTCCTTGTGCAAGAAATAATGAGTTGTAACTACTAGTATGTGGGAATTGTCTACCCGCTACCGTATTCAACAAACTATTGTTGTCCACAGTCTGCACTGTGTGCTATTATTATGATATATGGTGTTCAGTTTAGTTGGATAATATAGGTGGTAAGATTATTATAGTAGTTTAGTCAGTAGTCTTATAAAGAGCATTCGAAAGTTCGGCTGCGACATCGAATGGGTCAATATATGGAGAATGTCATTTTTTGGTCATACTCGTAATAAGACATGTAGTGCTATAGGCCGTATTATCACAAAATGCTAGTCAAGGCTCTTTGAAAGACTAGCATCTATATTTATGCTCCTTCCTTTTTTATGCGGTCTCCAAGGTGGTCGGTAGCCTGGTTGGTAACGCGCTCGACTGTTGATCCAGTGGGCGCGGGTTCAATCGCCGACTTACTCCACTCCACAACACAAGATTTTAAGCTTTCTGTGAAGTGTACAAAGATGTATTTGAGTTTATTTCGATAAACATAGGTTCATTTAAAAATATATATATCAGATATCAGGAGATGTGAATTCTCTCTATAAATTGCTAATTTCATCTTAAAATTAAAACCTGCGATAATTAGGAGCATGTTTCAGCGTCTGGCATCGCCAAAAACAACATTTTAGAATTTTTTCTCGGTAAAAAAATGTTCCAAAGATATTCCTGAAAAATTCAACACATGTGTATTTTCCTGAATCATCCTAAAACTGCCAGCGACTCTACTGATGAAATAACAAATCTGAGTAAAATTTGTACTTTTAGAATGTCTTGAGTCACGTTCTACGGAAAATAAACATTTTTCTACGAAAAAATATTATAATATCCTTTTATATTTTTCCTGTGGGTAATTAATTAAAGCTCCGGTTGACACGGACAGCGGCGGTTCATTCCTGTGAGCTCCCTTTTTTCCTCACAAGGAGGGGAGGTGTTATGATAATATTTTTACCACTGTATTAATTTCCTTTACACCAGCAACCAACACTCGCTCACTATCCTAAATCCTTGCCTCTATTATTTAAATTGCCGCGAAGGGTGGCCCTGTAATGAAAAGGGAAATTGTGACATTAACCCTTAAATGTTTTTAATTTTATAAAATGTAGAAATACTACCACCATTTGCGTCCTTCGAACAAATTGCTATGTTTTTTACGTACCCATCAATTCGCTTTTAAAATAGTATTCAGCACTTACTTATTTTTTTCTCTCAAGTGTTGTCCTCGTTTCTGAACCACTTTATGTCAAACACACACACCTTTGAACGTGTGACTCTTGTAAGTACGTAGGTTGAAAGTGGTAGGTTACCTACATTATCTTCGTAAAAATAAGCAGACAAAATGTGAGGTAGCTCTATTTCTTTATCATAAGGAATTATTTTATTTACTTGTGAGAATTTGTCCATAAAATTGCCAGTTAGTTTCTTTATTTTAATGATAATAAAAACCGATTTTAAATACTGCTTAATTTCATTTGTACAAACCTTAAAAAAATAAATATAAAATCAAAGTTTTTACGAATACGTTTAATTATTTCTGCGTAAATGTGCTTCTATCCCACAGAAAGAAGATGATAGGGCATATTTAAGGGGCGCTAAATATCTTTGACCGTTTTTTTATCTACTACTTCTACGTGTATGTACTCGTAAATATACTTAAATATACGTAAACATACAAAACGCACATACCACCTTCATTTTACGTTATACGTAGACTGAGAAACACAATGTTGATGTACAAAATTTATTCAATACTTTTTATTAACATACCCCAACATAAGTTCAGCCTAACGAAATCCACCTTATTTCATCTTACGTACATAACATATATTTTCCATTATTCATTCAAAAGCTTTACATTTCAGCGATTAAAGTAAGATTTGAGTGCGGGGGTTGTCAATAGCTTTTATTCATTTAATCTCAATAAGTAATCGATAGGTAACTTTTTTCAGTTCCATTTCATCCACTAAGTAGTTCTTTCTTATGCATAGGTCTCGTTTTTCTGTGTATAATAATTATTCACCCTTGTAACAATACATCGTGATGCCCCCACGATACTTGTCCCCTACAAGGACCTCTCTTTGTTTTTTCTCCTTCGGAATTGTTTTGTAGTCTTACACCCTCTCTTGTTTCTGTTTTAAGGGCGGATTCTCTTAACATCCCTCGATGATCGGCCGTGGACAAAGGAAGTACTTTACAGATTTTTTGTTCACTTTCTCCACCACGTAGCTATGAATAAAAATTTGGAATTCATAGCTACAACCATGGGCGTCACCAACCTCAATTTTGAAAAATAATATAGCATAAAGAATGCGTAAATAGAGCCGCAGGCGAATTTTTTTGTGAGACATGGTGAAGAAGGTCATGATGTGGTTTGTTTATTTGAAAATGTATATAATACTTTGCACAATAATATGTATGAAAAATGTTTATTTCAATAAAAAAGTAATAAAAAATAGGTAGGTTATTTAAAAAAAAAACTGATGGATTTTCATACTTATTTTAGAAAATTTATGATATGATGAGAAAATACGTGATAGTATTGTGATTTTTGTGAGGTTATATCATTTAGTATGAAAAAATATATACCTATTCCAATCTCTAGGGGGGGGGGGGGGGGGCAGCTGCCCGACGCCCATGGCTATAACTGAGTAGACAAGGTACCTACTCGTATATTCACACATTTTATAAACTCTTTTAAATCAAGTGGCGCAGTTAGCATATTTCGTTCACCTCAAGAATTTGGAGTCGCAGGTTCCAATCCCAGCCACCTCGAAATATAATTGTGGATCTTTTACGCTTTTGTGATAATATAGACACCCCGAGACAGGCCATGGCCTAGTGGGGTGTCACATTGTATTAACTTGTACCCATTGTAAAAAAGTAAAGGAAAATAAACGATTTTATTATATATTTAATATATATTTAATACAGACGAACATATGTAGCGTGTAGAAATTAGCTCAAAGTCCGCCAGAAATGGTGGAAACTTGTATATATTTATACATAAAATCATTGATAAAGAGAGTTTAAACAACGTGTGTGCCGTCTACAAATGTTTGCCTTGTACTGTCTACTCAAATAACGGTCACATCAACTTGTTATGTGTCTATCAATCCAGAATGACGATGCCTCTCATATCAGTTGAGGAAAAAACTGTAATGTATTTCCGTCTGTACAATGCAGATTATAGCTATTGGATAAATGAAGGAATGATAAAACATATTTGTTAAAAAATAAACTCCATTGGGAAATATATCGTGGATATTAAAAAGGTAAATCAAGCATATGACACCCTTATAACGCCTAGTAATCAGAGTTCAGAGAGATAGTACTAATTGCATACTATCTACATAAAAATTTATATTGTTGTTTGCCAATTATTTCAATACCTCTCGAATTCGTAAAAAATAACGATTTTACCATTACTTGTATTATAGGTTTTGTGAATATTGCCAGGAAAATTAATAAATAATTGGAGATCGTACAATAGTCACAAATAACACGGAAATTTAAGTCATATGGTAACATGTTTTTTCGTAATAAATAAAAAGTCACTATAGTATTTTAATAATGTTGTATTGGTACTAAATAGTCTTATGTCCAGGAATCAGTTTTATACGGGAGAACATTCAGAGTAGGTACATATTTTAAGTAATGATAGAGAATAATCTTAGCTAGGATACAGGCTATTAAAACTTCAAATACCTATTACGATTAAAGAGAAAAATTACTTTAATTACAAAATAAGTGTGCAATAGTGGTTGGTTGCGTCAAACCTTAAATCCAGGCACAAAAGGTAGTAAACAATAAATATTTTAAAAAATATAAAACGCGAAAACCGTTTTCGGGGTAGACAGAGAAGACATAACGCCAAAACGCCTCATCCTTGCACACATCTCGCTTCCGTCACATTTATGCAATTAGTCATACACGCAATTCAATTTCTTTCAAAACGCGTCCATCTTTGAGATCGACATAATCGATCCAGATGAGTCTTGAACGACTGCATTTCCTCACGCCTCTTCTTTCACTCATATACTATATTCTTTCAGTCATCCTGTCATCATTTATTCTCTCTACATGCCCAAACTGTTTATTCACATTTATTCTAGTCACTACACCCATCGTACCAGACAGTTATCTCTCTAATAACCTCACTCCTGAAATGGTATTGGCAGCATATTTTTGCGACGGACTAATTATTGGCATTTTCATTCAACATTTCTTACGACTTTATCAGATTATAAGGCCACCCTCACCTCGCCTGGGCGCGACACCGCCACTCAATATTCTGCCTTTTGTTCCAATTTTATTACGTTTTTTTATTGTCTGTGAATTTATTGCCCTTTTTCATTGTTACCAATATATTTTCTTTTCTTACACCAGATATTCTTATTATACTAACTGTAACCCGTCAAAAATGACTCTTTTTGCGAGATAAGCAGAGAGATGATCGCCAGACCTTACCCTATCCTCCCTAGTTACAATTTAGCTCCTAGATTGGTTCTAAGACTGCTCTAGAACTAATCTAGGAGCTAAATTGTTACTAGGGCTTACACGTATAATTATTGTACTTACGTTTATTATTCTTCTGGTAAATTAAATTTTTATTTAGCGTAGTATTTTCTATTCTACTTAATAACACTTTGTACTATAATATTTACCGATTCTATTTACAGATTAAAATGTGCAAATTTAATATAAAGGAGCTCAACATCTATCGATGACTGCTCAAAACATTTTGTAGATTCGTATAATGTCAATGAATAACAAGGGTTTAAAAAGTATGTTGAGATAAAACCTAACCTAAAATTATTTGTTAGAATTGAACACACACGAGACTTGTCTCTATTGGGGAGGTATCTCGAAACATGTATAGTTTTAAGGAACCATATTTGTATCTGTAAAATATTGAAGAAAAATAAAAAGAATTTTGAAATTGAATTGAATAAAATTAAATATTAATCTAATATCACAATAACACTCAAGAATTCAGAATATTTTTAAAACCTTTCATAGTAAAATTTTACATTCTCTTATATTGTTATGTCTTTGTTTACTTCTCATAATTAGGTGTCTATCTCGATACGGATTGTCTCGGAAGGGTGGCCTTCTACATTTCATGATGGCGATATAAATATATACAACCAATAAAAATGCTGAATGCACCCAGCTCCATCGAGTCGAGAGCTTTATCCACGAAGCTTCTTACTACACGAACCACTTTAGTCTCATCCACAAGCTACCTACACTCGAGCTTTGTTCAGGAAAAGTCTATTGAGAGAGCGTCACCATTTTATGGAACTATTTCCCTTTGTGGAAAGTGTTTGAAATTTTTGCATCATAAAGGAATAAGAGTCTTTTGTTAAATTAGCGATGATATTTTTAGTTCGACTTTATTGAAGAATATTATCATGAAGTGATGTGTGTTTATAAGACTTTTATCTTTAGTATACTCCTAGAATCTCAAGTTTTCTCTATATTTTACGACTTATCTTCTATCTTAAAGTTATTTTTACTACGGTACTTCACATAACAAAAGTTCATTTGTAAAATTTCTAATACATAAAATGCCTAGCACACGTGCGTCCGGGATTTTTTGTAAGACTTATTTTGCACTTCTTTCTCCTATAATAAATAATCGATAGATAGCCATATCTACGAGTATTACCAAATTTATACTCATTAATGTCTCCCAGGATTAACTCACGTCTCACGTTTTAACGTCGCCATTTTTGAAAGAGAAAAGCTTTTGCTAGGAGGTGTCATTATGATAAGACAATCCAAGGGTTATGTGGGGTCGTGTGTGGTATCGTATGAAAGGGTGTTGGATAAGGAGTTCAGATCATAAGCACAATCTGGCCAGCTCAAGCCATATTTGGGAGACACTGAGAGGTGCCATCATGATGAGGGGATCCAAGCGTTGTGTGGGGTCATGTGTATACTGTATAAAGCCGCCGCTAAAACTCGTTACCTATATAGTTTGCCACAAGGACCTCCGTTAAAGCTCGAACCCCAACTACGAACCCCAACTTTTACGGTCATTTACTAGATTTTAATGCATTTTATCAATCCCAACAAGAATGAAACCACGTGAACGAAACCGTAGTTCAATGGAGACGCAGGCTCTGTTATGCCAGTACCTTTTAGATATAAAAACGATTACTTATTTACTTACTGTAAAGAATGTAGGAAAGCTCCATATAATTTTGAATACAGCATTTTAGTATACCTGTAGGATTTTTATGTTTCTGACGAGGTCATTAACATAAGCAATTACTTCCCTAATATGTATACAGCTACACCTCTCTGGCTGTTTTACCTACTGTGTAATAACAAGAACACGAAGAGACATTTCTCTGTAACAAGAGATACTTATTCCATTTCTCGATGGCCGACATTTTTAATGACTTGGCACTTTAGTTACTTCAAGTGCCTTCATCAACCTAGATTTTTATAAATATCTGCATTAATTCTCCCATTTCTATTCTTCACACTTTTCTCTCGAAAACGTATTCCTGTAGGTATGTAGTGGAAATTATACCTTATTATCTTATAATCTTGTAGACTGTGATACTTCATATTTAAAAAATAGGTTTCTATGAATTTCTTTCCTGTGATATTTTCGAAGTATATTTTTATGACGACTAGATAAAATGTTCTCCCATTTATATTAATTGTTGTCTAGGTACAACAGAATGCAACAACTTTTGGGTATTTTGGGCGTTAAACATATAAAAATTGTCGCATGGCGTGATTTTCAGACTTAATTATACCAAAATAAGCTCAAATAAACTCATCAACCTAATACTGGGAAACATCCACCTATCCAGATATAACGGATATTAATGGATTAGGCTCAGATCAGCGAGGCCTAAAATATAAGCATTGTGCCTGAAATATCAGTGCTTACAAATCTTCTTGCAATATTTCATATGCGATGTTGGGTTAGATTAAGTTGGATTGGGTTAGGTTGGGTTGGATTGTGTTAGGTTAGGTTAATAATTACCGTTTTTATTTTTATGTACAGCTTTTCCGGCATATCTAATTTATTTAAATTATTGATCAGAGATTTTGGCATTATACAATACCTGTAGCTGACAACCCAAGAAACCTAATTCAGTCGCGAAATTTGCAAATCGGTCACAAGTGGTCACATGTGGTTGCCGTGTCGACACTGTGTGCACACAAAAACCCGGTCACAAAACACACACATTGTGTACGCTTTGCGACCAGACTTGGTCGCAGAGTGTACACACTGTGTGGTGAATGTGTCCGAACAGAACTCGGTCACAAAGCGCACACATTGTGTACGCTTTGCGACCAGATTTGGTCACAGAGTGTACACACTGTGTGGTGAATGTGTCCGAACAGAACTCGGTCACAAAGCGCACACATTGTGTACGCTTTGCGACCAGATTTGGTCACAGAGTGTATACACTGTGTGGTGAATGTGTCCGAACAGAACTCGGTCACAAAGCGCACACATTGTGTACGCTTTGCGACCAGATTTGGTCACAGAGTGTACACACTGTGTGGTGAATGTGTCCGAACAGAACTCGGTCACAGAGTGTACACACTGTGTGGTGAATGTGTCCGAACAAATTTGGTTCAAATTGTTCGAAATATATTAGTCCACGCTATAAGTAGTTCTCAATCTGTTTCTTGTTCAGTCGTGTATGTAGTCTTGAAGCGAATAGAATCCATGGCTTTTTCATATGTTGGAATATCTATAACTTTTATTCGGCATTTTATGCGCTTCCAACCACTTTCAGGCACACTGTCCTCGTTTCTCATGGCATCTTCCAATATAGTTTTCCGTATAAATTTTGGCCAATACAAAAGACCCTCCTTCACCAAACCACTAGGAACAGCAGAAATCACAACTGCCGAATTTTCCTTTGTTGCGACGAGCGTATACGGCATTTTATACAAAGACTGAAGACGTTCTGACATGAGGAGCGGAAACTGTTTGAGAATAGTAGATCAAGAACTATGGCAGCTAGCTAATGAAAAGCATTGTGACCGCTTTTGGTTACATTCGGTCACAAAGCGGTCACAACTGGTTACAAGTGGTCATAAGTGGTCACATTTGCGACTACTCCATATTCTACGAAGTTTTGATAATTATGTTCATTAAAATGCATGTTTAATCGTTTTACAGGATGAAATTTGTTTGGATTATAGCGTAATAGGTCAAAATTAAGGTTTCTGCGAAACAATGGACTTATTGGAAGTTGTATAGAATTTAATATAAATAAATATGACTATCACATTAATCTATTATTTGCTGTTAAAATTAATAATTAAAAAGGCGCGTTAAAAATAAGCCACCTACTTCACTAAATTACACGATAAATTTTGTTTCGCAAAGAAAACCGGATATTATTTAGCTATACCCGTCCGTTTTTATTTTCATTAATATTATACCATGGCTGAAAAGTATTTTGGTGTTAAGAATTTTGTTGCGCATCCATGTTAAAATTATAAATATATATATATTTATTTTTGCGGGAAACCGCAAATACGTACGCGCCAGCACCGGCGGGCCATTCAAGTGGTCACATTTTGGTTACAAATGCGACCGAATGCGACCGGATTTGGTCGCATTTGTAACCAAAATGTGACCGAATGCGACCAGATTTAGTCACAAATGTTCCCCACTTTTGGTTGCGGTTTCGGAACTGTGTGCGAACAGCGACCGAATTTCCGATTAGTGTGCACACAGTAGTGTGCGAACGTGTGCGAACGGCGACCAAATTGCGACCGAAATGGTTTCTTGGGAATACTAATAGGATTATATTTACCGATGTAGAATACTAACTAAAATATACAGCAATAACATAACCGTAAAAGACATGACATATAACATAACCGTAAAAGTTATAATGTACCTTCTTTTCTCTTCTAAATATCCTATGTGGATAAAGTTTTGTTTATAACTTTTTTTTATACTCTTGTGACTTGACTTAGAACAAAACATCCATCAAAACATACTTCAAGATTCCACACGACATTTGTTCCTAGCGGTCGCTTTTCTTTACAAAATGCCATTAACTTTCTTTGTTTTGTATAGAAAAATCTATGCATAATGTATGAGACCCACTATTCTCTTAAGAAAATTCACTAGACGTCTAACCATTTTTCTCTTTATAAACATTAAACATACTAACCTACCTGAGAACTTTAATAGATGGATTCTACTTACAATACAATTTTCAGTTTCAAAACATTCAGTTCTATTTATAGGACCCGTGTATTCCCACATTGATATCCCGTAGGGAATTTTACACAAAGGTATCCATAAATACATAATGCGAACACAACGCAAACTTATCTATCGTAATTATTTGTACAAAAACATGTGGCAAATGTCGATTAGTATCCACAATCGCGGAAAATCTAAACACTTTAAAAGTAAGCGTATTGCAATTCAAAAATTTAGAAAAACGGGAGACCTTAGATCTCGATAACCGTTATACTAAATATGCTTTGAAGAAAATAGAGTAGATACCTGCTAGCAGTGGCGAAGGGTGGATTTCTACAGAAGGGAAGCCCAGACTAACATTTCTTATTGGTTTACGTCAAATTAGACACTATAATACATATCATTTTATCCAAAAGGTAACTCGATGGGAATCGTGTTCTTAGGTAGCTTCGCGCCTGCCTGCTAGGGAATGGCCGTAATAGATTTTTAATGTCTTGTATAGATTTCTCAAAACAAATGTGAAAAACACCTTTGATCTTTTTTCCGAAAGACAGAAACTCGTTTCCCGAAAATCGCTGAGATATTTATTTTTGTATTCATAATATGCATTAAAAACTAGGAAATAACCATAAAAGTTTTTTTGATTGTAGCGAAATTAACCCCAAAAAATGGAAAAAACGCTATTTTTACAATTTTGTCATGCGTTTGCTCACGCGAATTTTAAATTAATGCCGCGAGAAATGACCGTGACGTCATAGTTGGGTCGCGAGCTTTAAGAGCCTGCTATTAGCAAACTGAAAATGAAATTTCGATACGCGGCGCTAGTATCGTATTGTAATATTTTGCAAAATTGAAATCAGTTTGAATGAATGTATTTTCACAAGTTAGAGAGTTAAGGTGCAATCCCACTGAAGCGAATTTCAAACATTAAGACATGATACACATAATTATAGTCTTTCCATTAAACGAAAATACAATGCGAAAAAAAACAAGTCGCATTGCCACATATAAGTTAATTATTGGATCAGTGCGGTTTTAGTACGACAGGGACCGGAAGAATGAAAAAAAAAAAAACACTTCATTTATTGATTTCATACAACAATAACTGCCAATCATTACTGAGTCTGTCAAAGTGGCTCCCTTAAATAATATTAAATATAATTGTGAAAAGTGTCTGTATTGAGGTGGTGAGGTTGTTAAAGTGTTCATTTTTCTTATTGTAAATTAGTGTGCATTGAAAAATTAAAATCAAACACCTACTGAAATCTTAAAAATACAATTCAAAACTCTTGTACAATTTGTTCATAGTGGGGTGACCATACTAATTGTTCTCCTGGTTTGGCAATACTAAGATAGCATGCCACAGAAACAGGGCACTCGAAAGGAGGACAACATGTCGCCCAAAAATGACAAGCTGATGGAGACAATGATTATGTACATAGACAAAAAGATGGCTGAGTTGAAGGAGGATATATTTAGGAAATATGAAGAAGAAACTATGGAAATCAAGCGTAGTGCAGAGTTTATTAGCATGAAATTTGATGAAATGAAAGTGAAATTTGATGAAACCTTGATATTTCATAATGATGTTAAAATCATGAAGGAGGAAAATGAAAAGAGGGATAAAAAGATGAAAGATTTAGAAATTAGAATAGCAGAATTGGAACAGAAACAATTGAGTCTCAATTGCATTGAGATAACAGGGCTAGAAGTAATTACAGGAGAACCTCCTGTTGAAACAGCTATTAGATTTGGAAATGAGCTGGGTATATCAATACAGCCAGAAGCAATTAGCGTAGCCCGAAGGGTGCCAAGCAGGAATAAAAATATGAAAATGCCCGACAAACTTTACATAAAATTCCACAATGGTAATACTAGAGACAAATTCCTAGAAAACAGAATGAAAGCAAAGGAAACAAAAAGCATATACATTGGAGAAGTAATCTCTCCTTACTATAAGGAATTATTGTGGAAGACAAAGCAAGTGGCAAAACAGAAGGAAATAAAGTTTGTTTGGTTCAAAGAAAGTCGAATCTTGGTAAAGAAAGAACCAGGGGCAAAAATAACCCACATAAAACATGTGGATGATCTGTTGCTGCTGATTTAGATCTCTGAAAACTGCCTGAACAAACATTCTCAATAGCAAAAGCACGAATATGGAATTCACAGAAACTGATTTGGACTTGGAATTTTATGAGAGACAGTATGAAACACATGATATGACCGTATGTAGGAACTTTTTATCAAATTCAAACTTTTCCTTTTTTTGTATGAACATCCGTAGCGCCCGAAAGAATCTGGATGAGACTCTGGTGCTCCTAGAAACAATGGAACATAGATTTGATCTCCTGGTGTTTACTGAGGCCTGGATTGGTGACAACTTTGTGTCTCAACCTATTGATGGATACACATCTTATAATACTTCAAAAAATGTTCTCCAAAATGATGGTATAGTGGTATATGTCAGAAACCTTATGACGACAACTATAAAAGAGATCGAGATTGCAGGTTCGGGTTGCCTGCAGATCAGTTTGCATGATTCAACTACAATAATTGCACTATACAGGTCTCCTTCACAACACTCAATCGATACATTCCTTGAATCATTGGAAGATGTGCTGAATGTGAATGTAGCTATCAAAAACTTGATCCTGACAGGGGATCTTAACATTGATTTATTAGACAAGAATAGCCCAAGTGTGATGAAATATGTTTCACTCATGGCATCTCATGGACTCAGGCCTATGATAAATGGTGTAACAAGAAGAACTATAAAAAAAAAAAAGAAAGAAGGACTCAAACCTATGACAACTGGAGTAACAAGAAGAACTAAAAAGAAGAAAGCAAAGAGGAGAAACAAAACAGCAAAAACAATAATCTCTGAGTCTTGTATTGATCACATTATGACCAGATCCAGGATAAAGTATTCCTCAATGATATATCAAACTGCGATAACTGATCACTATGCCGTTATCCTGAGGTCTGATGGAATGAGAAGTAAAGAAACTAGAAATGATAAAATGCATAGTTCAGTTATCAACTTCATGGACCTGAATAATAAATTGGACAAGGAAACTTGGAACAGGGTCTTCTCCTGTGAAGATGTGAACGAAGCTACTGCTGAGTTTATTGAGATTCTCCGAGGACACATTACGGATTGTTCTATGCTAAGAAGACTTCCCAGGAAGAATAAATGCCTGAAACCATGGATAACTGATTCCCTAATAAAATGTATAAGAAAACGAGATAGACTGCATATTCAATGCAAACAAAATCCTAACAATGATACATTACATGCTTACTACAAGAGATACAGAAATTGGTGTACTAATGTTCTTAAAGCAACAAGACAGAGCTACTATAAATCTAAACTAAATGATGTAAAGGACGATCAAAAACAAAGATGGAAAATCATTAAAGAGGCAGCTGGAATACAAACAAGAGCAAATCCCCTGAATGTTATAAATATAGATAATGTAGATGTGAATGTTAATGAACATCCCTCCTTGGTAACGAACCATATAAATGAATTCTTCGCTAATGTTGGTAAGGATTATGTCCTGAAATTATTGACAAAACAAAATACTAAGGAGAAAGATTGCATTCAAGCATTTGATACGGGGTATAACACCACACTGGGCTTCACCCTCACTCCAACAACAACATCTGAGGTTATGAGCATAATAAGATCTCTAAAAACAAGCTTTTCTGCAGGTATTGATGATATAAGTACTGAAGTTTATAAACAATGTATTAAAAATGTAACTACCCCTATTGTACACATAATAAACACGAGCTTTAGATCAGGCACCTTTCCTGATCATTGCAAGGTGGCCAAGGTTATTCCTATTTTTAAGAATGGAAATAAAAGGGACGTTAACAACTATAGACCAATTTCACTGCTGAATAATCTCTCCAAAATAATTGAAAAGGCATCCAAGGTTCGACTAGTAAAGTACCTCGAGAGCAAAGGGATACTATCGCCAAACCAATATGGTTTTAGAGAGAAAATGGGAACCACCGATGCTCTACTGAGACTTGTGAGCGGTGTTACGGCTGGGCTAGATTCCGGAGATAAATGCCTGGCGGTGTTTCTGGATCTGGCAAAGGCCTTTGACACCGTTTCGCATGGCCTTTTGTGCAAAAAACTTGGTGCTATAGGTGTTAGGGGAACATCATTGGTGTGGTTCGAGAGTTATCTGGAAAATCGATCACAATTGGTGATGCTTGACAAGTTCAATAGTGATAATAAACAAATTGATTATGGTGTTCCACAGGGAAGTGTCCTGGGACCTGTACTTTTTTTGGTGTATGTGAATGATTTGTGTAACTTGACTATTCCAGGTAGTGTTATTTCTTTTGCGGATGATACAGTCTTGATTTTCCGATTTCCATCATGGGGGGAGGTTTTCACTCAGTCTGCCATAGGCCTAAAAATGGTGAAGAGATGGCTTGATCTTAATATGCTCACTTTGAATATTGATAAATCAAAATATATCACATTTAGTATAACTAAACCTGGCCAACCAGAGAAAAAACATGATCTTGCCATCCATGAATGTGCAAATGATCGGGAGTGCTCGTGTAAAAAACTGGAAAATGTTCACAGCATTAAGTATCTGGGTATTCAAATAGATCGGTACTTAAGGTGGGATGTGCAAGTGAGTAATTTGGCAAGTAGGGTTCGCAAATTTATCTACATATTCAGAGAATTGAGGCACATTTTAGACACTAACACACTTAGGGATGTATATCATGCTCTGGTACAGTCATGTATATCTTATGGTATTTTGTGCTGGGGAGCATGCTCAAAGTCTGTGCTGGAAATACTGAATGTTGCACAGAGAATTCTACTAAAAGTTATGCTTAAAAAAGATTATAGATACTCTACTACTTTGCTTTTTAACCAAGCCAGAGTATTAAATGTTCAACAATTATTTATAAGAACAGCACTGTATAGATTTCATTTAAGTAAGCAAAATGCCACAAGAACCCAACAATCTAGAATTACACGAACATCCACCTCTCAAAATTTTCAACCACCGCACATGGCCACAACTTTTGGACAGAAATCATATGCTTACATGGCACCTCTGTTTTACAATGAATTGCCAGTGGATATTAAAAATACTAAAAATCCTCTTGCATTTAAGAAAAAATCCCTGGAGTTCATGCTCAAATAATATTCACTTCTGACCATATGTGTGTGTATATAAGTGTGTGTGTATGTATGTATATGTTTTTTTTTTTTTTTTTCTTATTGTTGATTGTTATTTGTTTTTTTTGTTCTTGAAACTTTTAAGTCCAAGCATGTGGTCACCCTACACACCTGGCTGTACTTCTATGGTTAAGGAAGTACACAATAATAAGAATGATTATTGTTGTATGTATGGTGTGTTGGGCTCCACTTGACTGGTATGTATGTACTTTGTGTTATGTTTTTATCTGTCAATCATTGTGTTGTTTGTAATGTTCTTATTATAATTTTTGTGATGTGAGTTTGCTTCTCCCGACACAGGATTTTCCTAGTGGGGGAGGCAAACATATAGGCAATGTATATCCAATGTTAGGATCAAATAAATAAATAAATAAATAAATAAAATTGAGGATTACCATAACTTACCCGATTTATGGAACAATGGAATTTACAATTATAAAGACAAGACAGTAAGTTGAAGCATTTTAGGGAGTAAATACATACAATTGTATTGTATGGCTGAGGTAAAAAAGAAAATAAAGAATCTGCGTTATGCATTTCATTGAGGGCGAAAAAACACAGTAAATAAGGTATGTGCGGAGGCTTTCACGGCCGGAGTCATCATATCTAAGTTATGTGTACTTTCCGGGCATGGAGGCATAACTTAAGACAGTAAATAAGATTAGCACATCTACAAGGAAATGAGGAAAATGGTTTTAATTTGTAAGTTTTATTAACTTTTAAGGTTGTAAAAACAAGACGCGCCAAACTAATATTTCCTGAATTGCACCGTTTTAGACGCATGGACTACTAGTTAACAAGTTTCATTATCGTTTAGTGTTGAATCAGTGGAATTGCGCCTTTATAATTATTTAACTTATAGGCATTGACTGAAAAAAAGTGACAAGAGTAACTGCGCACACGCAAAAAAATTCTAGATTCACTTTTAGGTTATCGAATAAGAGTTAAAAAATACAATGCACCTTGTTGTGAAGTTGTCTTATGTTGCTATAGATTTTCGAATAAAACAAAATTCGACCGATTTCGTAGTTTAGAAAGAATACAATTGTTCCCACATTAACAATGATTTGGAATACATTGTTTAAACTACATAAGAATTTGTGATGAAAATTATCGATTCATTCCCCGAAAATTACAATAAGAAATATTGCTATACTGCATTTATATGATAAAGATTTACTTTCTGGGTTCCCAACCTGTAGAAAATTACGCTAGTCCGTGTACACTCGTCTACCGCAACTCATTATCCTTCCACTCAGCATGCGAACATGATAATCTCATTCATCTTCTATCATATCAGTGTTACTCATATTATTTGCGTATTTATTTTGCCATTTACTTATCGTTATCATAACGAAGACTCCAAAATCGTCAAGAATTGACAACATTAATCTAAGATTTTTTCAGGTTTTACTACTTTATACTTTTTTACCATTGAAATCTTTTACACACATACAGTAGATGAGAGCTTACATAAATAAATATGAATATTGCGTATATATTGCTTCACACAGGTACTTAGTTTAATAGTACCTACTGCATCGAACTACTGGAACAGATATTTTTTTCTCTAGCATGTGACGAAGTATGACTGTGGCATTATAATGACATTAGACATTATTATTGTTATGATTATGACAGATCCTGAAAACTAAATTTACACGTTATATTTTGTTAATAATCATTTGCCTTATGTACATTTGACAGATTTTACGATTAAGAAGAGATATACATCGGTTAAATTGGTGTTTATCTCTTAAATCCACAATATATTCATGAAATGTCATTCGAAAAAAATTACAGCAGTTCCCACGTCCGCACGGGACGGCTATTAGTCGCCAACTAATCTGATATTTATCATTATCATTTTGTGTTTATATAATATTATGATAATTTCAATATTTTGAAAATTTAAAATATCCAGCAAGGTTAAAAACATTATGAACTTCTTAGAATTTGTTGGATAAAAATACAACATGAGAATGTTTTACGTCTTTAAAAAAAGCAAAATTTACTGAAATTTTGATTTGCTTATTTTCCAGATTATGTTAAAAAAAATTTAACCAATCGTACTTTTCTTCAGTACGTTCTCGATAAAACAACCTAAGCCTTCGATATGTCGAAACGAAATGTAAAAAAAACGTGAGGATACATCTTCCTTAGAGCTCTAAACTCACCCCTTTTATCAATATTGAAAAATACGCTCTTTTAAAAAATAACCCTGTTACATTATCCGTAATGTTTTTTATTTTTTTTAAATTGCATTCACATTCTAGAAGATTGAAGATTCATTTTCTTAGATCACATTGTTTGTAAAGTGCTTCAGTTTTGAATGGCAGGTTCCCAAACAACAGGAAAATCAGCGAAATCACCAAAACAGCGTATATAGTCCTCTTAAAGATCTGAATTCAAATTTACATCAACCGTCGCAAATTTTAATTTATTATTATAGCATTGCGATATGCTCGCCCTAGTGAACAATTATCTTATTCTTAACTTGCTGCGTGCTTGAAAATTTAGTTCAGCTCAAGTCTTTGTTTAATAGGTCTGTCATTTGGTATGAGTTATGTAATATTTCCTAGTGTCTTTGCATTATGTATTAACGTGGATTATAACCTAAAATATTACACTCAAACATTGCTACAATTCCATAGTTCGTGTATCTAAACGTTTGTAGTAGGCAGAGGTGGGCACCGTTAATCAAAAAGTTAACTTCGTTAATCGATAATCCGTTAACTAAAAAGTTAACTTCGTTAATCGTTAAAGCGTTACATTTTGAAAAATGTAACGGAAGTTAACGTTAATCCGTTAAAGCGTTAATCTAAAAAATCTCTGTTAAATGGCATGAAGTAGAACTACATAAGTACTACTACTATCACATATCGCGATGTATACACAAATACATACAATGTGCATACAACAAATAAAACACACGGAATGGGTGGCGAGTCTCATTATTGAATAAGAAGTAAAATGTCTTACAGAAATTTTACAAACACCTAGGTGCATTTTTATTACACTCGCCCATTGACGTCGCTTGCTTCAGAGTTTGAAAGGCGCCGCAGCCGATTTTTTTTCGACAAAATTTGACTTTCGATCTGAAATTCTTTTCCAACGCCCAACTCATATACGACACCACACATAACTCCATACAATCCTCGGATTATCTAATGCCAGCACAGCCAATGGATGATGTCTATACAAACAATCAAATATTAACGGACTTAATTAACGGAAGTAAAATGTAACGGAAGTTAAATAGTCCGTTAAGAAATTTTGGAGGTGAGAAAAGCGTTAAATCGTTAACCAAAAAGTTAACTTCGTTAATTAACGATTAACGGATTAACGCTTTTCTGCCCAGCTCTGGTAGTAGGGCATGCAATATCGGGGGGTATTCGATTCCGGAACTAAGTTTGATATTGAAGACCTAATTTTGTAATTTCGGAACAAGATTCAAAATTCATACAATCGCCAGGGAGGTTTATTTTAAAAAAAAAAGTATTAAATATAAAGACCCAACTGTGACGACCCGGTCATTTCCCGCGGCGTTAAGGATCAAAATCGCATGAATAATCGCATAATGAAATGTTGAAAATAGCGTTTCTTTAACTTATTGCAGTTAATTTCGCTTCATTCAAAAAAAATTTTACGATCATTCCCTAGATTTCAATGCATATTATCATTATCAATGCAAGAAAGAGTTCTCATCGGCTTACGGGAAACGAGTTACTGTTTTCGAAAAAAAGATCAGAGCGTTTTTCACATTTTTGTTTTTTATTTGAGAATTCTACACATGTACAAAATCTTTTACGGTCATTCCCTAGATAAAGTTTTAATGCATCTACTCTATTTTTTCCAAAGCATGTTTAGTAACGGTTGTCGAGATCTAAGGTCTCTCGTTTTTAGAAATTTTTGAAATGTCAATATGCATACTCCTAATTCCGGTCTTGAAATATAGATTTCGGGATTCCGGAGCTGCAAAATTCCGGAACGCGTGCCCTAGTTGGTAGGTACTATTAATATTCCCGAGTCGAATTCTTCAGAAGATTATTCCATGTGTTTATTCTCCCCAAGGCAAATAGTCTCTTCCCATATCTCGTATATTATCTGGAATATGGAAATATCTTCTCTCCATACGCTCCCCGTGTCGTGTATTTACTCTAATACTATTTGGCGGTAATCTTTAGGATGTCATCAGCTTTTAAAAATATCATTTTATTTTCATACGCTTACATAAATTACAAATCTTCTTCTTCTTTCTCTCGTAGTAGATCCGCGGATCTGTTTGTGTCAGCGTTTGGTGCTCCTTCTTAGGATGTGGAAGAATATAAGCTATCTCTCCATCTTTTTGGTGGTCTTCCTGGCAGCCTTTGACCTGTGGGGATTTTATTCGCAGCAACAAGGGCGATTCTTGGTCTATCCATCTTATTAACATGGTCCAGCCAGAACTGCCTCTTCTTCCGACTCCACCGCAAGATACCCTTCTTTTATTCTTATTGTTGAATGAAAATCTGCGAATATGAACATTCTTATATTTCAAGTACAATATAAAAATATAAAAAAAAACAAAAGTTATAGTCCTGGATTTAAAACCCCGCCGCGGCGGATACATGGACTGTAAACTAGTGGCATGATCAAAGTCTCCGGAATAGAATAATATTGGGTTTTCTTGTTAATGTTATTACAAATACTTAATGAATTGTTTGAAACTTTTCTTGCGACTCTTAAAATACTCCTTCCTCTACCAATATGAAATGTATGAATATACAGGGCCGTCCCTACCTAATAGGCAAGTTAGGCAAAGCCTAAGGGCGACACTCTGAAGGGGCGGCAAATCGATGAGGCGGCAATCTGAACGAATACTATTTTTTGTAAAAAAAAATGTAATATTCGCCTGCAGCGCTAGTTACACCGTCATTTGTCTTGTACTCTTCTTTGCCCTGCCCTTCTGTCCCGGTTCATCCAGGGTCGGGCCTCCTCGTACGTAGGCTCCAGGATCTCCTGTCCTGGGTTGTCATCGTTGGGATTCCCTGCGCCGCCAGCTCCCTCTCAACATTGGACCACCATGTTGCCGGAGGTCTACCCCTTCCCCTAGGTTTCTTGTTTCTTATTTGTCTTGTACAACATAATTAATTTAAAACATGTTCATCGGCACCCCCATTTTTCTAAAATATATCTCCTGCGGCGCTATTTACTCGTTCGAATGCCAAATCAATATTAAAATCTTAGTTGTTCTTTTTACTGTGTAGCTACCTAACTATTACAAAATATGTCACCCAGGTTTATTTACTATGCATAAACGGCGTAAGTCTTTAACAATGTTTAACATTTAAAATAACAGACCACACATAGGTACATGGGATCAATAAAAAGTACACCAAAATAACAAATTAAAATCAACCAAGACAATTATCAATTATTATAATAGAACTATACAATATAATGCAGGAGACCACCATGGGCGTCGCTAGCCTCGGAGCTAGGGGGGGGCAATAAAAATTATAAATAAAATAAATAAATAAATAAAAACTTTATTGAAATAATGACATGCATTAAACAAATGGCGGGTTTATTGCCATGGGCAATATCTGCCAACCAACCACTTGACAAAATAATGAAAAACATAAAAAACGATACATCATAAAAAACGCGAAATTAGCGCCGCAGGCATTTTTTTTTGTGAGACATAGTGAAGAAGGTCTAGATGTGGTTTTTTATTTGAAAATGAATGTAATACTTTGCATAAAAAATGCTTTTTATAAAAAAATAGTAAACAATAGCGCCTTGGGGCGGCATTATACATAGGGAAGGCCATGTGAATATAACTGAAATATATAATTATATGTATTTAATATAATGTTATGTTATGTTATGTTAACATCAATAGAAACATATGTGAGGGATAAACAACGAAGTCTGTGGCTTACGTTATTAAATTGGGATACACAACACACAACATAACACAAAATACCCACATTATTTGGATTGTTTAGTGACAATGAGAAACACGCACCCTTATCTACAACTACTTGAATTATTATTAGATTCTAACTTATTTTGTATATAAGTACCATACAAATATATATTAATACAATCGTAGGTCGAATATACGCGAGATTGGCTCCCAAACCGAGCCTCGTAGACCGCTCAAATATGATCTGTCTGATTTTTCGGGCGGTCTAGAAAACCCGATGGCGATGCATGACCCTGTGTGTAAAACTTTCATTTCAAACACATTTCGATTAAAAAACAGATATGTCATATTTTGACCGGTCGGATATCAGGCTATCAATTCAGATAAGTTACATCGCCGATAAGAATTCAACCATGGAATTTTTATGATCCACAATAAAGTAAAAATCCCTTCGTTTGTCAGTCTTCTGCATCTTTAGTTTTTTGTATCTAACACTGTTTGTAAGAGTTAAAGAGTGATGAAATGATTGAATGTCGACTCACAACTCCGCGCTCTATAAAAATAAAAGGCAACAGAACATACACGTATCACTTTTTTGATGTTTACGATTATGTACGCCTAAAGATACAAAAGCATTGCGTGATGAGGAGAAGAAATCGTAGAGTTATAAACGTGTTGGAAGCGAGAGTTTATTGTACCCCGTAAGGGGCGAGGTACAGATAACTACTTATATAAACTTAAAAATTGATTAACCCACGATTTTTTCGGGACTCAAAAAATGTGTTTCGCGAAACTACGAATTTGCTATTCAGAAATGCGATAAATCGAAGTATTACTGTATATTCTTACTTTGGATATTATTTCAAACTACCTTTTCAACTAATGCTGTAGATCTACTCCCAGATAGGTAGGCATTAGGTAGAGTATATATCGATTATCCCCTTTAGCGAACTTAACCAAAGCGTTGTTTCATACTACCTTACTTACCTATAAATATATATGCGAGTATAAATTTACCTGAGTTTGTAGATATTTGCTTACAAAATAATGTATCTTATTTCTCCAATATTCATAAATACCCTTAAGGTATTCCTTTTTCAGTTTTTTGCGCCGTATTTTCAGGTAATGTTCTGAAACATTAAAATAAGTTTAAGTAGGTACGTAACCTTTATACTCCTGCGAAAAAATATGTATATTTTTCCCCAAATTTTAGCTTTGAAAGTCAGATACGGAGAATTAACGCTTTTTTTCACCTCTTTTTTTTAAGCGTTCTATAGTCACTGAGCTAACCCTTAAACTTTTTCATTATATTCTATACAGAAAATTATAACACAAACTGTTCAACCCTCGTACGACCTATGTATCTTAAATCTTTTCACAACTTTTGAAAGAATTTGGGATTTTTTCAGCCTGATACTAATCTTCTTTTCCATATTTTTTTTCTGTAAACTCTTTCTACCCGCATATAATGAAGGTATTCACCGAGTATATAATGTAGAATGAAATATTGTATACTCGTATTTTATTTCTTTGTACACAATTTCATATAGTTTTGGATTATCTAAACAAAATATTCTGATCAAAGAAAATACTATTTCGACATTTCTTTGAATCTAATTAACGTGTCTAATTAATCCCCATAAGTCGAATTTGGAGATGACTTTTTCGTTGTGTGTATAACTTTCTTTCAAGAGTAAAAACTGAGCATTTCCTTTCAATGAATAATCCTTCTAACTCTCAAATACCTTGATTACTTTCTTGTCCTTCATTCCATCTTCCATAACCTAATATTTTGTTAGTCTTAACGAAGGCCTTGCCTGCAAAAGTAAAAAGAAAATGTAATGATTTTTCAGCTAACGGTTTAATTGAAAGTTATGATAACGAATTCTTCTTCATCTGCTTATCAAATCCTAAATCTCAGAGCTTTTAAATGTTAATTAATACCTAACCCTCTGTATATACTTAACTTAGTTACGAGAAAATTAAGGCAAAAAAAAACTTAATTAAGTTTTAAGGGAAAGTTTGAAATGTAATCAGCATTTAAGGGCTTGGCACCAAGAATGACGTCACAGTCTTTTCCCACGGCAATAAGGTTCAAAATCGCGTGACAATCTCATGATAAAATGCTAAAAATAGCGTTTTTTCCATTTTTTGGGGTTAATTTTGCATCTATCAAAAAACTTTTACGGTTATTCCCTAGATTTTAATGCATATTATCAGTACAAGAAAAAATTTTACTCCGCTACTTTCGGGAAACGAGTTTCCGTCTTTCGGAAAAATGATCAGAGGTGTTTTGCACATTTTTTTTTAACAATCTATGCAAGATATAAAAAATCTTTTACGGTTATTCCCTAGGTAAAGGTTCAATGCATCTACCCTATTTTGTTCCAAAGAATATTTAGTAACGGTTGTCGAGATAGAAGGTCTCCCGTTTTCAGAAATTTTTGAAATGTCGGTATGCATACTCTTAATTAATTCAGCTCACTGTTTCAATTTGACGGGTAAATCTTTTCTTATGCAATAATTTCCGACATTTTTTTTTATGGGAATGTTGCAATTTAATAAAATGTTTTGGAGATAATGTGGCATCATTAATCACCCGAGTCGGACACCGGGGATGTTTACTAAAAAGTGGATAATTAATTTTATTACACCGAGGGTGATTAAAGTCTTTTTTAATAACTTTTCCATTAAACGACCTCAAAATCTAAAACAAAGTTATCTCTGGAAGTTAGTAATAATAAACCTTGTATAAAAGTATTTAAAGACTAACGACCCAACTATTATGTCACTGTAATTTCCCACGGCATTTTAAGGTTCACAATCGCATGATAAAATGGTAAAAATAGCGTTTTTTATTTTCATTTTTTTGGGTTAATTTCGCTTCAATCAAAAAACGTTTACGGTTATCCCCTAGATTTTAATGTATATTATCAATACAAAAAAAAATCTCCGCGACTTTTGAGAAACGAGTTTCTGTTTTTCGGGAGAAAAAAGGAGAGGTGTCGTTTCTCACATTTTTTTTAGAAATCTATACAAGATATAAAAAACTTTTTACGGTCATTCTCTAGAAAAAGGTTCAATGATGTATCTACTCTATTTTTTTTCCAAAGCATATTCAGTAACGGTTGTGCAAATGTCTCCTTTTTTTAGAAATTACGTGAAATATCAATACGCGTACTTTTAATATCATCTCTATTTATTTATTTATTTATTCAGCTTTGGAATACAAACAGACATCACACATATAAACACAGTACATATTAACACAAAAAAGTCTAGTCATAAGTGATGCCCTACTTATATGTATTCACATTTATGTCAGCAAAATTTTGTCCAATTAAATTACAATCTATACTACTAATAAAATATCTAATTATAAGGAAACTAAGCCTTACCAAAATTTAAAGACACATAGTACATGTTGTATTTGCTTTATTCAACCATCCAGTTTTTATAAAATATGTTATAAGGTAGAATATATACGTAAATTTTTCATTACGTGTGGGTAGATGGAAGAATTTACCCTAAATTAATTTTACAGAAGTAATTTCCGTGAAAATCAAATCATATGTCCTCCCTTCCCTCACCTCGTCCTCCCACCGCTGCTCTCGTCTCTTTTCTCTACAACCACCGTGACATTCCCTTGCTCACATTATAAAATTGAAAAATCAAATTCAAAATATTTACATCTGAGGAAAAGACATGAGTTACAACAAATTTATTTCGATCGCCATTTTACATACATTTACACTTGAAATATCAAATCGGAAATTTTGTCTTAGAGAAATCACTCTTTACTTATACTATACTATACCCTCACGCCACGTCCCTTTCGGGGTAGGCAGAGAGAACGGATCGCCAGACTTTCCTATCCTGACACACACTTCGGGCTTCCGTCACATTCATGCAATTCCTCATACACATTCTACGATTACTTTTATTCAAAACACGTCCGCCCTTGAGGGTCCAGCCATGTGGTTCTTGGACGGCCGCGTTTCCTTACACCTCTTCTTTCACCCAGGTAAATTTTCTTTGTTATCCTTTCGTCGTTCATTCTCTCCACATGTCCCAACCATCTTAACCTGTTCACTTTCATTTTAGTCACAACATCCTTTTTACATTCACTCACTCTTTACATTCAACTCTAATCATTTCGTTCCTTATTCTATCTCTCAATGTTTTTCCACACATTCTTCTCAACGATCTCATCTCGACAGCATTTATACTTGATTCATCCTTCTTCAGCCATGTCCATGTCTCACTTGCATACATCAGTGTTGGTACCAGGATGGCGTTGTGCACCAACAACTTTGCCTTTGTCGATACGTTGCGACTTTTCATTATTGGCCCAATTGCCCCATTCACCCTGCTAACTTTCTTCTTTGAATGTCTCTTTCACACCGTCCATCTTTTGTTATGATATATTTTTTTTGCTATGATATATAATATTATTTGTGTGAATATTACACTATTATAACAATACCCCCGTTGTAGTAGATATTCTAGTATACGTCTCTTAATAATTCAAGCTGTGTATGGTTTAGCTAATAAGAATTGGCACTTGAGTGACAGTGTGTCACCATGACTGAAGTTGGCACTGCTGTAAGCTGCTTCAGTTGCACACGTACGTCCTATACCTACTCGTATGAGTATGGTGTGGTATGAGTATGGTATGGTATTAACTATTTAAGTGAGTTTGACACTTTCACGTAAACGTAGATAATAGTGTAACGTCATATGTGGTGAACTACGAGTATATAACAGTATCAAACTATACCTAATATACAACTCTATACATGTATATTAGGTATAGTATGCATACCGACATTTCAAAAATTTCTAAAAACGGGAGACCTTCTATCTCGACAACCGTTACTAAATATGCTTTGGAAGAAAATAGGGTAGATGCATTGAACCTTTATCTAGGGAATAACCGTAAAAGATTTTTTATATGTTGAATAGATTTCTCAAAAAAAAATTGAAAAACACATCTGATCTTTTTTCCGAAAGACGGAAACTCGTGTCCCGAAAGTCGCGGAGTATTTTTTTGTACTGATAATATGCATTAAAATCTAGGGAATAACCTTAAAAGTTTTTTGATAGACGCAAAATTAAGCCCAAAAAAAGGAAAAAACGCTATTTTTACCATTTAATCATGCCGTGGGAAATGACTGTGACGTCATTCTTGGTGCCAAGACCTTAAACGTACATGTTAAGTCAGCTATATTCTATTATATCCTCTCGCTACGCGTCCTCTAAAGGCTAGGGCTTTCATATCCTTACTCACACACCATGCTTCTGTCACATTCATCCAATTCGTCATACGTGCACACTCTACGATTCATTTTACTCAACAAATGTGGGGGCAAGTCTTACTCGAACGGATCGATTTCTGACACCTCTTTTCTTCTTTAATCGATGTGTATTTTCTTTGTTATCTCTTCTTCACTCATCCTCTCTACATGTCCCACCCATCTCAACCAAAAAAATATGTAAAAAATACCTAATCACACTAAAAACCAATCGGCGACGATCAGTCATATTTAGGCTGTTAAAAGTTCTTCTTTCGATGCTCCAGCTGCTGAGATAACTATGAGTATATTCCCGAAAAATAAAATAGAGTTCTCGAAAGAAAATCTATTAGCAAAGACATGCTTCTAAACATATAAAAAACTAAAGAATCCAATAGTTTCTATACGTGAAGTTCATATCACATCATTATCTTCAAGCTGTGCTGTGACCAATATGACCGAGACTTCATACAAAGTTTTATTATCTGTCTTAAAATTGTTTTACTATGTCGTGCTGTAGTTTTCAACTCATATAAGTACTACTGGCAACAGATGGCGCAAAAAATTGGGATTTAAACTCACATATACCTCCCTCACATTATTAACATCGTCTGAACTTATATTTCATTTTGCAGACTTGTTTCTTAAGCACCTGTTTACAAAAGAACTAATAAATACACTGTGCCTAGGTACAGAATTATTACAGCTTTTTAACTCATAAACATTTAAGGGTGTGATATACTTCTTATAACTGAGAAAATTACGAACATTTAGTATGTTGATAGTTAAACTTGGACATGGCTGAAGAAGGACGAATTGGATTGAATTGGACGAATGGAAATGAGAGCGTTGAGAAGAATGTATAAAACGGCTGATTTAACTAGAATGAATGTGAATAACTTAAGATGGTTGGGACATGTAGAGAGGATGAATGATAAAAGGATAACAAAGAAAATGGGAGAAAGAAGAGGTGTAAGGAAGCCCGGCCGTCCTAGAACCAGGTGGCTGAATCATGTGAACTATTTGTTTAAATACGAAGGTGTTTTGAGTAAAAGGAATCGAAGAGTGTGTTTGACAAATTGTATGAATATGACAGAAGCTAGGGGTGTGTATAAGGATCGGGTGGTCCGGCATCCCATATTTTCTGCCTACCCCACAAGAGCGTGGCGTAAAGGGATAGACCTTGAATAAATTATTGGTAAGTATTTTCTTCTTCTTCATCAGCCTTGGTCCCTCCTCTGCTGGATATAGGCCTCTTCAATTTGTTTCCAGTCTTTTCTATCCCTCGCCTTTCTGACCCACGTCTACCCGCTACCGAGGTCACGTCGTCTGCCCATCTTTTCTGGGGCCTCCCGACACCTCTTCTGTTTTCCCATGGCTTCCACTTTACGAGTCTGGGGGTGTCCATATGTATTCGTCTTGTCTTGCTATGTACCCTGCCCATTGCCATTTAAGTCTTGCTGTACGATCCATGACGTCGACAGCTTGGCTTCTTCGTCTGATTTCCTTATTTCTAATTATATCGCTGAGGCATCTGTCCCAGCGTCTGTCTCTCCATGGATCGCTGTGTGCATTTTAACTGTGGTAAGTGTACCCATCTGAATATTGCTTACATACTTATATTATAATTAATATGTCTTAGTCCCAACTCTCTCCTCGCTTCGAATAAATTTGCTTCTGCTTAAACAAAACACAGCTTTTAATTCTCCTTAATGTAACGCAATTATAAAATTATAATTATCATTGTTTCTGTATATTAATGCTGTCTATTGTACAGAGAACCAAATTAACAACACCTTGTATAATGGGTGTATTTATGAAGGCATTATTTAACATTTCATATAAATCTTTCCAGTGGCGGATCCAGGATTTCATTTTGGGGGGGGGCTGAAGATTAAAAAAAATTTTTTTGACCTTTTTTTTTTTTTTTTGGTCCTCGCCTAAAATTTTGAGCCGTTCTTATGCGGCGGAAAGATCGCACGGGGGGGAGAATCCTGCCGTAATCAACTGATGACCTTTTTTTTTTTTTTAGGTCGTCGTCTAAAATTTGTTGACCTTGACGCCTAAAATTTAGTCGAGCGGGGGGGGGGGGGGGGGGGAATTGCATTCACTATACTACATTTTCAGTTTAGTACTCAAGGCACTAGAAACGTCACTCAACATTTTGGGGGGGGCTAAGGGACTGAAATCCCTACATTTGTTCTATATATACTACTGTAATCCATGGTTTTGGGGGGGGCTTCAGCCCCCTAGCCCCCCCCCCCCCTAAATCCGCTAGTGAATCTTTCCCATAATATTTTCCATACGTACATAACACCGATCACATTCAGTTAATAGGTCGAAAAAATACAGCCTATCTGTGCCATGCCTCGGGTTTTCATGTAGAGCAAGTTCATATTTTTTTTTCTCCACTTCATGTACCGTTGTTGTTTTCTGCTTCTGGATTTTCGTCTTTAAATTTAATATCTTCCCAATGTCCCAACACTTTGAAATTTTTCACACACATTTACATTAAGGCTCGCGACCAACTATGGCGTCACGGTCATTTTCCACGGAATTTAGGTTCAAAATCGCGTGAACAATCGATGATAAAGTGGTAAAAATAGCGGTTTTTTTTTTCATTTTTTGGGGTTAATTTCGCTTCAGTGAATAAATTTTACGGTTATTCCCTAGATTTTAATACATATTATCAAGACAAAAAAAATTGTCCGCGACTTTTGGGAAACGAGTTGCTATATTTCTTAAAAGACATCAGAGGTGTTTTTCACATTTTTTTGAGAAATCTATACAAGATATAAAAAACCTTTTACGGTCAGTCTCTAGAAAAATATTCAATGTATCTACTATATTTTTTTCCTAAGCATATTTAGTAAGTTTGTCGAGATCTAAGGTCTCCCATTATTAAAAAAAAATTAATGTAAATATGCATACTTTTAAGTAAGATAAAAATTAAAAATCGTAGGGGTCAATTATGCGGAGAAAAGAAACAATATCCGAGAAATTTAACTTTTACCGAAGAAGAAACAAGAAACTATTATTTTTTTATTAGGTAATGTAACTCTACAGTATTAAATCCCTGAGAAGTTAGAAATAGAAATAGACTATATTGAATAAATAATCTAGTTTTTATGTTTCCGATATTATAATATTCATGATGTAGAAGATGTCGGAGACTAAAAGCGTTTCGATGTAGAACTAAACATTAGAAGAAACCCTAAAACTTATAATTCCTAGATATTCCATTACATAATACTCGTATTATCCAAGTCATGTAGGTATGTAACGCTTGCCCATGGAAATTTTGGCAAGTTCTATGAATGTGTATGTAAATTTAAAGCAGCGACACCTTCGTGGGTAGCTAGAAATTTTCGTCGAAGTCTCACTTTTTATGAATGAAATTTGAAATATCGAATGTACCTACTAATGAAATTATAAATGAAAATAATTTTCCGCGAAAATTGAAATTTAGAGGTGTATACCTACTGATGAAGTTATGAATATACATAGGCGTTTTGGATTCTTTACGACATGGGTGCAGGGACGTAGAGTGAACAAAAATATTATTCAGTTTATTTACTTCGCAAATTTAGTTAATACTGCCTACATAATGCACACAGATACAAGATACGTGGAATTTGATGTTTACAAATCACTATTGTTGTATTCCCCTATAGATATTGATGTTTGTATAGAATTCAGGTAAACATGGAAATCCCCGTAATTTAAATTCGAAGAGAAATAATAGTTTTGGTCACGAGCCGTCTATGGATTTTGAAGATTAATAATGATTTATGACCCTACCCCTAATAAAAGGTATCGAAAGTCCCGATGTATAGTTATGAATGAAAAAAAAATCCGCGTAAAAGTACTACATACCTATATATTATTGGTAGAGAATGCAATTCGAATTCTTTAGTATAATCATACTTACTGAAGGTACATATGTATAGTAGGTACGTATGTAGAATTAGTATGGAAAGTAGGTATGACCAAGACTCTCTTTGATATGTTCCTTTGAAGAACTTTGGAAGGGCGCGGTAGAGTGGCAGTATGAGTAGTTAGTTAACAAAGAATGTCAAATTTCGTGAATATAGTATTCACGGGACCCACTAGTTATTGTATAATACCTTTCTAAGCTTCCTGTCTCCTATTGATTGATTTGTATATAGGAATTGATATCATACATGAATAATGTTTTAAATTGAAATTTTACGTATGACATCCGCTCATAAAATCACATCTTGTTAGCAGTACCTGGTTGATTTGGTTGAGATGGTGCGTGCATTGAAGGAATCCCGCGGGCTTAAGGCCCTCCACAACCCCGGGTAGCTCAGGCGCATTAATAGCGACCTCTTTATCCGCACTTCTAGGCAAATCTTATTAAGAGTTGGGCCCAGGGTTAGCCTTAAGGGAGCCCCTCCGGCAAAGTCCACCCCTAAATTATGTTCCTTCAGTGTCCTTATCCAAGGAGGTTACAATTCATTCTTGCAAATAAGAGCCATAAATACTGATTACATCGGCATGGTGCGTGGAGTAAAAAGTCCTTTGTGTCCTCAATCTTCCTTTATTCACATCGTAATATTATTTCGCTTTAGGTATTCAGACATCTTATCTGAGCGGTATGCCGACGAGAGAGAGGCCTAACGCTGGGTAATACAGCTAGTAAAGTTTGTAAGCTACAGTTGCAGTTTTGTAATGAAATGTTTATTTGTTCGCAGATAATGTGATGGCTGGCTATCGATGAAAATACTCGGATAGAATTTTCACATCAAAAGGTAAATTAATATTTTGTATTTCTGTATATTATTGACGTACTACCGTATTCAGCCGTTAAAATTGATCTGGTATTTTTGTCTGTTGTCTAAAGAGAAAGGCCTTCCAAAGTATTACATACTCGTATATTCTGGGGAACTTCTTTTACGAATGCTGTTAGCATAGATCTACTCGTATTAAATTGTTCCCACATGAAAGAATTGTACAATATACATGTATCCATCTATATCTAGACCTAATGAGTAATTAGTCTTAAGGGGCTTAATAGGTCGTTGTAGACCTTCTCAAATGAATGTGTGTCGTAATTAAACCTTTCGTCCACACCATTAAAACGTACCTACGTGCTTCTTATTGTCAATAAGACACACAGAGGCGATAAAGTGGCAGTATACTAATGTTATTTGCCAGCTGAAAGTTAGTAGCTATAAACCGTTGAATTTACTTTTAACTAGGAAAGTTTCAAGGACATTATAAATTTTCATTTAAAACTGTAAGAAAAAAATTGTTTATCTCTTATTTTCAAACGGCCATAACTCCAAAACCATCGTCCAAAATCTTGGTGTAACAATAACACCCCGTAGAATATGCTTTGTACAACTCAGTTTTAGTGGTCGCATGCCCACATCTCCTCCAGAGGCCCCTATCTTTTGCAGTCTCCGGGGCCTCTGGCCACTCCATCCACAGTCTCTCCTCAAACATCTTGGCCACCTGTTTCTGCCAGCTAGTGGTTGAAACTAATAGCAATGGATTGAAAAAACTGTTATTATGTCTTTGTGAGGTAGGCTTCTGCTTAGGCTATTATTTTTATACGCGGAGGCAAGACTTTCCATCGCACTACAGCTACACATTCATCCAGAAGAGTCTACATATTATAATTTATGATTCACATATAAACTCATCAGCCTAATACTGCATGGGAAAAATTCATCTATCCAGATATCACGGATATCACAGAATTAGGCTCAACGCAGGGCCTAAAATACAAGCATTGCGCCTCATCATTGCGAAATCGTCTTACAATATCGCAAGTATTATCTAATAATTACCGATTTTTGCATTTTTATTTTTATTTGTATTTTCAACCACCCATACAAAATAATTTGACAAATTGAATACGATCCCTTGTTTAACTCCCCGCTCTCACCAGGTACTGCATCATGTTGTTAATAAATCTACGAATTTATTATGACATGGGTTGGTTTCTCTTTTAAAAAATTACTTCACATCCTTCCTAAAATAAGAATTTAATATTTTATTTTGGCGTTTCGCCTGCAAATGAAATAATACAGAAAGCTTTTTTGTGATGCATTATTGCGGTCTCTCCTTTGGCTACGTTCGTTTGATGTCGTGCTAAAATATTCCGTGGCATGTTGTTGCTGCTTTATTATTTTACCGTAACTTGGGCGTGGGTTTTAAAATCCATTATAGTATTATCATCTTAGGTGAATTAATGAATTTGTAAAATATAAGAACCATTTTAAATTATAACAATATCTCCAGGTACCTCTTGTCTTTGTATTACACCCCATTTTTTCACTACCAAATAATCTCAAGTTAAACAAGATTATTTTTGAAAATCAAAATTTATGTTTTGTGAGAACATCGGAATTTTCTACATCTCTTAGTTGAATATAACAAATAGTTATCTCAACAGACACAGCTGTGCTGCAGGTCCATCCTTTGCTGTGTGTCTGTTGTGATAACTATTTCTCAAGTTAAATGTTTCGCGTGAAATAAGAAAAAATATCAGAGGTGTTTTTCTCATTTTTTTTTGTTAAATCTATACAAGATATAAAAAATATTTTACGGTTATTCCCTAGATAAAGGTTCAATGTATCTATTCTATTTTTTTTCTAAAGCATATTTACCTAGTAACGGTTGTCGAGATTTAAGGTCTCCCGTTTTTAGAAATTTTTGAAATGTCAATATGCATACTCTTAATTTTATAGAAAAACGAATCGTTAAATTCTTTATAATAACAGAGAGAAGTGCGGAATTAATTTAAAATATTTCTGTAAAATACATAGCGTTTAATAGACGTTGATTGGCAATCAGTTACCTGGAACCTGGAATACAGAATAATGTTGGATGTTGGATAATAACGTGAGGCACGAAATTAGATTCCATTGGGTGTAATTTCCCGCCGAGACTTGGTACCGGAACAGTCTGCCAGACGACGGGGTGGGGGTGGGAATACAGGGGTACAACAACAGTATCTACTTACTAATATAAAATAAACTAGCTATTGCTGTACAGACGATTCAAAACCTACCAAGCCAAGCTAAGATAAATTCCAGCGTGAGACAGCATTGTTATCGTTGCAGTTGGATGCGAGGTTAGACCAAAAAAGGTTCTTATTGATGTCTAAAATTTTATGTCATTGTGTTGGAATGGATGGCATTTATAGTTTCTGCACGAGCTCAAAGTGCGAGGATACATATCACAGGCCAAAATGTTGAGAAATATGAGATTAAAATTCCAAAACCTTATGTCTTTCACACATTAAAACATATTACTTTAACCTTAGGGAACAGGAACCTTATTATGTAGTATCATTATTTACAATCTCTACATAATCTCACCTGTGCATAGGCGCTTTTGTTAATTGTACTCATGAAAGCTGGTGGTTTAAATTGGTGTACGATTTGAGATTGTAAAAGTTAGACAAGGAGAACTTGTGACTAAAGTCATAAGCTTTCCGACGAATAAGAACAAAAATGATACAGAAGCTTTATATTACGGTAAAGAAATTATATATGCGCATTGCTCTAGTGAAAGTCTAGTAATGTGGGTATACATTTGTTCTACCACGCATTAAAATCTAGGGAATAACGGTAAAAGTTTTTGCAAATAGGCGAACCTTTACAATCACTCGTCTTTTCAATAACCCCATACCTGAACCGATCTGGTAGACATTATATTATATTCTTTGATAATGTTCGATAATGTAAATTTTCATTTAATATCTTTCTATTAAAAAGTAATCAAAACCAATTAGAGTGGGATTAAAATTCAATTAAAATTTATACTTGGGAGATCCTTCTGTAGATGGCCTTATAATAGAATGGAGTAGAATATAAACCTTGAAAGCGAGAATACTGAGATATCTCATCATCCACTGTGTGAGTAGGACTTACTACTTCAATATCACAATGTTTGTATTTTATCTAGCTAGTACTAGTATTCAGCACCCTGCTAAACAGACTAAAATATTCGCAGTTTTTTCGCAGAAAATTATTTAATTCAACGAGACCCTGAAGGTGAAATAAATTGGTAATTGTAAAGGTTTGTGTAATAGTTTGGGTTTGGGCAAGTTGAGAGAATGAACAAGGATAGGATGTTGAAAAAGATAAATATGAGTGAAAGAAAAGGTTTGTATGGGTGGCCTCACACATCCGGAAATAATCTGAATTGGATTATTTGTAAAGAAAAGTTCGACCAAAATCTCTCCCTGGACTCATGATCAGGGTAACGATGAACCTTGGCATACTTTGTTTACGTGATTTTAATCGAACTTTTTTTACAAACAATCCAATTCAGATTACGGAAATTCTGCATGAGTGGGGCCACCCTAAGGAAGCGTGGCCGTCCGAGACTGACCTAGAGTCCTAGACTGATCATGTCGACCGGATCCTTTTTATTTTGAATAAATGAAGTTGGAGGTCGTGTGAGTATTTGACTGTCAGAACTGATTGCGAATCTCATCCCAGAGTAAGATAAAAAAGATTCTGATTTTTACCGAGCATTCGTAAAAAAATATCCAAAAAGTGGGACCTGTTCTGAAACCCAAGTAATCCAAAATATATATTTTTAAACTGTTCGATATTCTTTAAATTTAAGACAATACCACGACCCCTATCGAAATATTTTCACAACAGTAGATACTCACGAACGGCAAGCTTTTATTTATGAGGATGGATTGCAACTTGCAAGCGTCCTTATTATTTCAATTCAAACTAAATAACCTTTCGCTTGCTACTAATATCTCACCCACTTGGATACGTGCTACGATTTTATCTCTTGTAAGCTTAAGCTCATTGTTAGACACTCTCCAGTCTCCAGGCATCGGTAAGCCCTTATCAAGTATTGGTTACAATATTATAAGTTGGTGGATTATTTGCTCAACTATTTTATTTTATTTAGGTGGGGTATAATGTAACTGGTCATATGGTGACTAAAAATGATAAATGCAGTGATACCACCGTAAGCACACCCTTAGCCCAATAAGCCGAAAACTAAAATAAATAATAAAAAAAAGAAACTAAAAGCTAATCCTCAAGGGCAATGCTAGCGCCACTCATGGTGGCAGTAGGCGGCAACACCACACACTGCACACACCCGAGTCGCAAGGTAAAGTCTACATTAATAATATGTTATATTGTGCCTGTTTTGAAAGATATATCGTGAAAGAATGATGGATAATCCAATATTTTTCTTATGGGATCATATAGATGAATTTCCCTTATTACTTACTCCATATATTTTGGTTGGGTAATTTTATCTAAAGCGTTGATCGTATTGCCTACATATTGTACTACATTGTTCACTGTGTCACCTTTCAGCTTAAGCTCTCACTCAGGCGAATGATGGAATGTCCGGTACTTTGTCCTCTCCCCTTCATTCTGTCTCTTATCCCACGGGAGTGCTTTCTTTTCTATGAATCCCCTTACTTCCTCCTTTCCTTCTGGTCAAGATATCCGCCCCATCTTCATTTTTTGAAAACGTGAAAGGAAAACAGCTTAAGTGCGCGCTTTGTGTAAGAAGGGTATCACATTGAAATATCTACAAGGTTGATATTACAGTCTAGAGATGGTACGAAATCAATGTTTTCATACATTATGTATGTTAGTAGATATCTTCTGAGATTTTTCTTTCATACAAGTTTCAGATTAACAACGACACACAATTTACCAGATTTGTAAGAAGCCAATTGTAAAAAGATTTCTAAATACTGATATTTCAAACACAATGCTTCATGATTTCCGTATAGGTGAATGTTTCCCAGTATTACGCTGGTAAGTTTAGGTACATATCAACAATGAATGATAATATGTATAGTTTTCTGGCTGAAAAATCTATTTCTTGAGCAAATAAGCCGTTCTAGCTAAAATTATACATATTATCATTCATATTAGAGTAACCATATTGTACAGCCAGCCGGCCCAAAGTAAAGGGTGGACCAAAAGTCTTTGCACTTTTGAAATGGCCATAAAAATAAAAATACACTTTGTATTTAAAAAAATATTTATTAATAAGAACAACAGTAGCTGGGAAATTCATTTGCTAAACACCGTATCATCAAGATGTCCTCCATCTTGCTGCTGGCCCTCCTCATATCTGACCCCTAATTTTTATTAAACTTTTCTATACAAAGCGTAGGTATGTTTCGAAAATTTCAAAACCAGATTTCCTCTTGAATATTTGATTTCAGTTGGATTATTATGGCTAGTTTATTTACGTAGACCTTATTTTTTAGATAAGCCCATAAAAAAAAATAGCTGGGGTTCGGTCCGGGCTGCGGGAAGGCCATGGAATATCTCCTCTCCGCGAGATTATTTTGTTCTGGAACTTCTCTCACACTACTCTACAGAGATATTCCATGACTTCTCCGCAGCCCGGGTCTAATCCCACCTGTTTTTTTATGATGTTATTTCAAAAGTCAGGTCTACGTGAATCAATCAGTGACAATACATCAACCAAAATTGAATATTCGAGGGGAAATTGTCAATGCTTCACGCTTAGAGCCGAATTTTTTAGAAAAAAATCATACCCAGATTTGAGTAACATCAGCGGCAAGATGGCGGACATCTTGGTGATATTGTGTTTAGAAAAAGAATTTTCCATTTATTGTTGTTCTTCTTAGCAAAAAAAAAATAAATACCAACTGTAATTTTATTTTTAGGGCCATTTCAAAAGTGCAAGGATTAATGGTCCACCCGTATTTACATTCAGCAATGAAAAACAACTTTGGTCAAAGATGTCAAAAAATTGAATCATTTTATAAAACAAAAATAATATATGCGGACAATAAATTCACAAACTGTTAATATATTCCTGTAGTCCTCGTGTATTCCACTTTTCTTTTTTTTTTATTTCTTTCAACAACATATATGTAGTGTACCTACATATGTAGGTACGCATTGCTTTTATCGCAGAATTGCCGAAAATGTTTTACGAATATGAAAATAAAGGAAAAATTCACAAATTCTAAAAATATTTCGCATTTCTGTAACATATGTTGGGGTTTTAAACCTCAGAACAATGTATTATGAAATTGGAGGCGTGGGCGTCGCATGTAACCAAAATCTACTGAGTTTGAATAGCGTGACTATAAATATTTAGAATACCTCTGTAAAGATTTTTTTTATGGATCTGAACTTGCATACACAATCCCAAATACTTTCCTGCACACTTTGCACTATGCTAAAAGCATGTATCGCAAAGTGTGGAATACATCGCTACATTCATCGCTACATACATCGCATGAAATACATATACACGATAACAAATGTTCATTTCAATGTCAAAAGTTATTTTATTTCATCAAGAATAAATTTTACATAGTTTACCCAAAAAATATATTTCTTGTTATACTTGCATACCATTTATTATATTTGGAGATACCTTCCCAATATATGTACACACTTCACTTCATGAATATTGAATCACAAAAATACACAAACAACAATTATTTTCTATGATTCAGAATGTTGCTCAGTTGATATATTGATAAGCAATATTGACAGTTGATGTATTAAAAGCGACTCTACGAAGAGTAGAAACAATATTGTGTTCCCACATAGAAATAAAATTGTGATAATTTGTTACAAAAGTATTTTTCAGTTGATAGATTTTCTTTACATGCATCTGCGTCCTTTGAAGATGAATTTAATTCATATGAAAACCATAATATTATATTTGTAAATTTTGTTGCGACTTACGACTTTATTTTATGCCCTAAATTTTATATTTCACAACCATTTATTCTCTCGGACAATTCTGTCAAGACATAAAGGAAATCATTCATATTAAAACAAACTTTAAGAATTCGGAAACGCATAAAACATACAATACGAATTCCTCATACATTATTCCGGTTATCTTTAATTCATTGCTTTATTTATCTCGTAAAACAATTCATATAACGCGATGGAAAAAATATCTACGGTAATAAATCAAATTCCCAATCCTCGCGATATCCTCTGAGATCCTTTTTATATCCACTTTTCCTTTATCTTAGATTTGATATCAAACGATACCATAGTGCCTTAATAGTAATACTAGGACTGAGAGGAATTTTTGAAACGAATTACAAAATAATGGTAGATTACCTAAATCCCCTGACTGGGTTATACAGGATTAATCGATTCTTGATTGCAAATGTAATATTATAAGTCTTCGAAGCATAACCTTCAGCACAGACCGCTGTGTTCTCTCCAGAGGGAGAAGAAGTGCAGAAGCCATTCCGCCCCAACCAATGATTCCATATTCAAGGGAATATTGGATGTCTCTGTCCGCTCGTGTTTCTATGGAGGACACTAGATTCACAGACTAACTTCTACATGTACCTGACCATAATGGCAGTTGAATCCACTATGTCTTTTGTATCTTGTTGTTTTACATATTTGCATGTTTTGTACTTAATGCTATTTTTGTATTCAACTGTTATATGTGTTTATGTGGGAAATAAATATTCTTAATTTTTCATTCAAGTTCTGTATCATCTTCATGTTTCTTATTTGGTCCCCCGACTTGGACGATATATAAAGAAAAAGATTTCCTGGCAATGCGAATGATCTCACCCACAGTTCTGACTCCGGTCCATTCTCGAATATTTCGAAGCCCAGAAAGCCGCTTCCTTCCAACCCCTTTACGACCCTCTGTCTTCCCCCTCATGACGAACTGAAATAAGGCATATTTTTCGCCTCTAATTACATGGCCCAAAATATGATGTTTTAAGGAGCTTGGTAGTTTTGAACAATAGTCTTTTTTTGTGGTGGATCCATATTTCAAACGACTTAGCAGTACTTTTTTTTACTAATCTAGCTATAATTTTGACCTAAATGATTTAGTCATTTCAATCCAGGAAAAGGGATCAATACTGGAAAAGTTTGCCCCTCGGAAAGATATTTTTGGTATTTTTAGTAATCTAATAAAATTTTATTATTATTGTTATCACATCATATAATAATAAAAAATTAAAAAAATGTAATTAGATATCCGCACTTTCACGTTTTTGTTAGCGAGAAAAATCAGCAAAGTTAGTTTTAGTCCGTAATAAAATAACGTCAAACACACAACGGTATTTCAGTTTCGGTCAGCTAAATATATCATCTACAAAATAAATACTTGGTCAGTTAGTACAGTTTCGGTCAGCTAAATAGTACAGTTTCGGTCAGCTAAATATATCATCTACAAAATAAATACTTGGTCAGCTAAATTATGTAACTTGTTAAAAAAAGTGCACACTTCACTACGTTTGTAAATTAAAAACAGGATGATCTTTTTATAGGATATTTTACATAACTACATACTGTGTATCAGTAACAAATATTAGGGGAATTTCTAAATAGGAACAACTTTTACAACTGTCTACATAATATGGCATTATTTTCTGACCAATCTTCTCTTTTTGCAGGCTACAAGTGGCTGTTCATTTAATTTTCAACCACCGCTGTAATGCAATATATTACTGCTCAAAAACTGCTGACCAAATCCCCAATATTTATTTAGCTAACCTTTCAAATGATTGGCTATAATAATCATTAGTTAGGTACTATTTTTCTACTGACTAAAGAAACTTAGAAATAGTGTTGCGGTAAGAGATCAGTGATTTAGTTCTAGACGATTTAATATCTCGCTGCATGCGACTTTAGATAAAGCAGATCCACACAGTTTTATGAGTCCATAAAACAGAATGGGCAATTCAGTTGGTTGTGCGGGGCGAGGGTTGTTTAGTGTAGAGAGATTATTTATCGGTTACAATTGCATCGGGATTATATTGGTAATAAATGGGCCGCTCTGTGGTAAATACGTCGTTCTTTCTGCTGTATTCGCCGCCACCCCAGGGGCCGAATTACACAATCACATCCCTCATGGCTGCAAAGTATTACACCACACCAACGTTATATTTAAACTACACCTAAAATATAGGCGAGTGATGTGAAGCCTATTTTATAATACCGCATTACGAGTATTATAAATTGTGATTTTGAAATGCACTCATTTCATATTTTTTGTTCACCTAACTGCGTATTCAAAGTTTCGAAACCGAATCAATAAATACACACATGCACATCCACGTTCGCTCCCTATGTAGAACATGTGGTCGTATCCCATTTTTTCCAGATTTTTCTGTCCTTTTCTGCCATTCCAGCCTGGGGTAGATCTGATGTGTACAGTCCCTGGAAGGTCATTGCAGGCCTGCCCAGATGTCTGAGCCCCAGGGTGATATTGAAGACAGCTGTTTCAGGTGCTCTTATTTCCCATATAAAAAATACATTGAAGCTCCCGATCCAACTATGACGTCACTGTAATTTCCCTGGGCATTAAGGTTCAAAATCGCATCAACAATCGCGTGATAAATTAGTAAAAATAGCATTTTCTAATATTTTTGGGGTTAATTTCGCTTCAAAAACTTTTACGGTTATTCCCTAGATTTTAATGCATATTATCAATCCAAAAATTTTTTTCATTGACTTTCGGGAAACGAGTTTCTGTGTTTCGGAAAAAAGATCAGAGATGTTTTTAACAAAAAAAAAAAGAGAAATCTATACAAGATATATTTTTTTTATGGGTATTCCCTATATAAAGGTTCTATGTAACTACCCTATTTTTTCCAAAGCATTTTTTAGTAACGGTTGTCAAGATCTAAGGTCACCCGTTTTTAGAATTTTTTGAAATGTCAATATGCATACTCTTAACTGAGGAAAATATAGATACAGACACCGATGGAAAAGTTTATAAAAGCGTTGCAATAAAGTAACGTATTTCGGTATTAAATGTACAAGATAAAAATAAAAAGTGCAATTGAGAATTATCCTGAATAGGCGTTCCCTGTAGTTTGACATAATGCAGTTTCCTTCTCCCTAGACCCCATTTTGATCCTGAAACTTTCACCCCCAGGAGACTTTTTGACTTTGGAGACGGAAGAGGAAGAAATAGACGACATACTGGCGCCAAAATTCCAACAACTATTATAATTTAATAAAGAAAAAAATATGCATGAAGAAACTCCCCAACGTATGTATGTATAATACCTACTGGTTAGACTAGACTGCTATATTATGTAAGACTTTTATTAACATGGGTGCATTTTACGGCCGCCCCATAGCTAACATCTTTTTTAAATAGTTTTTCTTAGAACATGATCTGGGCTTGTGTACAGAATCCCAAATACTTTTCTGCACACTTCACACTAAGATAAAAACTTGTGTCTTGAGTGCAGGATACATCGTCAAAACTAAGATTCGAATCTGGCATCTCCTAATCAAAAGTCCGCGCTCCAACCAACTGCGCCAATCATGTAGGTACATAACTACCTAACAGTGGCGAAGGGTGGATTTCTGCAGAAGTGAAGCCGGGGCCTGCATTTCTTATGGGATTAAGTCAGATTAGACATTATTATACGTATTTTTTTTCCAAAAGGTAACTCTATGGGAATCGTGTTCTTAGGTAGCTTCGCGCCTGCTACCTACTCTAGTTTTGTTCGCTTAGAGATTTTTCAGCAGGGATTATCTCTTAAATTTATATTTGTCAAGTTTAGCTGGAAGAGATCCTGATAAGCTCGCCTTGATGTAAATTACAATAATAATGAAATGAGACTTAATATTTAGTATCTCACAGACTTTTATTTATTGAATAGGCGACTAGACTAAACTAGTCTCTACTAAATATTGTGTTTCATTTTAATATTATTACAATGAACTTCCACTAAGAACTTTCGGTCAGACACTCGACATCTTTGATGATTTTTTTTGCATAGAATTGCATTTCAGTAGGTATGATGTTGTGAATTGGATTTTTGTATGAGAATATCTGTGTTCTCTTTAAAATGTTCACTATAAAAATTAATTCATTAAAATTGTAGTGCAGTTTTATCATAAACTCGTTTCAGTTGTTAATTTTTAATGAAATTAGTTTTTATGTGGAGAAATATAAGCGTGGTTCTAAAAAAGTTGTTTAAGAGTGTGCATTTCAAAAATTTGTAAAAACGGGAGACCTTATCTATACCTTATCTCGACAACCGTTACTAAATATGCTTTGGAACAAAATAGGGTAGATGCATTGAACCTTTATCTAGGGAATAACCGTAAAAGATTTTTTATATCTTGTATGGATTACTCAAAATTTTTTTTTGAAAACACCTCTGATCTTTTTTCAGAAAGACGGAAACTCGTTTCCCGAAAGTCGCGGAGTACAATATTTTTTTTGTACTGATAATATGCGGTAAAATCTAGGGAATAACCGTAAAAGTTTTTTGATAGACGCAAAATTAACCCCAAAAAATAGAAAAAACGCTATTTTTACCATTTTATCATGCGATTGTGCACGCAATTTTGAACCTTAATACCGTGGAAAATGACTGTGACGTCATTCCTGGTGCCAAGCCCTTAACGATTAGTTATTTGAAGACAACCTGGTGGACCCTTTGGTGATAAACATTTCGGGTGACAAAAATCCAATATTTTTGGTCTACCTGTAGCTAATTCAGAAAGTGCTGACTCTGCAGTCACATAAATCTACGCAATATGTCTTCTCCACTTCCGTCCTATTTTTATGAAAATATTTTGATATAATTTCTACCTACATATTTCACGAAAAAATCTTTCTGTCTGAGACAATTGTAGAATTTATTTTTATTTTATACTAGGGTCAAAAACCTACTAAATCTAAGACAACACTGATGACGTCATAACAGGTTCCCTAGAGTCTGCGCTTCAATTGGGCTGTGGTTTCGCTTAGTCTTCCATCCGAAAATTTGAGAATTTTCACTACATTCTAAGGCAAAACTCGCATATTAGGATCTTTATCGAAAGCCAAAATTGTTTATAGGCGGGTAAATCTTATAATATACTAATATAAATTTGGAACTACGTACATAATGATTCCAAAACTGTATTTTAAAAAATACATATATACATATTCGGTTACATCAACCGAGCGCACAATCCGAAAAATTCCTAGCATTCTAGCATTTTATGTACAAGATATTCTTATGTTCCTAGGTTATACTTAGAATTCCCAACAGCATACCTAATGATAGTTGTTTTCCATTTCCATACCAAAGGGAACATGAGATTTTATGAATACATTTACATTTATCTTCCCCTGTGACATGTTTTATGTTTATGGCATTGTTTAGCTTGACACATTCAACAAACACATCGATTTGTATTCGAAATTGGTACATCTCTCTCTGAAGACTATTGCAATTGAACTTTCTTCCCCCAACTACTGACTGAGATTTTTCATCCATCCACCGAACGGTCACGTACCGTCAATGGATGGCCCTCACGTATGTGATATTTCAGATAAGTAGTACTACTAGGTTAGGGCTGCCATACGTCCCGGTACACCGGTTGTCCCAGTGTCCCTGTCAGGCATTTCCTAGTATTGATTGTTCAATAAGATTTACACCAATAGGTACTTTTTTTGTGTAGACATCAGGTATCCGCCTATGTCTTATAAAAAAAATCCCCTGCGGCGCTACTTACACGGTCACTTCCCTCGTAAAATATACATATAAAATTATTTTTACCAGGTTCATCATTGAATCAATTTTTCTAATCGTCAGCGGCGACATTTTTTGGCCATATTTTTTACGGAAACACTTTTCATGTCTTTTAAACGAATATTGACAATGTTTTTAAAGGTTTTTTGGGGGAGGGTGTTCCGGTCGGCAGTCCGACAATTATAGTAGCCCTAACGCTGTACTTTCCTACAGAGTGAAGATAAAAAATAGGGCTGCAGTGTCCTGCAGCGATTTCCTTCAACTGATACTTAAGCTTATCACTGTTTTGATAAGACGTACCGAGACGTTTATTAGGCCTGCCTAATACAAGGACCCTTATCATTGAAAATAAATCGCATGCATTGATACATACCCAACAAATACTTTTACCCTAACTAAGGGCGATCAAACACGTTCTAACATTCAGTTACTTAATCGACCGTTTGCCAAAAAGCTCCGACCAAAACTTATCTCTGAATTCGGTGTTACCCTGATTTTGAATTCATCAGAGAGAGTTTTTGGTCAGAGCTTTTTTGCAACCGGTCGAATCAGTCAACTAAATGTCAGTACGTGTATGTGATCGCCCTAAGTCCTTACTCGAGAATAACACGGTTTTAACTAACAAGACCAAAATGTAGAAAAAAAAATGATTAAAGTTTCAAACACTCATATCTTTTACACATAGTCTCGTTATCAACTTTAGTGTATTTTTTGTTAATTTTGCTCGTAGATTATATCGGTTAGAAACTGTTTCATGCCAAAAGTCACGCTATTTTAAATCTTGTTAATCTCAGATGACGAAATGTAACGAAGTAACAATCGTGATATTTCCTAATAAAATTGACTTTTCACATCGGCAATATGACCTTAAAAAGATAAAGATGCGTGATATCGCATTAGGTTATAATCGAATTCAATTATAGGTTTTATTGCCTAACCCTAACGGAATTCTTTCCATTCATCTCGTAACTTCTTCTTCTTCTTCAATGGCGCTACAGCCCAAATCGATGGCCTCCTCAACTTTCCCCACCAACATCTTCAGTCCTCCGTCGCCCTCTTTCGACTGTGGACTTGGAGAATTTGTGCTGCATCTCTCTTGACCTCATCTTCCCATCTCAACCTTGGTCTGCAAACTTCTCTTCTTCCCCCTGGGTGACCAGCAAATATTCTTATGGGTCCGCGCAAATCTGGCATTCTTTGGACGTGTCCTCTCAATCTAAGCAGCTTGATATGTGTTGAGATGTTTGGGCTTTGGTACATACTGTACAGCTCCTCGTTACGCCGAATGCCGAATGTAATAATCTCGTAACTATAGTAAATTGTAAAAGTCTTTTGCAAAAGTTGTAAAGCAAAAAAAAAACGATATTCTCTTCACAATCAGGAAATAATCCCTTATTTATTTTCTGTTACTAATTTGTTCAAGTTATCGCCATTATTTTGTAAGGAAAGCTGTATTACAATTTCACTGGTGTCAGGGAAGAATCACACAGGAAAAATTTATACGGGAAAAAACCTCACCTAGAAAAATCTCACAAGAAGAATTAACACATTTTTATTCAAACTTTTTGGTTTATTACACAATTTTGTTTATTATGTACAACTTTATTACAGTTGGTTTAAAAAAATGACAACCGAGTTATATAATAAAGTTTGAATAAAAATTAAAAGATTTGATTGTTGTTTTCCGGCCTATATGGCCGTGGTGAAATGGATTTAATTTTCATACGCAACATTTTGCCACACTCTTTGGCAACAACAGCTACTTTCCCCTGAAGATGCCCACCAAAGAGTGCGGCGAAACGTTGGGTATGAAAATAAAACCCATTCGACCACGGCCATACAGCCCGGAAAACCACAATGAAACCTGTGACTCCGGCCGTGAAAGCCTTCAGACTTATAAAAATTAAAATGTCTTATTTCTTCTTGTGAGATTTCTCCCCTGTGAGATTTATTCCTGTGTTATTTTCTCATGTAACCAATTTCACTGTCTTATACCAAGACAAGAATTATCTTGAGAATTGTACAAAATACGTATTTTGCAGAAACAAAGTGTCGTTTTGCAGTCTTGCACAAAGTGAAAGGAATAATAAGAATATAAAGGCTCTTAGATTATTGCGTTCTGGCAACACCGCCTCCTCCCGCCTCCACACAGTCGTCTGATGGAAGTTTTCACTTTTGCTTCTGTATATTTGTAGCAGTAGGTATGAGCTGAATAATGGTAAATCGATTTTATTCAGGTCGTTAAACGAAGAGAAATAACCGTTACTTCCTTTAATCCTGCATCTTGCAGCTAACTTCCTTTACTGAGATATATTTACTTTTCTTTTTAGCTTCATTATAATTAGACACCGCTCTTTTTTCAATTATTTTCATTCATTTCATTACCTGTCAGATAATGCAAGGCGCACTTTCTTCTGAAAGGGCACAACAGTTCAGAAATTTATGCGAAAAGAAAATATGCGTACAGAAATTACATATAATTTTTGCGTGGTGTGCTAATTTAAATAAACAGATTTTTCTCGAACTGATATTTGATCAAGTTGAGTTTACGAACATGGTACACCTAATTCAATATTCAACTATCTACAGTATCTATAATAATAGGGAGAAAAGAAAAACGTGAATAAACTAAGATGGTTTGGGCATGTTGAGAGAATTAATAACTGAAGACAAAAAATATATATTTGAGCGAATGAAAAGATTCGAGACTGGCCTGGTCCGATCATGTCAACCAGATCCTCAAGGAGGGACGCGTTTTTAGTAAAAGGAATCGGAGAGCGTGTATGACAGATTGCATGAATGTTATAACGGAACCTAGGAGTGTGTGTAAGGATAAGGCTCCATTTCCATGTTGTTAGTTTTTCGGGTTTCACTGCGGGTCGAGTGGTTGGGTTGGGTCGAGAGGTAAGGATAGGGCTGTCTGGCGCTCTGTCCTCTCTGCCTACCCTGCAAGGGACGTGGCGTGAGGGTATAGAATATAGATAGAAAAATTGTATAAACCATGTGCGAAATAATCCGTGAAAGCAAATTCGGATTGTCTTATTCTACCCTCTAAAAATACATACAGAGGTACATTTAGCCTAATCCTTTTCAACCCTTTTCGGATTTATAAACATAAAATTTTATAATGTATCGTACATGTACCTACCTATAATATAAATACATAGACTTCTATAATAAGTACCCTAGATGGAATACTCAACGCTAGTAGTGAAGTAAACCGGTGCCCACAAACTGTCAAATCGTGTGGAGAATATTACTAATCAATTATTAATTAATTCGTATGTGCACTTATTATAAAGTCTATGTATAAATATATTAGCATGCGTTCCACGGCAGGAGACAACATGATTGTGATTGTATTCTGATTGAGAAGTCTTTTAAACGAGCGAGAGAATAAAAATTACACTTGGCAGCTGGATACATCAAATCTTATTAACCCTGGCACAGAACCAACTTTGGAAATTGCTGTCCTGTCTCTTGTACTTTGTCATCAACAGGATCTCCCCTACTCTACATTATCTTCTCCCCTTTCTACTGCAGTATCCATAAAACGTTATTTTCTTATTTTCTGACATCCTGCTTAAAAGTATTAGAAGCCCCCATTGCGCATCACACTAACTTGTCACTATTTAAAGCTCGCGGCCCAACCATGACGTCACGGTCATTTCCCACTGCATTAAGATTCAAAATAGCGTGAACAATCGCATGATAAAATGGTAAAAATAGCGTTTTTTCCATTTTATAGGATTAAATTCGCTTTAATCAAAAAACTTTCTCGAAAACGTTTTTTTGTATTTTAGATGCCTGAATGTTCAGGTTTACAAAATTAATATCAACTCCATCAATATATTTACGATGGATTTGAGATTACGACCCACAAGGACACCTACTCAGTACTTAGCAAATAAGCCCTTAACGAATAAGGATATAAAGGGGATATCCATTATAAAAAGCGCTATAATGCTAAAAGCAAATATTTATATAACTGCCTGCATAATAAATTATTAATGAAAATGTGCTCCAAATATGCGGGTGTGGATTTGAATTTAGAATAATAATTTTTAATTTAAATTTTGCTTAAGTTTATAAAAAAGAACATGTTGACGTAGACTCTGCCGATATGTAACCTAGTATTTCTTAGTATGTTTTATGTTATTAATTTGTCATAATGAGGACTATCATATTTTATTTTGTTTTTTATTGTGCATTTGTGGAATGCAGATGTCTTCATTTTGATTAATTGCCAACCCCGATACAGGTCATAACCTAGTGGGGTTGGCAATTACATATATACTGTACTGTGTACAGATGTATTGATGTATGTATTATTTATGTAATTACGATGAATAAATAAATAAATAAAAATTATTGTAATACATATAGCATTCATTATTCCACGGTAAATATTATAATTTTGTTAGTGTTTGCTACCCACTTATTTTTATAACTTGCAGACTTCTATAGTCTGTATTAGATATAATACATTATACATACAGTGTCTCTAATTGGTAATTGAAATATTCGATGGTGAGCGTATAATGTTTAACATAATTGCGTTAACATTAATTTAACTTCGAAACTTTGATTAAAATGTTGTGTGTTCATTTCATAACTCTAATCCAGGGAGGCAAGTCTAATTCAGTAAATGTTTTCAAACCATGGTAATGAAAATATTAGATACCAATTTCGATTGACTGTTTAATTTCGAATGGGGAAAGTATATTGTTTGTAGTTTTTTTTATACAATTTCTCTTTTTATCTAAAGAAAAAATATTTTTTCTAACGGGAATAGTAGATACCAAATAGCAGTGGAAATTAGGTTCAATTCGATAACTCTTTGAACTATGAAGTAATTGAAAAAAGAACTTCTAATTTTTGTTACAACGCACTCTGAGCTTGAGTTTTGCCACCCAAATTTTGGTGTCAAAAAAATCTGTTAGGTAGGTATTTCGTTTTATACTCCAGTCTCCACCGAGGTTGCTGAAACTTCAACTTAAATAGGTAATCGCTACTCGTGGAACACCACAAGGTTTAATCATGATTATGTATTCATAAAATTAGTCCACCTACCCACAATCTTATTACACGCGCCACGCAGTGTTTCTCTACTCAGCTCACTAACAAATTAATTATTACTTTAGTCAACCTTTTAAGTGTCTTCCCCCAGCCCTCTAGTAAGTGTACATTAAATCTACAAATTTAGGCGATAATTTCTAATCAACTTAAAACCATAAATATGTATACGAAGCAACACCGTCATAATTACACAAGATTGTGGGTGGATTACCTCAATATTATGCTAAAATTATCACTATAATTTCTAATAAATTCCAATAAAAACTCAAACTGACGGCTTCGTGTTTTTTTGCATCGTGTGTCGAAATGAAACCAACAAAATTTAATTTAAATCTGGTTTGCCAAATGTAAACCTATTTCGTGACTTGAGAAGTTCATTAAATATATTTTTTCAAAGGAAATCGCTTATTTTCACTATTTTTTGTAACCGACAAAGTATAATCTGTATACGCTCTGAGAGTCCGAACAGGAGTAATTTTCAGTAGTTTGAATTATCGAGGCTCTCCTGTAGGTACTTCAGAGCTTATAGTTGTGATTGTAAGTCGTAAGTTTATAAACATCTTGTATGAAGTATCTAAGCAGATATAATGATATCTGTAGTACTGTATGGTAAATGTGTATTCAAATCTCTAGCTTGAATTTGATTTTACAACTCCTCAAGATAATAGGATAAATCTCAGCCCTCTCAGCATCTTAATTAACTCCTCAAGGGGTTTGTGGATTGTATTAGTTACGCTAAGTAAATTCAATTGTATTATTAAATAAGAGGTTATTGCAGACTAGCTAGTTTACTAAGTATTCACTGTTAAATAAATAGAATAAAAAAGAACATGCGAAAGCTAAAATTAGTTTTGATCCTTTATTCCCGCAATTTTTTCCACGAACATTTTTCAAATTTGTAGGTTGGAACAAAAATGTAGTATTTAGATACCTATGGTTGAATCATGCTGTTAATAAATTATTGTTTTCGTTATTTTCAGCTTTGATATCATTCTAGCCGACTCAGCCACCCTGTGTTCACAATTCTGAGATGTTCCCTTATCATCCCCTGTGCGGGGTCGTTCGTCCATTTCAGGTATGTATTAACCTATCTACAGCATACATTATACATAACTATTCGTTATCTGCCTACAAAACACAAAATACTTACATGCTGCTATAAACACAGAATACATCACTTTAATTTTAAGTACAACGTAGCAAAAGGCTATTTTCATTGAAAATATTATAAATCTACGAGCTGAGTTGTATCATATTTATATAAAATAATTTTATGATGTCGCGTTTAATTAAATCGTAATTAAATATACAGTAAGTGCTGACCCTATGGAAATTTCTCCCAATTTTTAACGCGTGGACATTGTCGGTGGAACTTTCTATTACTTTGCAACAACACTAGCAACACTGCTTACAGTTTGTTATTTTGTTTATGGTTTGTTTTGTGTATTTTGACGTGATGTGTCAAGTTTGTTTGAAATGGTTTGAAACTTTTTTTGTTTTTAAATACCTACTTACAAGATCTTGCTTTTTTGACACTACACGTTGTGAATTCAAGTTCATAATTGTATTAAAATGTAGCCAATGTTTCCTTAATTGTAAGTTTACTCACGAAATAAATAATACTCTTTCCAAACATAAGTTTTTACTTTGTTGAATGTAAATAAGTATTGCTGCCCACGCCATTCCAAAGTTTTTTTTATTTTGTCCCAAAGTTGAATGAAAACATTTTTTAAAGCGGAGTACAGCATCAGTTTTAATTATTTTTAAGCTTGTACTTGCTTTTCCTAATAATATTTCGAAACGAAAAACATATTGGGTGTTCTTGTTTCTATTATACCTATTTGTTTATGTGTGGAATGTGGTAGAAAACAAGACATGTGTAATAGGATTTTAAATGTGTAGCCTTGTGCCCGTTGCATATCCTAAAAGGAAGGAAAGAACTTAACCTTTATTGGTGTAGATTACCAAAATGTACTTATTATGTGTTCTCATTATCTGATACAAAATAAACTAAAAATGATTTGTATTATTTTTCAGGTTGTTTAATTAGGATGGCAAGCACTGGAATGCTGCACAGAGGGAGAAATACTGGGCCTGAGTAAGATTTTTTTTTTTACAAACTTATTTAATATTGACTACAAAAGTAGGGTTGCCAGACGTCCCGGTTTACCGGGACTGTCACCGGTTTTATGCCTCGTGTCCCAAACAAGCCTTTCGGGATGCCTAAATGTCCCGGTTTTCGGAAGAGTTGGTATATTTTTAGGATTTTTGTCATTTGTGGTATGTTTGCCAGTTTATATACAAAATAAGGTAAAAAAAAATAACACATAAAGTTACACGTTAATGGTTCGTAAAATTTTCAATTTGAAACTTATTCTACCACCTCTACCCAAACTAGATAGATTATGTCAAAAATTACAAGCTTACTGTGAAGTGTACAAAGGTGTATTTGGGTTTGTTTCGATAAACCCAGATTCATTTAAAAAAAAAAGAAAATAAAATTGTTTCAATGTCTTGTTCCAGTGGTAGTGACGAGGTGCAGAGATCAATAGAACTATTGGATAGTGTATTGAGTGAATTTGAAGAAGTTGTGGAGGGCGGCACGGGTGTGGAGGGTGCCCCTGGAGGAGGCAGTGGCGCCGGCGGAGGGCAGGGAGACAAGGGAGAGGCAGCAGGGACTCCTGACGACGACAGCCCCTCGCTTGGAGGTCACCAGTCGGAAGACGATGGATATATGAGCATGAACGGAAGACGGTATGTATCAGTATATAGTGTTTGACACAAATTTGATTTACCGGCACCCTACAAGGTTTAAACTTTAAACCAATCTGCTACAAAAATATATAGCGTTTCCTTCTCTCTTCGATCATCAGCGCATAGAATACAGGAGTGTTAGGATAGAGGTCTAGGTTATTAAATTAAATTAATTATTGTTCTGTGTATTGACTAATTGACGAAATGCTGGTCGGAACCTTTTACACTCCGATCAGCATTGATCTTGGAACATGTTTTCTGTTCTATTGATGTATTGGCCTACGGATGATAAACAATAGGTTCGATTCCTGGACGGATGAATTGACTGCGATTAATTAATGTTGCTTAAGTGTTAAGTGATCACATTAAACCAGCAGACGATCAGTCAAAGCCTGATGGAATGTCCATCCTTGGCTGTATATCTATTGCGATAACTACATTAGTGATATTCCAATGTTCCCACGAAAAATAAATTGTGATATTCAGAAAAATAGAATAATAGCGGTTAATTTTTGGATATACAAGTTAATAAAAAATAAAAAGTCTCATAGAATTCTCCACCGAACAGAATGAATGTTAAAATATGAAGAATCGCATAGGTAAATTTAATTTAATAATTTTTGTTTCCGTTTCAGAACAAAATTTGCTTTAAGTTTCCGTCCTACTGAAGAGAAAGTTGAGCCCAGTATGACGATAGAGGGAGTCGTCACAGAGAGCTCCTCATCCCCTCTGAATGTCAGTGAGACGAGTGTGACGTCGCTTCCCGGGACCATCAACATAGAAGGACCACCTCTCTCCCCGCCACCACCCGCCGAGGCAGAGAGAATCATTAGCAATCTATTACCAAAGTACGATATAATATTTTATTTATACTTGACTGCAAGACTGGTGTTGTGACCAGAATAAAAGTGAATAAACTAAGATGGTTTGGGCATGTTGAGAGAATGAAAGATGACAGGTTGACAAAAAAGATATATTTGAGTAATAATAATAATAATAATCGGACAACTTTAGGCGCCGTTTAGTGATAAAATCGCCCCAAGGGCACCTTACATTTTTCTTTTCACCATATAGGATCGTCACAAAAAACCACCATATAGGAGTGAGCGAAGAGGGGTGAGGAAATGTGCCAACCTGGTCTGATCATGTCAACCAGATCCTCAAGCATGGATGTGTTTTAAATGAAAAGAATCGGAGAGCGTGTATGACAAATTGCATAAACGGAGGCTAGGAGTGTGTGTAAGGATAGGGCTGTCTGGCACTGTCCTCCCTACCCACCCTGCAAGGGACGTGGCGTGAGGGTATAGATAGATAGATAAATGTTCATTTGTTATGGTTGGACCATACTGCATGTGGATTGTTAATTTTGTAAGATTTTGGTTCATTGGATTACACAGCAATAATTGTGTTATTTATGACTCAATTTGGTTGCATCGCTAATTTATTTTTGATCTCATAATAATTGTTATTTGTTTAATTGCAGAGTGTCTCCATCCAATTCATCCAAGCGGAGCATCACAGACAAATCCCCTCCATTGCTTTCTCCAACTTCACCTATACACCTTAACATCACTAAAGCTACAAACACATCTACACAGACTACCTTTGTAAGTATCCTTCGTCACTTTGTCTCCTGAAATTGAAATTAATATTCATCGTGTTAAAAAATCTCCCGATTCTCGACATATTTTTTGTTTATTAATTCTCCAAAGCATTATGTAAATTATTGTTTTTGTTTTCAGCCTAAAACTCGCCACCAGAGGCCTTACGGTTGGGAGAAAGGCTCTCCGATTAAAGGAAATATCCCCTCAAACAATCAGCAAGACAATTCGCAATGCCGCTTTTCGTCACTGCCATTCGGTTCTCATCAACCACAACCTCTACGATCTCCTCCGTCGTGGCTGCCTCCTCGGAAACCAGGGGATGAAGTCGTTAATAAGAAAACATCGCCAAATAAACGATCGTCAAGTATCGATAGTAAAAAGCCATTTTATCCCCTGCAAAGCAGTTTCAGTTACGAACCTGATTTCGTTTTTGGAAATATGCCGTACAACGAACATCCTGTCACCATATATCCAGGAGCTAACGTTCCTTACACTAAACAACTGCATTCACCAAACTCTCTCAACAAATCTACATCGGCGTCGGACTTTAAAAAGGTAGCCAAGAAAGATAGTATTGAAGCAATCTCTCCAAAAGGAAAGCCGACACCTCGTATTTTAGCTGGGAGTACAGAACCAATGTCGCCAAAGGGTAAACTTCCGCCTCGTACATTGGCTGGGAGCATGGAGCGACATCACGAGGTGTGTCGAGGACCAACAGAATTGAATAATGGTGTTAGTGTAACGAAAATACAAAGCAACAAGCAGCCCAGTGACGAAGATAGGTTCAGTGATGACTCACTTGAAGAATCGTTGCCGCCTCCTCCGCCGGTAACCGTGACTCCTTCAAAGAGAAGCTCCATAGCTTGGGAAGTCCCCTTGGATGACGATCCTCTTTTGACACCAGGGAGTACTAAGGTAATGGAACCATTTTCACATATTGATAATTTATTCTTCCGTTGAAAATAAAAGTGCAGAGTTTAGTTAATTGTCTAATTTGTTATTTTCAGGTTGTTGGTCGCAGAAGAAGAAAGTCTATAGACAATTCAAACTCTAGTACAGGTTCAATCCCACAGCGCGTTGAGGAATGGGTGAATGACTTGCAGAACGATGAACAATGGCCGCCACCTCCCGCCCATTGCTCTACTGAAGATGAAATCGCTAGTCCATTCTCTGATACAGAATCTGAACACCTGCCTCTCCCGCAAGACATCAGTGAAATTAATGCAACCGGCACATACATCATTCGACGAGGCAAAAAAGATAGAAAGAATATACCAGAATTTGCAAAAAAATCTGGAAAACCAGGGAAAAATAATCAGCATTATATAGGAAACGATCCGTGCAATAAATTATTAGATGGCGAGCAGTCGGCAGATGGTTCGAGTCTTTCTATAAGTGCCATGTCTCCGTCAGAATCTCACAACTCTGTGTCATCTCTGAACTCTCGTCTAAGCTCTGACTTAAGTATTCCTCACACACGGTTCAACAATACAGACTTCAACTCGAGATTTAGCCGAGAATTAACAACACCCAACTCACGTTACAGCGTAGACTTGTGTGTGCCACCATCCAATCATATGGGTAAAGAGCTCACTTCGCCAAAGTCACGTCTCAGCTTAGATTTAAATAACGTTACAACAGACAAACATATTTCTAGAGATATTTTCAGTGATCGTAGGAACAAAATGACGCAAGACAAATGCGATGGATTCTATCATAACAAAAACACAGCTGTTCCAAACAAACTCTCTCCGCAGAATCGATTCGCAGACTTCAAGAAATATTCGTGCACGTTTGATAATATTCAGTCACTTATGAAGGAAGGCGTAGAGTCGTCAAATTGCGGATCTCATTTCGAAGAAACTGTGTCGGAATTAGGTATTATTCCTCCATCTGTAGTTCGAGTTGTATCGTTACCGGCTCTGAGTGTCGAACCAGAAACTCCTCTGCCCAGACAAGTCCTTACGACTACAGTCGAAGAGGAAGAAGACTTTGAAACTCCTAGTCAGTCAAGTGAAGACACATCTCCATTAAAGAAGATTGAGAATAACATTAGCGCTCTCTTGAGTCAAGGCCGAGATCAGCATTTCAGTCCTTCGTATATGAACAAAGACTGGGACATACACAAGGATGAATACATGGACAACAATGACCATCTGATAAACAATATGCCGTTCCATTCTGGGGATCGACGAAAACGTAATGACATTCAAAAATCTTCCAGTCATAACGAAATTCCCAGCAGGAAATTCTTTGATTTCCACCGAGAAAAAAGTTCGTCTAACAAGAGAAATGGTTTACACAAGTCCATGAGTTCTAAAGATGTTCCGATATCCTTCAACAGACAGACTTCTTCAGAGTCGACCAGTTCAAGCGGAGATTTTCCCGTTCACGTACAAATAGTAGAACATCCCTTCAAATTAAAGCACGACTTTGGTCCTCTCCCTAAGTCTCCTGGATCGCCCCAGTTTCCCCCACTCCCTCCATCGCCGGTGCAAGAAGATGACGAGTATTCAGAAATACTTCACACATTAGAGAATGCTCATATAAACAAATCGAAAGCAGATACATTACCCACAACTAGTTCGGAAATATATCACAGGTAAGTAGTACATTTATTGAGAAAACTTATGCCCAATCCCACCAACTTTAACCTAGGAAGGAGAGCCGTAAGAAATTTCCATACAAAAACAGAGATAATATTATATTTATTTAGTAATGAAGGGCCCCTGCTGCAATAAATTCATATGAAATGCAAGATGAAACTCACCTACTCTGGGCGGAGATATTTGGGCACCTAACGTTAGGTGAGTTTCATGTTGCATTTCATAGTAATTTATTGCAGCAGGGGCCCTTCATTACTATATAAATATACATAATATTATGTATCTCTGTTTTTGTATGGAAATTTCTTAGGGCTCTCCTTCCTTGGTGGTAGTTGGTGGGATTGGGCATTAAAGAGATAGGATAAGAAATGATTTTATTAGAGAGATGAGTGACTGTAAGAAGGGTGTTGTGACTAGAATAAATGTGAATGATGACAAGATGACCAAAAGATATATATGAGTAAAAGAAGTGTTGTTAGGAAGTGCGGCCGCTTGAAACTGATCATATCGACCAGATCCTCAGAAAGGGAGCCATTTTGAGTGAAAGAAATTGGAGAGCATGTATGATAAATTGCATGAATGTAACAGAAACAAGGGTAAGGGTATCTGACCTTCTATCCTCTCTCCCCACCCCACAATGGATAGATAGAAATATACAAACCACAAAGTATGAATTGTCTCGTATAGTATTTACATCAGTTTTTTTAACTTTTATTAACTTAGTTTTACTTAATTTTATTTGATATATAACGATAATAATTGACCCTAGATTTGACTTACTCTGTGTACACAGTAATGGGGCTTTGAATTCACTCTTTGTATTGTATCAATTTGTTTTCGTCTAAATTCATGTTCAGTGTCTGTCCGTGTGCTTTGTGAAATAAATATATAAAATTTTATTATTGTAATGTCTGTTTCAGATCAATGAATCCTCCTACTATCCCGCCACACAGTGAGGCTGCCGGGTCTAATAGTCTGAAAACTCGCTCCATGGATACGAGCTTTAGCAAGAATCGTAAGTGCAGTAGTTCGAGCAGAACCATGTCCGCAGATCGAAGGACTCTCCCATCAGGTTAGATAATCACTATACTGTGGCTTGATAGGAAAAATGCTGCAACCATTTGAATATACTAACATGATCGGATGCTGTGGCACCATCGTTACGAAATATCATGTTTTTTTCAACTCACACTATTGAGAATTCATTAAGGCTTCATTGTAAAATGTTGAAATGTACAAATTGTGAGGCTTTTTTTTAAATTTGATGTTTATTGGAATAAATACATTTCTTTCTCACAAAAATCATGTTCATAAACAAAATTTTCACTACTTTACAATGGAGATGCCACCAATTAAGATCTTTATCGAAAGTCTAAATTAATTGCTATAATTTTTGGGTGATTTTGCCAAAATCGAGTTTAGTAGTTTGTGAGATTTAGTAGTAGAGAGAATTTTTATATGCTTCAATTTTCAGAGGATCATATCTTCAAAACGGTTGATTTTTGGTCATGCATTCGTTAACTTTTTTTTTACAAAAAGAAGTCATTCAATAAACATTTCACGGTATGACGACGTTTTATATTCCAGATATGGGTGTGATGAGCAGTCGCAGGAGAACATTACAACGCCAGAGAGGTGGCAGAGACGAAGGTTCTCAGAGTTTGGGCGTCGTCGGTTTACAAACGTCGGCCAGTCTTCCTGAGACTCCAGTGTTTGGCCGAGGTTGTGACGTTCCTCGTACCCCCCATAGGCGTACAACTGACTCTGGACCGAGACAGAGCAGCACAATGAATTCTATCCAGTCCATGAGTAAGATTAAATTCTTTTTTTAATAACGTACAAAGATTGAATATAGTCAAATTATTTCAAACTGTCGAACGAGTCATAAAAGTGTGACAGAGAAGGGACAGCTACCTGCTTTATTCACACTTATTCCAGAGCCATAAGGTGCGAATAAAGGATCTAGTTGTCCCTTCTCTGTCAAATTTTATGACTGCGCTCGACAGCTTGAAATAATTTTACTAGTATAGACATTTGCTTAGTTGTCTTTATGTTAAGATTGTGGGTTAAAGATCTCAGGAACCTAATGAAATAATGCCATGAATGTTTAAACTACATTATATATCAATTCTTTACTGTTAAGGTGATCTTCCATGAGCAATTTTTCGAGCAATAATTGCAGCGGCTCGTACAAATCGTAATGTTAATACGTTACTTCGCAGTATATTAGCAATTATTTCAGTAAATATACAATGCAAGACAACGATGTTACGTGCAAATAAGAAAGAGAATTGTCATGATGTTGTGACACGAATTACTGAATATCCAATTGGTTTGGACAATTTAGTCTAAAAATTACTCGTGTAAAAACACCTTTACCTTTTGGACTCAAATACACGTCACAGATAATCGTTATAGGCTATTTCCTATGTACCAAAACCAGGAAACCAATCATTAGAATTCCAATTATATACACTAATACTACTCAGCCATTTTTTGAAGATAGATTTCTGGTTCTTACACCAGATATTTAGAAAAAAATATCACAGATGTCGCTGTAAATGATTAGAAGCTACATAAATATCATAGTAGTTGTTTTTTGTTCCCTTACTAATTATACAGTTTCTGTTGGCTGAAAATATTTCAATTGTCATATGAAAGACAAAATTTTCCAAAAGTGTTGTAGTTTGAAATTGCTTAATGTTTCAATAGCTGGCAGAAAATTCCAATAGCAAAATTGTATTGTGATTGCAGGTAGCAGTTGTACTATGGGAGCTTACGGTCGAGGGAGCGCTAATGGTGGATCAATGGAAAGGGCTCTAGCAGGAGCTGAACTCCTGAGACTTGCTGGTGGCCCTGCCAGAGGGTGGTACCCGAGACAACGCCTCAGGTAATTCATTATTCAACCTCCAAATCTTACGTATAATAAAAATAGATTTATGTATGTTTGTTTATGTTGTGGGTGAAAGAAGATGTGTAAGGAAACGCGGCCGTCCAAGAGCCAACCACATGGCTGGACCATGTTGACCAGATCCTCAAGGACGGACGTGTTTTGCCCAAAGTGTGTGTAAGAATTGGAAAGGACACTCTGCCTACGCTGTAAGGGATGTTGTGTTAGCATTTAAAATTTAATAGAACAGCCCAAATATTTATGCAGGACAGAGTCTTCCTATACAAGAATCAAATGTTTGTGCGTCGTAAAAAATTGTTTAAAAAATACCAACCTCTTAACTGCTGCATAAACGCTAGGTTTTCATACGCTTTTGAGTTCTATTCTGTTCTCTTGATACACACTTGAGTTTTTATTCTCAATCATCATGGGTAAGTTCCCAAGTTATATTTCATATTATCAATTCCTACATATTTCAATGCCGTTGCTACTGTTTTCGCAGACCAGCATCGATAGAGCACTTGGAGAGATTGCCAATGTCGGCTTCTACCAGCCAACACGGTCAGTGGGACAGCTCCAGGAAACCACTCACTCTACCGCCTAACCTGACACCTAAATTCTTCCAAAAATCACCAAGAGAAGCATTGAGGAGAGTTACCAGCCTACTTATTAGAAAAGGTAAGATTTGTTCTTCAAATCCTATTTTATTCAGTGTAGGATATGTCGAAGAAGATACGTATGAGGCTAAATTTTGCTCAAAAAGTTACAATATGACCTTCAGGATTACCAATCACTTTTCAAACCGTGTTTCAAACGACCTGTCTTGGAAAAATATGCCGTGAATTTTGAATGTTCGTTTTTCGAATTTCCCGCCAGTACAATTAGTGTGAAGTGAGATGCAGATGATTCCGTTGAGTTTACGAACACGCTCAAGTTAAAGTTGCCAGCAGCGAGAAACTGCAGGAGTCAAGATGCTTCTTTTTCTTGAAGTTGATAATTTATTATTTTTGATATTGCATTTCGCACTCGTTTAGATAAATTAGAAATATTAAAAAATGATAGGAAATGAACATCTTCTGTTATTTTAAAGTGTTTTTCCATAAATAACGTACATGTCACATTAGTTCACTATTTCACCATGGCGCTGCCTCATTCATCCACCGTTCTTATGTATTCCCCGGCAATATTCGAATGATGTATAATAATTGTACAATGTGACAGTATGCTAGGGAAATCGTATTATTTCACCCTTTGGATTGTTTCCCGACATGTGTAACGTGTCTCAAATCAATTTAAATGTCGTAAAATAGTTTAAAAAAAGACATTTCTGGAACAATGACTAAGCGGCGTTTCCCGCTAAGGATCTGACATCGACCTTGGTCACCTTGGCGACCGAGCGAGATGGCCGTATGCACACGGCACCCTGAATGAAAAGTGACAAAAAATGCGGGCGCGTCGTCTGCGACGGGCGTTGCCTCTCCCAGCCTCTTATAATATCATTATGCGTGTCACGTCGTAAATTATATTTTTTCGGACGAAAGGACAAATTCGCTTTTTAAATTGTGGACAGTTTGAAACTTTTTTCGCGGTTATTTCCATCTTCTTGTTGCTAAATTTCTACTCCAGGTAGGCACCTGGTACCTACACCCACGACACAGTACCTACCTACTTGTAGGTGCCTACCTAGATATTTTATCTACCTACTACTGTTTCAGGATGCTATGTATTATCAAAGGACATTCAACTTTCAGTTCTCTTTATTCTCGTGTGTTTTCAAAATACGCGTCATGTTTTTGCCGTCATTTTTCGTCTACATCTACATAATATCTGTATGTAGATATATTTCATACACATTTTAATAGTTTTTTCTGTAGATAGGTAAGTAAGTAAGTATACGCACGTAGGTATAGGCAGGAAAATTCAATGTGATTTGATTTTATTGCTGTTTCGTCAAGATAAGGCACACTCACACAACAGGCGATAGTACCTACCTATAGAATTTTCTGCTTTCGCCTATACATAAGTAGGTACCTACGTATTGTAGTATAGTTTTCAGCAGATTAAAATTACGTATGTAGATACGTACAGCGATTTTGAACATTTCGTTATCGTGCATGTGTCCGGTATCGCATCATTTTTGTTACACGATACCGGACACATGAGAACATTTTTATACCAGGGAACTCCCTGAATATTCAAAAGGTTCTGAAATTGTTTCCGAAGCTTGGTATTTTTCTAAACAAAATACGCACTGAAAAAAAATGGGGTATACAGGGTGTTTGATAGATGGATACAGATATCTTAAGGGTGATAGTAGAGGTCATTTGGGGTCTTTTGAGGCAAACTTTGCTCACTCAAAAGTCTCACGTTTTTCGAGATATTCAAGATTTTCGCTTTCTATACAAAAAACGCTAATTACTTAAGTTTTCAGTTAAGTCAGTTTTTTTTTTGAGAAATGTCAGTTTTGACATTTTTTAAGTTCGGTCTCTCCGAAGTTTTCGCATCGGAACCCTATTTATTTATTTTTTTTATTTTACTAAAATAATTTCGATAGCATGCACCTGTACCTACGACGTACCTACATACTACCTACAGTAAAAAAAGATAGTTTCGAAAGAAAAATCCAGATACCTATTACGTCATATTTAAGTTACTATTATCAAAGTTATGTTTAACCTATACAAGTTTTGTTATTGTTTCCACCCACTTTTTTACGTATAATTTTATTATAGACGTGATTTGGGCGCCCTTGAGGTGATTTCATCATTATATTAATGCCAATGATGATAAAGTGGGTACCTGTATACCTTCTAGTACCTTATATAAGTCACAACGCTTACCGTGCACTGTGCAGACATAGACACATGGATGAGTCACACCGTGGTACAGTAATTTGCATACTTGACTATTTTGTACTATAAATAATCTATGAAATAACTCATAAATACTCCCCAGTCATATAGGCTATATGGAAAACGTATGTCTACCACCTACCACATGGGTAATCTTCTTCTTCTTTTCAGCCCCTTTCCCTCCTCTGCTGGATATAGGCCGCTGTCCCACCGACTCGATGATATCATCGGCCCATCTCCTTTGTGGTCTCCTTACATTTCGTTTATTTTCGTAAGGTCTCCAGCTCAGTACTCTGGGATAATAGCTACCAGTAATAAATATCTATTCTATCCCCTTACGCCGCATCCCTTGCGGAGTAGACAGAGAGCACTGATCGCCAGATCTTCCTATCCTTACACACACTTCTTGCATCCGTCACATTCATGCAATTAATTGTCACACACACTCTACGATTCCTTTTACCTACTCAAAAGACGTCCGTTCTTGAGAATATGGTCGACATGGTCAAGCCACGTGATTCTTAACAGCCGCGCTTCCTTACACCTCTTTTTTCTCCCAGATATATTTTCTTCGTACTCTTTCATCCCTCGACCTTTTTTATTTTTTGAAATACGTTGGAGGGAATGAAAGATGACAGGATGTCCGATCATCTCAACCAGATCCTCAAGGATGGACGCGTTTTGAGTAAAAGGAATCGGAAAGCGTGTATAACTGCATGTATGAATGTGACGGAGGCTAGGAGTGTGTGTAAGGATAGGGCTGTCTGGCGCTCTGTCTTCTCTGCCCACCCTGGAAGGGACGTGGCGTGAGGGTATAGATAGATAGATAAATGCTTATTTGTTATGGTTGGACCACACTGCATAAGGATTATTAATTTTGTAATATTCTGGTTATTGCAAACTCTCACACCTGACGGTATGAATCAATGAATGAATGGAAAGTCGTTACAGGTAGCTGTGAATAGAACTGCAGGTATGCATGCATGCATTACACCCAATGATGAATCATATTGAGTTGAATTATTATGCATCATGTGGTGATATGATATCAAATAACTATCCGTTTACTATTTGTACGTTGGCGTTGCCACAAGTTGGCAGTTGGCACCTACGTACATCCTTATATATTTAGATAATAATATGCACAATGTTACCGTTGGTTTAATTACCTTCAAATATGTATGTACCAAATAATATTAAAACCACTACATATTGTCAGCCCTCGTATGTGAAGCCATTTTCTGATTTCACGAAATCTTTTGATGGATAATTATTATTGGGAAAACTGCTCTCCCTACACACGCTTCTTGCTTTAGTCACATTCGTTCAATCTTCACACGTTCCACGGTTTGTTATACTCGATGCGTTCGCCTATTCTTTAGAAGCCGAACCTGGCCTAAGATTCAAAATCATGATAAAATGGTAAAAATAGCGTTTTTTCCATTTTTTGAGGTTGATTACGCTTCAATCAAAAAACTTTTACGGTTATTCCCTAGATTTTAATGCAGATTATAAATACAAAAATAAATTTTCGCGGCTTTCGGGAAACGAGTTGATATCTTTCGGAAAAAAGGTCGGAGGCGTTTTTCACAATTTCTTTTGAAAAATCTATACAAGATATAAAAAATATTTTGCGTACATTCTCTAGGTAAAGGTTCAATGTATGTACTTACTCTATTTTTTCCAAAGCATATTCAGTAAGGTTGTCGAGATCTGAGGTCTCCCGTTTTTAGAATTTTTTGAAATGTCAATATGCTTATTATCATCCTAATATCATCCAGTAACTAATTAATATCACTGATGTGTGTAGCAATATTCCTACATATGACATACAATGTCTTAGTTGTATAATATTTCTCCATCACCTCTACCTCTACACAGAGTATAAAGTGAATGGTGTATGAATTTAGATTTATGTATTTGGCACTCGAAATACTCGCCATTAAATAGTTGAAGAGTGATGCATATTCATTGCATTTCATCACACTTTATACATACCTACATATTATACTGTATCTGGAGGATATAGTCCGTGATTCAGTTCAATACTAGAGCATCGCAAGAGCCATAATAAAGTTACGAACCTATATTAACACTAGAGGTTGCAAATCTAATTATTTTATCATTATCACCCACGTAACGTATTACTATTTTAACGTATGTGGAACGCATTTAGATCTCCATATTTCTTCTCCATTCTTCTCGGGTTTACTATTCATTAGCCTACATTAGTCCTGAAGATGGTCTCGGCAAGTAGGTCGAAAGCTCGACAACAGCATCGAATATTGTAGGTAATTTTGTAAAAATACATGATTGTTCGTTTTATTTATCTACCCGAGCTCTGTCGGGAACTAAAGCTAGTACATATAATAAAATAATGTATTTAATTAATTTCCAATGATACGTATGTTATTCTCGGTGCACGAGGCGTGTGTGTGTGTGTCAGGTAGTGATAGTGAAAACTTGCCTACACATCTACTCAACATAATCTGAATCGAAATTATCTTAATTTTGACAATAATTAAAATAAATTATGACTGCGTATATACACGAGAGTATAGATATTTAGTTTCCATTTCAATGTAAAAATTTATAATTGGGCTTGTCTGTCGGATTTGGACCGGAAATAAACGCATATTATCAACTCAATATTTCATTTTTATCTAATATTGCGACGATAGATTCATTTCACTTTATTTATTTGATGTAAAAAATATACTGCACTGTTCGGCGTGACAGCTTACCGCCTTTGAGCCAAGCGTACGATAAGTTAATGGTAATAATATCATAAAAGCGAACTAGTGAGATAAAAATGCTATCAAATATTATGACAATTGACAATATAAGTTGTGTCTTATAATCGTAAACCAATAGATTGCAGTCCACCATAGTTAGAAGTAGGTACCTTTACTTTAAGTCCAGTCAAAATAAACTCAATGCAGCTCCTCGGTGGAAAGTTGTGGGGTAGTCTGGATTTCTTTCATTCTGTGTGTTTTTTGGGGTGCTGAATCTGAATCCGAGGCTCGCCAACAAAATTTCGTGATGAAATATGGCGAAAATTTACATTTCCTGGTGAATTGTACTTTCATTTTGCTAAAAAGATAACCTATAAGAAGTTGATAGTTTTCAAGTTCAAATGCAGAATTCGCCAGAAAATTAAAATTTTCGCAATTATTCCCATTTTTCTCCATGTTCCGCCACGAAATTTAGTTGACAAACCTCGGATTCGGATTCAGCACCCCAAAAAACGTTTAGAATTAAATAAGTCCAGACTACCCCACAACTTTCCATCGAGGAATGTATCTAGACTGGACTATATATTCAGACAGCAATGAAATGTTCTATCAGTGTTTTATGAGTCATGAATTTATGGCTGTATAGTAATTAAAGGGGCATAAAACTGAACATGCAAAAAATTGCTTCAGGAAATCACTCGGCTAATACAAAAAATATTATCCTAAGACATTAAACGTGGATAAATGAGAATGTGTTTTAGTGACTCTAGCAGTTAGAAATTAGATTTTAGCAAATTTTCTGGATTAGTAATTATTCCTAAACTACCGCTGAAATTTACTGAAGCTTGAGATTATTACCGTAGCTTGTTAGATATAATGCTGTAATTTGGTTGATAAAATGTTTAATGTAAGACACAGTGATTCTAGCGGATATTTTTTTGATATTCGGTCGCCTTTTCATAACAAAAGCCAAAATCGACGGGTGTCTCCACCATGATATTTCACACAATTGTATTATTAATTCACCTCTGATAAAATGTCGTCCTCTGTTGATTGGCAATAACATTATTATTTATTGCATTTTAATTGTTATCCAATATTAAGTCTCCAATTATATTCAGAGGACGAGATGCCCTCTACACGTTATGATTATTTTATTGTTGTGAACGTTCATTTATTATGTATTGCATATAAACCACAATCAATTTAAATAATTGTCCTATGTCTGTCTGTCTGTGCGCAGCGCGCGACGAAAATAAATAGTACCGTGATTATTATGCAAACTAATGGATCGAATCTATGAAATTTTCAAAATGTTCTCTACACTAGCGCGTTACATCGGACGAAAAGTGTTGGTTGAACAATAAGTTTAAGTAATGTGATTTCAAACTTTTTGAAATTTCGAATTATTGGTACTTGGTGAATACAGTAACTTATAGGTAGGTACATACCTACTTGATACAGAATGCATCGATCGAGTTTTTCGAATCATACCTACATACTATATATAGTAGGTACGTATAGCCAAATGGAATGAAAACAGTTTTGAATAGGTTGGGTCGTATGATTTTGAAACAATCAAGTACTACATACATACCTACCTACCTATTATATTAATTATTGATAGAGTCATTCAAATCATAATTACTGTAGGTATAATAGGTACGTATGTAAAATTAGTATGGAAAGTAGGTAAGACCCTATATTTTTTCACACCAAATAGCGACCAATTCTCCACACCTCTTACCGAAAAGACGGTAATGTTACCTTCGATTATTTTTAGTGTTTATTTTTTTAACGTGCCCAAACCAGAAGACTATCAGACCGATCTCCAATACTGTGCGAAGTGCACAGCACATGGAGTGGAGATGTATCAAATACATCCTATATAGTGAATGTGAAGGGACATAACGATTCACGACAACGAATTAGGGGATTCAAAGTAATCCATATACCTACTATATTCCAGTTCGCCAACTGTAAGAAGATGTTGGCTACGAAAAGTTTCGCATGGTCCTATATTCGGCATGTTCCAATAATGCAAGACACACAGGGTTACCCATGCTCAGGAACCCCCTTGCTCTTTACGATACATTGTTCCTATTACAATGATATCAGAACATTGTCAGGGCAGCATTATCAACAGCAATAGCAGGGGCATGGGAAAAGACTGAGCCTTGTGATTTCCCTGATGTGTTCCTTCGATTAACTTTAAAGACCGTGGTAGAGTGGCAGTATGAGTATGGGAATGACACAGGTAAAGAGGAGTCTTGTAGCTTTCACGGGTGGGTACCAACTAAGAAAGTCGACGATGTGAATCTGGTTCTACGACTTTCTTGACGATATTGGAAAGACGGGGAAAAGACGGAGCCTTGTGATTTTCCTGTGTTCTCTCGAAGAATTTTGAAGGGTGGAGTTGTAATAGTGGTTACACAAAAACATATTAAACCAACCTCCGTGAATTCACGGGTAGGTACCCACTAGTTATTAGATAAGTGTCGCCTATAAAACTAAAGACTTACCTCATATATATATATTCTTATACGTGCCTGCTTTAGTAGTTTATGATTGAAATGTCAAGAAAGGAGATATGTGTGACCAAGCATAATTACATTAGAATAAGAATACCATATACGTAAAATGCTAGACATACTAGTACGTCATCTTTCGGGAGATTTCGTGGGCATGAACTTGTAATTGATTTTTTTTCTGTAGATTTAGGTAGTTCCAAATTTATAGTACTCATTCTGGATATCACCAACTTCTTAGGTGAGGAATAGCGAATATAGGAGCCATTTATCATTATTTTTCATACAAAATTTGTGCTAGGTAACTCGTATCTCCGCTATTCCTCACCTAACAAGTTGGTGAAACCCTGCAAAGTGTCATCTAAGATTCTCCTACCTATTTTAAAATAACTTTGAAATGATGGATATTTTTTTCTGTTTTATATTAATTAAGCTTCCAATATCGATTAATTCGTCACATCTTTTGTTTTTATGTTTTTGATCAGAGGCTCCAATATTTTTAGGGTATCCGTGAACGAAACCATGGTCTAATTATTGAATCGCGGGCGCAGGTTCTATTACGCAAGTATTGTCGCCTGTTTAGCACATTTTTAAATACTAGTACTCGATAATCTATTCGTCGAACTTATATTGATTATGTTATCAGCAAGTTTCAGTATAGGTATTTGTGTTACTAACTACCTATTGTTTTCTTGGATTATATTAATGTTAAGGTATACAATACCTGTGCGATATCTACTTGCACGTAATCAAGTTTATTTAGAAAATGTTATTTGCAATCAGAGGACGTACGTATTATATGTAGAGGTACTACAATAATAGTGTATAGTACACTATGTAGGTAGACGTCTTGGAAACCAGTTTGTCGGGTCTTCACACGATTGAGAAAACGTTGATCCACTCTTCGAAGAGATATTCTGTGGTTACTCTTGATCTTGGACGCTTTGCGTTATTCTGAGGTTCGAGTCTCCCACGTGGCCTGGGCCCCTTAAGCAAATAAAATACAATCAGTGCCACATCTAATGGAAATGGCGAAATATAAATTGTTATTCCAGTCCAATAGGTCTACTATTTGCAATACCGGGAATAAGGTATGACATTTGTTGCAAAATCACCCACACCGCGGAATAACAATATTTAAATGTCACTTTTTTCATTACTTGTTAGTATGGTATGGAATAGATAAAATTATGATGTAGTTCGACCCGAAACTATTGACTTAATACTACATTTTGTAATCTGGTGCAATAATCCGGTGAAATTAAACACAAAACAGTTCCTCGATGGAAAGTTGTGGGGTAGTCTGTTTTTCTTTCATTATATACGTATTTTGGGGTGCTGAATCCGAATCCGAGGTTTGCCAACAAAATTTCGTGACGGAACATGGCGAAAAATTGGTAAAATGGCGAAAATATTCATTTTCTGGCGATTTCTTTATAAGAACTCGAAAACTGACAACTTTCGTAAGTTATTTTTCTACGCAAAATTAAAGTACGTAAAATTTACTACAAAATTGCAGTATAAAATTTTTCTCTAAAATAAATAGCAACGGAGCTGTCAAGGTCCAAAAAATGGCCAATTTTTCTTATTGTTTTACATTACGAGAATCGAAAATGTATTGAAAAAGTTCACCTTGTTGCCTTCATAAGCAAATTTCAACAATTATTCTTTAAATTCATGAGTCATATTTTACCTCGTTGGAAACAGAAAACACAAAGAAAGCTATTAACGAAATTTTTATTTAAAAACACCGTGAAATATTTGAGCTAGACATGTTTAAATAATTTTATTTAAAAATATAGTAATTTGTTTAGGCTAAAAATGTTTAAACCTTTTTAGCGTAAACATTTCACTATATTTTTAAATAAAATTTATGCTGAAACCTTTCTCTATGTTTACTGATTCCAACGAGGTAAAATATGTATCATAAATCTGAAGAATAATTGTCAAAATTTGGTGATAATTCTAGCAAGGTGACCTATTCTCCATACATTTTCCATTCTCACAATTTAAAATAACGAGAAAATTTGGTCAATTTTTGAAGCTTGACAGCTCCACTGCTAGTTATTTTAGAGAAAAATTTTATACTGCAATTTTGTAGTAAATTTTACGTACTTTAATTTTGCGTAGAAAAATAACTTACAAAAGTTGTCAGTTTTCGAGTTCTTATAAAGAAATCGCCAGAAAATGAATATTTTCGCCATTTTACCAATTTTTCGCCATTTTCCGTCACGAAATTTTGTTGGCAAACCTCGGATTCGGATTCAGCACCCCAAAATACGTATAGAATGAAAGAAAAACAGACTACCCCACAACTTTCCATCGAGAAATCTAAAGGCACCGTATTACAATCCATGTGAAAAATCAGGCATAGATTTACAAACATTTTAATATTAATAGTTTCAATTTTTGTATTGGCCTGACGAAAAACACCGAAGCGTTCGCAAACTCTCCGTCTGATTAATAAATCAAAGTTTGTGAAAGATAATAAACATCTACTATGTTTTATTTTAATATTAGATATATTTCTAATTTTTTTAAACTCAGATTAATTAAAATCGCATAATCTACAACGACAAATTAAAATTGCACACCTCTTTTCTGTTTATATGTAAAGTTGTGTATTTTTTTATAAATTCTAGTAGGATATGTGTGCGATGTGTTTATCATTATCTTTTTTATATCGCTCGTCAGGGAATTATCGGAAAATAATCATTCAAATTATCTTTATTAGTAACACGTAGTCATCAAATATTAGATTAGAAATATAAGATAATATGTAAGTAAATACTTTTTGTAAATTGATTAAATATTCTGAGGAAATAACATAATCAAAAATTAAATCCTATGTAATTTATATTTGTATTATTTTTGTACAGTACAAGTCTTGGTAGACGCAGTAGTTAATCTACATACCTACATTTAATCGCGATATCTACAGTGGCCCATATACTTGCAAATCTATCTCAGGAAATCTTGTGATTATATTTAAACCAGGTGAGAGTTCAGTTTTTTCACGTTTCAGTTTTTCATTTTTACCCCTTTTTGCGGAAATTTACCCCATTACCCGACCACTGATCTAACGAGAATGACAATTTGCCAAGACAATGTCAACTTGTTCTTAAAAAAAAATAGTGTCTCGCCTAGAGATGTTCTGTAAATGCGTCATTCTCGACGACGATTTCGACACACATGTCTCTCTCATGATGACGTGATCTAGGAGTTGATAAAGTTATATCCCAACATTTATCTATTTCTTTATATTTTGGCAATGTGTTATAAACAAGCTTCAATATTATTTTTATAGTCACTAGATTAGGTAAATGTTTGTTGTTAATTCATATGAAATGTATGAAACATCAGCAGGAAGCCGTCCTTTCGTTTTATCGCACTATGTGGCATGGCGTCCGGTCCAGTTATATAAAACAAATACTACTACATATTATAATCATTTACACTCGATAGATTCGTCATTTACACTTTTACAGCATAAGATTATAGAAACTCTGTTTCATGCGCCTCAGCATGTAACCACAATCCAATCATTTAAGAGTACACATTTCAAAACTTTCTATCATAGCATTGCGATGAGCTCCTCCTAGTGAACGAATGTTGTAGCATCTTTTACTTGACATAACATATTTCAGTATTTTATTCGCAGCAAGTGTGAATAAATAATGGTAAAATTAAATTTCAATGTTCTTTTCAGATTTATAAAAATACAATTTATACAAAAAAAAATATTTCCGTGTTATGTTTTATAGTAGGTAAGTATTTCAAAAAACCTCCCTAATTCACACATAATGATGTACCAACTCTTGAAATAATTAAATCTTGAAATAATTAAAAATACATAGATAATAATTATTTTCTTCGATTCGGAAAGACGCTATTTAAACTCAGTTGATAGATTTTGTGTACATGCAACGCTTAATTCTATATGCTGGAAAGCTAACGAAATGGACTTGCTGTAATGTGTGACCAATCAGCTATTTAATGGTCAATACTAATACCTAATACATGATTTATCATCATAATAAAATATCTGTAGGTATTATGGCTCATGTTGAGAGTTTCTCATATGATTCATTAAGCTAGTTTTATCGTTACATTAGGTATAAGGTTTCCCTACCAATCTATACGTCTTATCAATTTCTCTCCATTTAAGAGGGGATAGTACCTGATGAAAACGTGAAAAAATGCGCAGGGAAAAGGAAGATTACTCAGCTGAATATATAATCCTGCGACTTGAATATTGACATGAATAAATGAGAATATGTTTTAATGACTCGAGCAGTTAGAAATTTGATTATTGAAAATTAAAAATAATTCTAAATTAGCCTCTGAAATTTACCGAAACTTGATATTATTCCCGTAGTTAGATATAATGCTGTAATTTGGGTGATAAAATGTTTGAGATATAAGACTCAGTGACTTTATAACGAGTATATTTTTTTGATATTCAGTGCTCTTTTTATACAATTTTTTGCGCTTGCACTTTAATGCAAATGTTGAAGAAGTTCGAGCGATAATAGAATTGTTTTTATTTACACTATGCTGTACTATCTCAAGCCGCGTCACTTGCTGGGTAGGCAGAGTGTACAAAACGCCACACTCCTCCATATCCTAAAATTTTCCCTCTTTAGAGACCTTATTTCTACAGCATCATTCTAGAGCAGCCATGTCAAACTAAAAGTCACTAGTGGGCTAAAACCATGAAGACCATAGACTAGGTGAGCCGCAAAACCTAATATTAAAGAAGGCAAAGTACTGACAATCTTAACAAAAAAAAATATAGGACAAGTATATTTATTAAATTTCTAATAAAAAAGACATTACAAAAAAGTATTAAACACTAATTTTACAGGTAAAGTTTCTGGTTTCTTGGTATTGAACAGGCAAGTACTTCCATGTTTCGGTTTTTGGGGCCGCATTTTCTGGCCGTTTTCAAAATTCATTCGGGCCGCAAGAAAGTGCTCAGTGGTCCGCATGTTTAACATGGCAGTTCTAGGGCCATTTCCATGTTTCACTAGCACACATGATAACGACGACTTTTGCTCGAAGCATACCGCCACTTAATAATATAATATAATTGTTATTATAAATTAATATGATACGGTCACAGTTTAGACATTCATTTGATATTATTTCAACAATCAAGTGAGTGAACCATTGAGAAAGTTTATCAATAGTTTGATAATGTTAATTAATAACAACTCTATAAAGTTATTAAAACAACACTTTGTTATTTAATTACTGTTGATAACACTTGCCTGTCTCTGCTACGTACAGTAATGATCACATCGTCTGTATCTGTAATGTCAGTGACACAAGTTATTTATAATATTATCATTAGTAATGAATAATGATCATCCTTTCTTCTTCTAAGTATAATGTTATTTTTCAACGCTATTATTTTGAAATATTTGCTGCTTTCTGTCTCGCAAATCTTTAAAAAAAATCAGTTCAATTAGTTTTTATACATGGTGTTGTCAAAATATTAAAGAGTTATAGAGGATGAAACAATGTGAAAAAAAGTTTGATGAATTCATGACCAAAATTAATTGCTTTGGAGATAATGAAAATGAAATAGATATTATGAAAATATCTCATTTACGTTTTTAACTCTATTTTGACAAAAACAAACCAAAGTTATATTAAAGTAAATATATATTTTAGGCTTTCGATAAAGACCTTAATTTATGGCTTTTGGATGAATTAGGATGAAATTTTTGTTATACTCCATTGTTGAAAATACTCCATTGTTATGGAGTTATTTATCCAAGAAGATTCTATCACAGAGTTTGTAGAACAAACAGCACGAATGTGATTGAAGCGAAGATGTGTTCTGTGTACGATATAGAACATATTCAAAATTATCTTTGCGTAAACATTTATATGACATTCACTAAAGATGGCTATAACTTCATTCCTGAAAAAGATGTGAAATGTCTTACAGAACACTCTAAATAATATCACAAAAAAGTGGGGACCAATCCTACAACCCGGGGGTCCTATAGACTATCACAATATACAAACAAAGAAGTTTGTTTTTTGTGTATCTCCAAATCTTTTCGTACATTTGCTCAACAGATGTATGAGTAAGATATATGAAATTCAGTATGTCATATAATCTGTTTGATTAGGTATGTGTGTAGTAGTAGATTCAATGTTTCTCGTCTGTGTCACTGATTCACTAATCTCGCGATTCGTTCTAAATAATATTAGGTCATTCCAGTGTTTATTAGAGATAGTATTGCCTAGTGAGTAATCGTAAAATTCAGTGACTCTAGTAGTTACTAATCTATCTACTTCAGCAGCCGAGTGAGTCACGTAGATATTTCATAAAGTGAAATGAGTTTACAAATTAATTGCTTCATTAATGCGACAGTAAGCATGATTGCTATTTTGATTTGATGAGAGTAAAGCTCGCGACCCAACTACGACGTCACGGTCATTTCCCATGGCATTAAGGTTCAAAATCGCATGAACAATCACACGATAAAATGGTAAAATTTGCATTTTTTTTTTCATTTTTTGGCGTTAATTTTGCTGCAATCGAAAAACTTTTACAGTTATTCCATAGACTTTAATGCATATTATCAATACAAAAAAAAATCCGCGACTTTCGGGAAACGAGCTTCTATCTTTCGAAAAAAAGATCGGAGGTGTTTTTGAAAAATGTATACACGATATAAAAAATCTTTTACCATCATTCCCTATGTTCAATGTATCTACCATATTTTTTTCCAAAGCATATCTAGTAAGGTTGTCGAGGTCTCCCGTTTTTAGAAATTTTTGAAATGCCATGTACTCTAAATAAAAATGAATATCCACGTTTAAACCTTGACAGAGTACGTGAAAGTCGTCAAATTTAAAAAAAAAGTCCAGAGGATTACATTGTGCGGAGTACATACACTTTATTAGATCTGGGTGTTACACATGGGCCATAAAATTAATAGCATGACACCCTGGAAGAGTGAATGAACGCTATTGATTGACATCAGAATGTTTTTAGGTAGATTTCCAAAAGGAATTCTACCTATTCGTTTCTCCCGTGATGTCGCAGAATTGAAAAATTTCTACTCAGGATCACTAATTAGGACCAGGAGAACCCGAATCCGACCTTGGTTTAAAAGTTTATATATATAAGCCATATATATATATGTCCCTTTTCTTGTGCGCACGTTTGCGGCCAAACTATGCGTCGCAGAAACGTGAAACTTGGGTGGTAGATTTTTGGTAAGGGGTAGATGAACTGATAGGAGATTGGGTGAAATCCATTAAGAGGAAGGTTCACTTTTTAAGGCTTTAAATACAAAAACAATCATTCTGAGGGGATCCAATGATTGTGAGGGTCCGTGTCTGGTATCGTATGAAAGGGCATTAAATAAGGAATACAGATCAATTTACAGATTTTATCTAGCTCAATTCCTCGGACGACACTGATCGATCGAAATATCTGGTTAAGTAGTTACCGCATAGGTACTAGCGTGTTCGTTGTCTTAGAAAAGTGCTTCACGATACGAGTAGAACTCACATCTTTTTTAAATTTCTAAAGCGCTTAGGTACCCATTTATATTATGTCATAAATCCACATACAACGTACCATGAATCAAAACCAAATTTCAAATATTAAATATTCAGATCAAAAAAAAAGAATATGGCTGGATTCGAACAAATTCAAAGTTTATTGTAATAAACTACATCACATTTGACAGAAGAAAGTTTTTATCATAGAAGCGACGAATATTGATCGCAAAATAACAAATATTTCGTACGCATAATATCTTCACAAATTTGCTACAAATAGTCTTGTTGAGTATAATTATCACAGATAAATCAAGCTGTACGCAACATAATATAAAAGAAGTAGGTAAGTAATTACTATTTCCAAAAGTTCATAGGTATATAAATATCCATTTTGTAATAAATGACCTATAAGCAGATATGTCTCGTTTTCCAGTCCGTTCGGTCCTCTGCAGTTCTTTTTAGCTCTGCATACGACTCGCAGAGGACATCTCCACAAATTTGCTTCAAATAGTCTTGTTGAGTATAATTATCACAGATAAATCAAGCTGTACGCAACATAATATAAAAGAAGTAGGTAAGTAATTACTATTTCCAAAAGTTCATAGGTATATAAATATCCATTTTGTAATAAATGACCTATAAGCAGATATGTCTCGTTTTCCAGTCCGTTCGGTCCTCTGCAGTTCTTTTTAGCTCTGCATACGACTCGCAGAGGACATCTCCACAAATTTGCTTCAAATAGTCTTGTTGAGTATAATTATCACAGATAAATCAACCTGTACGCAACATAATATAAAAGAAGTAGGTAAGTAATTACTATTTCCAAAAGTTCATAGGTATATAAATATCCATTTTGTAATAAATGACCTATAAGCAGATATGTCTCGTTTTCCAGTCCGTTCGGTCCTCTGCAGTTCTTTTTAGCTCTGCATACGACTCGCAGAGGACATCTCCACAAATTTGCTTCAAATAGTCTTGTTGAGTATAATTATCACAGATAAATCAACCTGTACGCAACATAATATAAAATAAGTAGGTAAGTAATTACTTACTTACTAATTTTCATTCCTTAAATTGAATAAATTATAATTTCACACGATCAATCGAACCGAAATCGAATCAATTTGAATCGTTTGCTTATCACCCAGTATTCTGTCACTATGTTATTTATTTTTTGTACATACATGTAGGTAACCTTGAGCTATTACATTGTGGTTAGTATTGCCCCGGAAAAGGCTATCGCCTATTGGGGCAATAAAATCCAGTACTTTTTTGTTTGTTTGTTTTTACTTTGTAAAGCTTTGGATAATAAATAAATGAAATGAAATATACATAGGTACTACTAACAGTTTCATCCTGGTATTGTGACAAAAAATAATAATTGTTCATTTTTTAGAACTGGAAATCCACAAAAAATGCCGCGAGTAAGTAGAAAGACAATGAGTGCTAAGCAGCGCAACATTGAAAATAGAAAAAGACTCGAGAATAAGAGAGCGTCGGGGGAAAATAGCCAAAAAAATAAATGTCAAGAGGTTTGTGATAACGGTCGGAAAAAACGAAATGAAAGGAATAGCTTATATCAAGCGGCCCGACTTTCTGATTCACAACAGCGCACAAGTCACAAGGCCAGAGTGCGTCAGTGTCAATCTACCAGACTTGCCGATCCCAAACAACGGACAATTCACAGGATCAGAATAAGTCAGTGTCAAAAAATACGACTAGCTAATCCTGCGAAACGTATAGAGCAGAGACAAAGAGAAAAAATAGTTCGGAAACGCCGTAATGATAGTCCAATACGGGGTCCGGCTAGTAAAATGAGAAGAAATGAGTGCCAGAAGAAGAGGTTGTGTGACCCCTTACAAAGAGAAGCACATCTACAAAAGCTTCGAGACAATCAACAAATTCGAATGAACTTGGCATCTCTACGCCACAAACATCTTGCGCGACTTCGCGAGGCGCAACAAAATAAATTGCAAGACCCGATTCAAAGAATCCTTCATATCAGCAGAGTGCTACAATCTCGTCGAAAAAGAAACGAAGACAAGTCTGAACAAAGTCGCAAGAAAATTTATGAAGCTTTCCTTTGTGACAAGAAGCTTGGACCTTCGATAACTTGCGATTGCTGCCGAAGGCTTTGGTTTAAATCATCAGTACGAAACTACGATGTAACAAAACTTCATCACGCTACGCTAGTTGCTGCATGTGGCTTAGTTGAAGGAGATACTGTCAAGCTGTGCAGCCATTGTTCAACTTCTATCAAGAAACACAAGTTACCAACATTTTCAATAAATCGTGGTATGGAATTACCTCATGTTCCTGAAGTCATTAAAAAGCTAACAGAGTTAGAGAGTCGCTTTCTCTCTCCGAGGATCCCTTTCATGGCTATTAGGGCGGCCAGAAGTGACCAGCAATACATTGTAAAAGGGCGCGCTATAAACATTCCAATTAACGTAGATACCTCTGTTAAAATTTTGCCTAGAACCATGAGCGAATCCGAATGTATCCCCATATGTTTTAAAAGAAAGAGGGCTTTTAAGAGTAATGTAGCGTTTGAAAATGTGAGACCCAAGATTGTTCAGGATGCAGCTAATTACCTTGTAAATTCGCCTTTATACAAGTTCTGCGATATAAAGTTTGATTCTAGTCGATTTCAGGAATATGTTAACCTACCAAAAGATAACACTAACATTGTAATTGATGGCGATGACACGAATGATAATGATGTTGGTAACATTGAAGATGATGATGAAGAAAATGAACCTGTTAATGTGGCCGATGACGTGACTATGTTGGCTAATGCTACAGTGTTTGCCCCAGGTGAGGGGAATAAACCAGAATCTCTGTTCAGTCGATTTGTCGAGTCACAGAGTTTCCTTCGCATATTCGGAGGGGAACTTATCGAAGCCCCAGATGGAATTAGCTTTCAAAACTGGTCTAAATCTCTTATAATGCGGGAGGATAGGAGGTGTGCGGACGTGCCTTTCCTGTTTTTCGTTGCCTTAAAGTTAAGAAATTCGAAAGTGGCGTCCGGAATCCATTTTTGTATGCGAAAGGCAAAAAGCAAAATTGCACATGTAACCGTCAAGCAAGCTTTGAACACCGAATTTTTGAGGAATCTCGAGATACACGACAGCGGTTTCAAGATTTTTGCAGGCGACCGCGGGTCTCCTGCCTTCTGGGAAGCCAAAAAGAAAGAGGTCTCTTTTCTTTAGCCCATATTAATTACAATTTTTAGTACAATAATTTAATTTGGGTATAAAAATTTAATATATGTATTCATTGATATTATTTTAGGTTTTTGCCATGATTCGGCAGCTGGGTCCCTGCTCAATATTTTTAACATTGTCACCCGCTGAAACTCGTTGGGGGGAACTGTTGAAAATTCTCAAGTTGCTTTTGGACAAAGAAAATATTTCTTCCGAAGATGCAGCCAGCCTACCCTATCCTGAAAGAGTGAGGTTAGTAAAATCAGACCCAGTCACAGTGGCAAGGTATTTTGAGTACAGAATGCGATGCTTGTTCAACATACTAAAAAAGCCTGGCAGCGTGTTCAGGGATCACCCCGTCGAAGATTTTTACATAAGGACAGAGTTCCAACAACGTGGATCACCTCACGTGCACTGCATCTTATGGCTAAAAGACGCGCCAAAGTATTCCGATGCGGGCGACAACACTGAATGCATACAATTTATTGATGATTTTATTTCATGTTCTTCTCTCATGCCAGAGGAGCACATACAACTTCAATCCCATCGGCATACATTCACATGCAAAGGAACAAAAAATGACAAGTGCCGATTCGACATTCCTTTCATGCCTCTAAAGGAAACTATGATATTGCATCCAGTGGCAAAAGATGAAATGGATGTCGAATGCAAGAAGAAATTGCAAGCACGCCGGCGAGATATTAAAGAAAAACTATGTATCATTGTAAAAAATAAGGATGCCACTACTTTGGATGAACTTCTGCATCAACTGAATATTTCGTATGATGAATATATTTTAATCATTCGAAGCGGCCTGAAAAGAGTTACTGTTTACTTACAGCGAACACCACAAGAAGCTATGATTAATTTTTATAATCCAGACCTTCTCCAACTTCACGAGGCAAATATGGATATTATGTATATAACCGATATTTATTCGTGCGCGACTTACGTTTTGGATTACTTAAATAAATCGAATAACACGATGTCAAAATTATTACGTGATATTGAAGCCGAAATTCGCAGCGGCAACTACTCCATGGCCGAACAATTCAAACTTCTTGGTAGTAGTTTTCTAAACGGCAGCGAGTTTAGTGCGCAAGAGGCAGTCTATTACATACTAGGGCTGCCGCTCTCCCGCTGTTCCCGCACAACTGTATTTATCAACACCAATCATCCAGACAAACGGGTTGCAATGTTGAAGCCTCAGAAAGAACTTGAAAAAATGCGCGAGACTGATCCAGATTCTACAAATGTATATGCGAGTAATGACATTGAGCGATACGCGTTACGGCCAAGCTCTATGGAATCAATATGCCTCGCCGATTTTGTGGCATTGTATAATTATTCTAAGACTGCAATGCAAAGCAAAAATCATGACGAAAACAATGACAATGACGATGACTATGACTGTGATTCAGAATGGTCAGAAGCTCCTATTCGTTTGATGGAAAATGCCGGTTTCATCAAGCGACGCTCAAGAGCTAAAATAATACGTTTCGTAAATTACAATGACAATCATGACGATTACAAACGTGAAAATGTCATGTTATTTTACCCTTGGAGGGAGGAACATGACATGATCTTACATGTTGAGAGGACTTTTGAGACACACATTCAAGAAATAAAGGCTAATCGAGCGAGATATGTCTATAACGAGGAAATCATGACCGAAATTGTGAATGCTCAAGCAAGACGAGAAATTGAGAACAATGATGATGATGATGAAGACATGCCAACACGACCACACAGTCTAGAAATATTGGGTGCGGCTGATTCCGACATCGACAATGCAAGCGACCCCGACATGCAGGTCGAGAAACATATGAATAAAGGCACAGAACAACCTGACGACATTGTACATATCCCTGTGCCTAATATTTTACCCGATGATGAGTATGCCGACATTGTTTGTACATTAAATGCGAAGCAAAGGAAATTTTTGTTACATGTTCTACACTGCTTCAAAACCAATCAAATGCCAATTTACCATTGTCTCATGGGAGGAGCTGGCGTGGGAAAATCTCGTCTCATAGAAGGTATAAATCAAGCTATAACAAGATACCTAAACACAACAGAAGGATCCATGGACACCTTGAAAGTTTTACTTTGTGCGCCTACTGGTAAAGCCGCCTTCGGCATAAAGGGTACTACATTACATTCTGCTTTTGCACTAGCCGTGACTCAAAACTCATCAGACCAGGTGCCTTTGAGTTCAGCTACAAAAAACACCTTATACAGCAAATTGAGGAATGTGAAATTAATTATTATCGATGAAATTAGTATGGTAGGAGCGAGACTTATATCAAACGTAGATAAAAGATTACAGCAAATTTTTCAACGCGATGACGTACCATTTGCCGGATTGTCCGTTATAGTTTTTGGTGACTTCAATCAACTAGGACCCATTGGTGACAGCTATATATTCAAGTTTCCCAAGAAATCAGAGATCAGAAAAATTCTCATCAATCCTCTTTGGAACCTATTCACATCATTCACTTTAACAGAAATTATGCGTCAAAGAGATGACGCTGAATTCGCGGAAGCACTAAACAGCCTGGCCCGTGGATGTCTCGACAGCAGTCAAATTAAACTCTTCCAGAACCGCGTGGTAAATGAAGAGGCTATCCCCAAGCATGCGTTGAGACTATACAGGAGCAATAATGAGGTTAATACGTACAACGATAGTGTAGTTGATCCAGATAAAAATAAGGTTGTGGTACATGCAACAGATAAAATTTCTGGTCAACCCAATGACGCGACAAAAACTAAGCTACTTAAATTAGCAAAAGAAAGTCCCCCTGAAAAAACTCAAGGCCTTTCATACGAACTTAAGATTAGCCTTGCCGTAAAGTACATGATAACAGTTAACATAGACGTCGGGGATGGTTTAGTGAATGGAGCCATTGGGACTATTGAAGATATTGACATTCATAATGGAGAAGTGTTGCGGGTTTGGATGAAATTCCCACAAAGTGAAGTTGGAAGAAAGAGACGGAGAGAAATCACCCATGGAAGTGATGATAATCTTACTGCCATTGAAAAGGTAAATAGAAACTTAAGACTTTCCAAAAGCAAGTATTATGTTATCAGGAAGCAGTTCCCTCTTCGTTGTGCTGAAAGTATTACTTTATGTAAAAGCCAAGGCGGCACATACAACTATGTGGCCGCGCACCTTAAACCAGGCATGAAAAGGAGTGAGATATACGTCGCACTAAGTCGGTGCACCCAGTTGTCTGGATTGTATATTACGGGAACGTTTATTCCGCCAAAACCGCCACTACCAACAGACGAGGTGGTGCTGGAAGTATTGCGGCTGCAATCGTGTCCAGTTAAGTTTTTAAACAAAACTGCCGCAGACTTCGAAGGCAATACCACTATTGTATATCAAAATGTTCAGAGCATAAATAATTCTGCTCATTGGCGTGATTTCCAGAACTTCTTGAAAATCACGAAACCGACTATTTTTATTGCTGCGGAAACATGGACATTGTCAACCGATAATTTAACTATAAATGGGTATAACGTAATATTTCGCTTGGATGTTCCTAGAACTCGGCATGCCAATGGACTTCTGGTCTTATCAAAAACTGGAATCACTCTGCAAAACCTGCACAGTTATCACAATGACGTCACTAAATCAGCATGTTGCATCGTGTGTTTCCTGACTGAAGATGACGTAGCTGTGTGCTCTGGGTATAAGCCACCGTCGACATCATACAACGACGTTCGAACTCATCTTATGAAGGCCCTCAGTCTTGCCTACAAAAAAACAAATAAAGTTGTATTTGTAGCTGACTTCAACGTCGACTGCTTGCAGTATGGTAACCATCTTCTCTTTCAAGACCTACAAAACTTCGGGATGATAAATCAATTGCCAGCTGGTACTTCAACAACTAATGGAAACACTGGGATAGACGTGGTATATAGCTCCTTCCCATGCTATTCTAGAGTCAGCGAAACATTGTACAGCTATCATAAGCAATTAATTTTGGTTCCTGACCGATGTCCGGACGATGCAGCCGTTGCGAATGTTGATTGCTCCTCTATCCCGGCTATTTTTCCATTAAGAACTACGAACACCATGGTATCTGATATTCAAAGGGTTAAACCACTGTCTTCCCCTATACAAACCCATCTCCCGCCAAGAATGACAAAAAAGGACAAAAAAGAACAATCTGATTTTCTAGAAACCATTCGCCGGGGATTTCCAAACGTCATATCAATCGGTAAAGAAGATCTCAGCACATGGCCTGTAGAAATTAAAACAAGTTTTCATCCGATTGTCACCTCCGCCGATGGAAACTGTTTTTACCATGCCATCTCCCAACTTTTGTGTGGAAATGAGTCACTCACAGTCAGACTGAGGGAACTTACAGCTCAACATTTGGCTATCAATGAAAATTTTATCAATGAAATTCCTCTCAGCGTGGGTTACATTGACACAAGTTTTGCTGACTACGTTGATGCTGTAAAGTCAGATGGAAACTATGCTGAAATTTTTGAGGTGATTTTGATGACATACATTTTAGAAAAGGCCATAGTCGTTTACATGTGCGACGGGGACAGCGTAAATGTACTGGAATTCAACGACAACTTTCATATTACACCAAAATTACATATTGGTTTAAAATCACAACATTACACAGCATTGAGGCCCAAGGTTGGAGTAAATTTACCAAAATCAAACTTGGTAAACAACTTACCATCCCGCCATTCATTTATGAATGTCTAGTTTCATTTTATTAATCTTATTGAGGTTGGTGGGTAGGAATGCTGCGACGGCGAGATGACCTAGTCACGTATGTTGGGGTCAATTGGATGCAGAAAGCCCAAGATAGACGTGGAAGGGGATGGAGGAGGCCTTCGTTCAAGTGTGGACTGGGGTAGGCTAACAAGAAGAAGAAGAATCTTATACGAGGGCGGAGTAAAAAGTTTTCGACTTAAGGCAGAAGGAGTATCGTTACCAATTTTTAGGTAGATTTCCATAAGGAACTCTACCTATTCGTTTCTCCCGTGTTGTCGCAGAATTGAAAAATTTCTACTCAGTATCACTAATTAGGACCAGGAGAACCCGAATCCGACCTTGGTTTAAAAGTTTATATATATAAGCCATATATATGTCCCTTTTCTTGTGCGCACGTTTGCGGCCAACCTATGCGTCGCAGAAACGTGAAACTTGGGTGGTAGATTTTTGGTAATGGGTAGATGAACTGATAGGAGATTGGGTGAAATCCATTAAGAGGAAGGTTCACTTTTTAAGGCTTTAAATTAAAAAACAATCATTCTGAGGGGATCCAATGATTGTGAGGTTCTGTGTCTGGTTTCGCATGAAAGGGCATTAAATAAGGAATACAGATCAAAAGTTAGATTTTGTCTAGCTCAATTCCTCGGACTACACTGATCGATCGAAAGATCTAGTTAAGTAGTTACCGCATAGGTACTAGCGTGTTTGTTGTCTTAGAAAAGTGCTTCACGATACGAGTAGAACTCACATCTTTTTTCAAATTTCTAGTGATTAGGTACCGGTACCAATCCATATTATGTGTGGAATGAAAATAATTTGATTATTGGATTAGGTACTTCCTTTGATTATTGAAGTACTTAATCAAATATTTTTTCGTCATACGGTACTTCGATAATCAAAGAATAAACTACATCCATACTACTTCATCACTTCGCTGGTTTATTTGCTGATAATATTGTGATTGTTTTTATTGTACAGATGTACTCTTAAAATTAATAAATCACTTGAAATCTACCTATGCCTGTGGCGTGCCAAAGGAATTTTTTTTATACTCCATCGATAACACAGCGTAGGTAGTAGTCTAATAGTATGAAAGAAATTAAATATAGTAAGTATACTATCTGTGTTGATCATCGTGAATATCAACTATTTATAAATTTTCTCGCATATTCAAACACATATCTACTGCCGTTTTATATTACCTATATAGATATTACTATAATCTACATAAAACGTTTAACGTTATTCAACATTTATATACGTACCACGGGCGTCGTCGGGGGAGGGGAATAAATAGACATTATTTATCGCATGGTCGTTTCCAGTACATCACATCAATTACAATATTAATTCACAATAATAGCTCGTGTTTGATTGTCAGAAATTAAAAATTAAAAGTATTCTTTCTTAAATACTCAGTCGCCGATTCACTTAGTGTCAAAAAAATACTAAATGATAAAATCACATAAAAAATCACATTATTACCACACATTTTCTCACCATATCAATTTTTTTAATGATAATCCAACAGAATACAATTGTTCCATAAGAAATCGCCTGCGGCTCTATTTTTTATTGCTTTTTTCTAATACATTTTTCATACATACCTATATATTATTGTGCAAAGTATTACTATATACATTTTCAAATAAACCAAACCGCTTCATGACTTTCTTCACTATGTCTCACAAAAAATTTCACCTGGGGCTATTTACGCATTTTTCGTACTAAGTATATGAAAATTTTAAATTTTTGTTGCCCCTCTTGGCCTGGAGGCTGGCGACGCCCATGATACCTACTAGCTTTTTCCAGCGCAGACAGAGGAATAAACCCCTTTGATTTATAAATTGAATACAGCTGTGTACATAATGATACCATACTATAGAACGCCTAATAATACGTGCTGAATATTCACATATTATATTATCTATCCTTATGTTGTGCATTGTGCAACCTTAACCGCATTTCATCAAACTGATTTTCATTCATGCGAAATTCGTATCTGATGTGTGATGTGTATCTTCGCTGTTTACGGTATGTGTAACATTAATATCGGGCATCACAGATAAATACGTTGTACTTCTAGGTTCGGTACATCATTGATTTATAAATTATGATGTACTCGTATGTCCGACCTTATTATAAATATCGGATTCTAACGAACCCTGTTGTTGTCAATTCATTCAATAACCTCTAACAGGTAAGTATTCTATTTCTTTTACCGTGTCAAAGCTAGATGTTTTTTTCGAATTCTTCTAGTTTTCGGTGTTGGTATCTTCACTCGCCACTATCTTCAGAATGAAGAAAGAAAATAAGTTTTCAGGACCGACACCGAAAGCTCGTAGACTTCGAAAAAAATACACGCGGCGGTAAACCCTTCAAAATATACAACCAATGGATTCGTCACGCTTACGAATATTTCATCTACCTTTTAACTCTCCAATGTTGTTTGCTCCTCAGTTCCCTACAAGTTTTCTGATATTAAACTAATCCTCAAATAATATGGATGCATAAACAATATAGTACGATGATTTTGTTAGTTCACAACACTACACTTGAGAATATCAACAAAACAACACTATAACGTGTGGTGTATTATTGCTTGTTTATCTTCCAGTATAAATACACTTTGTATTGTCACTTTCAGTTTACGGAGTTTACATTTTTATTGTAAGACAAAGAGCCATTCTATTCTATCGATAATTAATTTGTTTTATGATTTCCTTCTGTTTATTATTCACAGAATCGACACCAACAATCAATGATTCTATTATATTCGTCAACCAACAATGCAGACTTACTGTTGTATTATGGTAAACATTTAAATTAAACAATTACAAATAACTCTCTGCTACGGTATTGTATTGTAATGTACCCAGCGTCCTTTGCGGGGTATACAAAGAGAACAGAATCCCACACTGCCATATCTTTAGACACAATCCTTTCTTCAGTCAAGTTCATGTAATTCGTATGTCGATCAGATCCTCAAGGATGGACGCGTTTTGAGTAAAAGGAATCGGAGAGCGTGTATGATAAATTGCATGAATGTGACGGAGGCTAGGAGTGTGTGCATGGATAGGGCTGTCTGGCGCTCTACCCTATCTGCCTACCCTGCGAGGGACGTGGCGTGAGTGCATAGATAGATAGATAGATTATATTATAAGCTTTTACTCAGAACACGTCTGACCCGGAGAATCTAGTCTGTGTGATCAATCGAGGCTTTTTCGGCCACACGCATTCTTTCTGTGCATCCTATCGTCACTCGTTCTTTCCATATGTCCAAACCGCCTTTATTGTAAAGTACTTAGCATGAGTACATGGTTGGCGCAGTTGGTTGAGGCGGCAGTCTCTCGAGCGGGAGGTGCCAGGTTCGAACCCCGGCGCTGGCCATGTATTCCGCACTTTGCGATACAGGCTTTTAGTCTAGTGCAAGGTGTGCAGGACAGTATTTGAGTTTGTGTATGCAAGCCCAGATCCTTTTATAAAAAAAATGTAGTTAAATCACCCACATATATAACTGTCTGTAAAACAACTTTTCATGAAATATGATACTACAGTGGATACATTATATTTTTATCACACGACCATAACGTTCAAATTCGTAACTCACTGCATGATAAGTGAGTATAGTATAATAAGTAATAAGAATACCTGTAATGAGTCTTATATATTATCAAAAACAGTAGCAATCTTATCTCAGATTTGATTTGACTGATTTGTGGTACGAAAATTGAAAAATGTTTTATCTTAATTGCTGTTCTTGACTCACATATGTATTGCATATTATGCTGTGTTCGAAATCAAGGCACTTTTTGTATTAAAAATTTATATGAATTATGCTGCTTTTGTTGGCATGTCTTAGGATAGGTAGACTTCCACGTTCTTAAGAGTTTTGCTCTTATTGACAGATTTCTGTGATAGATTGCATTTATTAAATTTAACCTTTCATTTAATTAAGTAGTTATTTTATCTGCAGGACCCTTTTGAAAAATACGGGCCATTTTGCCAATATTGACACCTCAGCAAGCCTTTAAATTCTAGTACGCAAAATAATAATTAAGCAGTGTGTTATTCGTACTTGATACAAAATATCTCCCAAGTACTTGAATCATTGATAAGTACTCGACACTTTATACACAAATTATTATTGAAGTGTTGTCTTGTTACTGACTGTGACCGAGAAAGGCTCGCCTTCATCCATCCATACCATATGTGGGTCACTTCACTTCACTTATAATAATAATATGTATTATCTATCTCAGTATTAGGCACGTATGTATGTTGTATTAAATACATCTACGTCATAAGTGTTGTATACATACAAGTGTAAAGTAATTTATGTATCACTCGCAGGTACGGTCAGCTGATATTTATCTTTATATTATTTTGGTTTCTCTAAGAGAAATATTCTCGTGTATTTATAAATATTCGCACTCTTATTATAAATCATTCGACTTTAGAAGAAAGAAAGAGTATTTGTGGACATGCGTTCGTTGAAATTCTAAATACGTTAATGGGCACGTTAACTTCTTCAGATTAACCTATACGTTGCGTTAATGCTCACAATTTCCTTTAAATTAGCAGTTACCTGTACCTATACGGATTTAGTGTAAAATATTTTAAGTACTCTCTCCATCCATTTTTGCCACATGCCCACCGCATAGCAACATCCCTATCCCAATTTAATGTGATTTACTCAGGTATTTTGTCGTTGGTATTTTGAAACTCTTTACACATCCCAGTGCCCAAAGTCCGTTTTCTCGAAACTAGGTACAAATCCTGATGTTTTCCACGTAAGCGCGTTTTTCTCTCAAATAATAATACGTAAGGTTCGTCCTTTTTTAGTCTGTAGGTGTAGACACCCTTAACAGTCAGAACCATAATATGTGGAGACAATGGACAGATACACGCAAATTTAATGAAATCGATTGATAGATAATATTTTAATTGATCAATCGGTTTGTCTGTCGCGCCCTGTTGATTCATAGACGCGAATTAATCGTCACACCAAATATGGATTGAATGTGCAACGAAATGTACCAGAACAATTACAATAGGTAACTTTATAGATATGTTTTATATTATTCTGTCTAATATAAATGAATGCATCTAGTGTCCTCACTAGAAAAGGAAGCAAGGTCTTGTATAATGTATAGAGACTCTATAGATAAGGGAATACGATATCTGTCCGCACACCGCACTGTCCATAAATAGTCCTATTTTACTTTATTATAATACGTACCTACTTTGTATGATGATGATACCTAATATGTCATTTGTACTCTCCTATATAATAACACACGTTGTATCCACCACCTCCGACCACACAAATCAAGTTACATGGAAAACCATGACACATTTACAAAGCAATCAGTAATAGGTTTGTTTGGTTATGCTCATATATTTGCCTCTTAACTTATATAAGTTATTTCTGGCTAGATCCACAGGTTAATTAATTGTAGGTACCTACTATTATACCTAATTCTTATTACTTGATAATTTCGAACAAATACTTACACCTTTATCGGGCACTGGTAGAAAAACCATGGAGCAAATCATTTCTTATTTAGTGAGGATAGAACTTAAAAAAATAAGGATATTTTTCAAACAATACAAAGAATTTTGAAATCTGTAGTGTGAGAGGAAGACGTATTTTTTGTATAAAAAATTGTAACAGTGGCATAACGTGCAAACTCGACGGTGCATTGATGTACACCTGAGACGGCACGTACAAGTGAACTAGACGAATTTTTACCTACCTATACGTAACAAAACGTATTCAACCCACGGCTTTTTAATTTTTCGTTAACCTTCACTATCGCCGCTTGTCAACTTCGGTCGACTAATCTTCCTACGTAAGTGATTGTAGTTAAAAATGCAAAACACCTGATATTTATTTTGTAACACGAGTGCAACGTAGCCATATTATTTATCTAACTAAATGCAAGCGTAGACTACCTTCTGTTTTAATCCTCGGGATTGGTTGATAGAAAAGCGTGCATCTCATCCTCGATTCCATCCAAGTTTCAGCTCTCCTTTTCAGATTTGTTTGTAGGATGTGCAGTTCGTCTCTTGGTACATATATTTGCTCCAGATACTTTCAGCCATTGCGACCTTTGATATCTTCGTTTACTGTTCCGTAGGCCCCATTTGAGGCACTTGGAATCGTCAGGTTTACATAACAAACATCACAAAATAAAATGCAATAGATAAATTACAGCAAACAAGAATGAAATCAATAAACACACGGTTCCAAAACAAAACTTAAAGCAAGTGTGATTTAGTTCAATGCAGGTCTGGATATCAATTGTCTAGAATTACATTTCGTCAATGACAACAGAATCTGAGGGAAATCGGTATAAAACAGAGATATTTATTATTCAATGCAGGTCTGGATGTAAATGGTCCAAAACTGCATTTCGTCAACAATAAATAATACCTCGGTCACTGTTCACTGTATAATGTATATCCGTGCGAGAGTCTTCAGGTCCCAGCAAGATATTGCTATTATTGAATGATTCAGTGTTTTCGAAACAGTGAAGATCTTTACAGCTTGAGGTTAATATCATTTTTTCAATCCTCTTATATTGCGCTGCTTTTTTACCCTATTGATCTACTCTACAATATTAGCAAGTTTTTCTTTCTCGTACTCGCCATATAATACCAGTCTTTCTTTACTAAACGTGTCGTGTCATATATCTTACAATGTTATGGTGATCTTTTCTATTATGGTGTTAGATGATGAACAGAACTTGGACGAGTATAAATAAAATGTTGTTTACCAACTTTTACATCGAGTAATGATTTCACAGCCATGTCTAGTCACTAGTGTATGAATGGGGGTCGCACCATATCAAGATGGTTAGAAAGCAAGGTCGCTCTCGCTGGCTTCAAATATGTATGACTTGTTTTTATTCAATAAACTTGCGATGTTATTTTTGGCATTATTTTATAAAAGACGATACGTAAATGTTATTATGCATGTACTTTCAAAAGTCAGAGTTCACATCAGAGGGAAAATACTAAAAGACTTTGAAGTTATTTCTTTGCATTTATCTTTCGTCCATAGTCAATTAATTAATGAAATTTATTTTCGTCCCCTAATACCCAGGATTTTGTACCTGGTAACTTTGTGAAGAGGGTCTTAACCTGAAAACCCAGAACGACTACCAGGAGCGTAGGAAGACCACCACTGCGATGGAGAGACGACCTAGTCAAGTACGGTGGTGTCAACTGGATCCAGAGAGCCCAAGATAGAGCGGTGTGGAAGCAGATGGAGGAGGCCTTAGACCAGGAGTGGACGGGAGTAGGCTGAAGAAGAAGAAAATGAACTGTATAACAAGATATTTTGTTGTTTTTGCCTGGGATGTTATGAGGTCATGTCATAAAGTAACCAATGGAAACTCGTACACCTGTCGCTGATTTCCGTTATTTTGGGATACCATAATAATATCGTTTCTCTTCTCGATTACACGTTTGAATTTTTGCTATCCGAAGATGACTTAGAGGTGGTTGCTAACGCGCTCGACTGTTAATCCAGTGGACGCGGGTTCGATCCCCGATGCCGACTTACTCCACTTTACGAAACAAGCTTTTCAAGCTTTCTGTGAAGTGTACAAAGATGTATTTGGGTTTATTTCAATAAACCCAGATTCATTAAAAAAAACACTATGGTCCCAATATAATTGACGTGTTCAATATACTGTTTTTTGCTGTGAAATGGTCGATATTTTGTATTAATTGTTCGAACTTTTGTATACCTATACATACTCGTAGTTAGATCTATCTTCCCATGTCTGATGTCTGTTTCACCTGGCAATTCAGTACAACTCCCAGGAAGTTATTTCTGTTTTACGGTACATACTTTCAGCATGTCAGGCCAACAATCTGTCATCACAGCTGACACAATTTTTAGTTAGTTAACTGTTAGTTAGCTGAAGCATTACCTTGGATTATTAACCTTCCATCAACAGGTCAGGCGTAAGACTATAACCGTGGACCCTGCCCATCTTTTAGGCGAGAAATAACGATGATAGTGATATATATTTTCTGGTATTTTGAATTTTAAGATGATAGATACATAGCGTGTTTTTTAATGAATAATGTACCTACCAGCTACATACATAATGTCATACCAATTCTAGGTATAATTTTCTATTATGGTGTATAATCCATTTGTATTCATACACTGTTGTATGTATATATTTGTTAGAAATCGATAAGTTTAGTATTCCATTGATAACCGTTTAAAATATTTACCTGTATTTTTCGATAAGTAATACTTACAATAGTACCTAGTACCTACCTATCGTCCAACATATCGGATGGCAGATAATTATCTACAGTTTTACTGTAGCCTATAATTCGTAGGAGTAATTTATGCGTTGCTTAGAATTAAGTATGTATTAAAAAAATACTGTTTATAAATTATTTTATTCAACATTATACTACTACTTTCCTTCGTGGGAAAGCAAGACTTCGTCAGTAAGCAGGGGTTGCAAGACTTCGTCAGTAAGCAGGGTTTGCAAGACTTCGTCAGTAAGCAGGGGTCGCAAGACTTCGTCAGTAAGCAGGGGTTGCAAGACTTCGTCAGTAAGCAGGGTTTGCAAGACTTCGTCAGTAAGCAGGGGTCGCAAGACTTCGTCAGTAAGCAGGGGTCGCAAGACTTCGTCAGTAAGCAGGGGTTGCAAGACTTCGTCAGTAAGCAGGGGTTGCAAGACTTCGTCAGTAAGCAGGGGTTGCAAGACTTCGTCAGTAAGCAGGGGTTGCAAGACTTCGTCAGTAAGCAGGGTTTGCAAGACTTCGTCTGTAAGCAGGGGTTGCAAGACTTCGTCAGTAAGCAGGGGTTGCAAGACTTCGTCAGTAAGCAGGGGTTGCAAGACTTCGTCAGTAAGCAGGGGTTGCAAGACTTCGTCAGTAAGCAGGGGTTGCAAGACTTCGTCAGTAAGCAGGGGTCGCAAGACTTCGTCAGTAAGCAGGGGTCGCAAGACTTCGTCAGTAAGCAGGGGTCGCAAGACTTCGTCAATAAGTTGTCCAGCGCGTATTACTAGACTAATTATTCATAGGTCGTTGTTCCTGACTCTCTGATCTCATCGTCAGTCAGACCTAGAAACGACAAACTAAGCTCTCTACTACTGACAATCCACAGTTTTTCCAGGCTGCTCTATTGTTTTCTGTCATCCGTAGGACTATTCGGGCACCTGGACTCGTCAATTTTTACTTTTTAATTCCAGGGGTTTGGAGAATGGCTAGTTAATATAATTGGGTACCGGTAGGTACTTCTTGCAAAATAAAAGTGTAATTTATATTATATTGGTAGAGTTTTGTCATGCGTATTTTGATAATGTTTATTTAAGTACCTACCTACATCCGCTCTACCGAATAATTTCCTCCCACTACTCCGTCATCCTCGCAACGTCTTTCAATACGAAATAACCATTTCCGCTATCGAAAATGTAAATGGCGCGGTATGGTATGGAATATTGGAATGATGGTTAATACTTTATAGTACGTGTGTCTCATATCAAACATTTCTCTGATGTCTATTGTATAGCCTGAGGTACCTGACTGCCAAATTATTCCGTATGTGAACCTCGTTCTTATGGGAAACACCTTCCGATTTTTAATATTTGATGTCTTTGGTTATTGGGTATGTGACTATGTATACTAAGGTGTTTTTCATTTTGCAAGGCAAGAACTAAAGTGTATTGAATTTTGTAAGGCAAAAAATGAAATGTGAAAATTGCAGACTTTGCTTACGCTTAGCTTAGAGTCTTAGCGATTTAAAAATGCCAAATTTTAAGAAGATTGGTGCGTGAATGTGTGCAACCCCTAAGCCTGGCCACACACGCCCCGAAGTTCAGTTCCGGAATCGACCATTTTGCAAAAAAGTTCCGATCAAAACCTCTCTCTGACTTCAGCGTCACCCCGATTTTAAATTCAGAAAGAGGTTTTGGTCGGAACCTTTTTGCAAAACGGTCGATTCCGGAACTGAACTTCGGGACGTTTGTGGCCAGCCTAAATATATATTATCCGATATTCTTAAAATTTGGCATACCTACCTAGTATGTTTTACATCACTGAGACTCGGGCGTGAGCAATAAGCATAGACATATAAAATACACCCTAATGAATACCTGCTACTATATCTTTATTAATATTGTTTATTCTCTTGTTTCAGGAAACAACCCTAAAGAAAACGGCAAGAAGGAAAAACAAGCGGTTTCTCCAGCCACGCGATCCGCCAATGGTAAGAACTATAACACCTTTTTTTCGTTATACACGCATGTCAAGTTTACCTATATACGTAATTGCCATCAATATTTTATAACACTTCGCTACTGTAAACAATTAAGAGTCGAGTTTATTTTTATGAAAATTGGTGTGTGGCTCTAGCGCGACCGGATAAAATCCATAAGAATATTGCTCAACATGAATAAATCCCAAAAAAGAGAAAAGCTCTTCAGAAATATGCTTATGGGACAAAAGCTCTTTGAAAGGATTTTGAAAATAAAATTAATTGTATTGTATCTTATATTATACGATTTCTTTCAGTGTGTTAGAAACTAGTGTAGATTAGAAAATAACAAATAAATAAGCGGATCTAAAATAGGATAGACAATAAAAAAGTCGACATTTTATAAATAATTCATCTCCTGGAATCCAATTAGAATGTTGGGTTTCTATCCGTTGAGGATATTTCTGAAGGGCTTTATTCTTCTTATGGGTTCTCCTCCGGGAACCATGGCTTTAGTTTGTATCGGACGCTCCAAGATTCTGAGGAATTTGCCTACCTAAATAACATGTAATGTAATAGATATCAGTGTGTTTATCTTGTGTACTATTATTAGGTATCACCGTTCCCCAAGTGTTTCTTCACACATTTCAAAAGTGGGACACGCGAGGAATTATAAATAATTTTGTATAGACACAATGCTGTGAGGGTCGCTCACCGTCCACCGAAATACGAACTTCTAAACATTCTTGTTTCTAATTGTTACACAACACTTCCAGTATCATAGGATCTTAGCCCAACCGATGCGAGAAGCAAAACGTTTCTCCCATCTCATTGTTTGATAAATGATTGAGCTGTAATTCCAGAAACGTCAGATGTTCTATTCTCTCCATTAGCATCAGATTTTATTAACCATCCAATTGCTATAATTAGGAATAACTTGTTATTCACTAACTGTCTTTAATTGCAAATTTACACATACCCAGTTGGCGATATCTGTTTTGGAAAGTAAGAGTGTATCTGAATCTCGCGATGTATACCTAAGCTTGGCAATACTTTTAACACATGTACGTACGATTTGCGTAAAACTATATTAATCAGTTCAAAACTGAAGAATTTAGTGGTTAATTAACAAAAGGATTTCCTTTGGGTTCAAGTTGCGGTATTTTTATAGAACATGTAGGTGTGAATTATCGGACTTTATTTATAGTCGGGTTGACTGTAAGATATTGCGTTAGCAATAAGTCCGCCTTTTGGCACACAAGATTGTCTTATTTTTTTGTAATCATTGTAATCATTTTGGTCAATAAAGATTTATTTATTTATTTATTATTTATTTATTATAGTTATGTAGATAAAACTCCATACATACTTTACCTTCTCTTTCGTACGTCAGTATATAGCTACTTTTATTATCTAAATATTAGCTGCATGACAATTTCGACGTTTCTTCGAAAGATCCATCGTGTACAAATCCAGTCTATCGCGTATTTTTCGTCTTCAGACTTCCTTCATACTATCGACAAATCTCGAGATGATTCATTTTTTGCAGTCCGTGGGATTTGAACCACTTGTCCCCAGCGTAGTAAACGCCACTTATTATCAAAAACATTTTGTATTTTACCATATTATGCTTCCTCCAAAAACTCTACTCCATGAAAGAAAATGGAAAATACCAAACCTCTTATCATTACTTTTTTTACCTTCTACATACCTGCACCTCGATCTTTCAGTGTTAAATCTTATTCAAATCTCTGTTTTTCATAAACTCGTACATCGTCCAACCTCGATATGAGATAATTGTTAAGTGCTGGCCAGTGGACAAGTCATATAAAGTTTGTCGTTGGATCGTATGTAGGTTTAGTTTTATTTTAATTAACGTAAAGTTGGACTAGACTTTTCAGAGTAATTCGGCCATGTCGGATTCATGTCTGTGTCGTCCACATCGGCCCTAATCATTTGATTATAAACAGTAGGAACTTATATGAAATATATCGAATACACATGAGACAAAGTGTATTGAATTAGATTTACTTTGTTGGAGGTGAGGTGGATGTTATTAACACTTCACACGAATAGCATATTAGATTAACGAAACTAAGGTGTTTTATAAATAGTACCTAGTAGCGCACGATGAGTGGGCTTTCTTGGAATGTTCAGACATATTTTACATTGGAAATCAACCGAGAATTCAGTTCACTTACAAAGATTTTTTTGTTTTATTTAGACGCCATTAACATATTATTACCCATATTTATTGCAAGGTTACCAGGTTGACTAAAATAAGTAATATTATGTATGTTATTTGTTCATACAAAAATATCAGATCCTTCGTCGAAACACTTGAGACTAGGTGATGTCATCCAATATTTGACAGAATTAGTGTTAATGCCTACGATAATTGATAAAAATAGAATTAAAAATATTGAACTCTACTATTTTGGTTGTACCCCTGGAGACCAACAAAAAATGCTCACATGTGTGGAATATTAATGAGAACTAAAACACACATTATTCTCAATGTAGTCATCTTTATCCATAGGACATTATATTCTCTTTGGTCATCTCGCTCATGTCTAAGAATGAACATGTCCTTACTACAGTTTCTGGCGATATTTCGAAGTTGTATTTTATTATTACCGTCACAATACATAAAATAGGTGCAATAACTCATAATTGATCGGACTCACGCCCAGTTAGGTAGATCTTATTCGTTATTATATGCCATGTTCTGATATTCTTATTATTTATATGCCTATGTCACTTAACAACACAAGCTTTCTGTGAAGTGTACAAAGATGTATTTGGGTTTATTTCGATAAACCCAGATTCATTTTATTTGAAAAAATAACACGTATGAACAAATTAAGTATAGGTATGGAAAATGTAACCAGTAAAATGGTTTTACGATTGATTTAATCGGTCCTGTACCTGATGAGCGAAAAATTTACGACCATATTATAAATAAATAAAAAATAATGAAAAGAAGATCAAAATAAAAATCATCTAATGACGTGGAAATAGTTATCTGGCTTGGCTACGTGATTGTTGATTATTAGAAAAATTCCATAACAAATAAGCTGTAGATATAAAATTGTAAACAACTTTGCCCACTAGCAAAGCTTTATGACACACAAAGGAAATCCCAGAAAGCATCTCTTGGGATGCCGTGACTTGGGGGAGAGGGGCAGGACGCGAGGGGGAGTGGAGGCTGGAACGACGATCAATAGCGAAAGGGAAAATTGCCCGCAACTACCTAGCATTGTGTAGCCGTGGAGTGTCTGAATACATACAAGTCTGAAGAACCGATTTGGTTTTCAACACAAAGCGCATGCAAATCTAATTTTCACATCATTTCACAGTTTACATTATTCCACCCTTGTACATTGTATGTAGATAGGTTCGTAGTAAAGTGTGTTATCTGTCGAACACGTGGATCTACGTAATGCTACGCCGCCGGGCGCATGGAGCGGGGCGTGTAACTTTCTGTTGTGTTGTGTACTAACTTGCTAGGTACATACAACCTACCACCACGTGCTTACTGCTTATGAATGTACCTGCCTACATTATTTTCAGTTCACAAACTATGTAGGCGTTTAGCTACGCTTGCAGAAATTCACACCCACTTTTTTAAGGTTTATTTTCATCTGTACGTTTCATTAATAGATAACTGAACCCCAAATTCTGTTTTTCCATATTATCTATCACATTTATGAAATTTGTGTGAATTATTTAATGTATTCTGCACTTTGCGACACGAGCTTTTGTCTCGCCGGAAAGCATATAGGAAATATTTGGACTTGGGCGCACAAACCCCAATCCTTTTTAACGAAAAAAAGCTATCTTTCATCGTAAAATACGAAACTAATAATTTACTATTGGGAGCTGCTTTATTGGCTTGTAGTATATAGCAACACCAAGATATGTAGTGTGTACTGTACGTTGATTGTGTTATCATTTCGCTATGCATTCATATTGTGGTACCATATCGCTGCATACGTCAGTAATGTTAAATTTCACATATAGCCCAGGAAATTTAGCTTTGTAGCGTAGATAATTGTCGGAAAGCTGGAAACTGTTTTAATCTCTTCATTAACAAGCAAAGAAGGTTTCCTGAAGTTTGCACCAATTTTACGCTTGTGCTAAGTACAGGGTGTCCCAAAAACAAAAAAAAAATGTACTTTTTTCAGTTTTAGATTAATAACTCCTAAAGGAAGCATTCTAGACAAATTATGTTCTCCTGTGAATTAAAGTAGATAAAATTCTTCGTATACTGAGCACAAATACTACTCTTTACTTTGAAAAATCACTGAGAAACAGCGATTTAAAATTGTAATGTTTTTCTCAACATATGATAAATTTCTTAATTTTCTTGAATCGTTGTTGAATATCTTTTAATCTATGCTACTTACAGCAAATCTTAGTACATATTATTCAATGGTCGGTTAATTTTCTATAAACTGGCATTAAAACTTTACCTCTATATTAAATTGTTTAGGATGTAGAGGTATTTAAAGACAGACGAGTGAAATAGATAAATTTTTTAAATGATAGACTTCGGTATGTGAAAGGTAAGATAGACTTAATTTTGCGACTCTCTCTTAATAACGTACAATTTTTTTAGTTAAAAACACAAATTTCGCTATTGATACGCCACTGCGTAACAACTTATATTGTGAAGACTATTTTTTTTACCTTCATCAGTTTTATTAATATAACTCCTGAACGGTTGATGTTAGGGAAAAAATATTTTACTCATAATTTATCTAAAACCAATTTGCTATGACTTGATTTCAAAATTGACTCTGTAACTTAAATAATAACTGATTTACAGTGTTTGAAAAAAAGCATTACTAAAAAAATTAAATTGCCTCGGCTATTTTTGTTGAATAACTCCTGAACCGTGATATAGAGAAAAAGTTCAAGAGATTTAAATATAAGGTAAATAAATTTTCTATAACACAAGCGTAATAAAATAACTTTAAAAGTTATAGTAAGAAAGTTATGGATGATCAAAGTCAATATTTTGTGTAACCATTCGACGTTTGCTAATGAATTATATTTGCCTAGTAAGCACCTCCGAGCCGGTGTAGTATGAAATATGTCTGCCTAATAAGGTAATACCTGCTCGCCATATAGTATGAAATATATCTAAACAAGCGTCGAATGGCTACACAAAATATTGACTTTGATCATCCATAACTTTCTTACTATAACTTTTAAAGTTATTTTATTACGCTTTTGTTATAGAAAATTTATTCACCTTATATTTAAATCTCTTGAACTTTTTCTCTATATCACAGTTCAGGAGTTATTCAACAAAAATAGCCGAGGCAATTTAATTTTTTTAGTAATGCTTTTTTTCAAACACTGTAACTCAGTTATTATTTAAGTTACAGAGTTAATTTTGAAATCAAGTTATAGTAAATTAATTTTAGTTATATTTTGAGTAAAATATCTTTTCCCTAACATCAACCGTTCAGGAGTTATATTAGTAAAACTGATGAAGGTAAAAAAAATAGTCTTTTCGATATAAGTTGTTACACAGTGGCGTATCAATAGCGAAATTTGGGTTTTTAACTAAAAAAATTGTACGTTATTAAGAGAGAGCCGCAAAATTAAGTCTATCTTACCTTTCACATACCGAAGTCTATCATTTAATAAATTTCTCTATTTCACTCGTCTCTCTTTAAATACCTCTACATCCTAAACAATTTAATATAGAGGTAAAATTTTAATGCCAGTTTATAGAGAATAAACCGGCCATTGAATCATATGTACTAAAATTTGCTGTAAGTAGCTTGGATTAGAAGATATTCAACAACGATTCAAGAAAAATAAGAAAATTGTCATATGTTGAGAAAAACATTACAATTTTAAATCGCTGTTTCTCAGTTATTTTTCAAAGTAGAGAGTAGTATTTATGCTCAGTAGACGAAGAATTTCATTTACTTTAATTCACAGGAGAACACAATTTGTCTAGAATGCTTCTTTTAGGAGTTATTAATGAAAAACTGAAAAAAGTTCAACTTTTTTTTTGTTTTTGGGACACCCTGTACTTAGCACAAGCGGAAAATTGGTGCAAACTTCAAGAAACCTTCTTTGCATGTTAATGAAGGGATTAAAATAGTTTCCAGCTTTCCGACAATTATCTACGCTATACCCCCTTTTTTAACGTTAAAACACCGGTCTAATAATCTTCAAATTTCTATTTTTAGCTGACTGATTTATAGACCCGAGATAATACACGAACTAATGAAATTATTTTACATTGTTCTCAGGTGAAGAATCGGGTCAAAAACAAAGAAAAGGATTCTTCAAGAATTTTTGGAAGAGGTCTCGCCATTACTCCTTGGAACATCCATGAAGAAAGAATTGATAAGGTGCTATGGCTAACTGAAGGTAATGACGCAATGGTCCACCTCTTCAACGTTAATTGTAGGATGTAACGGTGCATTTCTGCTATATCCAAGTCTGTCTTTTGTCATTTTAATGCTCATTGTCCAGAGCCCTTAGACTTGCTAGGTGTTTAGCTACAATTGGTCTTGTATTTAGTTTCCAATCGTTTTATCGATAGGTATTTTTAGTTGAACGCAATAATGTAACATATTTTTGTTTATATCACCATTGTTTTAATTTTTCGAGTTAGGTTTTTGTAATTATTGTTTATTTTTTGTACGATTTTTGTAAATGTTTACGTATAATATATTAATTATACATATTTGATGTAAAAAAATGGGATCAGAAAGACATAATTAATAGAAATATAAAGTGTACCTAGACTATATATTATTATGTAGATATTGTAGGTACCTAACTGAAGAATTATTATATTTATAAGTACCTAATGTAATATAACCAGACTTTGTAATATACCTACCTGTGGTTAGTGTCTATGTAGATTCTTGTATGTATAATCACTACCGTCAGGGGCGTAATTTCTCGAAGAAGGGGAAAAGAAAAATATAGTCCTGGCCCAATACCTGTATTGCCATTAATTTTTTTTTTGTGAAGGTCCTCATCTGAGTTCACTACGATTGTGTGAATAATAATTATCTTTCAAAAAAATAGTGACCAAAAACCGGTTACAGTTACAATTATAACCCGTTACAGCTACAATTATAACCAGTTACAGTTAAAATTATAACAAGTTACAGATACCTAAAACTATAATATTAATTATTTGCTGTGATTGAAAAACCTAGCAATTTTTATTTATTGGATGTGGTTATTTTGAGACTAAGTTACTACGGTTAGGATTATACCTACATACGATCTAATACATATTATAGACTATTTCATTTACATCAGCTTATTGTTAAATCATAAATAACAGTGTTATATTAATTAAGAACAAAATAAAGAATTATACATTAATAAACTAACATTTAGAGCTCTAATATTTATTGTATATGAGAAATAATTGTTGTAAAAATATATATCTGCTATTGCACACTGCCTCCAAGATTAGAATAATGGTACGTTATGTAGGTGGTAGGTACACGGCACACGAAATGACCGAAAACAGGGGAAATGTAAAGAAAGGGGTGAATTGTAAACCCCTCCTCTCAATTTCAAATCCATCATTCTGTGAAATGCTTAAAGACCAAACTAAGGGTGTTAAAAGAGGGAGATAATAGACTTCACTTTTTTGTTGTGGTACAGAACTGAAAATATACGATTTGGAGATTTTTTTACCAAAACCAAACAAAAACTCGGAATCGGCGCGAAGCTCAACAGAAATTCGGTCGGTCATATTGGCGTTGGCATTTTTTTTCATATCCCCAGGCTTTCGGTCTTCCATATGTATTAAAAGTAGTAGAACAGTTATGCATCTAATATTTAGCGTCTGAAATTACATCCACAATATTTTTATACTTATCACTGCCCGTTTCTTTGTGTAAATAATCTAGGTAATAAAATGAATCACTTTCTTTTAATTAATGTTATTAGATTTATGAAATATTGCACTGTTGAATCTCTCAACGAGTGACGAGAAAAGGGAAAGTCCTCTATGAATATAAAAATCTCAAAAAAATATGCCAACAAATATTTAACTGTGGTGTAAAGTAAAAGTTTCAGTTTGGCTGTTCAGAAGGCCAGAAATGTTTACTATAATTATAGATAGCGAAATATTGTCAAAAAAAGTAAGAAAGAAATTTTCACTCTTTTATTTTCGAAGACAAAGATGGTTGAGTTTTTGCCGCGCATTCATTAAACTTTTTAAATATTTTTTTCATCATCCATTACCCCTTAAAACATATTACATTAGGAAGTCAACACCTGAAGGGTGCACCTACATTATAATGCAAGAATTAGATATTTACATAAATGTTAAGTCAGTATTACTAATTAAGTACCTACTTAATATTAATTTTATAGTGAGATCTATGTAACTCTTGAAATTGTTTTATATTTTTTTATCGCAGTATTCTGTATGGATATATTATTATAGTAGTATTGTTACCAGTTAAGTTACAACCGCAGTACATACATGTTGTAAAAGTGTATATTTTCCTCTATACTCACCTCTAAACGTATTCTTTAAGGTTAATTTTTAAATGTTCTTCTCATCTCTGGTGGAGTTTCGGACAAGGAACACCATAAGAAGATGTCCAAATTAATCAACAGCTTTAGTATTTATATGAATTATATAAATATATGGTAAATAGTTGCTTCACAAATTCACATTTCACACTCGCCGTACACGAATGTCTACAATCTACACCGCCCTGAACTTAAATGTCGATGTCTTTAATCCGTGGTTCACACGGGTCAATTTTCACCCTACGAAAATAGTTTCGACATGTTCATATATCAGTCACAATCGGATGCTTTGCCTTAGAAAAAAGAGAGAGAGTGAGTGATGTTGCAGTTTCGTCCAACGCTTTTTTAACGGTTTCACTCGCTGTAAATGTCTGGGAACCAAAGTACCAAGGAAAAGTCGTACCTAATTAATTACTGCATATCACATGTCATATCTCACAGTTTGCCTATCAGGAATCAGGCGGTGTTCATGTTCATACAGACATTTAACCATTTTGGGTATAGCGAAGAAATACGGACCACCTGTCACCGTATTTGTATGAAATTAGACCTTTTTGAAACCTTCTATTGTGACGGCACAATGTACATATTACAAACCGACTGCAGACAGACCCACGCCATTTGCGAATGCCAATAGGAAAATTCATTCCACCACCTCCATTAGCATGCATCGATGTGCACTATCCAAATAGGAAAAACCCTTGACCTTTCCGAAACGCTTAATGCCTCTTCGAAAACATCTGCTACGCGTGCTCTTTAAGCGTTTGCTCCGCAAGCTAACAATAATTGTAGGTACCTCATTACTTTTAATCTCAGTTAAGAGATATATTTTCTGAATTCACGGTGTTTACTCAATGGTTTTCAAGTCAGTCCAATCACTTGTTGTGATGACATTTATGCGAAATGGAATTTTAAATAATATGCTGGAGCCCCCTCTTTATGCTTGTTTGTGAAATTTTCTTTGAGCAAGCCTGGCTTTTAAGACTTGGAGAGCACGCGACAGATATCTATGTATTATATAATATTTATGTAGGTAGTTAACTACTTACTTATCTAACACGGGCTTAATAACAATATTAATAAAATAAAATGAAATTTCGTACATGTAATGTATTGTTAGAATTACTATATAGCTCTACTTACATTGTGTATTTACCATAGTATTATTATATTATTGTTAAATTCAATTACTTTTATTATAATATATTGTATTGTCTGCGTATATTTGTGTAAAGTTATGGTAACGTTTTCAATAATGTAGATTTATCAAAAATAAATCTCTTAAAAAACTATTCTCTTTCATTTTCATCTCCTATAACCAACATTAATTTACTCTTCTAATTCGCAACTACGAAACTTAAGATCACAAAGAAGGTTACCAATCACCTGGATCGCAATGGAAAGGTCATGCTAACTTTCGTTACAAATAAACAGATTGCAAGTATGTTTAATTGTATGTAGAAATGCAGACAAGGGAGTGGGCGCGCAGTGTGCGCGTGTCATGTCAAGTGTTACGACTGCAAACGAACATGCGCTCACCTCACTTGTATTAGTAATTTTGCAGTCGTTATTTGTGTTGGAACTCCTTAAAACCAGTATTGACTACAGATTTTTGCAATAGAGAATTTATTTCCAATTTTTGACATTCAGCAAGTGAATCACGGATCGCCTCAATGACACCTCGTATCGCCGGCTGCGAGATTCCAATGTGATTTGAATGCTTCGATGTTCTACGGAATATTCTAGGGTCCCACAGCGTGAAGTTGAGAATAGCATCAAGGTATAGGTCATTGCTGCCTCCCTAAATCATTGATTCCATTTAGTTTTGAATATTAATATTTCCACTCCCTGTTACATCCACGATGTCATTCTTCTGTCAGCCTGTTGGTAATTACAAATGTCCCTTTCAGCAATGTCTGTCGCGTCGCTTTACATTACAGTACAGGAGGATTTCGAAGTACAGGAGGATTTCGAATGAGGAAGACTTAAGTGAAAGTCAAGAGTTAGATTTATAATACAAATTTATTTTATATTTTCAAATAGACAGTTTCCCTTCGCACAGTATATAAGAAATAATTTACAAAGCTAATAGTTGTAATATCAATCACTGATATTATTGTAATAAACAGACAGATAATAGAATAGGTAATATACATCATATTAATTTAATATACCATAGTTTGCAAGCGTTAATCTTCAATAATCCATCAAGGAGTTGAGTTGCTTAAAGAATAAATTACAAAGGCAAATAATAAAATAACCTTCATACATAATATGTTTGTAGGTAAGCAATACTGAGAAACATTTCAATGATTGATATAGGTCAAGTATAAGTAAATATCCCGGCGCCCCGAAATAGTTTGACTATTTGCAGTAAACCACAGGTGGGTGTGGGTATAGTTACGTTGATAGAGATTGAGCCAATTAGTGTTTACATTATATTACTTGATGATTGAGCTTTCTACACTAACCATTGTATTGGTTTGTTATTCGCGTAATACCGTATATTATAATCTAATCATAATCAATGATACTGTGGCAGTCAAGCTGTCTCACACACACACATACATACATCCTTCATACAATATATTATTATTTATATAGATCCTAGTCAAGCAAGGACCTACAAGTATTATTGCGACGATGGGATTTCATTATTATAGTCTGAATCGAAGCAATTGTTTGTAAAGCAAACACATTAGTGACATTACACATCGCGCATGTGTGAGAGGCTAAACATAGTGCGAGAAAATGTCGCTTTTAGAAGACTAGAGATTTTTTATAAAAATCCTTATTCATACTGATTTCATAGTACCTTTTTTAATTATAACTATTAATGTTGGAAATGAAGTACATAAATGCTTGCTGGTTAATATTATAATATAATATACTTGTACGGTACAGTAGGTATGTATGTTCGTACAGACATAAGACTACATTCCCCGCTGCAGGAACCAGGCAGACACCAGGTAGTAGATACTACAACTAGATAGACAATCAGGAGATACTAAGTTAGAGAGACAAGGGGAGTAATCACTTGTGCAACGCTGTACATATTATGTAGTATAGTAACAATATACATAACCAAATTATAATATGTATTCATGTTCTATCTAAACACTAAGGCAGTACACTCACGCAGCGGGGAAATTGTCATTTAAATATTCACCTCGCATCATATTCTGGTTCCATATCAATTCATAATATACAAAATGTAATTACTTATAAAAAAACAATTAAAGTTATCTTAAAATATGTAGTAGTAGTCCTCAGAGCACGACAACATCTGGAAAGAAATAGAGGAGCAAGGATTATGACAACTGGTAGACAGTATTACTGCAGACAGGCAAGTGTGTTATACATCAGACAACACGTATACGTATTATTACGAGTTCTATTAGAATGACTCACCTCTAGTACCCACAAGTAATTAAGTAATCTCCTAGTTTCTCCACAACAGACGCCGCTTGCTGAGGTTGAATTGGTTCCTCATAAAGTGATACTACGACGGCTGAAACAAGACAAACAACTGGGTCAAGGACACCACTGGACACTACAGACCAGACAGCCGTGGCTTCAATAAGTTGGCGGATTTATACCAACGGTTTTCTAATACTATTTTCGGAAAAATCGGACTTCTCTGGATTGTATATTCTTAACAGAAAACGACGTTTCAAGTCTTTCAAATAAAGTATTTTGTTTCATTTTTGAATAAATGAAATAAATGAGGCACAATAGTTAATGTGTTTAATGAACGTCAACCAGGGTAAATCTATGTGCGATGAAAATCCTAATGCCATTTTCTTCATGTCCCTGAACCCACAATGACCCGTCAGGTTAGGTAAATCCGTGAGTGCCTTTATTCGGAATTAAACATTTCTGCAGCTCGTAGCTTCCCCCTATGCCTAAATCCGGGAAGACTTCACCAGGAAGATGAGTGCAGGTACATACCAAAACGCTCATTTTAGGACAACCCTGTTCAACAATATTCGCCAAATTCTCAAGGTCGCCTCTTGATAATCAGAAACTAATATGCGCTACGAATCCCACGAACATGATGGGAGGTTTAACGAGTCCATAATGCCATAAAACAACGAAACCCAAAAAACTACGGAAAAGAAAACCCTGCTCCGTCTACTTGACTCTAGGCATTGTAAAAATAATAACGGGTGTCACGCATATTCGCGGGAACACCAGACTAGAGGTAGAGAGCGGCGAGAGGCTAACCAGACTGTCCAACAAACTTCGAAAAGACCAGCCGATCGCCAGCTTCAGGAGCAAGCTGAAAACTGCGAGCTTCAAGATCAGCTTCCCGCACCCTTGAGATGGAGTACCATCAAACGGCGCAGATAAGTCATCCATCATCATAGATTTAAGTGAGAAAAAAACATACAGAGAACTATAAGAATTAGCAGTGGGAGCGGAGAGGTGATGAGATGAATATTATAATAGTAATGTATTTACCTTGTTGGGTTTTCATGCAGTGGACTCCAATTTTGCCAAGTTTCGCTCTGATAACTTTTTCTGTGCCACTAAGATAGATGTACCTCTGCCCCGCTAGTGTGACTCCTCCACTGGTTAACAATTCTGTTTGATCGAAACCTTGAACAAGTTTTGCAAGTTCATCTTTTGATACCTGTGGACAAAACAAACAATGCCAATTAATATATGTTGGACATAAATCAAAACTAGTTTTAGCATTTAACTACGCTTTGGACAATAAATGCACCGTAAATTATGTGAAAATCTCATTGTAGTCTCAGTTAAAGCATTTTCTCGTGTCTGTGAGGGCTCCACAATTCTGTAATTCGTGGGTCCACTATTTACTTAGCTCACAAGTATCTAGCAACAGAACATTGCTACGATAACTAGGTGATGGACCATATCGGGGCATAGATTGATAACAATCTCTAGAATCTTGCCTGTTAGAAGTCTAAGAATTAAATTGAAAAGGAAATTTAATAAATCATTGATTTACTTGACCACTATGCAACCCTTTAATATAGTAAGCATTGTTTACTTTTATTATTACAAATCACACTAAGTTCTTTACACAACTACAACCTGTATGAATGTGCCATTGCATTTCCCGGGTAACTTATGAGTTCTACTACATATCTATACTAATGAAACTTAAATATGCCTACAAGACACTAAATGGCATAAAGTTGACATTCTGCTGTGCACCTGAAGTGATACAGGTAGGAACGTCAGTTTGCACTATAGTGCCTAATGCCTATATCATGCAGAATATCATTATTTATTATACATAATGCATGTTATACAGGTACGTTTTATTTTATCACTGCACAGTGCACAGGTTTAATTTGCATACTATTGACATAAATAAAATATTATTACTTTTCAATGTATGGGCATTGGAGACATACTCCATATAACTTACGAGTGATTCTTCCGGGAGAATTAGCGTATGGAAGTCATTGTACAATATTACACCGAAGTATTATTAGTAAAAAGCCGCTATAGGCCCTTATAAAACTTTTTTTTTTATTTAACTAAGAGTTTCAGTGTTCAATATATCAGTAGATATTAATAATTTAAAGTTTAAGGACCTGCGGCAAGCCGGATATTGAAATGTAAGTAGCAGTATTTAATCACACTGAAAATCAGTTCATGACCCACATTTGTATGATAGTGTCAACAGAATGTTTTTCTGAAGCGCCACACAAATGATAATTACAACCAAAGCCTAAAGATTGCCCAGTCGACTAACATCTAACACGAATTTGACGAAAGGTTAAGTAGATAATAGGTATCATAGCATTGTGTTTTGTGAGGATGGGTAAACAAAAAGAAATGAAGGATGTAATAACAATAATGTTAACATAACACCTGTTCCATCTAATAATAACAAATGACCAGTAGCGCTGACATTAGGAATAACGTGCAGTATAACAATTTTAGGATATTTTCCGATATTTCCACAAATCAGTCAATTCGTTCACACTACTTTCTACAGACGTTTCCTCATTTTGTGTTATTATACCACAGGTAATATGAGAATATCAAAGATACCAACGTGACCTATGAGCATGCTATAAATTTATACTTAAGTACATTATATACCTCTATGTAATGTAACAAGATTAGTGAGATTCGGAACTTTTAAGAAGTTAATACTATAAATTTGAGTGACTGCTATGCATAAGATACATATTACGAAAAACGAAGCTACAATAGCAATCGTTCACTGATTCAATTTGATTACGACAACATTTACCAACACCTGCGAAAACTTCAATATGCATGAGGTTAAACATGAATTCGCTACTTGGCAAGTAGCAGGACCAAAAATGATCATAATATGCCCTGTTTCATAACCTTATAACTTGGACTTGGAATAATATTGTGGAAACAGACATTCTCTATAAGAAATACGTGACTCTATGCTACATTGATAGTACACTAAACTTAGTATAAACAAAGAGAATCAGCTGTTCACATAGAAGACTTTTTAACATTTCAAGGTAAGTTAGTCGGGGACCAAGGTCTGGGTTGAGTTGATAACAACTGGGGACGAGAAATGGGCGATTAGTGAAAGAAAAAAAAACATGGAAAAATGATTATTGAATCGGTGGGGTCCTCCGAATATCACAAAAATGTGGGGTTTTGGAGAGAACAAATGACTGTCAATCACAACAGAAGAAGCGTGCTACAGAACTATAGTAATAAAACAGGAGAATCACCTGTGAAGTTTGATTTTGATTGATAATATTATAATAACCAGACCAAACAGTTGTGAACAAACAATAAATTACAGAGGATAGGCAAACGCACAAGGGTGTGGTTGTCTGGTAGAAATAATTGTAAACGTGTTTATGTCTCGAGTACCCTATGTATTAGATCTAATAATATTTGGTAAAATGATTCTGAACTACCTTGAAATGCAATTGTAGCTTTATATTGTGGTTCCCTACTTTGACAAGAGGTAAAATACTAATCGGTTCAATGAATTATGTACTATAATTTTATCGCATGGGGGTCCACATTCCGCAGGGCTACAGCGCCTTGGTCTCCGGTAATTAATTCACAACCTTGATAACCTACCACCAATACTAGTTCGACAAAATAAAATACTGTAGGTACATCAAAAGAATCGTGTGAGATTCATTGTTAGTAAACATTGTCTTTGCCTTTTTAATTTCTTATGTCGTATTTAATTTTATTTAAGGAACTTAGCTGAACGCCTAAGGAAATAGTATACCGAATAAGAAGGTGAAATTAACAAAATGTCAATTCGCAGACAATGGAACGAGATGAACAATCAGCCGAAATTCGCCGGTCCCGTGTCGCCATCTTGTCGAGATGTGCGGGGATTATGCGTCATTCATTGCGAAAAATAACTCATACGGAAGACGTAATGAATTCAACGTGTGTAGGTGAATTGCACTCCGTATGATAGTGACATCGAATGTCTAAAGTTGCACCAATTTAACACTAATCATACCGTACAACTTCGGGGTTTTCTTTGCGGTAAACCAGAACAAATGTATTTGCATCTAAACTGACATAGGGTACGGTATTCATCTAAGAAATTAAATTATATCACATTAACGGGTCGTATTCACTACTAGAAAAAGGATTGTCGTTCCATATTCAACACACATGTATAGTAAAACTTACTTCAAAGTTATCCGACTTCGCCCATACATTTCCATCGTGTCCAGCAATAGCTGCTTTAGAAACACATCGCGACGCAATCAACTGTTTATCGACGTAATCCTGCCAGCTCATTTTTACGGTTATTTATCTTATTAAACACCACAACTTCACAATACAGTACACGCCGGCCCAGCGACAAACTATTCGACACTCAACTACCGTTCAATACCGTCTGCACTAAAATGGATGCAATCCGGCAGACCAGACAGGAAATGATTGCTCTCTCACACACTGCGTTGATATGACGTCTAAGCGGAAATTAGTTCGTAAACAACGCCTAAAAATGTTGCCAGCACTAAAAAATATCGATAAGTAAGATAAGCCGTCACTACTCACTAGTGAACTCAATACTTACTACGCAGACGTACCGACAGAGCCATCTACAAATGAGTAGTACAAATAAAGTAATTAATATTGTAGGTACCTACCATACTCTTTCTCCCATTACTCGACTTTGGAGTTGAATGTAAAAGTAGAATTGATCTGCTTATTATGGACTACCCCTTTAGGCTAGATCTTCTACGCGGCAGTTGCTATATTAAAAAAAACAAGTGCACTTCAAACCAATACACTAATTAAACTAATTATTTGTAGATTGCTCTAGGCATACTCTACCTATTCCTCCAACTTCAATTATCCCTTACTTCCAACAGAGTAAAACTATATGATGTCTATCGCAAGAGAGCACATTCTGCATCCATTGCTAACCTCAAAAAGAAATAGCTTCAGCTAAAGGCGTGCAAACTTATAGTCCAAGAGCCCGCTGCTTAATTTATGACGTATCTGTTTTTTGATCGAAATGTGGTATAAATGATAGCTTACCAATAGGGTATTACATTGCACTAGGGTTGCCTATCAAAATCTTGCCGCAACCCCCCCTGCCCCCCCCGAAAAGGTCCCTCTTCGCGGTTTTTCGCATTTTATAGGAATATGGTAAGAGATAGGAGAATGTAGTCAATGACAAAAATAATCCTTGCTAAATTCTCTACAAAAAATGTTAAGCCAATTTTTTCGTAGAACTAGCAGTTTACCCGCAATAGCCGGTCCAAAACCGAAATTCATTTAAAAAACTAAAAAAATGAATTTAAACTAAATTGGTTGAAAATTGATAAGAGCTACAGGAAAACAGTCAAAGAACGAATTAATTACCATAGTCTTAGCTACAAAACGAGCTATAACTTATTTTCATAAATCAATTAATTTAGGAGTTATTGCAATAAAACTCAGTGACGAAAATTCTTAAAATTTAGTTTTTCATAAAATAACCAGCGATATAGCGCCGTAGGCCAAATATTTTTTTCCATAAAATGTTAGTGATAATGGGTGGAAGAAAGTTAAAGAAAAAAAAATAAAAAAAAAAAAATTTTTTTCCAAAAAATATCCTGTTTTTCGACCGGCCATTTCGGGTAAACTACTAGTCCTATGAAAAAATTGACTTGACATTTTTTGTAGAGAATTTAGCAAGGATTATTTTTGTCATTGACTACTTTCTTCTATCTCTTACCATATTCCTACAAAATGCGAAAAACCGCAAAGAGGGACCTTTTCGGGGGGGGGCAGGGGGGGTTGCGGCAAGATTTTGATAGGCAACCCTAGTGCGATGTAAAACCCTATTGGTAAGCTATCATTTGTTCCACATTTCGATCAAAAAACAGATACGTCATAAATTAAGCAGCGGGCTCTCGGACTATTATTTGCTTTTCTACTAATACTACTGCACCGACTTATTAATCCTAGGTATAGATAATCGGTATAATCTGAATGAGCGAAGAGGGGTGAGAAAGCGCGGCCGTCCGAGACTGACCTGGTCCGATCATGTCGACCAGATCCTCAAGGATGGACGCGTTTTGAGTAAAAGGAATCGGAGAGCGTGTATGACTAATTGCATGAATGTGACGGAAGCTAGGAGTGTGTGTAAGGATAGGGCTGTCTGGCGCTCTGTCCTCTCTGCCTACCCTGCAAGGGATGTGGCGTGAGGGTATAGATAGATAGAAAATTAAACATTAGAGATGCATAGACAGGTCATCTATAAAAAACACCACCTATTGCTGTACAGGCACCAAGTGAGCATATGTATGTAGCAATTTCCTCCAAATGTGAGAATTCCATAGGTGGACAACTTGTATGCCCGTCCTTGTGTAAACTATCATAGGACATTCACAAGACACGGGCTAGGAGTCATCATTGCTTTTTGCCTTAGCCTAAGGAATGCAATGTAAAGAAAAGAGTATAATTGAATGTACATATTTTATTTTATTACCAAGCAGATTTTATTTAGATGTATATAGGTGTGTATGTACAAGAATGTATAGTGTTTAGTTGGACACAATAGACTCTATGTACATACACACGTGGCTATAAAAATATTAAGATGTAAGCTCAACCATAATCCAATGTAAAGAGGACCTAGGATGGGTAAGGTTGTTGTATGTTGGTTGTGGTTGTACAGTATGAGTCAAGAATGTAATAACTTTGTAATTTAAATAACGTGTTCCACCACGAAGTTCAGCCATTCTGTAACAAAGATTAATTCCATATATGTTTACAAAGTAAGTCACACAAGGGAATACCAATGAAAATCAATTTAAGTAAGACAATTTTATTATATTAAAATGATTACAATACAAATGATATAATTATTGAGAAGTTATAATATAACCACCTAATTACATATTATTTATGTAACCAGAGACTAACAACAAGAGAGCTCCTGGTTTCAACTTGTGGCGTGTCATTGTCCTCTCCTATTCTAGAGTAGAGTAGACTCTATTGTATTAATGTACTAGCATCATGATGTCACTAATCAAATATTACTTTGTTCTATACGACATACTGTCCCTTGTTCTCTTAAATATTAAATAATCCCCATACTTTAATTAATTTACCCTCACTAAACTTAATATTAGTATAATCCTAAAAACAATATTTATATCATTACCTAACATGTACAAATAATAATTATACATAATTATATTTAAATAAAATAAGGACCATTTATTTACTTGCAAGAGCAGTGTACACATTCACTTATAATGATAAAGTTATGTTTATAACAACATATAAAATCTATGTGTAGATAGTAAGTATATTATGTATACTAATATGGAAATGGTGGTAGCCTATGTGTATGTATGTATAATACTAATGTAACTGCAGGCTACTATGTACTACAGTATGTTTGTTAGATTAGTGTGTATAATGTTAGAGGCCTTCAGACAACAGAATACTCACAATAATATGGATGTAGAAACTATGAGACAGACTTTATAGAAGATCCGCAACATTGAGTGGCATCTCATCAATCTGTGTACAATAATAATCCTCAATATCCTTCAGCGCACGCTTGTCTTCAGCTGTCACAAAGTTAATGGCAACACCTTTACGTCCAAACCTACCGCCTCGACCAATCCTGGAAACAAAAACTTATTTTATTATTCTATATACTTTAAGATATCAGAGGGCCGCACGTGCAACTATTTTGCACTCCAAGGGCATGGAAACAAAGAAATGTGCTTTTGCAAAAATATGTCAATTCAGAATTTGAGAGTACATCTTTGCCTTAAGTCCTATAACTTCGGATACCCGTCCAATGGTAGCAGTTTTTCAAAATCTTATATTCACAATTTGATACAAAAGCAATTATACACCCAATACCGACACCTATCACTAGTTACCCCACATTGTGGGAAAAGCCATAGTGGTGTGGATGGATAAATGTTTCTTATGGGAATAATTGCTTACTGTATAAGCCATAATACTCACTTGATAATTGGGAAATTAATTATGTATACAGATGACAAAAACAATACTTTATTTATTAGTCGCTAGGTCAACTGAAATTACCTGTGAATGTAATTCTCGCGATTTGATGGTAAATCAAAGTTGATAACCAAGGACACCTGCTGAACGTCAATACCCCTAGCTAGAAGATCAGTGGTGATGAGGACACGTGATGATCCAGTACGGAACTGTTTCATAATAGTATCTCTCTCCTTCTGGTCCATATCTCCGTGCATGCTCGACACGGTGAAGTCCTGTTCCTGCATACTTTGTGTCAACCAATCTACCTGTTAACATTACAACACATACTCAATTAGCATTATCATTTTACAATACATAGTTGGTTAGAGTGGTCTTCTACATGCTGATGCCGTATGTATTCCAACCTTTAATAGTTTCTTATTATCAATAGAAGCAGTAATATGTTGTGTAATAGTTACCTTACGACGTGTGTTGCAGAAAATAACAGCCTGAGTAATAGACAATGTATCATAAAGGTCAACAAGAGTATCCAATTTCCATTCCTCTTTCTCCACTCTGATATAGAACTGTTTTATACCATCCAACGTGAGTTCGTCCTTCTTCACAAGAATCGATACGGGGTTCCTCATAAAACATTTGGAGACTTCCATAACTTCACTGGGCATAGTAGCGGAAAGTAATATCACTTGGACATTACCTGGCAACATTTTAAATACATCATGAATCTGGTCTTTGAAACTAAAAAGAAAACACAAACAATTACACAACATTCATACCTAAAACATAATGAAATATTACAACGTATGTACATATTATTAAATATTCTCACCCTCTTGACAACATCTCATCAGCCTCATCAAGCACAAACATCTTGATAGTGCGTGGACGCAAGGCACCACGTGACATCATATCGTAGACACGACCAGGTGTGCCAACCACCACATGGACCCCCATCTCCAATGTACGGATATCCTCACGGACATTTGTTCCACCGATGCAAGCGTGGCATTGTACATCCATGTAATCACCCAGAGCAAGCACCACCTAACAAGTTATATGAAAGAAAAACATTATTTCACACCATCAGCAGAACAATCTGCACCCACGTCCAACATGAATCACACTCTCGTGCGAATTCAAAGCTCCATATTGGCAGACCATGAGATTGTAGCACTATCATATTGGTATTTCTAATTTTTTCCCAAATTGCCGAAATCACATAACAACATGTATCCCTAATCTGAAATGGCAGTTCTGGATGGTAGGATTGTATTCTGGTATGGTAACATGAAAGCTCATGAGAGTAATGACTCATCCAATCGTTAAACCAACACAATGTAGTTAATTGCTGATCCCTTTCAAACATCAATCACCTAGCATACAGGTGGAGGGTGAATCACTGAGAGATAATTGCAAATCAATGCTTTGAGCAACGAGATGAATATTTATATTTAGAAAATTTGTTTCAAGGGATGAATCATGTCTGTTATGTAGAAATAAGTCTAGACTATAGAGAGATAAGTGCCTCTGAGACAGGGGTTGTGATTAGAATGAAAAGTAAATAAGCTTAGATTGTTTGGGACATGGTGTGAGAATAACTGATGTCAGACATTATGCGTAAAATGCCTCGAGTCTATTTTGAACTAGAGTAATATAAATAAATGAACAAGTGATATTTTACAAAATAAATAAAATGTACATACCTTTGTGATCTGCTGTACTAACTCACGAGTTGGAGCCATGATGAGAGCTTGGCATTCCAAGCGAGATGTATCAATCTTCTGTAAAATGGAAATGGAGAAAGTGGCAGTCTTGCCAGTACCAGACTGGGCCTGAGCAATCACATCATGTCCTTTCACACATGGCATTATAGCTCGCTGCTGGATGGCAGAAGGCTTTTCAAATCCATATGCATATATTCCTCGCAATAATTTCTCATTTAAATTCATATCGTCAAAGTTCTCCACGACTTCATGCCAGTTGGTGTCAATGACACCTTCAGGCTCCATTCCTGGGGGGCCAGAGTAGGACTCAACAGGCTCCTTCTCTTCTGAAGGGCCATTTTTGGGCCGCTCGGCGTCCCTATCATTCCTGTAAACAAAATCAATGCTATCAAATACAAACTCTCGCAGCAGAAGATCACTAAAGATACACATAAAAAACCGTTTAATCAATTTTTGGAATGTCACACTTCACAAAACATGAAATGTCAATGGGAAGCTTTCTACCGCTATTTCTTGGCATCAATGATTCAAAACAATTAAAATCACACTGTTTAAGCTTGCTGTATATTTACCAACTACGCAATCAACGCACCAACATAACTCTAAAAAAAATTAAACATTTACGCTTCAACACGTGCAAATCGCAGAAAATTACTCACTATGAAAGTACGCCATGTTGGCAAGTGAAAACATAAGAATCATCCGGTAAAATACACAATGCTGCATTTAAGCGTTCCAACAATTTGAGATTTTGATGGATATCGGTAATGTGTTAATACTGATATATTCACGAAACAAATATATGACTGGTGATATATAAAAATAATAAAATAAATAACTCACCTCCGTTCGTGCGAATAAGACATGTTCACTTGCTAAAAGGAAAAGGGTGGTTAGGTCAAGTAAGCAACCGTAAGTTATGACGCGTTGTAATATCGAAAGATTTCTTGAGTACGGCTGTACTAAAGATGATTCATTAATTACTCAAATGATTTGGAAGAACTTTCTAGTCCAGTGTACACTCTGATAACGAAATGCGATTAATAAAACACTAACGTAAATTATACTCATTCGAACACTTCCGGGCAAATGTCAATGGTCAGTGTTGCCAATACTTTAAAATTCGAGCTTTTATTCATGTACACATGAATCGTTGATAAATCTCGTATGAATGTAGGCACCTACGGTAAAATAATTTATTATTGTAAATCGATAGTAATATTAAGTACCTATCTATATACTAAAAATACGAATAATTAATTTACTAAAATACCTATCAAAGCTACAATGGCGGATCGAGGACTTTTTTGTACCTATTGGCGCACAGAAACCTCGAAATGACGACACCAACCCAAACAGGGAACCTGTATAAATGTAACCCAAGGATCTACACAAAGCTCATGTGTATCCCAAATTCGTACTCAATTTATCATTTAGGTGCAGTATCATATAGAATGTGACTATTTCAAGTCCTCCTTGGAAAATATCAAGGTTTTCCGAAAATTTCCCCTGAACTCTAAAACGAAATCTAGTCTTGATCAAAAGCCTTATTTGTTTCCCACCACTTTTCTCAAAATTCTAATTTTATTCATTCTGATTCTGATGAGTTGGTTCGTATATACGGGGTTCGTTCACCATTACGGAATCTTATTTTATTATTTTGAAGTGACGTTGTGAGAGTATACTTATGTGTTCTGTGGACGTTGTTCTCAAGTTTTTGCGAAAAAAAGTGTCCTCAGTGTTTTAATATGCGAATATAAAAAAATCATGGTCATTCTCTGGCAATACTGAGTGCTTAGCTTCTGTACGTGATTTCCGGCACTGTAGTTTCCGGTTACGCGGGAATAGACAGCAACCATATGAAAATGCGCGCGGAAATGGAAAGCAAACTTGCTGATAAAACGACATAAAAATAACGTCTCGCTAGCTGAATTTCAGTGCCTACACTGACTCTATTTTATTTTGAAACGTCAATGCTTCTCCCATGCGGAAAAATAACTCCCATATAATACATGTTTATGCTGGACGAATGGCCTTTCTAGTCAATGGAGGTGACTACCAATTCAGGGTCTGGCGATGAGGTGTGCGTGTGACATACAAGTCCCTGGCTTTGAGTGACTTGAATATTCTCATGCAGGAAGTAGGATGTACACTCTCCTGGAGTTGATAGAAAGCACTATTCTTTTTCTTGTGAAACTAATGATAATTAACAAATAAAATAATACTGTTTCAATAAAAATATCTCTTTATTACAACAGAAATGGTTTGAAAATAAACAATTCCAGTTTTTACTTTACACAGCTTTGTATACCACTGTTGCCACCGTGTTGTCACATTACAGAATACTACACATGCAGTGTTTGAAATTTCTCTGAAATAGTTGTCAAATTGCAACTTGCATGATGTTATTCCGCAACATATACTTACAAATACTATTTACATACGTGCCTCTAGGTTGTGTGTATTATGTACTTGATTATTTAGATGTAAGCAAATCCTAAAATAAAAAGCAAAAGGAAAATAGGAAATATAACATAAACTCCTGATCTCGGTTGGCAAGTAGAAACAAGTAAACTCGTATCACTTTCGTTATGTTCAATTCCATTATTTGTAGGAATCTCCACAATTACAACTTCATCGGTGAACATTGAAATATGGAAATCACATTCAGTTTGATTGACACAACTCTTTGATTCGGAAATATTTGCATGTTCCAATGTAGGCTTATAAATATCAAACACTGCGTGAATATTGTTGTCTACGATATCATTGTCACTGTAAAATATGTAATAGTAATAGCCATCTGCTGTAATCTCATGAGATGTATTGGTATATAAAATAGATTCTGGATACAATTCCAATGAATTAACGTCTTTGCAATTTTTGCTTGCAGGAAATTCTTGATTCAACAATATGTTGCCATCATAACATTGTAACAAGTTGTTCTCAAAGCTCGAAGCATCACTCTCATTACTTGTTTTGTCGCCGTAATTAATAGCGTTGCCTCCATGATTGATTCCTCTGTCTAAAATTAACTCGGGGTCCTGAATATCAAACTCATCGAGAGATCGTTTCAGTCGATTAGGGTGATAAGTTGATTTGTTATTTTCATTCAGTTCTGAGGCATTATCTTGAAATCTAAACGATACAGATATCTGCTCGTGTTCATTAGCAAATATAGTGTTGTGTTTGTCGAGGTAATCATTTAACAAACCACAAGTATTTAAATTTTTATCACCTTTAGTTACTAATAAGGTAGATCCATCAAACCTCGCACAGACGTTCAATTTTACGATGGATCCTTTCACCAAAAAGAAACCCCAGTATTCGAGTGTATCGTCAGGTAATGTCATTGATTTCTTTAAATGGATGTGCTTTCGTTTCCCTTTTACTATAGCATCTTTGTTCAGTTGGAAAGCATTAAAGCTTTGATTCATTTTTAAATAATGTCCCTGACAGAACAAAGTTGAGATACCATTATTAATTTGTACGATATCAGACTGTGAGAGTTTGTAAATGACATCGGCATATCTAATATGTCTCAAGTACAATGGAACAACTATTATAATAATGGGAACGAAAGTTGTGACTAGACAGAATAATATTATTCGTAATGTATTGTCTGCAACAATAGAAATTACAAAATTATTTGGTCTTATTACTAAATAGTCGCCTACATTGATAATAATATTTTCAATCTTACACACTCATTAGACCAGTGTCTGTATTGAGAAATGTTTTTAATGTATCCATAAGGTCAGCTGTTTATTTGTTTTTTTATGAGGTCATTAGTTCCCGAACTCGACACAAGCAGCTTTATCATGGTACCACAGTGTAATACCCGCCATTTGGTATAAAGATTTTATTTATTTATTCACACTAATATTTGTAACAGATGAAAGAACTGCTGCGAAGAAGTACAATATATATCTGCCTAATTAAATATTAAATAAAAAGAATCAGAATACATCTCAGGTAAATAAATAGAGAAAACTACAAACCTTGTATTTTGAGAGGTGAATTTTCCAATTGAGAGTAATATTTGTTACTGTCTCTAATTGTAGATGTCATATTGCTGTATGCATATCACCACATTATAAATACTGAGTTGGATCGTTTATATTATCTTCTATCAAACAATTTATTTATGACTTGTACCTAAAGTATGTCAGACGGAATACTTTATCTATCATTGTAAGATAAGTTTATATAATTAAACAATAAGTATTTAAATTGCTCTGTACCTCACAATACAATATCACCTATGTATATTAGAGTGGAGCGTTTTTCTTTTTTTTTGTGAAATCCGGTTGGGCGCGCCACGGAAAAGATGCCCTATGGGGACAAATTTTAAAAGTTGTATGGAGGCATTTTGATATTTCAATGTTTAGTACTGCCCCAACGAGGTCAAAGTTAAAATTTTTTTAATGCCCATTTTGAAAAAATAAATGAAAAAATTAAGAACTGCGAATCATGTAATATATTAGTCCAAATAATACACAAATGGCAAAGAAATAGTAATTTGAAGTAAAATAAAGAAGTTGTACCAATAATTACATTTATTTAATACCACGTACCTGAAACAATTCTAATTTTCCACATTTACTGGGACGGTATTCTTTTCTTGTGCTAATATCGGTTTCTTAATTGACAGTTATTTGCTTATCATTTACAGTTAAAAGTAATAAAAAAAAAGATTCAGAAAAAATTAATTCATACATTTTCAAAAAATTCATTGCTCTTGGGGCAGTACTAAACGTCAATACTTATAAAAAATATTTTACATGGTAAATGCTAACATGACACTGCTTCTATCGCGCACTGCATACAATCAATATCGCAAACTTTATTTTTTCTCATACAAGAGCGCTCCACGCTAATGTATATAAAACGAACATTGTAATCTCTAATAATAAACGAAAGCGCCTGACTGAATGAATGACTGAATGACTGAATGACTGACTGAATGACTGACTGACATACTCACTCATCAACGCAGAGCCGAATTGGCTAATCCTAGAGAAGTGAAATTTTGAAGACAGATAGGTTTTAATACAAAAGCTTCCACTAAGAAGCGATTTTTGGAAATTCCGCCCCTAAGGGGGTGAAAAATAGGGTTGAAAGTTTTTCAGAATATGCGAATATCTCGGAAACCAGACATTGTACGAAGTTGAAATTTGGCACATAGATTCTACTATTAAAATTAGTAATAGGCTATTTCGCCGTTTTTTTTAAATTTTTATTTAAAGGGATGAAAAAGGACATAAAGAAAAGGGGTGATTTTTAAATGCCTCTTAATACGCTAAAAAATAATTTTATAGGAATTTCCAAAAAACGGATTCCTAAGAAAGGGTCAAAATATGATATTCTGTCCAGAAAAAGAGTCAATCCTTAAGGGTTAGGGCGTGGGATTAAATTTGCTTTGATAGTAACGTATCTCGGTAAACACTGAAGCTACAAAGCTGTAGTTAAACAGTTGCATACTTCTTTTAAAATGAAAAAAAATCGTCTTACATTGTTTAGTCAAAAATTGAGGATAAGCAATTTCGTTAATTGTATTTTTTTCATAAGCCGTACTAACTGTATTGCCCGGCGTTGCCCGTCTAGCCAAGTTCTACTTGTGAAGCTCTTTTATGAGACACCAAACAATGTGCTATGTGGTGACTGGATTCTATCGATCACTCCGTGTCTCCCGATGGTTTGAGGACGCATAAAAATGACTTTCTGAAGATTTGAATTTCTTTTCTAACGCCCTTTCATACCATACCACACATGCTCCACACAACCCTTGAATCCCCTCATCAGTAAAATTTCACAGAAGGTTCTGAATTTCCAGAAGTTTCTACCACACAGTATTGGTTTCCATATAGCAAGGCATTTGCGAATATTTAACGCAAATATTAAGTTATAGTTGGTATATTTTGCTGGACTGACTATACAATATTTTACCGTACTACACACGTATATACTTATGTACGCAGGTGGGCACACAGTCACCAGTCTGTTTTTACATACATATATTGCATAGTGTGTTTTATCGATTGTGGAATATATATTATTAACCCCGCCCGCTGGAACACCATCGGCGGGAAATATAAATTGCAAAATATATAAACTTTTAAGTAAAATAATATTCGTAATTTTGTTAATTTGTTAATTTCAGAAAAAAATGTAGGTATATAAATTTTGATGATACGTATTAATTAATTCAGACAATTTAGATGACAGATTGTGATGATTCCCAATACTTTTGGTTTAGACAAAAATATAGTTACCCGGGCAACGCTGGGTAATACAGCTATCCCACATAAATATTTTAGTTCGTACCTATGGTATATACCTAACATTTTTCACCTTCTCCTTTATAGACACCTAAACCGTTCATCCGATTGAGATGAAACTTTGGAAAATTATTGTGCTTGCCCCAGGGAATGTTCTTATTGTGGTAGGGGGTACGAGGAGGGGGACACTAAGGGGGCACGAAGGGGGGTGGGAAAGAAACAAAAACCTTTTTTTTTCGAATCCATATAGCTTCTGTTGCCGAAAAGATAAATAGTAACCCTCCCGACATCTGCAGGAAAAAGGGGAGGGCTGGGGAAAGAGGGTCCGAATGAAAAGAGTGATATTAGTGTCTAATCCATGGTTTTCCGCATCATTAAGATGAATAGTAACTTCCGACATCTGCAAGAATAAGGGGAGGCGGTTAGGGGGGCTGGGGGCGGTCGGAATTAAAAAAAGTGATATTAGAGTCAAATCCATAGTTTTCCGCTTCAATAAGATAGAGTCCGCAAGAATAAAGGGGAGGGAGTTAGGGGGCTGGGGGGCTAGGGGGGGGGGTCGGAATGAAAAAAGTGATATTAGTGTCGAATATTAGAGGAATAAGTTTTCCGCCTCAATAAATGAATAATAACCATCCCGACATCTGCAAGAATAGGGGGGGCGGGGGAATCCATAGTTTTCCGTGTCAAAACGATAAATAGTAACCCTCCTGACATCAGCAGGAATAAGGGGGAGGGAGGATGAGGAGGTAAGGAGGGAGGATGAGGAGGATAAGAGCTCTGCAGAGCCACCAAAACTGTTGTGAGTTATAGTGGCTCTGCAGTACTTTGGCTGATACATGATGGTTCCACTTCACCATCCACACAATTTTTTCCGTAGCGAAGCACGGGTAATACAGCTAGTATTTATATAAGACAAGATAACAAAAACAATAAGAGGATGAATTACTCTATACCTACGTCACTAAAAAACAGCTGCGAATAATGTTTTGTAAATGAATCCTATAATTCAATTAAATTATCCCTTCATTACTCTGCAACATCACATCTCATCAATGTTACTTAACCATTTTACAGGAATCTACATTATCAGTCATGTAGGTATTTGCTGGTATAGAAGTCTCACAAGTTTAAGAGCCTTTTTTGTAGTGTTCGTAAAAGTACGGATATACCTGCGTTGAACAATAAATGCATCTGTGTGCATTCATGTTCATTGTGCGCTCACTAATACTACTATAACTGTGTGTACGGACTTGCGTGTAGTTACGCTGTCTCACACTACAAAAAAAAACTCTTAATCTCCCGCCACTAGTATAAGTTATTTTAATAACGTTATACACAAGGATGATAACATTTTATGAGACTCTAGTTCTGTGGAAACACACTGTGTTGAAATAACTATTTACATATATATTTCCAACGATATAAAGGGTATTAAACAGTTATTAAGATGCACTACATAATGATATCTGACAAGATGCAATATAATAATGTTAGTAGAATAAACAACATAGCACATGAAAACAAACTGAGAGGTGTAAGACTAAAAAGAATAAATACAGGTCAAATTTCTCTGTAACAAATTATTCTTATTATTATTTGATATTTCTATGAAATATGAATTATTATTATTATTATAATAACTAAATTATTATTATAACTAAATATTTTATTGATTTGTTGTGTTGAAATGGTAATGTTTTTTGTATTGGATAATGTATTTGAGAATATTAACCATGTGTACCAACAAGAAATTGTTAAAGGCTTTAGCCGTTGATGTGTAAATAAATAAATAAATACCAAAGAAATGAAAGTCTTCAATTTGTCCCTGTTAAAGATTCTTACAAAATCTACTAAAACGTATAATTCCTTGTAACGAAATCTGATCTCAGTATAACCTAACATTTCCTCTGCGAAGTTCGCTATACTGAAATTTGACCTGTTCATAAAAAAATGTAAAAACATTAATTTATTGACACAAAAATAAATACACATATTTGTATCACAATGTATTACCCCATCAGATGTCTGCCTTGGATTGCAGTGGCGTATACAGGGTGTCCCAGGAAGTGCGACCAAGCGGAAGTCCAGAGATAGAGCACCTCTGGGGGTACCTAAATACCCCAATATATGTTCCGCGATTTTTTGTGGTTTTCGAGTTATCAATTTTTTTCGTATCTTTTCGCCAAACCCCGACTTGCAAGACATTATTGGTCACAGAGCCACTAATTATTGAGGTACATACTTGATTTTTTTTTTCTGAAATAGGTGAATAATATACCTTGTAGGTATAAAAAGAATTATGGATCTATCTGTTACTATCACGCCATAAAAAAATTACGAATCTCAAAATTAGTCACAATTCAAAATATTAAAAAATGTTTGAGGTCGTTTTAAAAAAAATAATCATAGATAAAAATTTTTTTCTAATTACTTTCAAAAACTTGCAAATTTAATAAACTATCTACCCTGTAAATTTCATTGAGCAATCTTTACGGGATCAAACCTAAAAATTGTTTCAATGCAAAAAAAGCGGTAACTCACGAAACGAAATTTGATATTCTCTATACAAAATGTATGAGGAGAAAATTACACAAAAAATTTCATAAATTTATACCTACTATTTTCATATTCGCATTAGATTTCGACTACAAGTTAAAAAAAATCGGATATGGAAATAGTAGGTATAAATTTATGATTTTTTTTGGGAAATTTTCTCTCCTAACATTTTGTATGGAGAACCGCCATAAAAATTTTGTTTCGTGAGTTACCGCTTTTTTTGCATTGAAACAATTTTTAGGTATGATCCCGTAGAGATTGCTCAATGAAATTTACAGGGTAGATAGTTTATTAAATTTGCAAGTTTTTGAAAGTAATTATAAAAAAAATTTTATCTATGATTATTTTTTTTAAAACGACCTCAAACATTTTTTAATATTTTGAATTGTGACTAATTTTGAGATTCGTAATTTTTTTATGGCGTGATAGTAACAGATAGATCCATAATTCTTTTTATACCTACAAGGTATATTATTCACCTATTTCAGAAAAAAAAATCAAGTATGTACCTCAATAATTAGTGGCTCTGTGACCAATAACGTCTTGCAAGTCGGGGTTTGGCGAAAAAATACGAAAAAAATTGATAACTCGAAAACCACAAAAAATCGCGGAACATATATTGGGGTATTTAGGTACCCCCAGGGGTGCTCTATCTCTGGACTTCCGCTTGGTCGCACTTCCTGGGACACCCTGTATAGGTTTTCATTTCAGGGAGTGCTGATATAGTATTTGACTTTGGGGAGGGGGGAATGTAAACTGACATACGCCACTACCTTGGAGCAATAATTTACTGTAAGCAAATAAATACTAGTAACAAAAAGAAAACAAAGAAAGAGAAGAACGGCCTACTGAGTACAAAGTACTAAGTAATCTTTGGATTTTAAAAAAAATATCAATGATTAATTATTTATATTTTGTATTAAATGCTAACATCACATAATATATTACAAGGATACAACACTGGTAGCTTGATAGTAGCCATCACTGTTAGTGGTCTCCCTTTGTGATAAATGAACTTCTTTTATAGTCTGACTTCCAAATTCATAATCTTTATATTTCTCTAGAATATTTGTAGCGTCAAACGAAACTTTCTTATTGAAATTCTTATCTTCATTATCGTCCGAATACTTTACAGTATTCATCAAGGTCACATGGAGTTTTACCGCCTCTCTATTTCGACTTAGGTATCCTAAAAATACAAGGATAACTTGTAGGATTACAGAGATAATACTGGCTTACACTGAACATGCTTGCTGTGGGTAACCAGCTAACCTAGTAACAAATATTTGCTTACATCCTTATTCCATAAGTTACCCTAGGGCTGCCACATTTTCACCCCTACTTCAGCCACACATTACTGTCATCCTGTAGTCACTCATTCTTCCAAAGTGTCCAAACAATATATTTTTTAAATGATTCCGGTTTCATCGAAATAAACCCAAATACACCTTTCTATACTTTATAGTAAGCTTGAAAAGCTTGTGTCGTGAAGTGGAGTAGGTCAGCATCGGGGATCGAACCCGCGCCCACTGGATTAACAGTCGAGCGCGTTACCAACCAGGCTACTGACCATCTTAATTTGTTCACATTCATTTTTTCATCCACAAAATTTTCCCACGTACTCTCATAAACGACTTCACTTCTACAGCATTTACATACCAGAGTCATCCTTCTCCAGCCATATCCACGTTTGACTGGCATACGTGAGAATTCGTACCAGTATAAGTTTGTCATTAGATATTAGAATAAAAATTATCTTAGACACAAACCTGTTTTGGAGTAGATGTCTCTTAATTTTTCCGCCAGTTCTGTTAGTTGTAAATTATTCTCCACAACATTGGCATACAAGACATTAACTGCCTTGGGATCATCATTCATATAGGACACTCCTTTTAATTTAAAAGATACATCTTTGATATCTTCAAAGTGTTTCCTGAAAACAATTACACATTACAAAGCATTGTATATACCTGGTTTTTTGTACGTATGACCCTACCTGCAGCATGACGAGCAAAAAAAACATTTATTACTGTTTTAATAGAAGAATAAATTGACAAGTCAATATTTTTTGTGTATAGCACGAGGATGTTGTGGTTGGAATGGAAGTGAACAAGTCGAGACGGTTGAGACGTGTAAAGAGGATGAATGATGAAAGAATAACGAACAAGATATACTTTGGAGAAGGAAGAGGTGTAAGGAAGCACGACTTCAGCATGTAGACCAGATTCTCAAAACGGACATGTTGTGAGTAAAAGGAATTGTATAGTGTGTATGGCGAATCGCATGTATGTTACAGAGGCAAGAAGTGTGTATAAGGATAGGAAAGTCTAATAATCTTGTAGGCTTTCGCAGCATGATGAATCCATATCTTCATTGTCAGTTCTTCGGGTTTCCTTACTGTGTGTCGACTGGTTGAATAACTGAGCTTTCGGCAGCAATACTACTGCCATCTTCAGGATGAGTAATTTACGATAGGAAAGTCTGTCCTCTGTGCCTACCCCGTAAGGGATGTGGTGTGAGAGGACAGAATAGAATTGTACTAAACGAGATATCATATTTAATGAATATTACTTTAAGAAATTAACATATAAGTATCACTTACAGAATAACGGGTAAACAACTTTTTTCCAAAACATCTTTAGCGTTATTTCTCTCTCCTTCCTCAGCTAAGAACATTGTAAATAAAGTAATGTGTAATTTCTCAGGTACAATAAAAATAGATTCATGTATATTCTTTCCCCACGGCGATTCCAGAATTTCTTCCTAAAATATATATAAACATAAGTACAGTAGATATACATCTTTGAAAAGAAGAATTAACACTACAGCAGAACCTCGATAATCCGAACCCCAGCTAATCCGAACGACCCCGCAACTGACGTTTCTCACGTAAATTAAGGGATGAAGCATTTTCTATGTCGCTAAACACTACTCGCCAAAGCACTATATTGGGATTCCTTAAAAAAGTGTGATTGATAGCCTTGTATCTAACATACATACTTAAATAAATACATTATAATGTCAAATAATTTAGGTTTATTTCGAAAAATGCCTTTCAAAATGTCTACATACTATAATCCAAACGCTTCGTACATCCGTACAGGGTGTATAAATTTTCGGTGTTCAGATTATAGAGGCTCTGCTGCATATCTTGTGTTTTCCTTAAAGTAATACTAACCTTGAATTTAGTGCAGTTATTTCTAATTGTTGTAGAGTTGATGGGAATTGATAAAAAGTGTGTTATTGATTGTTTCTGCCGAGCACCAATGATAATTAACTTGATTCTTCTCACTGCCATCGATACACTCTGTAGAATATTACATTAATTTGTAAATGCAGTAATTAATTACATCATAAAGCTTTGTATTTGAAAGTTATTTCATGGAAAAATATATAAAAATAAATATTTAGATTAAAATCCACAAAAAATTACTTTTGCTTTCACAACTAGTATTCGAGGATTTGCACCCTCAGCATCAGGCGCTTGTGAGTGAAGTATCTGACTAGTAAGTATCTACCTATAAAGTAAGTTTGTTCACAATCGCCTGATGATGAGGGTGCAAATCCTCGAATACTAGTCGCGAAAGCTAAAGTCATTTTTTGTGGATTTTAATCTAAATATTTTGTTTTTCCATTTTTTTTCCTTAAAAATGGACTTTCACCAAGTATCGACAATCGAAAATATTGAGATTAGTTATTTCATGATTCTACAAGTCATTATACCTTCCTATTTGAACCAATCACAAATATTTCGCCGGATTGTCCTCGAGCTGGTATTTTAATTTCGGTTCTCGTCTCATTTTCAATTCTTTTTTTAGTAGCACCTTTTGTGCCGATCAAATAACCGTAAAAACACCTGTAACATTAGAAAATCTAGACTCAAAAAGAAAGAATATAAATGTAACCACTAAACCTTCTTATTTAGAGTCATATTCAAATTTAATTATGGTAGAATTTTATATATAAAAGCATTCATTGATGATTTAAAAATAACGGTAAATAATTTGGAAGTATGACAGTGTTGAAGCCCCGCTTTTTGTCAACAAAGTTCTTTTTTTTTCAAAAAAGCGCTAAAACAGTCTTATTTCGCTCGGATCTACTGCGGGTGGCGCTTAACAGCACACAGAAAGTATGTTTTTTAAAAAGAATTTAGTAAATTTACAATGTTTTAGACTTGAAATGTCAATCCTGTCAAAGATTTATTGTGTTTTAAAAAGGTTCTAAAACGGTATTTTTTAAAACAAAATAAGTTTGACTTTGAATGGGGCCGCAGCACTGTAACAGTACCAATAATTTTTGGTTAGGATAGAAATTATTTGCAGGTTTAACTGGCAGACAACTTACTGGGCAACTGCTAAAGAACTTTTAATTCTTCCATTATTCAGCTGCGTGTACACTTCTTCATCTTCTGATTCATCGTTCTCCTCGTCATCATCATACAAGTCTTGCTTATCAACTGCAAATACAGAAACATCAACAGTTTATTCTAAAATGCACTTACACTAAAATCATGATAATCTTACTTGGAAACTTACCATTGCTTGGGATATTATTTTCAGTAATTTGTGCTCCTTCACCGAGATACCGGACTCTACAACAAATACCATCTATCCAATGTAAATCTGGATTTAATATATCCATATTTTCTTTTAGAAAACAGTTATTTCAATTTAATAAAAGTTTCGAAAACCACGTACACATCAAGAATCAAAATTTGACAATGACATTTACGAATTGCATAGATTTGGTTTCAATTCGTAGAAAATTTACATTACCAACATAACAAAATTAAAAGTGAATCGATTAAAATAATATGTACCATCAAAAGAGAAAGAATGTGCACCTTTATGTGCACTTCCTCTTTTTAAAATAGGAATGCCTAGGTACTAATAATTTCTGAAAAAAATCCGATAAGAAAAATGTTCAAGATGGGTAAACCCCAAAAAGATCCAAATCTATACAAAAATAACGCTCAACGGATATTAGCGCAAATTAGGTTATGTTTTTTTTTACGAAAGCGTGTTATCTAAAATTGAAATACCTACCCATATTATTTTTACAGAAAAAGATGGGACAAGAGGGTTACGCAAGTAGGTCCGGAATCCGGATAGGTAAAATTACTGGTTGTCTTTGAACTAAAAAACAATTTCAACAACAATAAGTTCTCAATTTCCGAGCTATTATTAGAAAAAAAGAGCCTCTATAAAAAAATCAGGGAAACCTAAGGAAACTAAGTACATATAAGGCTATAAAATTTTCATGAAGCTACATAGAGTTTATATAAAACCAGGCGGTCGTGACGCGTGAAAGTTAAATTTCCCTCGTCCAAATCGAGAATATGCATTTACTTTTTCACTTTTGTACAACTTGTAGGTAGATTGTAGATATAGATAGTTTTCTTACTGTCAAGGGAGCTGGGATTACTTAATAGAATTTTATTGCGAAGAAAATTTAACTATAGGAGCCGGCAAAAGCATTATAAAGTATTTGTACTTAGTTATGTTTATGTTATAGTTTTCCTATACTGTTATTTTATTATACTGCACCGCATCAACCCAAAGCTGATTTTGCGCATAACGTAGTTAACGTGAATGGGCAATCGCACCGATTTTCTTTCATTTTTATTCCGCCCGTGTTCGCGGTAGTGGGCGGAGTGACGTACAATCGGTAAAATAGGGTGTCTACTTCTCGCTTTAATCTTACCACTGAAATACCAAAATTTCGTGCAGTATTAATCCAGTGCACGGGATATCTATCAATTGTAATACGAACTCAACCGTAGCAGGTTTGTGTTTTATTTTATGTCAATCAATTCGCCGATTTCGCTGAAGTCTATTTTTTGTTCTAGGTTTCGGGAAACAAAGTATCGATTTAAAAATACCTATAGATAGTATAATATTAGTTTTATGTCATGAAAATCTTTGAAACCGAGCTTAGAGGAAGAATTATATTGTACAATGTATTAAATACGTAATAATGACATATAGTTTTAACATTGACTCTACATTAATGTCGTCATTTTCATCAAAGGATTAATATTTTCAGTTATACGTAGTATGAACACTGTTGGGTATTCGTTTGCGCAATGACCATTGAGCCTTCTGTCTTATGGATTGTATTGTCTATACGCGAGTATGAATTTGATAGCTTAGTCAGACTGCGGAAATGTATTATTCTCTTAGTCCAGGAAGTAAATAAAATATGATAAAATAACAAAACACCTACAAAATATCCACATATTTTGTAATTGACTATTTGTATTGAAAAAATACTGCAATTTTTTATATCAATGACAGTGTGGTTGCATACATGTAGGCGCGAATTTAATGCAATTTTGTAATTATTTTAGAGTAGCTTGAGCTCTAAATAACCCACATACCATATTTTCAGTATTTTTTAAGAGTTCTATTAGTTTTCAAAAGGGACATTGGATGGAAAAACAATGTTTTTTTTTAAATTAAAATAAAATAGTAATTAATTGCATGTACAATAATATGTAATGTAGGTACTTACTTTAAGTTGATCGATCTAACAGCCCATGTAAATAACAATATCGTGTGTGTGTGTAATTATTGCAATGATTCTGTGAGTGTGTATTAAAATTCCTTTGTCGTAATAATCTTATGAGAAACAGGGTCTTGCCAAATGAATTTGGATGCATTTCGTGCTACGTAAATGTAAATAGGTAACTATCCCACTGAATATAGGTATTTCAGAGTGAATTAGTAAATAAAAAGTAATAAGTATGTACAGGTGTTGATGTTACCGCTAATATTCCATTAATAAAATTTTCTTTTTCCAAAAACAGCTAGACGCAATGTTTCTTAAGGAACCAGAGAAAAACTGTCAGCTAATAAACAATAATGGTAATTTTCAAGGGGTAACACATTCCACTCAGTATAATGATAACATTTCTGCAGAAGAACAAATAAATGAGAACAAAGAAAGCCAAATTGAACATATCAATACAGACGATCAAGATAATAAAGAATGTCTCGGAGATGAAGAGAAGGTTAATGATTTCATTGAGAGATTAGTAACTTACGATGTTCAAGACTCTAATAATGGAGAACATGTTGTTTGTAATAAAAAAATCGTGTACGTTAAAGAAAACAACGTAAGCGACGGTAACGATAATATTGATGATTTATCTGACGATACTGAAGGAACAGTAGATAAAAGCGATAATGAACAGAAAAACGACACATTCTCTAATTATGAAGGTACGTAATGTAATAAGGAGTGAAATAAAGTAATTAGTGTTGAAATTGACAATCAATAATATTTTCTATGTGACTCTTTCAGAATCTGATAAAAGTTACTCATCTTCAGCTGACGTGACTCCCCTTGATGTGTGTGATTATGAATACGATGTTTCTGATAGCGAAGACTCGTGCATCCAAGATGTTCACGAAATCCGCGTTTTACCAAGGGGCATCCACAATCCTAACTACCCTGGATTTCAACATTTAGCTTATACTTTAGAGGTAAGTGACGTCCTCAGAGGTATAGAGAAGTAGATGCTCACATTATTGTCAATATATTCGAGTTTGTTTTTGCCTTGCGTTGGTCGATTCTATTCTAAATTAATATTAACCTACCTATGCCGTTAATACAGAATCGAGTAGGCGTGTATGTAATTCATCTGAGAAAGTTTAGCAGATTAAATTATTGCATCATACTTTTCCGAATTTTCTTATTGGTTTCTAATTCGATTTAAAAAATGACGCCAATCTCAATCTCGACTATTTCAGTGACAATATGAGCACTACTTTCACTCAGAATAAAAAAAATCATAACTGAAAATTGTGCCTACCTTTCCGTTTGCATGCCAGGCTTTGCGAATCATAGCTTAATAATATACAAATGTTTTAGGATTACTCACCCCAGATCTCTGAAGCATATGAAAACACACTGTTCTCCGATGTGTACATCCATTGCAAGGATGAAGAAGAGTTGTTAAAGTTAACATTGGCTAACCATCAGCGTCACGTAATAGAAACTAACAACAATGTTCCAGATAACATGAAGGAATATGATTACTCCGATGACGATGAAGGGATATCGACTAAATTTAACGACGTAGATGATTCTGAATACATGCGAGATATTTCAAGTGATTCCGCGATTTTCGATAATCGTGAAACTGACTGTTCTCAAGACGATATATTCTTACAATCGTCTTCAACTTCCATAACCGGAGATTTTAGTCAATCTGCCGAATTTCAAGATGAATTAACAGCTTTGCGGCTCGAAATATATGACGTCATCCAGAAACCATTAGCATCCACAATCGACAGTGTTAGTGAAGTAATTAATACAGTAATAAGACATATTGTTGAATACCAAACAAAATATGATGTCGATGTTTGGAAAACTTTATCTCAGGAGGCAATACAAGGATTAACTGAAAATTTAGAAGTTCAAATGGAATTGAATAACACAAACGGTACATTAAGCAATAACACAGAAAATATGTCGGAGAAGGGAAACGCGTCGCTTGATGAGTCTTGTAATAAAGTGGTAATGGAGGCGGCACGAACCACAGTAGATGCGTACATAACAAACGTAAAAGAAGAACTTTTTAGGTCTCCAGATTATGAAAAACATATTTGTAACGAAACATATTTGGTCACTGATGAAAGTATAACAGACACAAACAATATCGAAAGTGCAGATGTGTCTGCGGGCTGTGATAAAAATTTGAATAACCTTACATCACAGCAAACTTCTAGCGATAAAAATACAAAAAGTGATTCAAATCAAAATTCTGATGAGACTTTATTACATGTTGTATCGAAAAGGTGAGAGAAATCTTATTTTTCACGTGATTTAGGTTTGATCAAATGAAGATGAAGTTATTCAGTACGAAAAACGATTAATTTGAGAAATAATATTTTTATTCATTACTTATTTCTTTTTTATATACTTTTTAAGGGCAAAGAACGAAACTCTCCCGACAAGGAAGCACTTTTCTAAAAAAAGTGAACAAAACGAGAAACAGAAACCGACTTCTTCTCGAGAAAAGGGTGAGTTCATTTTAACACATATTTATATTAAGAACTCTGCTTGATGATAGGAGTGGAATTAAATATATTTTTTAGCAATGTCAGGGGTTCCCTGGCGCGGTTCAACAAGAGAACATTAAATCTCTCAAAAATAACGAATTATAGTAGGCATTTTTCAGGGGTGCTTAAACTCGGGATCTTTGAAATTCACATCCACGGATGCAGATCTATAAAAATCTTCGTAAATACTTACACCGATTACTTATAAATATAATTAAATAAAATAAGTTTGAGTTTTTAGACGTGGTCTACTTATTACTACGAAAGTCTAATCTGAGACCCACATCAATTTATGTGTATACGAGTATTCGCGACATCCCTGGTTCCATACCTAGACGTCCGTCACTCGTCTTATGATATCCAGACATACGACATACGTTCTTGTTCAAATCGTTCGTTTTTGGTTCGGCGATCGTTAATATTAATTTGTGATCGACCTGACAAACAAATGTTGTATCCATCAACTTGCTTACATCGCTTTTTTGTTTCTTTTACTATACGGAATTGTTTCATTGATTTGATTTGCTTTGCAGGAGGATTTGATGTGTATAATATAGAGACAGCTATGCCTTTGATTGATTTGGATGTTATTGAGAATCATTTGAAGGCAGCAAGGGAAGACGAAAGATGGGTAAGTGTTCAACTGATTGATTCGTGAGAATTGTATTGCAATAGAAATTGTTTAATTATTTCAACCTTCTTCTTCTCAGTCGGTCCCTCGGTTACGAGAATCTTGACCACTGACCACCATGCAGCATGCTCACGGATGGGTCTCCCCCATCCTTCCCGGTCCTCCGCCATTCTTGTGGACTCGTACAAACGGGGGCCCGTGACCACATCTGTCTACCTCATCTGCAAAAGTCCTTTTCCTCTCTTACCGTCAATTGTTCCGAGTATGATTTGACGCTCCAGGCTGTCCGGCCCCGCTCTCAAAATGTGCCTAAAGAAATGGACAATTTCAACCTATTTGGTGATTGTTTTTACTTTCCAAAAAAATGAATTACAACTAGAGGTCCCGAAAATGAATTACTAATTACTACGATAAAAAGTTAAAATCTCGAATAACTCGAAAACCGTGCGATTTTTTACTGAGCTAAGTTTGGCTCAAAAAATCCTAAATGACCTCTACTATCACCCCTGAAGATATCTGTATCTATCTATCAAACACCATGTATATACCTATTTTTTATTTCAAACCTATAGTTTTTTTAATATGTAGGTATTTAAAAGGTTTACCTAAAGTAAGGTACCTACCTTATAAATAAATGCGTAATTTACGTAATTTCAATTTTCCCGCAATACTGGTACATACATGTGGCGTAATGAATAAAACAATAATATTATTATTGTCCAATCGGAGATTAAGTTTTTGCACGTAGATTTACCAAATATGCGCCCTTCGTTTTGTCATATTGGTAAGCCTTGCATCAATCTTCGTTCTTCTTATTTCCAAGGGCATGTCAATTGTCAAAATACCGATTCATTAAGTTTTGTTTTATTTTGTGTTATTGTGTATTAAAATGTGATTTTATGATAGAAAAATGGGCGTGAGGTTTCGACTCCGATATTGTTTAATTTTCTACGACATTCATTTGCGTGTTGGTGGAGATGTCATGATTTTGTAAAGCATTAAAATTATGCAGGGTCAATATTAAAAACAAAATTATGGATACTCAGTTTTCTGAATATAACGATGATTTGATTGCCAGATTTAACAGTATAGTTACAGTCAATGATGACTTTCCTGCTTTTACTGAGGTATTCTATCATAATATCAAAATATCACACTCACTGCCCCTCTCTGTGGCCTAAGGATCAAGGAATGTGTCTGGGCCAAAACGTCAAAGATTTCTATAAAACCATGAACATTATTAGATGTAGAATGATTTAACCTGTGATCCAGCTCTTTTTACTCGTTTATCAAAGCCTAATTCTCGCTAGGAATTGTCTCAAATACTATCATACCATTTACAACTGTTTATAACGAGAATATATATTTTACAGAGACGAAATGATCGGGAAGAGATTCGCCGACGTCTGGCATTGGGTTCTGAAATGGATGAATGTTATAGATATGGGGATAGACCTGGAAGGAAACCTAGTCTACAAACAAGACTACAGAGTGGTAAATATAAAATAAAAGTATATATTATCTTGTGTAGGAAATTTCATTGTCGTTAACATTGATGATTATTTTGTAGGAATGAATCTTCAAATTTGTTTCATGAATGAAACCGCCTCCGATACGGATTCTCCATCTGAAGGAGAGTCTGGGGAAGGGGATGAGGAAGTGAATGATAAGAGGAGTAATATTGAAGATAAATGTCAACAACTGTTTAATATGCCTGTTAATAATAGCACAACAAAATCTAAACACATTACCAACAAGAAGGATCTCTCAAATAAAGGTTAATTTGACACACAGTGTTTGTATTTTAGGCTCCGCACATCCTTTGATATCCATGGTGAATGTTTCCCAGTATAAGGCTGATGAGTTTACATATATATCAATATTAGATAGTAATATTATGTAGACTTTTCTGGCTGATATTACTGGGAAGTGTGTTGGCAAGTCCTGCCTCTGCAATTAAGCAAAATGAGGGTAATAAAATATTCGGAAAAAGCGCATCTCTATCATTAGTGATCATTATTGTTATCTCCACAGGAGCTATTCGTCCGTCCACTTTGGCTCTCAATGATATGGCCCGACCGAAAATCTCTATCAATCTTACAAGCCAAGCTGCATTCTTCGAGTGTCAAGCCAGACTTCAGACGGAAGCCCGAATGGCTCTGGCTCAAGCTAAAGAACTCGCCCACATGCAAATGGAGGTGTGTTTTCGTTACTATATTTAGAAGCACTTTTGCCAAGTTGATGAAAACTTCGTAGTTTATAAATTTAGTTGTGGGTGAGTTGAACATTGTGGTATGCATATATAATATTATATGTTTTTTATAGATTGAGAGAAACAAGCAAGAGACTTCACCGATTACGGAAATGTTGAGAAACAGTCTGCACAAAGCTGGCGTCAAACTAACCGGGGATAGGAGGAGGGTTTCTAGGCAAATGTTAACAGATATGAATGTTACACAGTTACAGGTATGTATATAATGTATATTCTATTCTATCCCCTCACGCCGCATCACTTTCATCCTAGTCACAACACTCATCCTAAATCCTTATTGGTATAATTCATTATAGATAATATATATGGTGGAATTATTATAACTTGACTGTATCATTGGCAGGTAATTGTGAATGAACTTCACACTCAAATAGAGTTCCTGAACGAGAGTTTGGTGAAGTTACTTATAGCCAGGGATGAGCTACACATGCGGCAGGACTCTATGCTTGTTGATATTGAAGATTTAACTAGGTACCTGTAAGTATCTAAATCACACATATTTACATGAGTCTCCTAACAGCAAAATGATAAAAAATAAATTTTTTGAACAAACCTAAGGATTCTTGGGATTAACTGGTAATGGTGATAAAAGGAAATGGAATAATAATAGTATTCCCGGCGTTATCTGGTGGAGTAGGTCATAACCTATGGTTAAATAAAGGTAGTTGCTAAATGTCGCATCCATTCCTCAACAGATGGTGTTAGTTGCGAAACGTTCTTGAACTGTGCCATAGATACAGTTTCTATAAATTACATGTTTGACAGCAGGATGTGGCAGAATGGGTGAACGTTGCCCTGGGCATAAAGTGATGACTTAAGTCAGCCCATTGTGTGTCCTCCCCAAGGGAGTTCACGTCATGAATGTAGACACCTCTCGGTTCTGTTGAGGAAAAAACTGTAATGTGATTTTACTCTTGTTAAAATTACTTTGTATGCATTTGCCATGAATAATTTTTAGGAGTGCAAAAGAACTCTCAATAAAATCAACCGGAGGGGACTCACCATCTTATGAGAAAGATAAACATTATCTCAAGTCACGTATACCATCTCTGTCCTCGCTACTAAACAAGTGACAAACATTTTGCTTTCTAACTAAAATATCAACGAGGGAGACACTTAAATGAATTATTCCTATTGTTAAACTGTTATTACAAAATTAGTGCTTATTTAAAAAACGCCATGGAATGTAGACAGTATGTTTTATAAGTCAGGGATCAAATAAAAAAGGTGATAAATAAGAATATCATCGAATATATTTTGAGAAGCACAATTCCACAGTAGGATCACTTAATCTAACTGTTCGTCGTGTATCTGATAGATGCCCATCAGTTGATATACCCACAGAATTGAAATTATTATCTGCCAGATGATCCAAAATGCTGTCATCCAATTTTGAATGCTTTTGTGAAACTGTTTCATTACAGTCCACTGTTTTGTATGATCCATGACTTTTGAAACAACTGTGTATAATTAAAGTTTGTAAATACTAAAAAGAGAAATATTATGGCGGATGGAAGTAAATAAGTGGATTACCTTATTGTGAATTGACTGTTGTGTATTGTGAAATTATTATAAAGTGCTTATAAATCCAACAATCACTTTCCCTCACCTGAAACTCTTTTATTATATAGTAACAGATATATTTAAGTTGGTAGAAAAACACTGTTTTACTTCCACTGAGAGACGTGATGCAATATGAATGTCGACAATTTAGAAAAATTATATTTAAGTATTTAATTTATTTATTTTAGTAATCTCAATATTTATATACTACATTTATTTAATAGGAATTTTATTACTAAGTAATTATTCTTATGGAATTTATAAAAATACTCTATATACACTTTTATGTAAAAATCTACTTTTGTTGTAAGTGAAATACATATTATTATTATCACCGTACTTCACACATTAAATGTGTTATATTATATTAGATATAATTTATACCATTCTCTTCCTAGTTGGAACGTAACGTAAGATTGTTATTCTATAAATGAAAATCACTTACTTATTTTGTTAAGAAACTCTATGATGGTCTTTGTAATCGGATAATCGCCTTGCACTGCTTTTAATAAAAAGGAATTGTATTGATTCACTGATTGAATACAAATACATAGTTAATTTACTAGTAGACAACTATTCATAGACCTATGGTGCTTAACAAGAGTAGCTGGTAGAATAATATGTCTTATATTGAATACTATGTAATGTTGCAATGTTCCTGTAGGGACTACAGAGTAAACAGAGTGCTTTGGTAGTGAAAATATTATATTATTATTATGTAAACAAACTTCTATTTTGTGATTTATGCTTAGAAAAGGATAATGCGTACAGAGCTTAACTTAAAATATTATTTTTATACAAAAATATTAAAATCTATCGAATATTAAAGTATGTTGTCTAATATTAATTCAGATTGAACAATAGACACTTTAGTAGTTGTACCTGTAGTTGTTTTTAGAGGCCGACTTCAACAGATGTTTTTAAATACCTGTCTAGCCACTGTAGCTTTCATATTTAATAAAAAATAGCGTGGAAGAAGGTTGAAACAGGTTTAAAAAATCAGCCCCGAATGCCGAGACTTAATGACGTTTTTATGTCATGTTTTACAAATCAGTATTAAACATCAGCTGTACAGCTTTAAGCCAAGATTAGCCTGTATTATTTGTGTGTAATGAAACGCGTTACAGAGCGAGCATAACAATATCAGTACAAGGTGCGTAATCGCTCATTGCGTGGCAAATGCCGTTACGCCAAGCTCGCTCTGAATATTCCATTACGGAGGAAATCACTTAATGATTTAAAATGCTTTATAAACAGTTAATAGTGCTGTGTACTCGCAAAGTATATTTGAATATTTGGTTCATCTCTAGTTGTTGGCAGTCTATGCGTAACATCTAGGTTTTATTTATGTTTAAAAGTGTGTACAATGCGTAGTTAGTTTGGCTGTTGCACTATATGGTGGATGATGTTATTAAATTATGATTTGTATTAAAGACCATCAGTGTAAATACGTAGAGAAGATCATGTTTAGGGAATATTATTGGTTTGCACCTAAAGTTATGCTATCTGTATCTGTTTACATCAAATCCTTTCTTACCATTTACAAAAAACAAACCTCAGAAAAAACACAAAACATATGTTTCCTTTGTGAAGTTTTTATAACTGATAATTTACCAAACTTCAATTTTCATATACTGTTAAAACTTGGGTGCGATTTATTAAAATTCTCATAGTTCTTTTTTTTTAAATAATATACTTTTGTAAATATGGTTTTCTATTAAATAAGTTGCCTTATGATATTCCAAATATTTATCTAGAAGATGTCACAAATATTTATTTACATATAAAATACTTACAATTTAATTATTATATCGTAATACTAGATTTATATCTCAACACCTCAATTCATTGTGGTTCATTTACAAAACGTTAACAACTTCTACTCTTATTCCATATCTGTGTACATAGTAACATAAGACAAATAGATTTATACGTATAAACATTACTAGAAATAAAAATAACTTATGATTTCTCAAACATCTTCCAAACATTTATTATAGTTATGCAAAAAAAGGTAAAAAATTCATAATTTTTTTGACTAATATAGAACTGGGATGTATATTTGACGACTAGTGATCAAATGTTATGCATTTATACTCCATTTGTTGATTTTTGAGAGTGAACGACATAAATATTTTTTCCAAAGGAATAGTGATTATTGTGACTGCTTTTTAGCGAGTACTAATCTAATTTTTTTGTTAAGTGTCTATAATTTGTAATGTAGAAAATAAATAAATGAATTATAATATAACTTTGAAACATTGTAACTTATGATCATTATTATGAAATAAATTATATGAATAATTCTGTTGCAATGCTGTCTTATTTCTGACTATAAAATATTGTATTTCCCTTTCCAAAATAAACATAATTTTCCTGAATTTGACTCTCGCAATGAATAATATTCTAAAACATTTGCAAATATTTGGCTTTCTGTAAATTTCTATGCACGGGAAATACTGTATTTCCAAGAAAGTTGCGATTCATCTACTACCATCGATGTGGAAAAATTTGCACCATCAAAAAGTATACTAAAGCAGTTTGCGTTGGGGTTCCCGTAAAAACTCCTGAATTTATACTATATCTACAGCAACTGGACTGAAGGAATTGTTGTAACCTCAAAAACTATAAATTTACAACGAAATAAAATTATATCGAGCCTTCAGCTAAAATTAAGGCAGAATATTGGTACAGACTATTCGTCGAATTTGAAAAACCGCGAAAAACCCTCACGCTGTTCTTGGGTTCGGCAGTCCACGCATGCGCGCACATGCGCCTGGATATACGCAATCGTTACAACTTATCTGTCATTCAATAGCATATTTTTAGTACAGGTGTACGTAGTTTGCGGTTTGCAGTCGTTATCTCCTGGTTGTGTAGTTCCTACTACTACTATTTTGTTTACACCAGTGCTAATCACATTCATTAGAGTTTAAACACCATCAGCTTGTGTGTTATAATTATTCAAAATTAAGCATTTAACATGGGAAATCAATTGAAAAATGTAGCTGCCATAGCCTGTATGAAATCCCTGCTTATGCTATTCAATATAGCATTTTGGGTAAGTTATAATAATATATTATTTATTTCAGTATTTCCTCATGTAAAATATTAAAACAATTTCATAACTAATGTACCCTAAATATGTCTAGGACTGACTTATTATTCTTGATTTTCCCAGCTAACACAAAAAAGTTTAAATTTTCGTGTTTAATTTATTTTCCAAATAAATAACATTTTGTTATTTTTTTGTTTTTCACAAATTTATGTAAAAAAGTGTCCCATCTGTTAAAGACCAAAGAAAACAGAAAGTATTAATATATTTATTTAGTTCATGCCTTAAATAGTCCTACATAGATGCAAAATTACAAGAAAAACTACATAAACTAAAATCTTTGTTCGAAGTTATAATAAATATAAGTAGGTACTTATCAAATGAGAGCGAAAAGTTATGATCCAATTTAACATGGCTAAAAAGTCGTAAAAACCTGTGTACCTACAAATGCATGCATACCATACCTAAATATATCGCAAAACCGTGCAAATCGTATTACAACTTTGTGGCTCTTAAAACAGAAACAAAGTTTATTTATGGCTGCCAGTCTGCAGAGTATTATAGCAGAGAATTGTGTTTAGTTTTCAGGAATGCTAATTCTAGCCATTGGACTCTGGGCTGAAGTAGATTTACACAATTATTTTGACAACTCATTTGAGTTCTCGGAAACAATTCCATTTGTTTCAATAGGCATTGGTTGCTTAACGGTATTCATCTCATCTCTGGCTTGCACTTGCACAGTGAAGGGACAACCAGTTCTACTTTATTTGGTATGTTAATTATTATTCATATGCAAATCCCAACTCAAGAAACTAGTGGAATTCCCAATCACAGGAAACTCCACAGTAAGACAGCCTGACTTGCCCTCTTATTAGTAGGATCCAAACTTACCACAAGAGATGTGGGAGTCTCCATAAGGCAAAGTTAAAAGTAGTAGAAGTCTTGATTAATGAATGGCTCAAGATTTTGAATCTTAGCAATCGCTTGTACAATAATCCTTCGTAAATGAAGGACGAATTCCTGACTTTTGAGATAACGAGTCTCGTTCCAATTCATTAATAACCACCTTTATTTCAATGTTAGTAAGTACATACTTACCTAAACGTAAAACATGATTAATTAATGCCGAATCTCTGTGGTTTTATTACTACTACGAATACTAATAGCTTTGCCTGCACCTTTGTGTGTGTTATCCCACAGTTTCCGTCCTGTCTGAATATTTTGATAAGAAATTAGTGTCGAAATACGTCCACAGATTCTTAATTGCCTTCCTAGCATTGGCAATACAATTTATACCTAGCATTCCTACTAATTGGTTTATTATTTTCAGTACGGAGGTTTCTTAGCAGTTATCTTTGTGTTGGAGCTCGGTGTGGAGATATCACTATACGCATACAAACACAGATTATTGGAGGCTCTGGATCGTGCTATTAATGTTACATTTACTGGTAACACTGCAAGCAACGGGAACATGTACTATAAAAGACAAATAGACTTTGACACGGTGCAAACATATGTAAGTGAAATATTAATAAATTGTTATCAATATTATATCACCAGCTAACTTCCTGTTGGAAATATTTTATAATTACATAAATAATTATCTACATACTAATCGTGTAGTTCTAATTTTAATGATTTGCTGCATAACAATATATAAAGGGTGCCTCAGATACTAAATGCCGGGTTGGAATGCCTGTGGTGACGGTGTATTCTGCACATCACCATATCAAAAAAGTATTTGGGTCATGGTACACGAGTCCAGATCCTTTTTATTACAAAAAGAGAAGTTATAAGTAAAATTTGTCTTAAATATATTGTGAAATTACTGCATATTTTCAGCTACATTGCTGCGGAGTACACAATTATACAGATTGGTTACAAGTGGTTCCAGCTCGCCCAGTGCCATTAACATGCTGCAAATCTCAAACCAACTGTATTCCTTCGAACCCAACCGATATTTACATTCAGGTACGGCAAAAACTAACAAAAAAAATTCTCGACTAAATTATAACATATTATTAAAAAATGTCTTATTTTGTGGATGTTTCAGGGCTGTTATACAATCCTCGTGTCATTCTTTGAAAAGAACTGCGACTGGGTCTTAGGAATTGCAGTGGGCGTATCAACCTTCCCACTTGTAGGGGCCATTATATCGTGTTGTCTTGCAAATCAAATAAAGAAAGCTAAATATGATGTCATGACATAAGTGAAATCGTTCAAGTTTATAACACAATGCTCAAAGCCACGATGACAGAGTGGTGAAGAAATATAAAAACTTTGTTATCTTACGATATGTTTAGATTGTATTCAATTAGTAATATGACTCATACACTGTAAATAGTTCATATTTTAATTGTAACTCATTTGAATCTAAATCACGATAGTGAAGGATTTAATTACAGTTGGTTGGTGCATATATTACCAATCAAATCTCAGTGCCAACAATTCTACACATCACGACACAAGCTTTTAACTTACTGTGAAGTGTGCGGGAAAGTATATAGGTTTGTGTATACAAGCCCAGACTTTTTATATTAATAATTGACTTAAAAATATGGGATACTGAAAAATAAAGAATCTGTGTCGTAAAAATGTTTGGAGTTTCATTTATTTTGTTTGTACGAAATAGATCACTCGATTCTGAGTAAATAAAACAGAATATTTCTAAGGACAGGAAATAGAAGAGCAAGAGAAAAAGAATAACTTTAGTAAATGATAATATCTCTTAGCAGTCTTATATAATATGTACATAATATATTAATATTGACTATTGTGGAATAAAACACAACATAATTAATTAATCACTATTGGAGTCATCGTCCTTCCCTCCTTTACCCTCCTCCGTCTCCTCCTGTTTGTAATGTCTGTATTCTGGCTTCAGTTCCCACATATTCTTATGAGGGTTCTTCATGTTGTAGTTGCACACTTCTTTGAGTATTTCTTTTAAATACACAACGGGCTGACGAGTAATCTGAAATATAAACATGTGTTTGTAATAAACCCACGATCGATCGTAGACAAACAGAAACAGCTTCATTGAAGCCACTTTTCTCATTAAATCCTCTCAACACTGGAGACAGGAACTATGGTAACGGAATCTTCAAGAGAGACGGTGGATGGATCCATATGAGAATGAGGGTATACAAACATCTACCTTACTCACTATGGATCACACTCAACAGACTAAGAGTGGGTGTTAGTCATTGAAAAAAGAATCTTCAAAGGATACCTATCGGATAACGACATTGTGTGCGACTACCGAAATCCGGGATGAAAGTCACATACTAATATGCCCACTCTGCGGAGAAGGTTGAATCCCAGGGGACCCTTTTTTTGGAAACGGCAAGGCGATATCTGCCACCACACATTAGAGTGGCAGGATTTAACACAGCTAGATACGTCAATTAATTAATTAATGTTTGTACAATACGTACCGTTTGCAAGTCTTTGATATTATAATACTGATGTTTTTCAAACGCAGCGAACAGCATATTGAGCACGGCATCTTTATCATCACGAGCTTTCTTTCCTTCGGCTTTCTTCTTTTCTTCATACTCAATCTGTAACATAAAACAAAGTTGTGCTTATTGAACTTATATAGATAAATCATTCTCTTTCTAAGAGAAGGTGAAAAGTATTGAGTTTAGAGTTTGCACTAGTCTCATATGCATTTTGTATTAATAGATAAATTGATAAACTTACATTGTGTTTGTGATTAGAAACAGGTTTGAAGTTATGTACAACTCTGTCAAGTTGTTGCACTCTCCTCTGTGGAACGGACGCCTTGCGAATTGATTCCTTTTTTAATTTCATATAACAATTATCAGCGTAAGGTCTGCATTCTAACTTCTGTACGATACGTCCTTCCATAAATAATTTCTCAGAATCGGGGACTACCGAATCTGTATTTGTGGCTGCAATAAAAAGAACATAAATTGGTATTTCCATTATTTTTTGTTCCACACACCAATACAGTGGAATGTTTATTGTTGAATATAAAATCTTTGAGAATGAGGGATGAATATAATAATATTTTAATTTAAAAATCGATTAAATGAGTGTGCAGTTTTAATAATTATATTGATAGGACTACTTTTACAAAACTCCACGCAAGAAAACATGTTGCCAATTCACCAGAATAATAGCAGGTTTAACACTTGTTCTGAAAGTCTGCTTAACCTCAATTTTTTTGGACAATTGACATACTTCATATAAATATTACAAAAAATTACCAGCTACATGAGAGAAGACACCAAGTGTTTGCCTGGTGACAGTGGAAACATCTAATCTATGATCCTTTGGTATGTTTTCTTCTCCGGGTTCTTTCAAACAGAGAACAGCTTCTGATAAGGTCAGTGCAACTTGTGCCTTCTGTCCTGGATTCTTCGAGATTTTCAATTTGCCTACTTCTATATTTCCGGGTGCCTTTTCCCAACGGTTCGCAATATATTTCGGAACTTTAACAAGCCACACTCCTCGACCAGCATTAGATAAATCTAAATCACGATCTATGTGTGCTTGAGAAACAGCCATTTCTAATCTTTCAATTCGAAACGCAAAACTATTTGTATTAATCGATCGATAACATGCAATGAACTGTATTTGTATGTTATTATGTGCAAACAACTGATAAATTTATTTCAAACCATCAAATTTGGTCTGAATGGTGTTTAATGTAAACAACGTTATTGGCACCAATTTAATTAGCACTAAAACATACATTAAAATTACACAAAGTAATTTTAACGGTTGAAATTTTGCTAAGTAAACGTGTCAATATATACAATTATTTTCTAATATACACTTTAAAAAATAATAATTAACAACATACACGACGCGCTAGGTTAACGAAATGTCACGCAAATTGCTACAAATGTCAAACTTCTTTGAATGAAACCATAGAATACAACAGTTGAGAACTCTCATTAGTCGATGTGCATATATATCGGCACAAGTCTTCTGCCAAATATATTTGAGGTCTATAGGGATGAAGAGCGCAAAAAAATCATAAATGCTTTGTCTCATTCTCACTATTTGCAGGCGGTTTGCGAAAACTTCGGTTATCCTAAATAGTGTGGGACCTTTTGCTGTTTCATTTCTTGTTATGAATCTATACTACTCTATATCTATGGTCATCTCTTTATCTATGGTGATCTATGATTTTGACTTTGACGTTTTGAAATTTCTTGCGATCGATTAGTAAATAATTGGCAGCTCTAAAGTGGGCAATTTGTAGAATAAAAATAAAATAAGTACAACTTGATAACAGTTTCAGATGAGCCCTCGTATTTGCAGTGCTCACTATGTTGATTACATGTTTCAATGCATAATATTGTATCCTTTCACATAATCACAACATAGGGCATCAAAATGTAAGTCATCATTTATTCCAAATGATATGTAGCCTGCTTAATCGCTGTTTTGTGTACATTGGTATTAAGGATAGGTGGATGAATGTCAGAAGTATTCGTTATCACTAAGATATGTAGGCCTCGGCAATCGAAATTATTTAAAACATAATTAATGTCTAATAAGTAGTGGATATTCCAATGTGAAATTTATGTGTCTGCTGTGATCCATTTTACCCAGAGGTTTTGGGCTATTTAGATGGACTGATTACCTTTTTCGATGTGATTAAGATTTACAGTTTTGTAAACGAATAAATGATTGTAGGGATGTAGAAGAAAAGGATTTAAGTGATTCCATGTCGATGGCGGTGCAGTGGAATTACACCCAACATGTCAACTTGGAAGACCTTAAGATGGACAGCAACTTCATGTGGCTGTTGGTGTCACTCATATGCTCCGTTTGTTGGGTAGTTTACATAACATACTACAACAGCAGGTTGATTGGATATATCCTGACGCGACTTATTAATAGATTTTATTTCCAAGATGATAATTTCAAGATAGGTAAGTGTGGTGTTCTATATTACCGAGTTACTTATGGATTATGCAGCGTTGGCTCTAACAATGTGTACTTACATTTCTCTTACATAATGTGTAGATAAGTAAAAAAGGCATTAAAAAAATATGTTTTTGACCGTCGGTATTTGCTGGAAGTCCATTTTTAAGAAAAAAATTTAAAATAAAATATTTAGATTAAAATCCACAAAAAAAAGACTTGAGCTTGAAATTTCACAATCGCCACAATGATGAGAATGCAAATCCTCGAATAGCTTGGGTCATTTTTTTTTGTTGATTTTAATCTAAATATTTAGTTTTTAATTTTTTCCCATTAAAAAAAAGGTTTAAATTTTTGGTTTTATTAATAAATACACATTTAACTTTCCATTGGACAGAGATACTTATCAGTTACATTAACAAAACCAATTATGCCATGAATGCCTAGAGATTCATAGTAGGAAAAATGTCTTTTTTAGCATATAGATGTGTACAAGAAGACATTGTTTGACTCATTCATTAATAACTTTCAGGATCTGTGACTGTCAACGCCTTGTCTGGTAAAGTGATGTTTCGTGATTTAGTTTATATCAACTACGACTACACTATTAGGGTTCAAGATGGATATTTAATATTTCGTTGGTGGAGACGATATATTCCCAAAGATGTGTCTGAAGGTACAAATATATCAATGTGATTTTATTCACTTGTTTCTTATTATTTATTGAATTTATCCACTAGTTATTTCTGTACAAATATTTCCAGATCTCTCACATTCAGATACGAGACTATCAGTGATGTTGAATGGATTTGAACTCCATGTATATAATCGCTGTAATTTATATAGCGAATTGGAAAAAACTTTTGGATTAGACGCATCAATATTTACTGATAAAAATGAAGAAGAAACGGATTTAAATAATAAGGAACTCGCCATGAATTTGGCTAATGAAAGAGTTAGTTCGTCAGATAGAAATAAGAAAGTAAGACCCGATGCTGTAATGGCCAGAACATGGAGAGATCTCATTCCCGTTATAAAACTCGAAGTCTGCTCTGGTCGAATCGTGTTTGGGAATCGATTGGTTCCAACTAGTTTGTCTATAAGTGTAGAAGAAGCTCACTTAGTGTACAGTACTAAACCTCCAGCGTCTAAACTTGATCATTTAATGCATTTTGTAAAAGCCAAAGGAGATAACTGCAGAGTGATGTTAGTTCCTAGTCCTAATTATACTGGAATGGTAGACGACCCTCCCAGATATATGGGGGAAGGGTTTGTTGTAATGAGTACTAATTATGTTGAACTGTACTTCTATATGGATGAACCAGGCTTAGTTCCTGATGAACCTGTCCTCTTGCAACTGGCCAATGGAGATATAGTTGAATCAGCTCCACCTATATGGGGCATTGATATCAAATGTGGAAAAGGTACAGATTTTAGTTACGGTCCTTGGGCAGACAGACAGAGGGATCATCTGTTCAAATTCTTTTACCCGGCTAATTATCAAAATCTTGTTGTCACACCTCAACCAAAGCCTGGAGAAAGAAGACAGATGCAGTCGTTTGATATTAGATTATCCACATTAAATGAGGCAACAATTGACATTCTCTTTTCAAAAAATAAAGAGACAAACGCAGTTCATGTAAACATTGGTGCTGGCTCTTATTTGGAAGTTAATTTACCATGGATTGTCCTACAAGATGGATACACAACTAAGATCACTGGCCAGTTGTTACATTTGGAAGCAACAACGAGTTTACAGTATCGTAGCTTGGCGGAAAGTGAAACTTTAGAATTTTCTATTAAATGTCATTATCCCTTTGTTTGGAATCAACACCAGGACTGGTCCACTAGTTTCACAGGTTGTAAGGCAACGGTCAATCTCATTTATTATCACAAGGAATTCTTTCAAGATATGATAAACGATTGGTCATCCAAAAATCGCCCCGACATTTTACATTTCATTCCGTATACTTGGAAAATATCTCTTCTATTAAAAGACTTTGAATTAATCACATTATCAAATCAATACAATTGGATTGACTGCAGTTCAATGAATGAAGAGAATAGTCTCGTAGCATTTTGTGGAGATCTGTTTGATTTATCATTTGATCTACCATTTGAAGACTTTCTTCCCACCACAGTACCATTGAAGATATGGATTCAAGGAGAAGGAGTAGACATGTGCTTACTGTTGCCTGAGATTAATACTAGTCGTGTCATTATGTTAGCTATTGAAAAAAATATCAACTTTCACTCACGAAAACCAATCAATAAAAATACCAAATGGCGAAAGAAATGCCTGCCTAATACCGGCTGGATAAATTGTTGGTCAGTTCCAATAGTTGCATTGAGTATAAAGTATGATTACCATCCCATACCACCCATGGGACCTGATCCACAAGCCGATATTACCACACCAGAGAAAGAAGAAATTCTATTGTCTCCAATGAGAATATCTCGCTCTAAGAAACAACCGCAAGTACAGTGGAACCACGATGGTAAAAATAAATTTGATCCTAGTACCATGACTCCAGATAAAGTGAGCGTTGAGTTGGAAATTGGACCCTCTGTCTTATTATTATATGGATCTATTGTTAAGAATTTTGTTAATCTGAAAGAGAATATATTTGGTGAAGATCAGGTATTTACAGATATGCAGAAAAGTATGAGTAGGGATGGAAATCATCTACACGATCACATCATAAAAATGACTGATAAACAGTTTTCAAATAACACTGTTATTACTCCAGTGTCTGGTGAAGATTCTTCGGATAATATTAAAACACCGTTTGATCCCAGACTCTACAGACCTATGGAAGTAACTGTGTCCATCACTATTCATGACATCCAGGGTTATTTGGTAAAGAACTGCAATGACAATGGTCTCTCGTGCCCACTGATTCTCATTGAAAGGTTTGGATTTGAAATGAAGAAAGGATATAAAGAAACTAAACTACAATTACTAGTCAGTCCCGCAGTTCTAATTATCTCCGACACAACAAATGTTAACAATGTGTCTTCATTCCAACAACATCTAAGCGAAGGTCACTTAATGTTATCTTCGTTACAACTCCGTGGTCACGCTATGTTCAGTGATGAGAATACATCCCTAGATGATGAAACTATTGAATACGCCTGGTTGATAGAAGTGCAGTTGGGTCAGCTCACTGGGAGACTAACTGTATCACAGCTGTTCAACGCCATTACTTCTCTAGAGACATTTATCTTGCTAGCCAGTGACATGGAGAATAATTTAAGTCCTCCTAAAATAGGTAAAATATGTCATCATGGTGTCGATACAATGGCCTGCAAAAATACAAATATGAAATTGAAATATCACTGTCCATCTAGTGAAGATATTAAATATCGCATGACCAGATTAGCCATTGATTTGATTGACATTTATATTGTTGAGAATGGAACTGCTGTCCAGACTTGGTTATCCCCAATAAGGCTTTGTGTTTGTAACTTACATAATGAAAATTTTGATCATGGTATCACGGGACTGTTGCCTCATGTTAAATTTACTCAGTACACTCAAACCAATTTAGGTGTTAACCTACAGAACAAAAATGGAAGCAGCATTGGAAATCAAAAACATAAAAGTTCAGATTCGGATTCATGGCTCGAAGTGGGGAGCACTTCCCTGGGTCCCGTATTATTAGAAGCGGCTACATCTTTATGTTCATCAGATATTGGTATTCAGCACAAGTTCCTGAAATTACACGATGAGAAAACAAAGAGACTGTGGTTTTTATGGCGAAAGGATGAGGGTGGAAATAAAACTAGTCAGTGTGGTTGTCTGGGTGGATGTGCATTCTTTGGCTCTAATAGAAATGGACCTAACTTTTTGAAACCAAGTCACAAAGATGTCCATGATAATATAAACATTGCCCTGTTTAATATTCAAGATAGTAAAACGGGTGAATTTGGTTATGGACAAAGTTTACTGCATGAGGGCAGTTTAATATTTCACACTCCTCCGTACAGTTCTCTGGAAGTCTGTTTACAAGCCTCACCATTCATGTCTGTCTCCAGTCCATCACCACAATCCATATCTCACCCACATCCTATTGGCACGGCACCTCATACCAATAGTTTGACTCGGAGGTTCTCATACACCTCCGTTTTCAAGGGCTCCAACAACACAGCCAATACTGTTAAGGCCGAAGTGCCCTACGCCAGACTGGTTGATTCTGAAGGTATTGCTAATCAAAAGTTGGACAGTGATTCTAAACTAAACAAAACTGTGTTGGCTGTACCTCAAATGGAGAGCAGCATGTCAGATTCCAAGTTGGCATTGAATTATTTTAATAAACACGATCTCCAAGGTCAGCAGTACTCCATGGCAAAACAAATGCTCCACACTAATAAAGAAAATAGCGCTCTTCAAAAGAAAATGGTGAATATCTCGGAATCACATTACTCCTTGAATTCAAATATTGGGGATGATGATAGTAGGGGAGTGCATCGGACAGTTTCTATGAATAGTGGAAATCAGTCGGAAGTATTCTTTTCAGCCGAAGATGAAATCTCTACCAGTAGGTCTTCTAGTTTGAGACAATCGCGTGATAACAAACCGAGTCCCATCTCTAGAGGCCAAAGTGAATCTACTTCAAGCGATCAATATTGTAGTAAAGTATATAGTTCTTCATCCTTGCCAGATCCATTCACATCTTCTAAAACAAACAAGACTCCATTACAGTGTGACACTAATATCTTACACAATGATTCCGATGATAGCCATTCCTTCTCGTCAACTTCCTTTATATCAGCTTTGTCTTCGCAAGAAGATATGACTTTCATTAACCTCCACGTACAAGCGAACAAACCCATCTGTGATTCACCATTACTTATGGCGAGTTACGTCTGTCACTTAGCACATAATAGATGCAAAAATTGGACGCATTGCTTTATACCAACACGATCAGTGTCTGGTGCTCCATCTGTTCCACTATTTAAATGTGTGGATCATGGCAAGTTGGTGTACTGCGGAGGAAAGTACATACCACAGTTTGAAAAGAGGAATTCAGATATGAAAGGCTTCAGGTTGGCACCTCGACAAGATAGTTCACAACCAAACGACAATATTTCTTTTAACTCGATCATTAATTCACACTTCAATGTTCAGGGTAGAATTCACCCGTACTCACAAACCTGGTGGGAGATTCTTAAAGGAACTAATGATGATCACGAGAGTAACACTGAGAAGCTCGTTGAGGAGAGTAATATAAATGTCAGTAAAAATCAAACGGCACTTATGGTGAAGTTTAGGGGAAATGTTGATATTATGATTACACCATTACTGCTAGAGAGTGTACAACGTTTCATAGAAACTCTAACACCAGTCATGACCACATTACATCCCGTCACTATTTTGAATCATTTACATTTTTCTTGCGCTAGATCTGTTGAAGCGGCTAATATATTAAAGCAAGAACACAATTTAGTGCACTGGGTACAACACACCAAGACGAAGAAAGAGAAATCTAAAAATGAGAAATTCAACAGTGCCTATGGTAATCAACCTAACATATATGAAGAGAAAATATGTACGGAACTTAACGTGAATGTGATTATACCCAAAGTGAATATTATATCTTTACAATCTTCAATCATAGAAGACATTATATCTTTCTCTGCACTAGATAACATTCAAGATTTAACATGTGCTTCAATATTTGCCGTGTGTTTGGAAAATATAAATTTCAAATACGTAAACAGTAAACAAATGTTGGAGGTCTTGCAAATATTTCATAGACCGGCAGCCAGAGCGTTAAACCATAAGAAAACTTTGGGAATTATCTTAAAAGCACCTAAAGTTCATAACGACAATTTGCTCAATCGTCAAAGTAAAGAGGATGCCGTCTACATAGAGACTTCTCAGAAACACAGTGAAGACATCAACACTGTCCTCGATATAGGTAAAACCTTACAACTTATATTTGCGTTCTCAATTACTTTCCCTGATCTCAACAGGTTCAAATCATCTAGTTAGGAAAAATATGATTTACGTGTCTTAAAATAATAATTATATGATATGATTAAAGGTAAAGCTCACGCTCAACTCAGAAGATTACACAATGGAGGACCGATGATTAAAGATGCCGTCATCACTGGAATCCCTGCGCATCACTCCAAAGTTTCGTTTAAATGCGTCAGAACTTTAGACAATCGTAAGGGCGAAGAATATCAAGATAAAACTACCAAAGTATGTAATTAGAATTATTGCTCAATAACAGTCACTTTATTCACTTTGTTGTATAATAATTATGTATTTGTTTTATAGGAGAACGAAGATGTTGGCTTCATAATGTTTGAGTCGGGATTAGAAGGAATATCCATTAAATTTACTAAACATTCTTATTACGATAAAATGGATCAGTGTGACGATAAACTTACATACAAAACAGACAGCGATACTTGTTATGCCGAGTCATTAAAGTCTGAAGAATATAAAACTGAAAAGACCGCTCGCGTCATCAGGTCGTCCATGATTGATGAGATATTTAAAAAGAAAGAGCCTAACTGTTCCAAACCCAGTACGCCTAATCTAGGAAGCGGTCATCCGGAAACACTCGAAGAACCTGAAGTCCCACCGATGACTCAACCGGAACATAATACTGGGACATTGGTACAAACTAAAGATACAGAGAAAGCTTCTTCGTGTGTTATTGACTTGAAAACTGTCTGGTTTAATTTTGCCGCACCGCCCAGAACTCCGATTAGTAAAAAAATTGACTTTTCAAGGTAACATTCTATGCATATTACACATTGCATATTATTGCATACACTCACACTTTGCATATTATTCATCTGAGATATAATTAATACGCCAATTTGTAATTATAGGTTAGATTGGAATCTTCTGACTACAGCATCTCCAGCGATCAACGCCTGGATGAACCCGTGCAACCGGTTGGGTATTAAAGTAGTTGCTCTCTATAGAGCTTATTATAGAAGAGTGACTGCTACGTGTGCTAGTCTGATGGCATCGTCTTTAGATTTGCCACACATCCATATGCCTATCAAGGTATGCATGTCTACATATCGCCAAGTGCGAGATTTTAACCAGGAAATGTTTATAGTTAGACTTGGAAATAGAGGCGACAGAATTTATGAGGACAATGATTCACAAAAGCACGCAAAAATGGGGTAGTTTTGTGAATAACGAGATTTGTTGGAATGAGTTTAAAACTTTGGTATCATTTTTCTCAGCATTTTGGTCTGTCAGTTCAAACCTCGTTATTCTGAAGTAATGACATGCAAGACTTCATGGAAATATCTTCTATAGTGAAATTATTTTAAACATAGTAAACGTGTGACCGAGAAGGGACGACTCCTGCTTTATTCGCACTCATGGCTCTGGCATAAGTGCAGTCATATACTTTTATGACTGCGTTCGGCAGTTTAAAATAATTTCACTTTAGCTGTATTTGAACCAATTTTATGTAACAACTGTTTCATGCAAGAGGCCACATTCCATTTTACTATATATTTTGAAGATTATTTCATTTAATTTTACTGTTCTTGTCATGTTGGTACAAATGTTTGCAGAGTCGCTACTCGTGTCAGACGCACATGGCTCAAGCTTTAAGAGAAGACCCATCCCTACAGCTGTGTGCCGTTCTCTTACATTATATCTTACAAGCGGATGTTGCCGCTATTCAAGCTGATTTGTCTGAAAAACACCTTCCATCACTCTCTACTCTACGTCGGGTATGTTATTATTTCTATCTCTCATCCTGCGTTGTGAAGAACACATTATTACCAATTACATGTAATTGTTTCTTGTTTTTCTGTTTAGGGTGTTATTGTGTTAACACGTCAATGGAAGAATACACTATACACACCGCTGCTGTTGGAACACAATTATAAAACAAAAATGATGAAGCCATTGAATGTGACGTTTACATTGCCTGATGTTGTGGAGGTAATTTTTATTCAAGAAATCATTGTGTCATCTCTCTATCCCCTCACTCCGAATCTCTTGCAGGTTAGGCAGAGAGGACAGAATAGTAGATCATCCTTACACACACTCATGTAATTAGGCATACATGCTCTCCGATTTCTTCTACTCAAAAAGCGTCCTTCTTTGAGGATCTGGTCGACATGATCGGTCCTGGTTAGTCTTGGACGGTCATGCATCCTTACACCTCTTCGGTTGCCCAAGTACACTTTCTTTGTTATTCTTTCATGATTCATCCTCTCCACGTGTCCCAGCCATAACATAATGTATTATAATATATGTGCATGTCGACCAATGTTTTGTCGCTTGATAATTCTGTATTGTTATAATTTCAGAATGAGTTTGAAGACTTAATAGAGTGTGAAGATGGCGAGGTAATGGATGAAAGTTCAACACTCCTCAACACGGACATGCCAGACAACACATGCAAACTGGATGTTCCAGGTATAATGCTTTGTATTTACAATCTCTGTATATAACTTACTTTATTTCCATGTCCAGAACACTGTCAAATTTGTAGACCCCAATATTCGGCCATCCGGATAGTCCAGTACTGTATTGTTATATATATATATATATATAGTTAAACATCGCTAGTATAAGTAGATGTGTGCATATTCATTGTATTATTGTGATAGGTGTGTTCATAAACTTAGAAATCTATATTATAAATTGGTCCTTTATAATCAAACTCTTCACGACCATGTGTATTTAGAATTAGTATTGAGTATATAAGTAAGTCCTCGTATTTTTCATACTAAATAGTGACCCCTTCTCTTCATGTTGGTGTCTTCTTACCGATACCTCTACATACTACTATGTATGTACGGCCACAGGACTTTTTCTTTGTTTTGAATGTTATTAAAATAAATAAAATAAAATAATCTTTATTGTACTGAAAATAATCATACAACGGGCGGACTTATTGCCAAATGGTAATTTCTGCCAGCCAACCCATGTTGTATTAATCGTAGTGATGTAGCATTGGTAATTCAAGCAGGGTAATTTGGTAAATTATATTTTAAGGTAATACAGCCAACACATCTGCGAGTCCTCAAGGTCCATCATTTGCCTCAACGAGTTCTCCTTCAGGTAAATAATACTAGAAAACACAACTTAATACTTAGATGTATGTCGTATATGATAATAATAAGATTTTATGGCGACATTGTACATCATACATTACACGTCTGTCAAGAATAGTGGCAACACTTGTAGTATTTTAATTGAAATGTCATTTTTGTCAGCACGTAAAGTTGTAGCTCCATATTAATCCGAGACCAACTCTTTCTTGACAGACTGTAAATTGTGTGACACACATTACATACAATATTATCGTTATAAGTAGTATTTGGGGCTGCACAGTTTTTTGTATCGTCATTGGTATTTTTATCATTTGATTATGTTTGCTTGTAGTGATAATTTTTACAGATATTAAAATATCACATAATAGTAGATATAACCAGATATCATAGACTTTTATATGTAGTACCCTAGATGTCTGACTCCATATATTTTCAATAGAAAGGAAGTTTCACACTCGTCACTGTTTTGTATTTTAGGGTCGCAAAACTCACATTAACAAGATATCAGTAATAAAAACTAAAACATCTTTAAAACTATTGCTTAATTCCTAAATAACGTTACAACTAATACAGTTTTTAACTATGAGAGCTAAATTTCGAAAACGTCGCCTACAAAATGTCAAAATTCTCCATACAATTTGATAGTTTGTAGGCACCAGTGAAGTAAACTGGTAGCATTGAATACGCCATCTAGGGTACTTAATATAAAAGTCTATGCCAGACATACATATTTAATATTTATTTATTTGGTATGCTTGTAGTGACTCGAGGAGTTCCGCCTCCTAGTGGTAGCAGACCCAATGCCATATTCACCTCCCTACCTTTCTCTGTGAAACCTTCTCACTTAATAGAGACAACCCTACCGGGTAAGCATGCATCTCCATACATATTACTAACCTGAGACACACCAACAATGTCATAATTACATATTATTCTAGTCTTTACGGGGCCATGTGCTCCGAGTAGATATAGTTGTATTATCGCTCCATCTATTGTGTGAAAACATAAGTGCAAAAAAGAATAACATATGCGAGAAAATTGATTTTGGCTTACTATTGTATAAAAACAGAGTCACTGCGTTTTACCTGAAAAACTGTATCAACCAAATTACAACATTATATGTAACAAACTACGGGAATAATCTCAAGTTTCAATAAATTTCAGACGTAACTTTGGAATTCTTTTTTATTGAGAAAATTTAATTTTTATCTGCTGAAGTCATTAAAACATATTCTCAGATTTCAAATGATCTCAAGGTTTTTGACCGTCGGTACATGGTGGAAGTACATTTTTACCTTCTCATTTTTTTCATTTTTTAAGCCTTATGATGATATCTTTAGTATTAGCTGAGTAATCATACTTTTCCCGACGCAATTTTTGACATTAATATTCGCTTAAATATTTATTCTTAAACCTAGTCATAAATACTGCACTGTGATGTTGTGTATTATAATTCCATTCTATTTTTACTTCGGCAATTCACTAGAAATCGAGTGATCTATGTGTATAATAATACTATTTGTAATGTTGCAGGTTACGATACATTAAAGGATGACCCAATTCTAATTGGTTCCAATCCTTCTATTTATTCCAATGAGAGTATCGAAAAGATGAAAGATGAAACAAAACCTAAGGAGGATTTGTATAGTTGGATGGTGAAACAATACCCAAATGCTAAGGTGATTCAACTGTGTATTATAAACCACAAATATTGAGTTCTAGTTAGATTAGACACATTGAATAATGTAAATAATATTACAGTTTTTCCTCAACAGAGACGAGAGGTATCTTCATTCACATAATGTAGCGTTATGTGAACTCCCTTGGGGAGGAAGCAGGATGGTTGTTCCGACGAGGGGTCAGTGTGAAATAATTTCCAGCAGTAGCATATATACTGACGGTGTTCCGACGCTTACGAGTCGGCTTTGGCTGGCTTAAGTGATCACTTTATGCCCAGGGCAACACTCACCCATTCCACCACATCCTGCTGTCAATTGTGTAATTTTTGAAAATTGTACATATGTTACTGCTGAAAATTATTTCACATTGACCCCTCGTCGGAACACCCATCCTGCTTCCTCACAGTTCTCATAACGCTACATTATGTGAATGAGGATGCCTCTCGTCTCTGTTGAGGAAAAAACTGTAATGTATTTCCGTCTGTACAATGCAGATAAATCCAGCTCAATACCTAAAATAATTTAGGTATATCTCAAAATTGTAAATAATATTGTTGTCTTCTAGATACCTGGTGGGAAGCATCCAGTTTACAATAACACTCCTCCAGTTACCACAATTCCCAACGTCGCTCATCACCCCGCATCCACTTCGCAGCCGTACCAATATACCATACAGGATTCCCTTATGTTGTTAGACGCCCATCTCATATTCAAACCAATGCTCTCTGCATTAGGCCTGGCATCTCATCAGGTTACTCAAGGTAATATAGCCGAGTATGTTTCTTAATAATAATAACATTACATTAGTCCTGAAGATGGCCTCACCAAGTAGGCTGAAAGCTCGACAACATCGACAATCCACATACAGTACTTGTGTTTTGTGTGTTTCTTAATAACTTGATTGACAATTGTTGCAGTCCTTTTAAAAACATTTTTGTATTTGAAGGTGCTCAAACAATATCATCTCTAGATACGCTGGGATCTAATTTATCGCTAGTGGCGTTTATGGACACGTTTCGTATTGACATTGTAGTCAGTGAATTTGGAAAGTCCGATAAGGGAAAAACTGGAAAATCTTCTAGCAAGGGCAGAAATGGTAAGTGGTTATGCATTAATATTCATATTGTGTTAGTACATTATGCACTGTTATTTATTCTGTTAATTTTTTCAGTAACCATCGACACATCATCGGAAATGCCTTCGTTCTTATGTGAGAAGGTCGGATTAGATATTGATGTAAAGAAAGTGACGGATATAACTGTAGACGATTTGATGCAAAGGCAGAATGTCTTGTACATTTCTAGAGGACAACTTAAGAAACATATTAATACCAAAATCAATTTCAGTTTGAGTGTCAGATATATCTCACAGCAGGTATGGGAATACAGTAACACCTAATCATATTATGTCTATTATTGGAATGGAGATGTATATTTTATTATTTATATTTCAGGTCAACATGCCATTACTTCGACTCTTACATCAAATCAGTACCATGTATCAAAATGTTAAAGATACACAATCGGAGTTAAGGGGACACACTAAAACACCAAAACAAGGAAAGCGGAGATATTCAGGTTTCTTTTTGATTTAAATAAAATGCCATTCAATGCAGTGCAATTCCCTGTAGTCTGTCTCCTCTGTGATCTCACGTAATATTAGTATTACAGTTACGTTTTGTATTTTCAGAAACTCAATGCAGAGAATCAGAATCTCTTACACAAAAAATGGATATTTCCACAAGCACGGCTCCCTTATCTGTTCATACCTTACAACCAACTCAGATTCCACCTGCAGTTCCAGTACAAGTAAAACCACAAGTTCATCAACCGATCGGACGCAGCAGACCTCAGTCATTTGCTCAGAAATTGAGATCGACTGGAAAGACTGTAAAAGGAAAACTTGGTAAAAAAATAATTTTCTTATTTTATTTCCGTTTATTTATTTACACAAGTGAGCAAAATGTGTTAACATAACAAGTAACGGATGCCAAAATATCTGTTCACTAGGGCGAGCTTATAACAATGCTGTGACCTCTACCAGCTAACACCGATTTTTCTTCTGCGTAAACAACATAAAATTGAATAATGTTTGTATTGTGAGTGAATGAGTAAAGTTTTTGTTTCAGGTTATAGTTTCCTCAATGAGGGCGCCCATACTCCCATGTTTGCTGAGACTGGTACGCCACTGCACGCATCCGTATTAGAGAGCAGTATATCAAGTACAGTGCCGGAACTAGGAAAGGATGATTTGTCCACCCTTCCTATCAACTCGCATGGGAAACTAACACCACAATGTTGGAGAACACTTTATTACTTACTTGACATATATGCAGATATGCCTGAGACCAAAACTGTGGCACACAGGTATGTATAATAATACAAAATATTCTTCTCAACTTTTTCCCGGTGGTCTAATTTTTTTTTTGTTAGGTAGGTACTCATACATTCGAATAAGGTTCGAATCCTACCCAGGGTAGGTGTGATATGTTTATTTATTCTTAAAGTGAACAAAGTATTATATGCAATAAAAATTGGACTTTTGACTTACAATTGAACTAGCGGGACATATAAAAAATCATAAAGCATTGTTCACCAGGGGGAACTTATTGCCCCTAATATACTCTGAAAATGAATCCACAATGTGTAAGACACACACGGCTGATGATGGGCTTTCTCTAGTGTAAAGTGATCACTTGAGTCAACCGGTGACCCGTCGTAAGTCCGGTAGATGTCCATCATGAGAACCTACTAATTGTTTAATATTTTTGTTAATTTGTAGATTGTCAGTCCCTGGTGAAGTAGCGGATGCGTATAAAATGCACAAACCCCCGACCCCCAGACTTGAACCTCGGGAAATCCTCTCGACTAATCATGGACTCAGAATCGCCATCATTGGAGTAGTGCGGATACAGAGAACTAGATTGCTAGCCTCTCTATCAGGACTGAAGTTAGAAGCTGAGATGACGTCACTTCAAGTGTCTCTGAGTGCCTCTAAGATCTCCCAGTGGTCTTTAGCGGGACATTTGGGTAGAACTATGATTGTTCTATTGGAAGGAGCTCTCCCTGGTCAACAGTAAGTATCAACCATGATATAACTATATTATATGAGGTAAACTTAGAGACTGGAAAATTTTGCTATTGTGTTAAATTAATTTTCACACAGGAATAACTCGAAATTTCGTAGGTAATTTTATTACCCTTTTTTGAATAAATAATAATTATAAAATACTATAGAAGATAGACGGTTTAGCGAATCGTTGATAGAAGGAGAATTTCACCAATTATAATCTTGTAATAACAGTGATGTTATGTTTTTTGTGAATATGTACTTATTTTGTAATCGTTGTAGTTCACATTAATTTTTTTCTCTATTCATGTGTTACAAGCCGTAAAACTGTGCATCTTTGTAAAATAAATATAAGACCAATAACACCCCTACATTCCAGTTTCTATCTATAATATCCACGCCTGACCACTTGATGTAATGTTTCCCCTACTGTTTCAGGACCGTGGTGAGAGTAACAGTGGGGAAGTCTCAAGCATTGTATTCATCAGATTGTAACCGTAAGGAACATAACAATTCAGGACTGTTAAGTATCGGAGCAATCCGAGTGGATCTTCCACAACATCCTGTAGCTTTACACAGTATGATGACTAGATCAAGCAGACAATTGTCTTCCACATTACAGGTATGTATTACATAACTCATGTTACAAATAGACTACATATAATAGAAAACCATGTGAGATTTTATATAAATGTTCTTTGATGTACTGTAGGAATTAGGTGTTACGAGAACGTCGTCCCGTACGTCGAGACAACCAGCAGAGGAGAACATCACAGAATCACCAGAGCGCCCGTCTCCTCCGCCCCAGCGACCCGCCCCTCCAATCCACACAGAAGTTCTCAAGGAGAAAAGTCGCTTCAATCTCCTGCAACCACTCATCATGCAGTTCTCCATCGCCCTGCAGGTATTTAATATATAATTTTAAATATATGTGAATCCAACCTTCTTACTTATTTATTTATTTACACTTTTGGTGAACAAATTACAGAGATATGTATGTATGTTAACATCACAAATATAAATCGTATCATTTGTTCACTAGGGCAAGCTTATAGCGATGCTGTGATCTCTGCCAGCTAACCTCAATTTAGTTTTAATTATTTCCTCAAACAATGCTAGAGGCAGTTTACTAATATTTTTTATTTAGCAATGTTTTAGTATTTTTTTAACAATAACCTAGTATTTTTTTTAAGTAATAAGGGTCACCTAAAAATATTTTTACTTTACACAAGGCATCTGGTTACAAGAATCTTGTCTGATTACAACATTGTGATAGACAAATAGACAATGGTGATGCGATTCACACAATAATTGGTCTTCTAATGTATGCATATATGTGATTATGATTTCAGAGTTTTAGTCTCACAGCAGCCCTCCTTCCGTCACTCCAAGCTCAATATAAGATGGATAATGTACACAGCACTGGTGTTACGGGATCTAAGGCTCATTTTACCATTGATTTACCACAACACTCCTTAAGCTTTGTTACTAAGTTGCAAGTAAGTATAATATTTACTTTAATCTTGATAATTTTACATTGTAATATCTTTACTAATTATCATTTTCTTATTAGGCAACGGAAGCAAACCTTCCCAGCGCTGCAAGCATATCCTTACCAGCCGTCCACGTATCTGCTGAATACATATCCGAAGGTTCCGGTATCCCGGGATCCTTGGGAGGTTCTCAGCACCACGCTCACGGGACAGACAGCCCCATGGAAGGTGTCATCCTGAGGAGCGGTTCATATCTCTCGGCTACGGCTGATATAGGAACGTTTGAACATTCTCTGTCGACAGATCTGCTCAATCACTTGGTGTTTGTACAGAAAGTATTCATGAAGGTAGTAATGACGACATTAAATAGTATACACCAGTTTGCTTTATAGGAATAACAAACTAGCAATTATTGCTTTTATAATTTGTATTTCAGGAAGTAAATGAGGTTGTTCAGAAAGTTTATGGAGGAGAGAAGCCAGTTCCCCTCTGGTCTGATGATGAAGTTATGACTCCACTTACAAATAGACTTCTATTCTCTCTTATCATAAGATTGAAGGTACGTCAACATAATCCATTTAAACAATATTCTTTGTGATTTTGTAACTGGAATGAAAATGAACAAGTTGAGATGGTTGGTACATGTAGAGAGAATGGATGATGAAAGGATAACAGTACAATACAACATAACAATATAGATAACAATACAATACAATACAGTGCAAATATACATACATAGGTGAAACAAGAGGTATAAGAAAGTGCAGCCATCCAAGAACAACATTCCTCGACTATGTCGACCAGTTGCTTAAGAACGGGGGTGTATCGAGTTAAAGGAATCATGTAGTGTGTCAGAAACTCAATATATACAGAACGTCTCTGTAAAATTATAATACTAACTCGATATGTATTTATGTGTTTTAGAGAATTCAGCTGACTGCCACAACTCCCAGTAATTCTGCAGTGAGACTGGAAACCGGTCTGATGGAATTCCAAGTCTCAAACAGATTTGAAAATGTCTTGCAATCCTCTTCTTCTAACAATACAAAAATACTTGCAAAGGCTCAAGTTGATATCAATTTGAGTCTTGGACAACTCATTAAAAATGCTATGTTTGAGGAGGCAGAACCAGAATTTCAAGAATATGCATTTTTCAACACCAGAATTTGTATGTATCTTGTACGCTACAACTAGTATGTACAGCATTTGCAGGCACTGTACTGATTTATATGTTTCTTGTAGCTCTTCGTAACGCTTTTCAAGATGAAATGGTGTCAGGAGACGATAAGGAAGTCGTACTGATTACATTAAAACGTCCTTTAATCTACGTACAGCCAATGGCTATTGATAGAGCCATCTTGGTTTGGCTCAACTATAAGAATGCGTACGAGTATTGGAATGAGAAGCGGTCCAACTTAAATAAGGAAGTCCTGAAGGCAACGATGCAAGTGTTTGAAAAAGTGCAATTTAGTTCTCAACTGAGTCAGTTGCCTCATTTGAGCACATTGTTCTTACAACTTACAGTCGATGATATGGGAATATGCCTTCCCCTTAACCAGTTACCTACAGTAAGTTAACTATTTCCTATTTACATTTACGTACATAATTGTGTATGCTATTGTTTTAGTAATGTTTATTGTCTCCTGCAGCAGGCTAACTGGGGTCAGAGGAGTACCTGTGACTTGGAGTCTCGTGGCGCAGTAGTCGTGACATTGGAGAATACCAGCATATCCGCATGTAGTTCCGGTTCATTGGTCAGCAAAGGGAGGTTTGTTGGTCTCTGCCTAAGATTCGCGGAAGACTTTGAGACGTCATTGGATGATTGGAAGCCTGATATGAACGATTCGTCTATTATGAATTTATGCAGCGTGTCAGAGGGAACTTATGAAGTATGCAGTAGAACTATAGCGGCTAAACAAAACAATGGTATGCACATTACTTTTGCATCACAATATGTATTGTATATTATAATCATTATATTTACTTATATGAGATTTGCCTTCCACAGAAAATGCAAAATGGTTTTTGAATGTTTCGTGGCAGATGGAGGGAGTGGACATCCATTTGGATGTGAATGTTGGCAAGCAACTATCTGCTCTAGGACACACGCTCACCATGCTAACAGGTACATTATTAGTTTTATTAATAAAAAAAGGACCTATACAGACCCAAACACTTTCTTCTAAAGACACTTTACATTGGGTCATAAACCTGATCTTAATTATCTTTTCTTTTTCGCAATAGGTTCTGAGGAAGAAGATCCACTAAAAATGGATTATGACAGTGATGATTTTGATGATACAGTAGTGAGCAGAGATTCACAAGATAGTATGGTTCAAAAGTCTTCAAGAAAATGGTCAGACAATCTGCCATCTTATTTGTTTGATTCCACAATCGACCCCAAGAAACGTTCCAAGCTTATCGAGAAGGAAATGATTGAGCAGGCTAAGATTATCAAAGATTTGCAAACACTGGGTGCTAGTTATGGAACTATTGAACAGGAAATGAAGAAACTACACGAATTAGAGGCGCTGTTCTTTAAAGACTTCAGAAGGTCAGTAATTTGAATTGACAGATTTGGTCAACATAGTACCTACTTGTATCTAAGGAAATCAAGTACTTTATTTCCCCATCTTATATCCTACTTTACTGGCCATCTATTCCAAAATGAGTTGCTAAATCGTAGTGAATTTTTAGGGATGTCATTCAGAAGTTACGTAGACAAAGTGTGAAAGCATCGTCCATTACAAAAGGAAAACTAGGACTTGGATCAAATCGTAGTCGTTCCTTTATGGTCCCCAGCCCTACGCCTGAAGACCAAACTGATGTCGAAAGGTATACTATTCTATTACATATTACTAATCCTGTACTTGTGACACTATATGACATTGTTTCACTATATGACATGTTCTCATTCTAGTTGTGACAGCACTATTGTTGCTAGTTTATCGTCTCTGAAAGGTGGTAGGGGTTCTGAAGAAACGTTGATTCCAAAGGAAATTGGACATCCCGAACTTATTACCGACGATAACGTATTCGAAGAGCGCAGCTGGAGTTCTGTACAAAACTCCCCGCATCCCGGACCATCGAGATCTGCTTCTCTGAGAGAAAGGAATGAATCTGTTGGAAGAATTGTAACGTTTAATCCAACCATCGCGAGACAGTCATCTCTACCCACTGGGGGTGTGGGATGTGCTGTGAGTCAGGATGCTGAGTTGGATAACAGTTGGGAGAGTCATATGGATGTTCAGGGAGAATCTGTTCAACTTCGCAGGAAAACTGTTCACAGGTACACATTTCAATACTTAGAATATATACACTTATCTCTAATTACTTCATTTATTATAAAGTAACTTTAATGAGTTTATCTTTAATTTATTTATTTTGTACAGCATTCCTGCACTCGACAGCTCATCAGGCGCAACTAAAAAGCCTCAAGAACCAAATATTGACTTTGAATTGGATGTTAAAGTTTTCATAAATAGCGGTAAATGTGTGTTGCATACCAAAGATCCCTCAAAGGACGATGATTCCAAGATGTAAGTACATACGTAAGATATTGTCAGTTCATTAAGACTGCATCAGTTACCATATTCTAGCGATACAAACTGGTAAAGGCATATAGCTGTAAACTGTGTAGTAAAAAGTTAAGTTCCTGGACTTATGTTCGACCCAAATAAATATGCACATAGACAATAGATGATATAAAATTATCTTCAATTACAACGCTGACAATACATAACATTATATCGTTTTATTATTTAAATTAAAAATCTTGCCATGATAACTTTAAAGGAGTGCACCAAAAATCAGGAAGGAAAGGTCCGCATCAGGGGGACTTGTTGAACTTGCAATGGGAACAAAAGACCAACCCACAGTAGGAGGCGGTCCCCCGTCCAGTCCCTCAATATCTCGGAAGCACATGAAGCATCCACACTCCCAGCACTCCAGTCACACTTCCCATCATTCCCAACCACATCTCACAAGGAATCATTATCTCCTTATTGATCTCACTATATTCCACGTGCCTGGATTAGATGTCAAGGTATGTACTATCATCATATTATGTTTACTGTGACTGGGGAATTAAGGATGATTTGCAGTGCGACTGTGAACAGCCAAAAAAGCAAACGCATCTTGTGGAGATTTCCCCATAAGCATTTTCCCTGGTACTATTGGCAATGCTGCCAGAGTGGCTCCAAAATTATTCCAGTAGATAGCATTGGAAGCCATACTTTGAAACTGTGACAATACTCAACGTTTGTAAATGATAAATGTATCTATTTATTTCTCAAACATGAGCAATGTATACTTTGTAAATGTTTAGATTAAATAAATAAATAAAATCTTTACATCCACGACTTGTGTAATATTTTGATTGATGTTTTCCAGGTTCAATATGAATCTAAAACAGTTCCGGATGATGTCACATCTCCTCAAGGTGCTACGAACATTAAATCTTCCCAGAGTCAATTGAGAAAAGGTGGCATTAAGAAGGCATCTCTGTTCGCTTGGGTGACTTTGCAGAGTATTCCCGAGGAAACAATCATTAGTCCTCATATATTAGAGTTTTTGGAACAAACATTGGAACCCATTCCCACTAAAGCGTCTCTCTCATCTGCTGGAGGTAATTCAATATAATCATTTCATCATACTTCATGCAATACTCCATTCTTAGTGTGAACTTCTTACGTGGTTTGTAAGTAGAGACCAAAAATTGCACAAATGTGGCAACTTCACTCAGGAATGGCACAAATTTTAGCTGACTGACACAAATTTTGACCTTTGTTTTGAAAGTCCGCCCATTGTACAATTATTTTTTTTAGTACAATAAAGATCATTTTATTTTATTTATTTTATTTTATAAAAAAAAATTCCTAACTAAAACCAAATGGCTTTGATAATAAGAAGGACCTCATCGAAAACAATCTAGCAAAAAGACAATTTTAATTTATCGCAAATATTTTTTTTATATCATTGTGTTCGGTATTTTTGTACAAAGTATTGTTTTTGTTCAAATTGTTTTATGTTCATGTATTAAAAGCTGTAAAATTGTTGACTCTAGTGAAATATATGTTCGAAAAATAACACTGCCATTTTCTAGTCCTTCTTTATAAGAGATTAAGAGACTATCGTTGCTTTTGTGTGATGATGAGATAATAAATGAGTGTGTTACAGATTCCATGAATACAATGTTTGAAATGGAGAATGATGACGGAGGCGGACAGTACGGATCGTACGGACAATATGTTTACGCTTCATTCCCAGTAGATGTCATTGTATACTTCCACATGCAGCCGTCTACGTTTAGGTTTTCCTGTCTGCCCGTGTCTCGAGTGGAGTGTATGTTGCAATTACCTTCCCTGGGTATAGTCTTCAGCTCCAAGAGAGCTCAAGAAGAGTGAGTCATATTCCATTTCTCTTTATCTCTATGTAGTATATCTTTTCAAGTAAAATGATCGTATTAATCCATGGTTGATGATCTCTATAAACTCTGATGGACATTCCTTTTTCATTTATTGTCATTAAGAATGGATATTTTTTAAACTACCTGCATATTAAATAATATCCAAATGGTATTTTGTAGTGAATTGAATCACCCTAGTGTAGCAGTGGGTGGATTGAGTGTCACGGGATGCTTAGCAGATTTCTCCGTGTATATTTTCCATCCCTACGGAGGCAAGAAGCCAGGAATCAAAGAGACACAATGGTCACCATTATCAGACAGTGAGAGGAAGGATTCCTTGAGTATGAATGTTGAATTTGTCAAATTTCATCTCTCGAGATCAAGAAAAGTGGACTTCCAAGCTGATCCTGATCAGTCCACAGCAGTTGTAAGATTTTCAAGTAAGTTACGTTGAATTTCACAAAAACATCTTTGTTTCGATACATGAGTACATAGAAGTAATTATTAAATTAGTATAAGGTGGTTAGTGATCACATACTTAATTTTATAGATGAATATTTTGCTTTCAGCCATTATAGACATTGGATCTGCATCTTTCAAGTATGACATGCGACGTTTAACAGAAATATTGGCTTTCCCCAAAGCTTGGTACAGGAGAACGATAGTTCGACGATTATTTTTAGGAGACGTCAGTCTTAGTGCTCCATCAGAGGCTGATCCAAAGTATGGCTTGTAATTATTATATCCTAAATTCTGGATACTTCTTGCTTTGTATTACGTCTATTTTATATTGTTCGTTCATTGTCTTTCAGTTCTCAACAACATTCCCCGGCGTCTCCTATGGCGGCACATAAAGATAAAAATAAACCATCGGTCATTCGCTCCAGGTTAAGAGGTAATAGTAATATGTTATTGTTTTATATTTTGGGCAAGCAGTCTAGGCTGCTGCTACTAAATCAGTTGTTTATGTTATTAGGGCACAGAATATAATATTTATATAAATATTTGTTTAATTCTTTTATAGATAATGGCCGCAATAGCAGCATAGAGACAGCCCAGTCCAACTCAACCGATACGCCCGCCGCAGCATGGGAAACTTTAGTGTTATTTGCGTTCAACTTTACCAAACTCAACGTTCATATGAATATGGGAAATGTGATGGGGAATGTCACGTAAGTACATAGCGTTGCCAATAGGTAAACTAAGGCTTTATTTGTATGTAAATATTCTACAAGTTTTATATTATTCCAGGTGGTTAAGCCGAGATTTCCATTCAATGGGAAGATTGAATATCGGCAGCACTGGCAACCGTAATATGTGCGTGGGAGTTGGTCTGGGAAGCAGTTCATTGGACGCTAAGGGCGGCATTGTCGGTGGAATTATTTCACTCTCTACAATAGACACATTTGGTAAGTGACTTTGTGTATCGCTTGTACGAAATATGTGTGTGTGCAGAATAGATTTCTTTGACAATGTTTTTTTTTGCAGTTCACATTATTGAAGAGCCGGGATCCAACCCGAGTCATCACTGCGGTCTCAGTCTTAATGCATTGGAGTTGAGGTTAGACTACATGGGTACATCAATGTTGATGGCTCGAGTGAGTAGTCTTAAAGTGGAACTAAAGGATGAGTGGATGGCGCACATAGCACAAACACATCCGCATCATGGATGTACTAATAGGTATGTATGTATAAAGTATTCAGTAGCAAGTACATACACGTTTTCTTATTTTTATGGTCCATAATTGTTAAAACAATCAGGGTGTGAACTATTTACAGTCATCCCAGTGTCAAATTGATTTCCTTTGTTTCACTGTGGTGATAATTTTCACACTGTCGTATTAGGTGGTCTTGCCTACTTGATTGCAGAGTGATAATACACTATGTTTAGCATGAATTGACTATTCATTATTATTTACTTGTTTAAATGTTTTCTACGTTTGGTTCTTTGAAATTGAGTGCTATATGGAATGCAAGCTTAGGGATGACACATAACAATAAACAATGTATTTTGCAGGCCGGCTATCATTCTCGTTCACGGCACATTAAATTGGCAACAGTTGCAATTGCTGATAAGTCGAAGCACTACACCGGATCTTTTCAAAATGCAATTAAAGCTGGAAGAATTTTTCACTCAACAGTTTAAAAGCAGTAAACGAGTGTTCAGTAATCTGTATACATCATATTCCAGTACAACTGCAGCACCATCCAAATCCAGTAAACAGAGAAAAGAAGGTATCAGTCAAATTGATTAGTATCAAATTCATTTTATTCCTAATCTTTACTACTTTTCTCCCTATGTAAATATTTTTGTTTCAGGTGAAGAAGGACGTCAACAACATCTACACTGGCAGAAAGTCCTAAGTCTTATATCAGGATTACAGCTCTCTACATTACCGTCGCCTCTCCCAACCAATGGTAAGAAATAAATTACACAATCTCAGAGTTATACCACTTCTACCTGCCAAAAATGATATTAATATTCTGGTTATGTGTATTTCCAGGTACAGTATTAGGAGGAACAATGGAGTTACAAGGGGCGCACATATCTTTAGGTTGTTTCCATGGCATTAATTTTAAGTCAAAATCGTGGGCGTTGTTCAGTTTGAGAGATACTTTTATTAGTTTTACGACGGAAGCTCAACAAATACCTACAGAGGATGGTGAGAATATTAATAATTTTGTAGACATATAGTTTCTCTGAATCTAATACAATTTTCAATATTAAATTTTACTTATTGCAGGTGAAGTAGAGGTTCACATTGTCCAAAGTTTGACGGCAAGTTTAGGAGCGAGTACAGGGACAGCTGTGCAACATGAGTCTATGGCTACTGTGTGTAGAATGAGTAGAAATATAATATTCCCTCCACAGTTTAAAACCCTCAGAGAATGGTTCCACTATGCTTTCTTCAACAGCGATATAGATGGTAATATATTTAATTATTTTTTGCACTTTTCAATTGAAAACAGAGAATCAATACAATAGGACAGACCATCAGGAAATGTATAAAAAGTAAATATATATCATGTTATAGATTTTAATGTGGCATTTTGGTCGAATTTAATAGCGGTCGAGTGTTTCCCGTCACTGGAGCGAGACGCCGGATCTTTGGACAGAGAACGAGACAGGGAACGTCCTCCAAGATCTGGTTCCAGCACGAGTTCTAAACTCGTGGACCCCCATCACACCAGGGAGGTGATATTTGCTTTGCCGTCGCTTCAACTACATTTCAAAACTCAGCACTTGAAGCAAACCAGAATGCCAAATAATCCAGGTAGGCGCTTATAAATTCAAACGATTACATTGAAGATGCTGATTGACAATATTTTAAGTATATTTTTATTATCCGTAGGTTTGAAGACTGTTGTGGAATGTCATTTTATCACTGAATTTGAGGATCATATATTTGTAACAGTTGACGCAGAAGCATTCTTCTTCCTTCACGCTCTGATATCTTCATACGTTAGGGAAAGAACGGTAAGAACTAATAACTTTGCTTAAAAGATACTCCGTTTATATAAACACTACTTTGTCGATCTGATGCTCAGATATTCTGTGGTCTAACACTCCGTAAAGTATATTTTTAATTCCATTTCAGCCATCTACTTCGGGTTCACACTCCGGTCGCTCTCAATCTCCAGACGTTAACAATTTATCAAATCAGAATAATCAGGGCGACACCAAACAAAATGATGACATTCCTATGACGCATTCGATGCGGAAATCTGAGGAGAGTACGTCGGGCGATAAGAGTCCTATTAAAATAAATGTGTATGATAAAGATTGGAGGGAGTATCACTGCAACACGTGGCATTTGGAACCAACTGTCAGGTACTCGCCTAATCAATTTAACAAACTGCAGATCATTTTTTCTTACTCGGCAATCCATTTCTCTGCAAGTGACATTGCAAAAAAGGCCCATAATATTTCCACATTGTATTTTTTACAAGTAAGCTGCAGTGCCGAAAATATCACAGAGCGGCGCTAGAGAAATCAATTTAAAGGCAACAGAGTTTTGCTAGTTGGAAAAAGAAAATAAGGCTCTGAAAAGCCCTCTAAACCGCCATTACAGGTTTGAAAAATAATGTTGCCAACTACAAAAATTGGCAATTTAAAACAACATTCCTAAAATATATTTTGAAAGTACCAAAAAAATGTGAGCGTATCTTATAATCACATCAAGCGACACCAATTCAGTAATACCAATTTTGTTTCTAATGTTATCGTGACTAAATTGTTGTATTTTTAGGTTGCTGTCATGGGCGGGCAAATCAATAGAACCTTACGGAGTGGATTACATTTTACAAAAGTTGGGATTCAGACACGCACGCACTACTATACCCAAGTGGCTGCAGAGAGGAACCTTGGATCCCTTAGACAAATTACTCGCTCTCATTCTGTTACAGCTAGTCGGCATCATACCACAGAAACAAAATTAGTCTTATTACATGTAATTCATATATTTTCTCTTATCACCATGACATACATATGTATCAATATTTTCCTATTTTCTATATGAATTATATACATTCAAGGTGATTCGCTTGATGAAACTGGGGAATAGGTGATAGGTCGTTTTTCAAGAGGTACCGAGCCATTTAGAACAATTAATATTCCGACATTATTACTACCATTGTATTTCTTTCACTAAACTCTAAATTTTATCCTCAATATCGTAAATTCAAATTGTCGAGAATTTGTCAGTGTGGCTATACAATCGTAATTTCCGCTCTGACCTTGTAAGATGGATTATGGAACTCCTTAATGATTTCTCAAGAACCTGAATCACTCAAACCCGTGATAAAATACAAGTTCGCTTAATCGTGTGATAATATCTTAACAGTTGGACTGTGCAATATAAGTATTTTAATATAATTAAACCAAATAATGGTAGAGTACTATACATATTATAATTAGGTAATTAATATTTAACTTTAGGGGTATATTGATGTTATATAGTATTGTTTATTTATTTACTCTGTAATTACAATCCAGTACCTACCTGGGAATTACACAGGGCTACATACATTTCTTTTTATATCCCATAGAATTAGGAATGTTGTTTTAACAATATTGATACAACATGCATAACATTAAAAGCAAAGTACTATCCCCATACGTACATATGTAGATGTTTTGGTAAGCAGACAGCAATAAAAAGAAAGGGAGTCATTATTTAGTACGAAAAAATATGGGCACTTCACTACACTCTATACTGATCCTACGTAGTTCTCTGCTAATTTCAAGATGCGGATGGTCACATAAGAGTTGGATTCAAACTCTATTCATAAGTTCCTAATTTTATGGATAAACCCATTGAAAATAAGTTAAATCTAATGAAAATTAAGTGTGCTGTGGCAGCTAGCAAGGAATGAAGAGGCTGGGGTGGGGGCTGGGGGGGGAATGGGGGGCGGGGGGTAGAGGTGAGTGGGGGGGTGGTGCAGACCAGCTATAGGATTGTGATCTTTATGCGTAACGAAAACATATAAAATTATTTTACTCATTTATCAAACATTTATTTTGTGATATGGATATGTTACCACATCTTTTTGTGAAATTGTTTAGATACGCTACATTCCTATATCTTTGTTGTTTTAAGTAAAGAAAATGTTTCATGGAAAGTGAACTACAGCGTGTCAATGAGATGGTTTCCTAAGAGGGCGCTGCTTGTAGCTCTCTGTCAATCATAATGGAAATGTGTTATTCCAAATTGATCCAAAACCATGTCTTGACAGTCTGTGTGTATTTCTGATGAGATATGTGTGGACTGTAGGTGCATTGAAACAATTGTATAAAATATGTATTTGTTTATAAAATAAAATAATAAATTATTATCACAATGTAATAAACGTTAATCTTAAACATTAATTTCCATATTGTTTTACATATTATTGTAATACCTGAACAAATAAACCAATTATCATATGAGAGAATAGCAGAGTAGTGTAGACATTGGCCGAAGTTTACAAGAAAGTTACTTTTGTGAACTGCATTCATATGCACTTGTTTAAATTTTAGATTAACAATGTTTACAATGATTTAAGAAAACGCTAACGGACAGACATGGTGTACAGGAACTTGACATCAATTAAAAGTCTACATAACTAAAAAAAAATTGTGATCGGAAATACTTTCTTCGAAACAAATAGTTTCTGTTCCTCCACTGAGGTATGTGGAACGCGGCTCTACAACTAGACACCTCGAATACTACATAATATAAAACATTAAAGCAACAAAGAATTTTTATTATATTTATTAATTTCTACTATTTACAAGATTTATTAATTCTTGGACAAAATACAATTTAATGTGAAATCAATGAGGAGACAAACAACTTACACAATATTATTTAACACAACAATATAATATTATGATGAGATATTCCTCTACTTCCTTCTGCTGCCTCCACCACTCAGTATGGAGACTATCCTGATGAAGATATTAATTGTATCCATATAGATTGACATAGCCCTGAAATAATACAATTATACATTAGACCACATGCGGCTTAACTTCAAATAATCCCCACGAATAATGAATGTGTGACTCCATATTATAGCTTGCAATAATACTTACGCATTGACAGGATCATACAGGGTGTAACTCTCATATGGATGTGTTTCAGCTTTTTTAATTATTCTTTGTGTGTCATAAACCAGAAGGCCTCCAAATACTATTAGACCTCCATACAGGGAGATAGAATAGAGCCCAGCGCCTAGAACGCTAGTCGGGGGTAGGAATATGCCAGCCAGGGATGAAGCAAACACGACACCAAGACCCATTGCCAAAGGAGCTCCGAAGGTTAGGAACTCGCCAGACGGAGCACACACAGCTATTGTACTCAGTCCCCCTACTACGCCAGCTGTGTACCTGCAAATAATAAGTGTAACATTCTATAAAGTAAATACTTATATTAACCAAATATTGTGTAGACAATATAGAATAGTAATTACCAAGCAGCTCTAACCAGCAGTGGTCCACCTAAGAAGCATATGGGAGCGATCAGACCACCAAGCAATGCAGAATGTAAGGCCCATGCAAATTGTTTTGGTCCCAAGCCTGGTTTATATTCGATACTTCTACAGAGTGTTCCTGATCCAATTATTAAAGCCATGGATGCAATAATGGACTGAAAATTAACAATATATTATGTAAGAATACAGTGTATTGTAATCTCTTCTATAATTGGAAGTTCCTGACTGACTGACATACTCACTAGGAAGTCCCAACAATGTATGGAGAAAAAAAAAATTTCGAAATCAGAAATGCATACCCTCTATTTTTTTTCGTTTTGGTACTAAATACTTGATTATGAAATATTATCGCTTTTGCACAACTGGAACCCGTGCCGACTTGACGTCAAACTTCATAACTTCATAATTTGTACTGAAATTTCATGAAATATCTAAAGAATTCATGTAGTTTGGGAAAATAAAACACAAAATTGGTCCAATCATACATGTATCACTATTTTACATTTAAATCATCATCATCATTACCAGCACCCTTGTGTCTATTGTTGAATATAGGCCTCCCCCATAGATTTCCATAGTTCCCTATCCTGAGCAGATCGCATCTACCCGCCTACGACAACTCGTCTTATATGGTCCAATCTCCTTCCTTGAGACCTTACCAATACTTCTGCTTGTTTTAGGTCTCCACTCCAGAACATTCTTTGCTCACCTGGAGTCTATGGCTGCATGATCAGCTCTTTGTATGGCCCTTTCTATAACTAATAATGTGTGGAAAATTCTTTTCGTGAACACCAAAGTTTCACAGTAATTAGTGAGAAATGGGGTAAAACAAGCGTCAAATATCTTCATTTTGGATAATTTGGGTATTTAGGAGCCTTCAGGATATGACATAGCCGCCCATCTCGTATCAAAGGCAGCCCATGCTAAATCTCGGCTTCTTTCAATTTCTATCTCTTGATTTTCTCTTCCATGTTTTACAGTTTGCCCTAGGCATACATCACTATCAACTTATTGGATAATTATTCATCTACCACGATATTATATGATTTTTTGGCATAAGTCGTGTATTTGGTCTTTGATATGATCATTTTAAAGTCTATCTCTGGAAAGCTGTGGTGAAGCTTCATTTATCGTGATTTCTAGTTCAACAAATAAAAATATACCCTCTTCGAACCGTAGATTGTTAAGATTTTCGCCGTTGACACCTTTATTGCTCCAATCAAGGGTTTCGAACATCCTCCAGAGCCAATGTATATAATTTAGGAGATATTGTGTCCCTATCTTACTCCTCTTCAAACATGGAACTTTTCGGAAGGTCCATGGAGTGGAGGTGTACACCGGAAGAATCCAGCCTGTTGTCCTGGTTAGTATGCATTCAATTTGATAGAGAGTCTATCATTTATGACTTTTGTAAACAGCTTATACAGATAGCATGGTCGATAATTTTCAACCCTTCTATGGCCACTTTTTTGCGGACATGATTCATTGATGCATTGTTTCACTTCTTGTGGTATGATTCCTTCTTGCAGATATTAATTGAACAGCGATACTACTGCTTGTTGAAGAGATTCTCCCGCATACTTAATTGTCTCTGTGGTTATACCATAAGGATCAGGAACATTTTTATTATTCATCGGTTTCATGGCATGTTTGACTTCCGCTTATGTTGTATCTGGAATACAGGAATTCGTGCCTTTTTCCAAAATAAAACACACTCGAGATTGACAAGATTATCACTTTCATTAATTGTAAATTTCATTTGACAAATATTATAAAACAAAACAGCTAGTACTTGTCCATCTAAGAGAAGTTTTGACCTTATTATTCGATGGTTTACAACCCCTGTTGGAAACATATATACTATTTTTAGAGTTTCCTAATTCCACAGACATGTTTTTTGATATAATACTACACTTTTCCTAGCAATAATTCAACATTGCGGCAGAACTTTATATGCAAGTATGCGCTTGCTTAAGTACTCAAGTACTGAGATCTTCGGATGCAAGTCGGCACGGGTTCCCGTGGTTCAATGGTCATGAAATTTGATTTTTGAGTGTTTTAACACAAAAACGAAAAAAATTGGGGGGTATGCTTCTCAAAAAAATAACTTTGATTTTTTTGGGACACCCTAATACTCACTCATCAACGCAGAGCCGAATTGGCTAATAATAGAGAAGTGAAATTTTGAAGGCAGATAGGTTTTAATACAAAAGCTTCCACTAAGAAGCGATTTTTGGAAATTCCGCCCCCAAGGGGGTGAAAAATAGGGTTGAAAGTTTTTCAGAGTATGCCAATATCTCGGAAACCAGACATTGTAAGAACTTGAGATTTGGTAAGGTGCGTTAGGGTAAGATCGGAAATGGGGAAAGACCGAAAAATTGAATTTGTGATGAACTCTGGCAATATTGTTTATACTGACCAATTGCACTTGAAACTTTATTCTGTTATGCCCCGCCTCAGCCCAGTCCGATTTGTCTTTTGAGCCGAGAGGATGTGTAGTGAGTGATTTTGTAAACGTCAAATTTTTCCGCGAAAATTCGAGATTTCCGGTCTTTCCCGGTCGGCTATATTATCGTTCCCAGGTAAGTTATGTGTTTATATTATTGATATTCATGCATTTTATAGCTGTAAGGTCAATGTACGTAGAATGACAACCCGTTATCTGTCGTAGTTTAAGCTGTACGTGTTTTTTCGATCTTTCCCCGTCAGAAATGTAAGGGGAAAGATCGGAATTCAAATTATCCATTCTTTCCCCATTTTGGAACTCCATACTAAATTCCATAGCTTTCCAAACTATTGCTATCTTTTCTACATCAAAAAATAAAACCGCTATTTTTGTTAAAATGGGACCATCTATTGAGATAACTTCCTGCTTTTGAAATACTGTTTTCAAACTAATATTAACAAACGTTTATTTCTTCGAAAATTGTTATGCTCTGCTCTGTACCAAATACATGCATATATAGTCCGAGAGCCCGCTGCTTAAATTATGACGTATCTGTTTTTTGATCGAAATGTGGTATAAATGATAGCTTACCAATAGGGTAATACATCGCACTAGGGTTGCCTATCAAAATTTTGCTGCATCTCCCCCACCCCCGCCCCCCGAAAAGGTCCGGAGTCGCGGTTTTCCGCATTTTTTAGGAATATGGTAAGAGATAGTAAATATTAAAATATCTAAAGCTTCGATTTCAATGACATAGTTTTACTTTTTTTTTACTCATGTGAATAAAATATTATTGCAAACAGTTTGGGAATGTCAAGGTAGTTCAAGGCCGTTTGGGGTAAGACCGGAATTCATAAATCATATATTTCTTAAATTAGGGAGTAAATAGTTTCCTATAAAGAAATAATTAATGTATTTAGTCATTAGGACAACATACCATTATTGTCCCAAAATCTCAGTGGTCTAAAGTGTTTAATAGTGATTTTAGCATGAACTCCGGTCTTACCCCAGTATTTTCCGTTCTTACCCCATGTGAGGTTTTATTTAAATCATAAATATAACTGTTTTTTATTAATTAACGATTACGATTCTGATGATAAAAAATATACTGTAACGAAGAATGAAGCCTTATGTTTACCAATATTTAAAAAAATATGTGCTAAACCTGGTGGACTGCATGTGATGAATGATACAAATTACCATGTGCCATCTCACCAAAAAACCATTCGGACTTACCCCAACGCACCTTACATAGATTCTCCTATCGAAAATAGTAATAGGGTGTTTGGCCGTTTTTTCGAAAATTTAATTAAAAGGGATGAAAATGGGCTTAAAGGAAAGGGATGATTTTTAAATGTCCCTTAATAAGCTAAAAAAAAAATTATAGAAATTTCCAGAAAATGGTTTCTTTAGAAAAGGTCAAAATATGTTATTCTGTCCCCAAAAAAAAATCAGTTTATAAAATTAAAGGGTTGGGGGTGGTTTTTTTTTACAGTACCATATCTCAGTAATAAATTAAGATATAATGCTGTAATTATACATTTTCATAGTACATTTAAAACAAAGAAATATTTCGTTCATAGTTTTACCAAAAATTTAGTCTAAGGGTTACGTATTCTTTAGTCTAAGGGTTACGTATTCTAAATTTAGTCTACGCTTACGTATTCGTACAACATATGTATGTAGTAGGTAGGTACTGTAGCGACGTTTCCCAGCGACGTGCGAACACAGAACACTACTCTCGTGCGAGTTTATAAAACTTTGGCTAATCCAACACAGATGGCGTTAAATTAATTTAATTTTATTGTCGTTTTTTTTTTTGTTATACGTTTGAAATAAAACTTTTGCTACCCAAATATAGATGGCATTTAAATTAAAAATAATCATTTTTTTAGTTGTTCGATATTTGGTTAAATTGTTTCATGGTTTCTTTTTGTTTGTTTTTTTTTTAACATAATAGCTGTAATACCCAGGCAATGCCGGGCAATTCAGTTTGTCATTAATAATTAAACAATTAACAAACTATGACCACTATTCTTCTGTTGAGTATGATTTTGTGTACCTCCTATAATTCCTATCGGAACAAATACTGAAACTAGAATACTCTAAAGATACATAATAATATTTACCATCCATCCAGTTCTTGCTACTAAGTTCAACAGAGTTGGTGATCGGAAGACAGCCATAGAAGCGGCAGCTGTGAGGCCAATTGAACCAGTGAAGTACAGGTATGTGTCTTTGATTCTATCTTTAACATGTTGTGGCCACATACTGTAAATATTAACAACATACCTAACTATTCTGTACAAATAAAACATTAAATAGTTTCTGTTTAAAGTCAATAACATGAATTGCAAGTACAAATCGTACAAATTATTTTCAAAGTAGCTACAAGATATGGGGATACTTACTGAGAAGTTTCCAAGGTTCCTGGTTTAGAAGACAATCCTAAACCATAAAAGCACATGGCTGCCAATCCTAAACCAGAGGCTCCTGCCAATGCACCCTTGCCAATTCCAAATGCTGTAAATAATACATATAGAATATGTTGGAATAATGTTTCCGCAAATTGGACATTATGTAAAAGTATATAGTTTATGTCAGTAAAGTATAAATTTTTATGCGACAATAATATCTAGACAAAGTACTGTTACCATTGGGTCCGGCTGGTGCCATCGCTCTCTCCCACAAAGTCTTCTTTGCAGCAGTACCCATGGTTGTTCTTGGTGACTCCCTGGCATAATGACGCAATATGTTGGTACGAGGCGCCACGTGGCTGTTTGGAAGGCTTCGACATACATTGGAGTATTGAAACACCAAAGTTCGGGATGTGCAAAGTCTGGATAACATGTTGATGCAGGTAGTTCTACAAAAATTAAAGAATTTATGCCATTAAAAAAATTGGTACAATCCATCCATCACCTGGGTGATGTTTAAAAATAATATGAACCTACCAAAGTTTGATGTTAAATTTGCATAGCATCAAAAGATTGCAGTCTCGACTGACTACACTGTATGGCTGGCCACACACGTCCCGAAGTTCAGTTCCGGAATCGACCGTTTTGCAAAAAAGTTCCGATCAAAACCTCTCTCTGACTTCAGCGTCACCCCGATTTTAAATTCAGAAAGAGGTTTTGGTCGGAAACTTTTTGCAAAACGGTCGATTCCGGAACTGAACTTCGGGACGTTTGTGGCCAGCCTAAGGCTCCTAAGGTGAGCCTAAGAGGTTTATTCTGGAAGTCCTGCATTAGAAAAAACTAGTTCAAGTGGGCAAGTTCAGATGCAAGATTACATGTTTGAACCCAAATAAACTTATTATTTTACGACAAACAATCGTTATAAACCGCTATACTAAACATAAAGCGAAAGATAAAACATCTGAATTGCACAATACGAAATCACACAACCTCTGAAAAGCCCGTATGAAAAAACAACTAAATAAATAAATAGATAATTACTTACTTGCGTCCAAGTATTAATTTCGTAGAATTCAGTGGACGTATGGCCAATTAAAACAATTTTGTAAATTAAGATACTCTAGAACCGCGCTCTCGAACGACCTCAATTTTCAATTGCGTTTCGCCGAAAGTTTTCCCGAACAATCCACGGACATGGAACAATACACAATCTGTCAATTTTTCTTGATTTTCACAACAATTTCTATGGAATTATCTTGATGATAGTACCACTACATGTAAAAACTCTTCAGGCAAATGTGTGTGTCTACAGGAGTGAGAAGTAGATCAATTTTGTCTCATTCCCACTCACGTAAATTATATTATAATGTCTTTGCGTAAATCCTAAAATCATACACCTGCATAAACTCGAATACGATTTTTTTAATTTTATTATAATTTTGAAGTATTTTTTTAATAAAAGCATGGCTTGTAGATAAAAACCCAAATACTCTCCTGCGCACTTCGAAGTAAGTTAAATGCTTGCTTGAAGTGCAGAATCAGAATCATATCAGAATACATAGTCAGCGTTGGGATTCAAACCGGTTTCCTCTTCGAAACCCATAAACATTGACACAAAACATTTTTCATGTACTTATTCATAAAAAATAGGCGATGCCGTAGCGCAATGTATTTTGAACGTACATAGCTAATTTTTTGCTTTCGTTTCTGTTAATACTGAGAACATTTTGAAAATGAAAAACCTCAACAACAATTGTTTTTCCCCAGTTTTTCACATAGGGTTTTCCCCAGCGACATAGCGTGTTTTTGACGGCAAATTCCGATTTTTTTCCATTCTCTGTTTATTTAAATTGCAATAATTACAATTTACAAAACACATTTAAGATGAATGTGAAATGGGAAAAAACTATTTTATTGAATAAAAATGATTCGAGCTTGCTGAAATTGAAAGTATCTAATAAAAAAAATTACGTTCGGTCCACAATCTTTTTTCATTCATAATTATCTACAGTGACTTTTCCATCGATTTGCATTTGCGGTACTATTTTTTTACAAAATATATTGAGAACGCAACTGCATTTTAAATTTCCTTTTTTATTTCATACAAATATCCTACCGGAGAAAGTTCGTAGCAGGTACCTACATACATCAATACATTACGCAAAAATTACCTCATTGAAAAAAAAATCTACTATTATACGGTTGGCAACGCTGGTGATAAATGTCATTTTCTGCAGGATGGTCCGGCAGAACATTTTCTTCTTGAAGTTTTTGTCAGTCAATTTCCATTTTCCATTCCGAAACCTAAACTCGCGAGCAATACCAGACGCAATTTATGAATTATTTTTGTCATAATCTTTATGACTTTTTAACGTTCAAGGCACAAGAAACTAGTATTGATTGGTGTTAATAATGTAGTATGCTCTATATTCCACAATAATGCGACCATTTACGCAAACCAGGGAAGCTGTTAGAGTGAAAGTGAAGGTAAAATGTCTTCATTTACTTTAAAAGAATGCATTATAAATACATTACATTGGGTTAACTAGAAGAAATCGCCCAAACACAATAAGCTTGCAGTTTACAATAATATATTCTTACAACTGCAACAATGTAACTTATGATTTTTATGTTATTGGAATGAATGAATGAATATTTTAAAAAATGTATTTAAATTTTCCACGGGATCCCCAAGTTGTAGAATTAAACCCTCACTCCTTTTGCGAGTGTCCTGTAAAAGTTGGGTATTCGTAAAACTTCCATATGACATTTCACGTCTTTTCCAATATTCACCATCCTTTCTAAATGTCCTAAGTACTGTAAATGTTTATGCAAAGAGAATGTTGTATGTGCAGAGCATTGACTGGTTACAACATATCCATTGGACTGTTGGATTCCTCAAGTCTGTAAATTTTTCTCAGAGGATAGCAAAACACCTTTACAACGAGAGGACAAGATGAGTCAACAGGTTCTGAATTACATGAGACACATCGGTCTTGAGATGCAACATTGAAGGATGTTACAATACATCTAAGCTTTGCGATTTCCAACGTGTATTTTTATTTCTCTCATCCACAATGAAACTTTATTGAATGTTTTATGTCTTTTTGTTGCAGAAATATGATGGGAAATTACCTCCAGATATTCAGAAGTTCTCAGTAGATCCTCAGATAACTTCCCTGGATGTTTTACAAAGTATTCTTATAAAGGCCTTCAATTTAAAAGATGATTTTTCACTCTCTTATAAAATAGCTAATGATGGGCACAATGACTACATGGGATTATTCTCAGATTGGGATTTAGATGCAGCTTTTCTGAGGTATTTACAAAGAGATTACTACATTTAATATATTATGTCGCTGGGTATTAATGTTAACATGGCACAACACAAAATCTACTGTTTAATTTATTTTTGTAAGACTTTGCTTAAAAAAATCATGTCAACTGGCACCAGTGTTGCCGTGTTAAAAAGTAACCCTGCTTTTGTAAATGTGCACAGTATTTTTTTCTAAATATAAAGATATGGCAGTCGATTTAACAAATAACTAGTATGTAATGTATATTTATGTCTTATAAGCAACAGCCAAAAATAATTTACCCAAGGCACACATATTGTGTAAACTATCTTTAAGTGTATTTAATCATGTAACGAAGTTGGTAAGTATGTATCCGATTCATCTCAAGAATTAAGGGTCAAAGTTTCGAATCCCAGTCATCGTACGAACCTTATTTTATAAACCCGTTTCATTTTAAGAACAGTAGGTGTACCTTGTTAGCTATATTATTACTATAGACTATATTATTAAATTATTTACTTAATGAAATGTTGTTATTGCAGAGCTCAAAACGTACAAGGTTCAGAACCTTGCGTTCATCTACGAGTCGATGTGAAATCTCGTAACGATGCGCCTAATTCAGATGAATATAACATCAATTCAAAGTGGCAATCAAAGAGTACAGGCACGGGGATATTTAAAAATGCCCCCCAGAATCCGGCAGAACAAAAGAGTCAGTCTGGTCTGCAGGGAATTTTTATGAATCAGGTGTGTAAATAAATAATATAGAAATCAATATTTGTCGCTTCATTTGTAATATGTAATTTAGAATCAAATTACTTAGAATTTCTTTTATTTCTAGATGGAAAAAACTCTAAACATGGTTTCCAGAGCTTTGAACCTCACAGAGGATCCTGATGTTCCGATACATCAACCTTTAAATGATGCGAAATTCAGATCATTTTTGGATCCAGTGGGTCAAGTAATTGACAGTGGGGGACTCCGTGATGTAATTTACTCAGGAGGAATAGATCCCAGTTTGAGGTAAACACATACTAGTTGTTTTATTATGTGGAAATTAGTGAAGTGATGTTTATATTTCACTAGGTAACGTATCAAATTATTTTCAGACGTGTCGTATGGAAACATATCCTAAATGTCTATCCAGAAGGGATGTCTGGTAAACAAAGAATGGATTATATGAAGAAGAAGTCTTTGGAATATTTAAGTTTACGAGACGTTTGGAGAGATTGCATTCATAAAGGACAGGTGTGTTTTATCTTCATTAATTACTATTGCTTGCTAATCAAACTCCTCTGAATTCCATCATCACCTTAATTAAGTCTAAATGTAGACATGCGTTGTACATACAGCTTCACCCATTGATTAACAAATAACAAAATCTTTCATTGTGCTAACACTTGACATTTCCAAGAGTCCAGTAGTACTAAAGCGATCTTGTTTATTTATTGTTAATGTATAACATCTAACATCACAGACATCTGAACCAAACGAACTACTAATACATGTTTTTCCTCAGGTCCCTAGTGATTTAATGTATGTAACCAGTATGGTGAAGAAAGATGTTTTAAGGACAGACAGACACCATAAGTTTTATGCTGGTAGTGATGATAATCAACACATTGCATCATTATTTAACATTCTAACAACGTATGTATCATTTGCAATCATCATACATTTGTTAACTCATCGCATTATATAAATGTTATATTGTTATAAATACATTATTTCAGGTATGCATTAAACCACCCAGTAGTGAGTTATTGTCAGGGTATGTCTGACTTGGCCTCCCCACTCCTAGTCACCATGGGGGATGAAGCTCACGCCTACATTTGCTTCTGTGCATTGATGACACGACTTCATCCCAATTTCTTATTTGACGGAGAAGCCATGACATTAAAATTTTCTCACTTGACGGAATCATTACAAGTGTATGATCCACAATTTTACACTTACCTTAAGAATCAGCAGGTAAGAAACAAATTAGTACTACACCGAGACTAATTAACATTAAAACAACTTTTACCTTAAAAAGGATGTAAACTTTGACAGTTTGAAGTACCAGTGGTGTCACATACTTACACAGTACAGTGGTGTCACATAGTGACATAATATGTAATAATATAACGACAATAAGTTATGTTTCTTCCAGGCAGATGATCTGTTATTCTGTTACCGCTGGTTGCTGTTAGAGATGAAGAGGGAATTTGCATTTGATGATGCTTTAAGAATGTTGGAAGTCTTGTGGTCCTCCCTTCCACCTCGTCCACCCACAAAGGAGTTATTACTGAAAGACAAAAGTTTTTGTCCTTTACAAGATGAAAGCGATGTTCCTATAAGTCCTTTAGTAAAAAACCACGGGGAGAATGCGTACACAAAATTATGCGCAATGAGAAGACAACATTCATCCGGCAGTCTTACCCCCTCCTTCTCCACAGTGCACAAAACAATTACTTACAAAAGAATCAATCAAAGTTTAGACGAAAATATCGGAAAGAATTGTCAAAATACTAATTCTTTACAATTCTCAAAAGAATTCCAAAGTCTCGATGATGCAATAATAAGTTCTACTAGACATCGTAAAAATCTGTCTGGAAGTAATTTTAATATGTTACATAAAAGCAGATCAAAAACAACCAGTTGTAGTTCCAATAATAGTGTCTCATCGTGTGACAGGGACTATCACTATTCTCAATTAGCTGACGATGATTCAGTGTTTGGTGACTCGGGACATGACAATATTTCTAATACAAATCACTCTGATAGTAAAGAACATTTGTTACAACCATTACTACCAGACAAGTTACAAAGAGACGCGTCACCAGTGAAGATTATAGAAAATTTTAATGAATTTAAAAAGCTTTCCCTTTACGCTCATCGAAATAAATCTGCAACAAAAGTGAACTCCAATTCTGACAAACAATTAGTGAATTGTAATAATAAAGTGAGTGAAGATAGTAAACAATTAGATAATACTTTAAAGGAATATGAATACGAAGATAGTAGTCCTGATGACTCTAAAGACTATTCTCCCATGACGACATCCATTACTACGGAATTGAAATTAGAATCTGATAATTTTGATAAGGTATTGTGTCGTCAATGTAGGAATACTAAATCCACATCTCATTTAGAAGATATCAAATGTACTAACTCGGATTGTAACAGTCAAATAGATTATACAAATCCTAAAAGCAATACTGAGGTAAATTCATGTCAGCAATTGTCAGACGACAACTTAGACTGCAACAATCTGGTGGAGGAAACTAACCCCAAGACCAATAGTGATGGCAATTCATGTCGGCAATTGTCAGATGACAAATTTAATGTAAAAAGTAGTGATAATGTCTTTTTGTGGGAAAACCCCTTACATGAAAAAATTCAAGGAATTGATGAAACAAATCCAACAATTCCTAATATTACTGGCAGCGTAAATGATGTTAATATTTCATCAAACTCAATACCAGGAACATCTAAACCTTCCCATTCCAATACTCTTCCACGAGATTCTTCAAAATCTAATTCTAGATTCTTTTCTAATATGTCGCAAGAACTCGAAAATGCTCGTAAAAATTGTGAAACCATTTTAAACAATAAAAAACCACCCAATTTACAATCCATCGCAGTCACAATATCTAATTTTCAGAACAAGTATGAAAACCACTTACATTCCTCGAGCAATACTGATTCAAATTCAATACTTCATAATACCTCATTGCCTATGCACGATACAGTGAAGACTGAATTAAATTATATTAAGGAGTTGCCGTCACCTGAGTTATTTGGAGGAGGAAACCCTTTCCTTATGTTCTTATGTCTTACTGTCCTCATGCAACACAGAGATCATATCATGACAAATAGAATGGACTACAATGAGCTGGCAATGCATTTTGATAAAATGGTGCGCAAACATAATGTCAATCGGGTGTTAAATCAAGCTCGCCAAATGTATTCCCAGTATATTAAACACCAAAACACTATGGACTCCAAATAAGTACATATAATACGTAATATTCCCTTAGTTATATCTGTGATCTTAAAACACATTAGTACGTAAGTTACATTTATGCATGATAGGTAATTTATTATTATGGACCTATCCAGCTACAATAAATTCTTTCTCTCAATACATAATATGTACATACTAATTGTTTTATTTATCTTATTCCATACCTACATATAAATTAAGTCTAAGAATGTCAGTCAAAACCTTCATTGGTAGGCCTTTGCAATACGCTTCATCCAAATTGAAAGTAAAAATGCTAGCGAAAGAAACAAATCTTTAAAATATTTGATAATACCGGCAGGAGTTACACATATAATTTTTGGAACATTTGACAAATTCATGAAATCTGAAATGCAGTTGGTTTGGATTTGAGCCCATCAATTAATTATGTATTGAAATATGGAACAGCCCAGTTTCATATACATACATAGTAGATAATAGTTCCTAAGGCGTTGGTTCCTTTATGTATTGAAATATGGAACAGCCCAGTTTCATATACATACATAGTAGATAATAGTTCCTAAGGCGTTGGTTCCCTTATGTATTGAAATATGGAACAGCCCAGTTTCATATACATACATAGTAGATAATAGTGCCTAAGGCGTTGGTTTTCAAGGTTGGAACTGAGCACACTGGAGGAGGCTATAATAATTCACGTATTTGCAATAACACAAACCTGCAAAAAAGTTTCACTCAATGTTCTGATAGAAGTTTTCTCCAGAATGTTAGGGTGGGCACCCCTGGATGTCTTAATCTGCCACTGATAGCAGTCATGGGGGAGGCATAGTGATTTTAGAAGCTCGGGGGAGGCGTGAGTAATGTTGAAGTTTGGGAATTCCTGACCTAGAGACTACGCCTCCCTCCCCTGCTTGTGAGACGAAGAATATATAATCAGTGCTCAAGTTCCAAACCCCTCAGAACAATGACTTCATGTGCGGTCTCTATGTTTCCATAAGGGATGTAGTGAATGACCGATGTATAAATACTAGCAGTATTAATTAAAACAACAATTGAGATGATCAATTATAATATTAACAATAAAAAAATAAGTCAATACATAAATATTATGAGATAAGAGTTATACATATTTCCATGATACATTAGCGTAATGTATATTAAACAAAATTATAAAGAATAACAAATAGAAAGCATACACAAATATATCCAAGGGTTTAAGAGTCTAATCAATTGTTTGTTATTTATTATTTTATAAAAGATAGCGGAATATTTACACATAGGATAGTATTTATACAACAAACTATGTAATAGATGACATCCTCTGACATCTAGCTTACAATTCAATTACATTATGTATTCATAGTATTTCTAAATAGACTTCAATTAACGAGAAATTACATTTCCTTAAACAGATTTAATAATACATACATATGTATATTTTCACAACTTTCCAATTATTTGCAATTATGTGATACAAGTAATATTATAGCCTAAGTGTTATGGGATAAAATACAATAAAGTAGTTTGATAAGCCACCACGAGGTGCCTGTTAAAACTTAAAGCCGTCCTGAGGAGGGGCGGCACTTGGGTCAAACTGGAATCCACTATCTTCTACCCGAGGAGCTATGTGAGCATCATCATCCAACTGCAACATACATACAGATTATTATAGACTCACACACACATTAGTTATTCAACAAACATATCATTCTATAACACTATCGCCTCAACTCACCTCATCACCGTCAGCAAAGAATTCCTCAATAATCTCATATGCCAACTTGTAAATTAACACATTTTCATGTTTCTGTAAAGCTTCTATTTTGTCTAGTCCTTTACAATTTTCAATTTCCGCTGCTATCTGATCAACAGCATCCCCCGACATCTTTAGCATATTATTAATACCATCCAGTACAACCTACAAATAGAAACAAGATGAATAATTCCTCTCTACCATGTGGTGTGACACTACAGCCATACACTATAATCTTCCACTTCTACTAGTGTTACTGATTATGTACTTACACTTATGACTTGTGGATCTTTACATGCGAGAAGGTCACAGAATGGTGGAATGACTCCAGCTTCAATAAGTTTAGCAACTTGCTCGGGTGTTCCACTGATTGTCAAGTTAGACACGGCCCACGCGGCTTCTTTTTTCGTTTGGAATTCACTTTTACTAAGATTATGGATAATTTTGGGTAATAATCCAGCATTGATGACAGCTTGCACTTGGTAGCGATTGCCCGCTGTTATGTTTGATAAAAACCAAACTGCTTCTTTACAGATCTTTTCTTTCTGAAAACAATATTTAACTAATAAATAAACCAAAAATTCCATGTAAAATATAAACAACTTCCTATTAAATGATCATAGGTTGAAGTGGAGTAAATCCAAAAAATGGTTAATTAACTTCATATTATCTATTAAACATAAGTGGCCATGTAAAATATCCGCATATCAGAAACTTCATAAAAATATATGTGGCATCTATTAATGTACATTTCGTCTAATAATATATTACAATTAGTCAAGTGGGAATAGTGTCAGGGTCATCAATCAGACTGCATTCTGTATCAAATTACAAATATTCCTGTATAACTACATTGCTTTATGTAACTTTTTGTAAACATTAAAGATTATATTATAAAGTGTACAAGGTGTTTCCTTTAATGTCTTTCTCACTTAGGACTAGGCAGACACTGGGCACGGGCACTAATGATATTGACAAATACATAAAGTGTAGAAAGTGAAGTGAACTCACCTGATGTGTAAGTAAAGCTGGAAAGTAAGAGAGAACATCACAATCTAATACGACTTGTGTTTGTTCATCAGATCCAGTGACGATATTCCCAACAGCTCTGAGGGCAGCCGTCTGTACTTTACTCTCTTGGTGTGACAGCAATGGTATTAATGTGGGGACGATGCCACAGTCTATCACAATTTGTATCTGTTCATTTCCACCATCTGTAAGATAACTGATGGCCCATACTGCATCAATCAAAATCTGCAATAAAACATTCATATTTATTACAACGCTAGTAGGTTCAGCAGGAATTGTGAATACAGTCCCCCTTATATCAGTCTCATGAGTCAGGTAAGTAAGGGGTGAGATGTGATTAGTTAACTAGGGGAGAAATACAAGCCATTTATATACAACTTTTAAGTTTCATATAGGAAATGACAATTTAAGGGGCTTGCTGATCTGAGTTCAATTTGATAAAGGGCTCGGAAAAATAAGTCCATGCCCAAGTGTACAGTGTCCAGTGACATGGAAAGGCATCACAATATATTAGATCATAAGAGAATAGTTGATAACATAGCCGAATAAATGAACTTACATTTAAATCTGTGTGATTAATTAATGTTCGCAATGCTGGTAGTATTTCCTTGATGGTCTCTTTGGGGGGTGGTGGGTCCTTATTTCTACACAAGTTAACAATAACCCACGTAACATTACGGAGGAACTGTATAGAAATATCTGGTCTAATAAAGCTCAGTAAGGGTTGGACCACTCCCAGCCCAATGACATAGTCTCTGAGCGTTGGTCCGTCTCCAATAATATTTCCCAAGGCCCAGACAGCTTGCTCACACACATTGGGATGGGGAGACAACAATAGGTTCAAGAAATATGGCACTGCATCAGCTTTGACCACTTTGTCTGTCTGTTCAGATGTTCCCGATGCGATATTCGTTAGACCCCAAGCGGCTTCGAACTGGAGTGCAGGGTTGTCGGAGCGTGCTAAGCATTGCACTAGAATTGGAAGTATGCCACTGTTGATCAAATCATCTATTGGTGGATTTTTATCAGAAGATAATAGTTTCCTGGTAGCCTGCACCGCTGACAGTTGTACTACAGGGTCATCTACTCTAGCTGCATTGGCTACAAGTTGAGCCAAATTTGTGGGAGACAGGTTCCTGTCAGTTTCATCCTCGTCAGTGAGGCACGTTGCAGGTACGTTTCGACGCTTTTGTAATGTTTCTTCTCGCTTATTCTTCCGAAGTTCAACAGTCACCTCATTGCGTCTTCTTCGCATTTCCTGAAAGGTTATGTTATCACAACGTAAATGGTGGCACGATTGGGGTAATTATCAATAATAAAATATATCAATTAATACGTGTAAATACATAAAATATTTGAAAGAGGTCTTACATCTTGATCCTTTGATTTGTTCTTAAAAACCTGCATCCGATTCTTTATCGGGTCGACAGACGCCATTTTTAGAAAAAATTACAAAAAAGATTCGGGCACTATATAAAATAAAGATACAACGAATAATTAAAGTTTGTAACAAACAAATATATAGTTTCAGCGCATTATACGGCGACAGTACCAAGTAACAACTTACAAAACCAACTTATTTCACAATTTCGGCAATCGCACGCCTCGCCATTCGCTACACAAAACGGAAATAACCAGAAATAACAGAGAATAGAGCGGACGTTTCGATGATTTACTTCATTGACATGACATTCGGCCTGCAATCAGCAGTGATGACAACCTGACAAAATCTATCGAGATTTATAAGCTCGATACCACTACTACCTACTAGTAAAACAACTCGTCATCTATATACCTGTGTCTAGTGTGAGGAGTGCAAATATATTAGACCTAAGGAACCTATATACAGGTTCCCTAATTAGACCCTTTTTCTTTCATTCGCACTTACGTTAATCATAGGGAACAATCTCGCGTCGTTGAAGATTTTTCAGTTTTATCATTACGTTGAATAATAATAATTACCTACGTTGAAATGTTGATTAAAAAATTGTATTGCCGTGCCGACACATTTGGTTATGTAATTTATTGCCTAACTTAAGAATAGGTAGGTAGTTTACTCATGGTTTACTCCAAACATTTTACTTTGTATAGTCTAGTCTGGTGGTATTTGTAGGGGTTTCTAAGGGGTGTGTGATGCGCAACATATATCTGTACTAAGAACAGTTAACTAGCCTCTCCTCACCAACTCCATTCCCACCTGCCCGTGGTAAACCCTGCTACGTCGAGTAACCTGAGGTCGAGATTGCGGTAACCAATCCCAATGGAGACTCGGGTCGACAAACAAACGGGAAATGGGGGTCCGGTTCCACAACTATACCCGGATGTCTGGCATCGGCAGCAGGGTGCTACGACCTTCAGACAAATACATCACTGCGGCACAGAAGGCATGACCTCGTAGTGGCACATACCATCAGCTTAACCACATAGAGAAGGAAACTCAAATAAACCAAGAGTGCCAGGCCCAGCCAGCCGACTTTGTAAAACACGGCCAAACAAAAACATGCTCGGAAACAACAAAAGAAGAAATACGATAAATGCTAGGGCGTACCCTATAAGCGACGCGCCACAACGGTACCCGGTTGTGATGAGAAGTGGACTAGGGGATGCTAGGGCGTCCCCCGAAAGCGACGGAAATATATCTCACAAAAAAGTGCAATACAAAAACCAAAGAACGAATACCAAAGTCGACTGTAAGAACAAAAGTGCAATATTAAGATTTGGAAGTATGAATGTTGGAACTATGAATGGTAAGCAGAGAGAGTTAGCAGATTTACTAAAAAGAAGAAAGATTGACATAGCATTCATACAAGAAACTAGGTGGAAAGGAAACAAGGCTAGAGAAATTGGAGAGGGGTTCAAACTCATATATTCGGGAAAAACAAATAGAAATGGTGTAGGAATAATTGTAAAACAAGACCTTAAAGACAGTGTTGTTGAAGTTAAGAGAGTGTCAGACCGACTAATGTCCTTAAAAGTTATAATAGAAAAGAAACCTTTCAATTTTATATGCGGCTATGCCCCACAGCCAGGATGCCCCAATGACGAAAAGGATGCCTTTATGGAACATCTGGGAGACCTGCTGATGACCATCCCAAGTAATGAGACAGTGATAATTGGAGCAGATCTCAATGGACATGTTGGTCAGTTAGCGGGTGAATATAACAACTGCCATGGTGGTAGAGGGTATGGAAATCGAAACGACGAAGGTGAAAGGATATTAGACTTGGCGACAGCACATAACTTAATCATAGCCAACACTTTATTCCAAAAGCGAACAGAACACCTAATCACATACAAAAGCGGGAACTCAATGAGTCAGATTGATTACTTCCTAACCAGAAAAGAAGATCGGAGAAAGATTACCAACTCTAAAGTGATTCCAGGAGAATGCGTAGCCCCGCAACATAGATTGTTAATAATGGATTACAAGATTGACAAGGTTAAGAAATATAGGATGCCAAAAACCCATAAAAAGACTAAATGGTGGCTACTCCGTAGGCCAGATATAAAGGAAAAATTTGTTCAGGGTATCCGGACAGAAATCAATGAAAGATTGAAAGAAAGAAACGAACTGAAAACAATAGATGACAAATGGAACTGGCTAACACAAGTGATAGGGCAGAAAGGTGAAGAGGCCTGCGGATCAACAAAGGGCGGAAGAAAGGTGGAGAAGGAAACATGGTGGTGGAATGAGGAAGTCCAAGAGAAAATCAAAGACAAAAAGCGATTGTTTAAGATATGGCAAAAATCCAAAACTCCAGAGGACATGGCAGAATACAAAAAAGCAAAGAAAGAGTCTAAAAAGATAGTAGCAAAGGCAAGATTTGAAGCTTGCAACTCACTATATGAAAAATTGGAAATGGGGGAGGGCGAACAACAAATATATAGAATGGCAAAGTCAAGAAATAACAGAACCAAAGACCTAAGTGTAGTAAAATGTGTACAGAGTGAAGATGGAAGGGTCCTTACAGATGACCAAGATATAAAAGAGAGATGGACTGAATATTATGATAAAGTGCTAAACGAGGAAAACCCAAGAAAACGACTTAGTGAACCACCCAAGTGCAGTAATATGGTGGAGCAAATAACGATTGCAGAAACAAAAGCAGCACTGAAAAGAATGAAAAAGAATAAGGCGACCGGACCGGACTCAATACCGATTGAGGGGTTCCATATAGCAGAAGAAGCTATTATAGAGATAGTTTGTGATATTTTCAATGATATGATGAAGGAAGGGAATGTTCCGACTGCTTGGAAAGAAAGCGTATTGGTACCTCTATATAAAGAAAAAGGAAACATCCAAGACTGTAAGAATTACCGCCCAATCAAACTTATAAGCCATGCCATGAAATGGTTCGAGAAAATCATCGAACATAGACTGAGAACTGAATTGGGGAACAAAATCTCAGAGTGTCAATTTGGGTTCATGCCGGGAAGAAGCACAACTGATGCAATTCATATAGTAAGAAACACCCAATATAAGTACATAGATAAACAGAAAACACTCCACATGGTGTTCATTGACCTCGAAAAGGCCTACGACCGGGTTCCAAGGGATCTTATCTGGTGGGCACTAAGAAAATTTGGCGTCCCAGAAATATATGTAGGGATAATAAGGGCTATGTACACAGATTGCACAACCACGATAAGAACAGCCTGTGGGCTCACATCTCCTATCCCAGTTGAAGTGGGCTTACATCAAGGCTCAGCACTAAGTCCATTCCTATTTAACACCATTATGGAAACACTGACTGGAGGCCTACTCAGAGAAACACACAAAAATTTATTGTTTGCTGATGACATCATGTTGTGCAGTGAGGATGAGAGAGAGCTCGAAATAGAATTGGAAAATTGGAGGAGTGCTCTAGAGGACAACGGCCTTAAAATTAATAGGGAAAAGACTGAGTATTTACCAGGTACACAACAAACCAGTGGTACAGTAAAGATCCAAAACCAGACACTAAATCAAGTGAACAACTTTAAGTACCTGGGAGCAGTCATAAGCACGGAGGGAGGCGTTGAGCAAGATGTGAGGCACAGAGTGCAGGTGGGGTGGAAGAAGTGGCGAGAGGCTTCAGGTGTTCTATGCGACAGAAGAATACCCGTTAACCTCAAGGGAAAATTTTATAAGACCGTAGTAAGACCTGCCATGCTCTACGGGGCGGAGTCCTGGCCCCTGAAACGAAAGGAAGAACAGTTGCTCCATACCACCGAGATGAGAATGCTGCGCTGGTCACTCGGGGTAACTAGATTAGATAAAATCCGAAATGAACACATCAGAGGAACTATGAAAGTTGCCCCGATTGACCTAAAAGCGCGAGAGGCCCGACTTCGGTGGTATGGACACGTGCAGAGAAGGGACGAGGATTCCGCTCTGAGGAGGGCAACAAACTGGTCAGTGGAAGGACAAAGAAAGAGAGGACGGCCGAAAAAGTCCCTTGAGGAGACCATCAGAGGGGACATGGAACACCTGGAGCTTACTCCAGAAGACTGCCTCGATCGGGGAAAATGGAGAGGGAGTATCCGAGCCGCCGACCCCAAATAAATGGGATATGGTGTGGAGAAGAGAGAGAGAGTCTGGTGGTATTTGTATTCATATCATGGATTTATAATACTAGTAAACTGGATGAAAAACATAGGTGTTTGTCTATACATTCTGTTCGGTTCTAGGGAAAATGGCCAGTTAGGCAAAATAAGCAAAATTAGGGAACCTAATGGAGGGAAAAAATGGAGGATTTTCCATACTAAACGGGCTATATGAAACTGCGGTTTTCACATGGATTTTTGGTTTTCACTGTTTATATTTTAACTGAAAATGAATCATAGACATCATATTGACATAATTATAGGACCAAGGGATGTAAATAGTCCGTTAATCAGAATTTATGAGCAATTTTATAACACAGGAAACGGCACACGGTGGAATTAAACTAAATTACTTTTATTTATTTTCCTTATTCTTTTTTTTCAGATTTTCCTTTAAGAATTAAACCTTATGTATCGCTTAAGAAAAAAGAATGAGAAAAAATGTGTTTTCAGTAGTTTCCTATCACTAATTATGATATTGAATATCACGGATGTGAAGACGTTTTATATATATCATTTATTATGTAGGAATTTATTTTTTCATATTTTTTGTCATTTAAAGCTAATGTGTATGTATTTATGAATTTTCGTGCAATGTTTAATTTATGTTGTAATTAATGACAATAAAATAAATGTAATTTAATTTACTTCCATCGTGCTCGTTTCCTTTGTTAAAGAAATTGCTTATAAATCCTGATTAACGGAGTATTTACATCCCTTGGTCCTATAATTATGTCAATATGATGTCTATAATTCATTTTCAGTTAAAATATAAACAGTGAAAACCAAAAATCCATGTGAAAACCGCAGTTTCCTATAGGCCGTTTAGTATGGAAAATCCTCCATTTTGCTTCTTTTGCCTAACTGGCCATTTCCCCTAGAACCGCAATAGTCGGTCAAGAGATGAATCCAGTTTACTAGAAGTATTATACATCCATGATTCATTATCTCTATGATATATATATAGTTCATTTTTTGCACTGGAAACATTATGATTTAACGCCATCTTACTTTTAAAGAAGAATAACATTCGTTTTCGTTTCTTGCGCTGCCAATTGTTCGATGAGTGTTGTCTCGTCTTTTATTATGTTTTAATTATACTGTTCATATTCGGAACTATTTTTCAAGTAAGTTAACTAATCACATTTCTTACTGGCCTTTTCAGTTTGATAACTTAGTTTCAGGAAAATGCCCTTTCAGCCGGGTATTCTTCATGCTCACAAGTTGTTTACCATCGATTACCTTAATTCCTTTCATCTCGCTTTTAATGTACAAAAAGCGCAATTATTTAGACATTTTGTGCAAAAATTAATACATTTAACTTTTAACGTCGCTTCTGATATTCGTAGTAATGTTTGTACACGATTTTTTATAAGGTGATGGCTGTCATTCATATTGGTTCCTCCCATTTTCATTTGTGTAATATCTTCTTTGTGGTTTTATTTACAAACTCTTTTTACTCAAGTCAATATGTTGCTCCCTTTTATGTACAATTTATTCAGCGGTGCTAGATAGTTATAGGTATTTAGTATTTGTGTTCCCGATTTTCTACTTAATGTGATCATCTGTCATAATATTTGGTGTGTGGAGAGTTGCTGTGTTACTCTATTTATAGTAAAATTGTTAATCTTCTACAGAAGATTCGTAGCATTTACTCTCTCCTTTAGTGTTAAACATTGCATTAATACTAGTAGACATACCTATCCAGTATATTGGGAGAGATTTTCCTTCCAAATGTATCTATAGTGATGGAGTATGTGATATGTTGGGTAAGCAGTGTGGATAATATGTTTACTGTTCCAGTATTGCAGATTGTGGTGGTGAAGGTGGCAGGAGAAGGTGACAGGGCATTGTGTGGGTGTCATGTTGGAGACGCGCTCATTGAGAGGCGTTCCCGATAACTGGACAGACAAACCACTACCAGTTCCTACAACACATATGGCCAACATGAGACACGGCAAAACTAGTCAAGATGACATGTGTTATGTAGTTGCTAAGTATGATTATGCCGCGCAAGGAGCTCAGGAGCTCGACCTTAGGAAGAATGAACGTTACTTACTTGTGGATGACTCCAAACATTGGTGGAGAGTACAAAACTCTAGAAATCAATCGGGATATGTTCCGAGTAATTATGTCAAGAAAGAAAAACCATCATTATTTGACAGGTAAGCCAGCATGGTTTATTACCAACAATCTACATTCATGGTGCACAGTATTGTAAAATCATTTTCCTTATAAAGTTCGAGTGTGCCCCCAATCTTTAAAATTCTATAGTTTCCTTAGTGTCACATAAGAATCGTACTTTTCGTCCAATATATTTTTTTGTTATGGACATAAAATTGGGATTCCCGAGCTCAGTGTTGCTTGACAACAAAAAAAAGTGTTGGTTTGCTATTTTTTACTTTTGTGTAAATAGGGTACTTGCATTTTATTTTATTGTTCAAAAAATATATTAAATCGATAGTTCTACTTACTAGAATTACAAATAAAATTTACTGTTAATTTATAATAATTAATTGAAAATGTTAATTTGATGAGTTTTTCTATGGTGCTCTGAAACGAGCGGCCATTGTTTAACGTGATTGTGACGTCACGACACGATGAAATTCATAGAAAGAAATTTGATTGTTTGTGGGTTATGTATGGGGAAAGTGACGTCACAATATGGCGGCCAGTCAAAAACCTGTTTTTGCGCTAGATTCGAATATGAGACTTTATTTTATAAATATATCCACAAAGACAGAGAATTAAAATCTCAAATTTTCGGAAAACCTTAATTTATAGTTAATGTACCGAAAACCAAAATAAAAAAAAAACATGCAAGGACCCTATTAGAATTAACATAAATGTTCAAAGTTCTACTGTCACAATCCTCATTGACTGCTATAATTCTGTCATGTGTGAGATGAAGGTGTTATGTTCATTTTATTTTAAATTATAAATGAAATTAAAATGTTTTTAGGATCCGATTGTAACCTGATAATATTAAATTACAAATGTTTCATGTGTATGTATAAATGTTTCTCACAGCATAAAGAAAAAGGTAAAGAAAGGTTCAGGTTCCAAGACACTTCCTAGTCAGGGTTCTCCGACTCACGGTTCACCAGGAGGAGCCCGCCGCCCCCCTCCAGACCCCTCGGAAGCCATCGGCACAGCTGTAGTGAAGTATAATTACCAAGCGCAGCAACCAGATGAGCTCTCCCTCACTAAGGGCACTCGGATACTTATCTTAGAGAAGAGTAATGACGGCTGGTGGAGAGGACAGTCTCAGGGACAAAGTGGATGGTAATACATTACACTAGAATTTAATGAACGTTCAGGCAAAGGTTATCTATATTAGATATTAATATTGAGTTTGTAATATTTCCTTAATCTTTAGGTTTCCATCAAATTATACAAGTGAAGAAGGTGACGCAGATGAAACTGTTCATACATATGCAATGGCTGAGAATGTATTAGATATTGTGGTTGCTTTGTATTCTTTCACCGCCAACAATGATCAAGAACTATCTTTTGAGAAAGGAGATAGGTTGGAAATTATTGAGAGGCCAGTAGCTGATCCCGAGTGGTATCGTGCTAGAAATGGTCAAGGACTTGTGGGACTTGTTCCCAGAAATTATCTTCAAGAACTTTCCGAATATCTTACTCAACCCTACAAGTAAGCATTCAACTTATGTACAAGTGTAGTGTAGTGCTATCAGTGTGATACCAGGTACTACGTAATGTTGTATTGTTTAATTTCAGTGAAGGCAGTGGCGGTGGTGGTGAGGGAGGTGCGATGAGTCGTAGCACAGCTAGTGCAACAAATAGTTTATCTGGTAAACCTTGGTATTATGGAGCTATTACTCGTACACATTGTGATAATTTACTTAACCAACATGGACATGATGGTGACTTTCTTATTCGAGATAGTGAAACTAATGTTAGTAACTACTTGTTATATTAATGTTAACATATTATGGAATATTTATTTGTGGTGAGAAGTGGAATTGATTGGTGTTTTACTTTTACAGATGGGTGACTTCTCCGTATCATTGAAGGCCCCTGGACGTAATAAACATTTCCGTGTTCACGTGGAAGGCTCCTTATATTGCATCGGACAGAGGAAGTTCCACACTTTAGAGCAGTTAGTGTCTCATTACCAACGTGCCCCCATCTATACAAATAAGCAGGGAGAGAAACTATACTTAGTTAGACCACTTCCTAACAAAAATGCCTGTTAAGTAACTAGTTGATATTATACATATGTACTGAATACATACTCTTTATTATTTATTATACATACATATTACATAACACTACTAAGCTACATAATTTAATGCTTCTTATTATTATATACTACATACATACGTAGTACTATTTATATGTATTTGTATTCATATCACAATATTATCTTCAGGAATCATCTGTATCTGTGTGTGGATCCATACTCCACTCCCTGTAATTATTTCTTACTTTGGTACATGTATTGTATGTAGGGACAACTCCAGCGTGTCCACCAGTCATTTGTATAGAGTATTATTTATTTAAATAGATAATTTATAATTAATTATTATACATATGATATGTAATAATAATATTACTCCAAATATTTATTCCAACTTTGTATGTAGGTATAAAGGTTTGTCTGCGAGGATTCATATTTTGTGTTTATATTAATCTCTGTAAGGTAATGTTAGTAGCCTAGACTTGTATTATGCATAATATTGTAATCATTTTATAATTTTATATGTTTTATAATAATGTAACATACAATTACTTTAGGTAAGAGAACATGAATATTTAATATGTATTAGATTAATTTATATGTTTTCCTATTGCTGTCCTTTTCATAATACTATGTACATCTGTAAGGCAAATCAAAAAGGCATTTATTGTAATAGGTAAATTGTTAGGAATCATATTATTATTATAATAAAAATATTCCACCCAGATCTGTTAAGAGAAATCATAAAATAAGGATAAGTTTCGTACATTTATATAATTAATTATTAGATTACGTGTTATTCACGTCGGGAGATGTGTGTTAATCAATTATAGTGGATTCTGCATAGACACATTCAAAACAATTGGGAAATACTTCATTTCATCTTAACATCTACATGAAGTCTAGTCAGAATCCACATTACAAAAATTACCTATTGCAGGTAGTTTCAATCTATATGTAGTACATGTAGTCATATACTAGTTCTGCTATAGTGAAAGTAACAAAATAAACAATCAACTCTTTAAAGCCGCACTAAATAATAGATGACATAAACCACAGTCCTGTAGGTCAAACATTCTTGTATTTATCTCTTACTTGTCAGCATAGAATTTTATACTGGATCAATATATTATTTCTTTTGCACATAATAATAATGTAGTTACAATAGACAACTAAAACAGAGTTAACATACAATGGATGAGTTTTTTCACTATATCTCATTTCGCACCAACCAATCCTTATATTATCTCTGGCAGTTTTCTCAGTCTCATTCAATAGAAAGTGTGAGGATTACATTCCATTGCATTCCGGTTTACAATAATAAAATAAATTGGGAAACAAATAGTGGTTACATTCTGTAACGTTCTTTGAGGGAATACAAGGAGGTCACAAGCCCCTGCCATTCAGAGTGGTTTTGCACTGCGTATATTAGGTAAATAAATAAAAACTTTATTACATATATAAATTAATATGTAAAGGGCGGATTTATCACCTGTTGGCAATCTCTGTCAATCAACCCACTTAATTTATCGTTTGGAGCTCCTTGTCACTCTCTCAGGAGTGATGTATAATGAAACTTCTTTTATATCATTTGGCATTCTCAAATCACTGCTATTGAAAGCATCAAGTTCGTTGAAGTTTGTAACTCAAAAAAGTATATTTGATCCAAAACCTGTCACTAGACACAACAAAAAATTACATACCCATTGCTTGCTGTGATATTTAGTCTCTGAAATACATATTGTTTTTTGTGTTGCGTCCTTACATATTTTGACACTAATACCAAGTCACACTCTCGTGAGCATTTTTATATTTATATTTGCAAGTTTTAACTTCAGTTTTCAATTTCAAGTCATTATTTTGATACCAACGTGATGTTTTTCTTAATTACCTTAAATTTAGAGACTTATTATTTAGACATTTTTATATTATTGCATCACATATGTAATTTTAAACACCAACGTAACAAACATTACGTCGGCAACATTTTTATGTAACAATGTTGGCTTAGAATTGTATTTTGCTCAAAATATTATTGTGTAAATATATATTTATGACAAATATAAAAAAATGTGTAGTCCACTCATATTCATGACAATGTGAAGCTCTCCAACTTTATGGTGGAGCGTGTAATATGTTCAATTCCTACTGTGTATTGGCAATGACTAATAAAAGAACAAAACCAACTACTATTCAGTATTCTGCTGAAGAAAGAAAGAACTGCATACGTACGACTAAATACCGAACCCGTTGTGAGTATGCACGGTTATTTTGTAGTAAGTACTAAGGATGTAAGTGGTTTTATGCTGTCTAGTGTCACCATATTCTACAGTGGAATAGGGGGCGGTGAATGGAAATTCAGATTTTTAAATGGAATGTGTTGAATGCTAAATTTGACAAAAACTTCCAAGATACCCAAAGGTGACTTATGCCTATGCAGTTCTTTCTTGGGTAAATCCCTGTTGAATACCCAAAATTTGTATAAATTATACATAATTGTAAATCTACACTATATGAATGAAGGTCACATTCGCCTTTAGGTTAATAAATAAAGACACATCAATGTACGTATCACTATAAAGTGGTGTTCCAGTTTATAGAATGCTTACCGCTCACAATAACACTAAGTATGGAGAGCTTGCTTTTAATTAATTTGGCTTGGGTTGCGTCACACCACTAAGTAAGAATTTACTGAATCTAAATAAAATGGGAAAGGGAGTAGTGTTTTTTAGTTTTATATAACTGTGTAGTTTATAATACATACACTGAATTTGTGTACTTAAAATTTATCATTTTTGGGTGCAAATATCAAAATGTACTTTCTAAATTGACAACATAAAAAGCAACACCCAATTTTGCCTGTCGAAGTGTGGATCTACCCCGCATTTTGCTTTGTGAGTTATCAGATTCTGAGCAATGAATTATTTGTAGTAACTTAGATTAAGTGTATGGCAGCCAATGAATTATTATTTTTAATAATTATTAATTTATAGAAAATTTGCGAGTTGAACAATTTAGTATAATAAATGTGACTTCATAATACAATTTATTACTTTTATCAATTTGTTGTTTTATTATCCAAATTACCTATTAGAAGAGAGAGGCCGTAGTAGCAACGAGAAGCAGTAGTAGGAAACTATTTCTCTTCTAATGATCTACAAGGCATTGGACACTCAAATGCTTTCACTAAAGCTTGACAACGAGAAGAGAGAAAGTCCTACTCCTAGTTGATTTATTTTTAGGGACATTTACCAGCATTACAGAATATGAATCCCTTGCACCTTTGCTTTGGTCGATACGGGTACAATTGTTAACTTTTTATTTCATCTAATGTTGGCCCCAATGCTTTATGTGTCGTACTCGAGCATTCTCATAATCAGAAGTCACTAATTGTAAATTAGCAAAAAAATACAATGTAATCTTAGAAATGCTTTATTTGTATGCCAATATGGACATAATATAACAATATATTATTATCCGTATATTTCTAATTCTCTATTCACCAATCTGAAATGTTAAACTCTTCAACTATATCATCTTTGTCTACATAATCCTTGGTATCTTCAACTATTGTGGAAGTTTGTTTAACTTTCTTTTTCTTGTGCTTTTTCACGACTTGTTTTTTAGGTTCCTCTTCATCCAAGTGTTTAATGTTGATGTCATCTTCACTGTCTGAAGGGAATAATTCCACTGGTCCATTGTCCATCTCAACTTTATCTCGTTTCAGTTTCTTTATTGTTGGTAATTGTTCGGACAATAAATCTTCACTCTTATTAACCCTCTTCCTCTTCTTTAGAATATTAACTTTATTCCAATTATCAAAGTATATTTGTAGTGGAGTTCCATTATTCTTCATTTTAGTTTCCCATGAGTTTATTAATTTTGCGTCGTTTATTTCAAAACTGATTTTCTTCCGTTCCTTGTCAATCTTTTTAACATTTTCTTCTATTTTATCCAGAATTTGACGAATTTTTTTGTTATAATTTGCTACGGGACATTTTTTCATGAAATGCTTCATCTAAAAATATTACAAATAAAATTAGAATGTATGCAAGATTCAGCATTACTAAGTCATAAAACTCTCGTGTGTATATGGTTACATACCTGTATAATACAAGGGATGACAATATCGGGGAATGATATTGTATGGGAGTACATACTTAATGTTTCCAACAACTGTCCATACAAATTTTCAATCACAGCATCCTTGAAGGTATTTTCACTCATTTGACTTTTTGAGAGTCTGAGAATACAACTGAATGACATTGGCTTCATAGATACTTTTTTGTTCTTTTTACCAAAATCGTAGGAAGTGAGGACCTGCAAAAGAAAGTGTATGTTAGATATATATTATATACACAATGGAAGTGTAGAGAGAATAAAATCTCTACACACTGACCACTCAACCTGAGTTATAACTGGATTTTGTGATATCAGAAAGGGAGTGTATCCCAAATATTAAAATACAAGTGAAGATTCGAGTTAATAGAAAATATATTGCTAAACTTACCTCAAGCAAAAATGGTAAAATGGGTATAAAAACATCTGTGCCTTTAGATAAACTGAGAAGAATCTCAATACAATGGAATCGTAGAGGAAAATATTGTGGTGTTGGAATTAATTTGATTGTATTTATTACAATCATTACTAGAGGATATATCAGAGAATGGAGTTGTGGTTTAGAATGAGTGAGACTTAAAAGATCAGCCCACAAGTGTAACGAGTTGACAAACTGCCAGTTGTATACGGCTTGAATATTTTCCCTCTTATGTAAGACAATAGCATTCCTCAAATGTATGGCCAATTGACGAATGTATAAGAAGGCGTGACTGTACGAGACATTCAGATCCAAAGCAAACATTTCCACTAATGATCTTCTCATGAATATAATACACGGCCAAGTTCCGGGACTCACGAACTTACTGCTTCTTATATACGTCATGTACATATTCTTTAAAACAGTCTGCAACAGCAGGGCTTGATTGTTCCGTGTTATGCGGAGGATGCAGAGGAATGCTAGTACCCTGACTGTCTCTTCAGCTGTGCTCCAAAGATATATTAGTCTCTTAAATAATGTCTTGGCTAGTATTGGGAAGCATCCTAAGAATGAGGACATTTGGTGGAGATGTTTCAATAAGACATTCAGAATATTAGTGGACGTCACTCCACCCAATAGTTTAAACAAATCTGTGAAATATGATTTCAGTATTCCTTTCACTTTTCTCCATTTCTTACATTTTTGTGGATCTCTATTAACTTTGTCCAATCTTAAGATTCTTTTAATAGCTGGTTGCAAATTCAACACACACAGTTGAATAACAGCATTGAATACTCCGGAGCCTGAAATATAAGAAATGGAATAATAGATAACTTTATAACTAATCTAGAGTGAAGCTGGATAGATGAATACACACTGCACTGCATACCTTCAATAACAAATGTCTTCTCTTCTTCCTCAGTCTCTTCACTAACTACCGTCCTAATGGCTGCGTGAAATGCTTTCACAATGGTTGCCACAGTTGTTAAATCATTTCTATTTTCAGACGCCAAAGCAGTTTGCCAACTCTTCACCATGTTTATTGTAACCTTTTTATTTGATACTACAGCTCCTTCTTCCTGTAATCATAATGTCAAATTGAAAATAATGAAATGAATCAATTAAACAAAATTTTACACAAAAAAAAATGGAAAAAAAACAGACGTCACGAGCAAGTTATTATTTTTATTTACAATTTGGAAATCGCAGAATTGCGGATTTTAAAAGTTCAAAGTTAATGTGTAAATTTCACAACCAATGAGTTACATATTATTTGGTCCTCTACCTCAAAATCACTCTCATCACTAGCATCATGTAGAGTGGTGTCTGGTTTATGGAGTGAGTCATCTTCAGCTTCATCCTCATCATTTTCTTTTTCATCCTCTTCTTCCGAAGCATCCGAATCTACTTTGAAATTCAGTAGTTTGTCGTCATTTTCCTTTAAGAAATTGTAAAAATCTGGATCTGTTTCTTGTAACTTGGCTAAAGATTTGGCGTGGGATGCAGTAGGATCCTGTTCGTCAGACGCTTCTACAATAAATTATATACATTAATAATAAAAATCATTTCAAAATAATAATTATATCAAATACTAATACCTATATCCCGAAGAACACAATTTGAAATCGTCTTGACCTGTCTAGGGTTGCCATATTTTCCAAATATTATTACTATGGGATGTTTTAGTCAAACACACCAATATCGTCAGTTTTTTCCAGTTTGTGGGCACCAGTTTTGTTACACTTCTAGCATTGAGTAATCCGTCTAGGTAGTACTTAATATATTATGTCGCTGGTTTTTTCTAAATAGATAGTGGTTGTCTTCCTATTCGTTATGAAAATAAAACAATTGGAAATTGGTGCGAACAAAACTGGGCCCACATAAAATGTCTATTTAAAATGCCCTTACAAAAAGCCCAACTGAAGGATCATCTCAAATTTGTCATCATAAAGTTATTAATGGAAGCTTCATTATAAAATTTGATGGTGTTATAGAAAACATGCTGAAATTTAACTGAATAAAAAAGAGTTTTCTCACAAACACAAGCCAACTGTGATACTAGTGAATTAGAATTATAATGAAAAAATATTCAAAAATGTGTGACTAGGCTGTAAAAAATGGAGGCAGTTGGTGATAGTTATATACATCGTCGATAAGATAATCATATAAATACAGGCCAGACACATCAACCTTAGAGGTCTCCCCTAGAGCTGCACAAGGAGAAAGTGAATACAAGGTATTAAAATAATATTATATTACCATCATCGCTATCATTATTTTTGTCCTTAAGTTTTTTATTCTTCTTGAAATCTTTCTCAACTTCTTCATCACTGCTTAACAAAGAGTTATCACTTTTCTCTCCATCAATTTCTTGTTCCATGAAATCTACAGCTGACATTTTTTCCATTTCAGAGATTTTAGAAACCTTTTTTGAAGAAGTTATTTTTGGTTTCTTCGCACCTTTCTTTAGCTTCATCGTGCTTTGAAAATGTTACTTTTACCACACAAACAACGAGAAGTATAACTTATGAAGAATTCAAATAATCACCACATTGAAATCCTTGTCACTAATTGTAAATCACTCTCACCACAGGCACATAAATGAATAATTACGTGTGTTAATTATATCAAAGACTTTAACTAATATTAATGTCTCTTTTAAATCAATTACGAGAACCAAACATAACCTCCAAGATATAACGTGATTGAAATTGAACGTGATCGCAAAATGATCGCAAATGTCAAACAGAAGCACACGTCAAATAATCAATGTGACCATATCGTAGATATATTAGAATATACTGGATCCCAGACGAAAATACTACCTGTTATAAAATTTGCTATATTTTAACAAAATAAAAACGTAAGCGATGGTTTTCTCTTTTCGTATTAAAAATATTTCCATAATAAATTTATTTAGCGATTTTCGGAAGAAAAAGTACTTTTGTGGGTACCAAACAATTTCAACAAAATGGACCTATGTACTAAATTATTTTTTTTTTAAATAGATCCGCATCCGAAGTTACAGCCTCTAAATTCTATCACAGTGGCTATGGAAAATTCAGAAAATTTGATGAAAATTTGGAAAGATATATTTTAGGTTTGGCAATTTATTTATATGGTTGGACATTTTAACGAAAAGCCGTTAAAAAGCACTTATATATTAATTTATGAAAAATCGTTTTCCTGGTTATTTTTACGAAAACGGTGTAATGATTAACGAATGCATACGATTACTCCGATGAAGCCGACTTTGTTATTATTTTTTCTTTCATATTATTATATTATTTAGTTTTTATATTTTAATACAGAAAAAAAAACGAGTCTAGCTGAATTTTAGAAAAATAAAAAGGTAATATCAGTTAGCGGAAAATAGGAAATTTAATAAGTGCAATATGAGGAGCATTGTCATGAACTGAGTGTGAGCTGAGTGTGCCGTTCATTTTATGATACATGCTTTTAAGAATCGTTTTAAAAATTAAGCTAAACGTTGCGAAATACTCTATTTTTTTTACCCAACTCTATTCTTATTTCCATAAGGTTCACGATCAATAACAAAAAATTCCTTTGGCACGCCACAGGCATAGGTAGATTTCAAGTGATTTATTAATTTTATTAATTTTAAGAGTACATCTGTACAATAAAAACAATCACAATATCATCAGCAAATAAACCAGCGAAGTGATGAAGTAGTATGGATGTAGTTTATTCTTTGATTATCGAAGTACCGTATGACGAAAAAATATTTGATTAAGTACTTCAATAATCAAAGGAAGTACCTAATCCAATAATCAAATTATTTTCATTCCACACATAATATGGATTGGTACCGGTACCTAAGCACTAAAAATTTGAAAAAACGATGTGAGTTCTTCTCGTATCGTGAAGCACATTTCTAAAACAACAAACACGCAAGTACCTATGCGGTAACTACTTAACTAGATCTTTCGATCGATCAGTGTAGTCCGAGGAATTGAGCTAGACAAAATCTGACTTTTGATCTGTATTCCTTATTTAATAACCTTTCATACGATACCAGACACAGACCCTCACAATCATTGGATCCCCTAAGAATGATTGTTTTTGAATTTAAAGCCTTAAAAAGTGAACCTTCCTCTTAATGGATTTCACCCAATCTCCTATCAGTTCATCTACCACTTACCAAAAATCTACCACCCAAGTTTCACGTTTCTGCGACGCATAGTTTGGCTGCAAACGTGCGCACAAGAAAAGGGACATATATATATATGGCTTATATATATAAACTTTTAAACCAAGGTCGGATTCGGGTTCTCCTGGTTCTAATTAGTGATACTGAGTAGAAATTTTTCAATTCTGCGACATCACGGGAAAAACGAATAGGTAGAGTTCCTTTTGGAAATCTACCTAAAACGAATACCTAGTACGGTTACGTATAAAACGGTCAATTTACTAAAAAAAAATACGCAAGATATTGTGCGCAAGTGTGCGCAAGATCTCATAACACAATTCTAGTGGAATAATAAAGCATTGATGCATTTATGAAGAATGAAAATTAAGTTTTGACAGGTGTCAGGTAGCGCAAAGCACAGCTCGAAGGGAAGTCGAAAGATTGGGAGATAAAAATGGATTTTAACGTCAAGAAATTGGTAAAAGAAGCTGGAACTGCGCTAAGTAGAGTAGTTCAGGTGACTATTATTGAATATTTAATTTAAGTATCTATCAGTTGAATATAGTATTCTATTCTTCTCAATTAATACATTTTGTGTACCTCAGGTTTTTTTAGCTTTTTATAAATTAATAGTATAGGTATGTGTGTCAATTAAATTACCACTGTACCTAAAATAATATCTGCAGTTTACACTCCCACAATGTGAGGCACTATTCCAGTTTAGCAAACCCTCCTTATGCAAAAATGATAATACACCTCAAATCAATAATTAATTGATAGGAAAACTTTAGGAAAGTAAAATTCCAAGGATCCTCTTTGTTTAACAATTTTTCAGTGTTTCAATTTATGTGTTGTATACTATTTTGAAGAATATAAATCATATAAATAAATCATAAGTTGCTTTTAATTTAAATTCGTAGCATGTTTTTTCGTAAACTGTTATTGAGATTTAAGGTTTCTATGTATCAAAAATAGCATATTTACTTGCATCCCTTGCAATGGTTATGCATTCACTCATCAAACACTAAAACTTATTTGCGAGACATGCTTACAATTTGTGACACTCATTAGACTCTTGGACTAAAGGTAATAAGTAAGACTAAGATGTAATATAATTTTCTCTAACTAATACTTGTATTTATTCACTTTAATAGTTAACAGAAGAAAAATTAGGAACATCAGAAAAAACTGAATTGGATGCACAATTTGAAAACCTAGCAGAAAGATCAGACATAACTAAACAATGGACAGAAAAATTAGTGAGAGACACAGAGAGCATGCTGACTCCAAATCCTGGAAACAGAGTAGAAGATTTCATATTTGAGAAAATAGAAAAGAAGAAACCTAACAGACTTAGCAATCTCGAGTACCTTGGACTTGATATGATAGAGGTAAAGTAATAGTTAGAATGTTTGGATATTTTGAGAGAATGAACTAGGCCTAGGCGGGATGACCAAAAATATATATATGAGTGAAAAAAGAGGTGTGAAGAATGGCCGCTGTCCGAGACTGACCTGTCGACATATCGACCAGATCCTCAAGGATAGACACGTTTTGAGTGAAGTAAATCGGGAGGGGGCATGTATGACAAACTGTATAAATTTGTGGTTTGGCATTCTGTCATCTCTGCCTACGCGTTGCGAGGGGATAAATAAAGCAATATAATTTAATCCCATAAATAACATGTGATAATATTACAGGCAGGAAATGAATTTGGATCCAGTACTCCATATGGTAGCGCTCTTATTAAGGTTGGCAATTATCAACAGAAGCTTGGACAGTATGAACGTGATATGATTGGTACAGCTGGATTGTGTTACATTCAACCATTAAGGAAATTCCTGGATGGTGAGATGAAAACTGTTACTAAAGAGAGGGGAATTCTGGAAAGCAAAAGGTGGGTGGAGGCATTTGTTTAATAAATAAAATACAAAAAGTATCTTTAGATTAGTTGGTAATAAATAATTATTAATTAAATACTGTATTTCAGATTGGACTTGGATGCTTGTAAAAGCAGAGTCCGCAAAGCTCGCAGTATGATTGGTCAACAAGCTGTGAGTTCATTTAATTATTTACTTTACGCCTTTTAAGCACACAAGGAGACAATCAGTAGCTGTTGCGGTAGAATAATTTAAATCTAGTCGTCCAATCGCCATTTCGCTAAATTAATTTTAAAATTATTAAAAAAATGTTGGTGTCTTTTATACAAGATTTGTAGCAACTCGTTTTAAAATAACGTCAGAGGAAATCCCGTAGTTAGAGATGTTATGTTTTAATTCATTGAGTAGGTATTTATTTTCCCTTTAAGACCCTGTTATATAATTATGTCACTTGATGAAGCCAAAAATTTCCAATTGAACTGTGGATAATACTGCGATTGACATGTGATTGAAACTCAGGCTCTAGCGTGCGGGTATTGTTGCCTGATTAGCAGATCTATTTAAATGCTTCTATGAAATAAAAGCTTGTTACTATTTGCATACAATTTATTTGAGAAATCAGAATAATTAAGGTGTGAAATTATTATTGATTTTATTATTGTTTTTAATGCAACCAAGAAGGATGGAATTACACCAGAGTTGATGTTAGAACAGGTATACAATTGTATTATTAGGTGTGTTTAGTGTATTGTATCTGATGATATAATTAATAAGTTAGTGCAGTATAATAAGAAGTGCAAATATAACTTCTACCTGTAGATAATATCTCCATGTGTTGTATTGTTATATTTTTGTTGAACAGGCTGAGAGGGACTTGAGAGTTGCACAGTCAGAGTTTGACAGGCAAGCTGAGATCACTAAATTACTATTGGAAGGCATTGCGAGCTCTGGCGGCGCTCACTTACGACACTTGCATGATTTGGTGGCGACTCAAGTCAGACATTACGCACAGTGCCATCAGATTCTGCAAGAATTACAGAAAGATCTTGTCGCGTAAGTATACTCCGACTATTGGTGTATTAGGGATGTATGTAGGAACATAATGCATGCCTAGAACTACTCTATGGCTGGCCACACACGTCCCGAAGTTCAGTTCCGGAATCGACCGTTTTGCAAAAAAGTTCCGATCAAAACCTCTCTCTGAATTCAGCGTCACCCCGATTTTAAATTCAGAAAGAGGTTTTGGTCGGAACCTTTTTGCAAAACGGTCGATTCCGGAACTGAACTGCGGGACATTTGTGGCCAGCCTATGGTGGTGGTAGAATTTGTTAATAATGCTTGACTGAACAATGCAGTATTTGCACTAATAAAACTACTAACTGTTTCTCTTAAAGAAAGCGAGTAACTGCTTATAGTTTCTGTTGTCTCACATTCTAAAGTAGTAAAGTACATATCTGTGTGTATTTTGTTGATTGGAACGACTTGGTAGTCGCAGGTATTTTAGTAATCCATAGATTGTATAATGTTAGAAACTAATGTACATAAACCTTAGATTGATTAGTGGAATCACATGACACTACATATAATATCTCCATATATATTATTAAGATGAAGCAATGCAATGCAACAATACTTTGTACTTTTACAGTGAGGTTGACGCACCTCGTCTGAGAATCAACAGTGAAGATTTCGATATGGAAGGATCTTCTCAAGAAATAGAAAACTTAAATTAAACAAAACACATTCCCTCATCTTATAATATAATATCTAATACTTTATTTGTTAATTACTTTATGTAGGACATTGTATTCATATTTAATATTCTTATAACTAAACTACGCATTATTGTATTACATGATGGGTTGCTGGCACTAGCCACTTAGGGAACGTACCCATACTACGTGACCCGTTCAGGGGAGGGGTCTTTAAAATACCACGCTTGGTCACAGGGGCGAGGGAGGGGGCTTAGGTTTTCGTAACGTAGTCAATATCTTCTAAGGAAATCTTGCGTTTTTCGAGATACATTTGAATATTAGACAGATTATTTTATTGGACTTTCTGTTTGCAAAAAAAATATTTTAACCATGTAAAACTAGGGGGGGGGGGTACAATATGTTACAGATGGTCACCAAGGGGGGAGGGGGGTAAAAAATGGGTCACGTAGTATGGATACATTCCCTTACCACTAGCCTATTCATATTTTACTATCTTCAATTCTATCTAAACCTATCTATTGTATTAACTTCGTGCTAGTAGAATATATTCCTACTATAATTTATGTTAAAACTTATCAACTATTGCAGTTGTAATAATACATACTAATCTAGTCTGCTTATTATCTTGCTGAAGTGTTATGTATGTGGTCTCTAGTTACCCCATCAGTACAGTAGGTGTGTATTGTGTAATTATCTATTAACTGAGGGAAGTTTGGTGGCACTTCCAGGAAAAGATATAGAAGTTTATTTCTCAATGTTTTCTTATGTTTTTGGTGTGTTGAATCTCTAATTGAACTTTGCCACCTAGTATATTATGCGGTGCGTTCTGAGAAAAGTGAGAGAAAATTGCTGTGTTTTCACAGTGCGGTCTGATTCATTGAATCTCGTATGTAATCACTGATTCATCGAATCTCACATGTAATGTTAATTAAGAAGTCAATTCCCTTTACAGAAATAATTATTGATGGCCCTACACTCATAGTGGGTAGATGAATATTATTAAATATTTTTTAATAATCTTTTATTATAAATATGAAAAAAATATAGTTATTCATATTCTCTTTGAGTTATAAACTTGTTAAGTTACAGTATTAATTTTATTACAATATAAAACAATTTTAACAATTACTCCTCACTTAGCCAAGCTTATTAATATGCATACTTTATATTTGATCTGGCTAACCATTAAAATGTCTGAAACATTTTTTTTAAATTGAATAACGTACCTTTTGAAGGTGTATATAGCAGAAAAAATTGAAATAAACCTCCATTTTCAGAAACAGCAGCACACGTGTATTGATTTGCATGATTTGTGTTTCAGTAAGAATATGATTGTATAATGTACATAGTAGTTGGTGTTGGATATTGTATTCTCACTTGTAAATTATTTGACAACATATTCACTCAACATTACTTAAATTTACTTCTAATGTGGAGCATGGTTTTGTTTCTTTGTGATGTACTTTCATTCTACTTAATATTACATAATAATACTTGAGGCCCTACAACTCGAAATGAAACATTGAAAATCTGCTTTGTATTCACTTATTATGTGTTTATTAAAGATCAATATTGCTTGCTCGTAAACAGTTGACACAGAATTTTGATTAAATACTATGTTTTTTTTTAACTTGTGATGTAAAATATTCTCCAATTAAAAAAACGACAAAGGTTATGCACTACATACATATTTTTATATTCCATCATTGTAGGTAAAAAGCAAATATTTAGGTCTTACACCGGATGAGATGAATGATATTTCAGGAATATCTTAGAGATTTATTCTGAAGAATCTGTACACTTATGAAAATCCACATGGATTGTGCACTAGAGGTTCCAAGTATCAGTTTTTTCCATAGTGTACTATGTACCTGTTTATCTTGAAAAAATGGTTACTTTGGGATGTAGGCGCCTTAATTTAGTATTTACATTTACACAGTGGGACTTAATGTCTGCACTTTATAAGTTATATATTGTAATTTATGTAGTCGGCCTAATTATTGTTATTTTTACATACAATCAGGGCTGTTTTTATGATGAAAGAGGTGGCGGAAGTCTATTCCATTTTGTTATATTAGAAAAAAAGCCCTGCAAATAACTTATCTTTGTAGACATACATATTATTATAATACACATTGTCGCCTAAGAATAACAAGGTTCAATCAGACAAAGCCAAAATAATGAGAAAAATGAGGTCAAAGTTAAACACTCATATATTTTACACACTAATAGAACATTATTAGTCTCGTTATTTACAAAACTACCCCGCACTAGGGATGTTTTCATTAAGCGCACAGAAACTTAAAATCTAGAAATTAATCAGTTTGAACCTTGTTATTCTTAGATGGCATTATATCACACAACTTTATAAATCATATTGAATGCCTAATTTTAATATTAAGCGGGTACATAATACTTTATATGTTGGATTATAATATTAGCATGAGTGTCTTTGTTGTGTGAATACTGAATGGTACCAACTTAATATAATAGTATTATTGATGGGAAGGGAAGGGAAAAAGGAAAGGTATAGTGAATTACATATTATAACAGTCCATTTACTAATAAACTTTCTCATGGAGGAAGTTACTACCAACCTACATTGGATGGATTCTATTGTCCATTAAAACAAACATAATAATATATAGAACAGTATAATATACTTTCATATCTTTATTATTTTCCTGCTCATCGGAAACAAATCTCAATATGAGTCGTATAATATCAAAAACAGCAATCTGATCTCAGATTGATTTGGGAGTAAATTGAAAAAAAAAAAGTTTTACTCTCTTATTCTTGACTCTTAATATATTGCAGATTGCTGTATTTAAAATCATGTCACTTTTTATATTAAAAATGTACATGGATTATGGCTGCATTTGTTGCCATATTAATATCTTAAAACGTGTCGCTTTAGAATAGTAGCAACATTGTCACTACATTGTCACATTGTGTCTACAGATTGCTGTTTTTTGATGCTGTATGTAATACGACTCATGTGGTTACAATGTTTCACTGAACATACACTCTTTCCTTCCACCTTTCTACTGATATAATATAACACTCTTCTTTGTATTGCTTTTATCTAATCTGTATATTACATCTCTTGTTAAATACATATATTGTTTTCTTAAGTAACACTTTGTTTCACTTGTGCAGTCTGTTGCATTGTATGTCCCCATGTAGTAGGCAGTGTGGATGGTATGGAATTATCTCGAGGTAATACACAGAACATTTGGTGTGTGTTCATTAGGTTGGGAGGACCCTCTCCATACACCCCTGTGAATATCTCAGAGATCCCAGACAGCCCCCCGGGGTCTCCCAGATCTCTTAGAGCCAGAGTCATCTATGATTACGATGCAAAGGATTCAACAGAATTGACACTCTTTGCAAATGAGGTAAGAAGTTACAGATATTCATATTGTATAACTCACAGTAATATCAATCAAGGGTAAGACAAGTAATTGGAAAAGGAAATCAATTATGGAAATCAAGTGCCAATAATCGCGACATCCTTGAAAAATATTCTCTGTGTAAAATATTAGGTAGAAACTTCTGATTTTTTTTTTTCTAAATAATTTCCTCCTTGTAGTTTAGTTTACAGTTCATATAATTTAAAGTAAGCCCTAGTATTTATGAAAGTTGGTAGTATATAGTGAATACATACAAATTATGATTAGTCACTGTTATTATCTTGTGTAATGTTAAGTGTGTGGGTATTTTATAGATAATATCCGTGTGGGAGTGTATGATACCAGATCCTGACTACATGCTCGGAGAGAGAGGACTGCAGAGGGGTAGAGTACCAAAGGCCTTCCTTGAAATGTTACAATCATAAATCAATTCTTCACTGGACTTGGCAAGAGAATGAAGTTAGATACAGAAGAATCTCTGCATTTGTTACGTTCCTACACTTTAAAATGTTTCACCAATCATTGTCTCAGTAGGGATTCATTAATTTATAATAGTTTTAAATAAATAAAGACTAATCTCGTAATGATTAACTGTAGGATGCTTGTAGTTCAAGTGAATTGCATTTCAATTCCAGCTGTTATGTTAGGTATTAGAGATGGAATCAAAATGATTAGCAACACTAGCAGCCATGTACGATGATCCTATATGATGTACATGTACCCAGTGTGTATTTGCTTTTCACGTTGCAACCAATGTAGATATGCAAAAATTTATAAAGCTAATCACAATGGGTAGTCAGTAGAATATAAAGAATTTGTCAAATTATAATTTATGCAACTCATGATTTTAAATTAAAATTTCTACAGTTTCATAAAACACATAGGTGTTGAAATGTTTGGTATTTATAATTGGGTTCTAAAAAATATTTGTTGAGGTAGGGTTTTTATTCCTTATTGGTCCTTGCCAGAGTTTTATCTTTGTGCGAATCTTGTTTCACATTCACACTGTAAATAATCTACGATACACCGTACCGCCAGTGATAAGGCAAAAAATTACATTTCAAAAAAATGCTTTTGTTTTTGCCACTAAATATGATCCAAATAGTGGTCCACGTACACTAAAGAATTATGACCTACTAAAACTTAACCAAAGCCCCGATTTCATACAAACGTAATATGCATTCAGCAAAAAAATATTCACTTTTTTATGCTCATGTAAACGTTGACTTTTCGTGACATACAATACGATCTATTGTCATATCACCGACGATACTGCGTGTAACTAACTCAGTGGAGGAGGCCTTGTGTGCCATATTGGTGCAACAGAGTTTACACCAAACCAATAAGTACTATATTTGTTTAATTTAATTTAAATAATAATGATTTTTTTAATCTCCTAATTAAAAGAATACGTGAATAATGATATTGTTTTGTAGATAATAAACCTTTAGTGCTTTGTATATTTTAATCATAATTGAAATTGTAAGTATCTTAATTTATTCAAATAGATTAAGTTTACATAACAACATATCGATCCTACATGAAATGGCAATTAATGATCAGAGTAAGATGGTTGTAAGCGAGTCAAATTAATATACATTATTATATATATTATACAATATACTATTTAATAAAGGTACATATATGATATATCTAATTACAGTAGACATACATCAGGTTATAATAATTAGGCAGTCATATGATAAAAGTTGAATGTAGATTTCGGGTCTTAGTCTAAATATATGACATTCCAATTATTATATGTATTTAGTTAGTGCATTATGCTCTTATAATAATATTTCTATGTGATTTGACGGCACATTATAACAATAATACGGCCTTAAAATTACAGTGTCACTTCCTTTTGTAGAGAATTCTCATTTATCGCTTAAGTATATATGTACGCCACAAAAATATTATTTAAATCAGGGGTCTTCCATTTTTCAGTTTTTGGAACCCTTTTAGTTCATTATAAGTATTCTGTAAGGAACAATAATTTAGATTGTTATCTAATTAAGGCACTGTTAATCAAACATCTGATGTCTGTTCATGTTCTGACAAGAAGACGAATTAAGACATCGGAGTAGATTTTATGAAAGAATATAATACATAGGTATTATGTGTGTAAAGCAGAATGCTCATTTAGTACGAAAAAGAAAACCAGACCTGGTGCATACGAAATGTAACTCAAACGATAGGTAAAAATGAGTAATTATATACTGCATAAGAGGCATCATCGAAATCAATGGCTTAATGTGTGAAATACCTATTCGAAATTCAGGAGACACATCTATTATATAAATTCAGGAACGCGTATATTGCAATGATCTTTCAAAAATTAATATTTTTGAATTTCGTCCAGCGGTGGAGGGACCAAGTCTGATCAAGATGGGTTACCTTGTACTCATCATATTTTACGCTTTTAAACTGCAATTGTAACTAGGGTTGCCACCTCTCCGGGTTTGACCCGGAGTCTACGGGTTTGAGTGGCGTTCTCCGGGCTCCGGGTTAGCATAGTGTATCTCCGGGCGGGAAATTTTTGTCATGACTAAAAAAAAAAAAAGGAAAATAACCCCAGGGTCCCGGTCCCCCCCATCGAAAAACCGGGGCTCCGGGTCAGCATACAAAATCTCCGGGTTTGTAATTATGGTGTGGACGAAAAAAAAATAAAATAAAAACGGAAAATACCCGGGGTCCCGGTTTCCCCCATAGAAAAACGGGGACTCCGGGTCAGCATAGTAAATCTCCGGGTTTGTAATTATTGTGTGGACCAAAAAAGAAAGGTGAACTATTATTACAAATCTCCGGGCCTACGCTCTTACAAAGGTGGCAACCCTAATTGTAACTGTTTAATGCTCCTTTGAATAAAACATTCATGTGACCCCTGTATACTTCAAATAGGTATTTCACACATTAAGCCATTGATTCCGATGATGCCCCCTATCGGGTATTTAATTACTCATTTTTACCTATCATTTGAGTTACTTTTCGTTTGCACTGTGCCTGGGTTTTTCTTAGCATTCTCCTTTGGCATTTAGTTATTAGTCTTACAAAGGTACTGTAAACTTACTTCTCTAGGAATAGACCACTTTATTCTCTAAGAATAGAACACTTTATTCTCTAAGAATAGAACACTTTATTCTCTAAGAATAGAACACTTTATTCTCTAAGAATAGAACACTTTATTCTCTAAGAATAGAACACTTTATTCTCTAAGAATAGAACACTTTATTCTCTAAGAATAGAACACTTTATTCTCTAAGAATAGAACACTTTATTCTCTAAGAATAGAACACTTTATTCTCTAAGAATAGAACACTTTATTCTCTAAGAATAGAACACTTTATTCTCTAAGAATAGAACACTTTATTCTCTAAGAATAGAACACTTTATTCTCTAAGAATAGAACACTTTATTCTCTAAGAATAGTACACTTTATTCCCTAGGAATAGATCGCTTGATTCTGTAAGGACGCTATTCGAGCATTACCCATGTTCAATTTATCATTTTACAAACATATATTAAGGTTGTAACAGAATTCAGTTATGCAAGTGCGGATGCAGAATTTGAAATTTATCCAAGCATGGGACCTTAGAATCCTGAGACGACTACGCATTTAATCTGTAAGTTTTGTAACCGGTGGATACTCACATCGGTAGGTACCTGCGTATACTTAGTCGTGCAATATCTAGTGTTAAATTTATTGAGTTTAAATTATTTACAAAAACGCTGACAATAAACTGTTAGATTGTTGAAATTGACTTTTTATTTTGACTGCCATCATAAGGGTTTTACGATGAAATATATAACCTCAGATGGTTTTTGGTAAAAGCTAAATATCTCAATGGTCACCCCTTGTGTGAACATCACAGCACATCAAGAAAGAGAAGGTCTCGGATTAAATTGGAACTAGATTTTCATTTGCCGGCAACTACGACATTTGTACTGAAGTTTTCATTACGGTTGCCAAAAAACTACATGAGGCCCCTCATCAACAACCAGCACATTCTCGACAGGTTGCAAAAAAATTGATCCTTAAATATCCGAAGTGCTGAATGTAGTATTTCCTATTTTTGAGGGAAAAATGTGCAAGGCGACATAAAGTATCTAATTTTGTTGATTAACCGCAAGACTATTAATGCTTGTAGTTTATAGACTCCTACTCCAGTTCCTTTTCTATATTCGAGCCATCTGTATACCACAAGGTGATTCCTCTCATAAGTGTACACAATATTCTCATTCCACTCCCGATGCTCAGTTTAATAGAAGTTTCTCTCAAAGCTTAATTTCTCAGTCATTATGTACACCCATCTCCCTTCAATTCAAAGTAAACCTCTGTTTTCTCTGGTGTGAAAGTGAAAGACAATATAGTGGTATGTATTTTATTAATGTATAAATGTTTACTTCTTCTTGGACACACCTACAGTGCGTCCCCTCCTGCCTGTGGTCTTGGTGTGTTGTCCCCTAACTCTCAGGCCCCAGTAATGACGGATGCCTCTGTGTGCTCTTATCTTCTTTAGCCTCTCCAAATCTTCACGGAGCTTTGAGTCTAATGCGGCTGATGTCAACTACAACATATTTCATACAATCCTATTACAATTCAGCTTAAGATTTCAATTTGCAGTAAGGGGAACTAACATTCACAATCTTTAATAATATAAATTTTTGGTGCTAGTATTATGTTTGGTTGAGATTGTTTGTAGAAAATTAAAATATTCACCGCACAATAGTTGTGTTGCTCCGTGACGGTCCTTCTAATTCTAAAGGAATCATTAAGATGTCACTTTACAACTATACAAATCACAACAATGTGCAATGGCAATTCTAATTTCAACTTAATGTTGTGCAGGCTAACCAGCGAGTTAAATAAATATTTGTCTAACTCGCCACAAACTGCACAAGATAAACATAATAACATTGGATTGAGACACTTTACCCTAAATGATTTACTAATACACTAACTACACAACTTGTCTATCACAGATTACTGCTACTTCACCCTTAATTGCTAATTTCCCTCAGGATCACAGTGTGCACCAACACTGATCTAGCTTAATGTTGTTATGCCGCGAATAATAAATGAAACACATTTTTCAAAACTGTACAAAAAATGTTGTGCAAAAGTGAACTAATATAGTAATTATTTATGGAAAAGAGTAAATTATACAATCATTTATGAACAAATCACTAAATCCATACTATATATTTACATCAACAAGTTGTGTTCAAATGTACTTTAGTTATATTCACATTAATCTTGGCAATACTGTATCTATAGATGTTAAATGTATTATGTGCGTAGTTTACCTGTGTGTACTTTCCATCAATAATATCCTTCTGTCTGTTGAGGAACCAGTCGGGTATTTTATAAATACGTGGATTTGACATTACAGTAATAATCTTTTCCACTTCCTCTTCTGTACATTCTCCAGCTCTCTTGTCAAGATCAACATCGGCCTTCTTTAACACGACGTTGGCGTACCGCCGTCCGATACCCTTGATGGCTGTCATGGCAAACATCACCTTGCGTTTGCCATCGATGTTCGTGCTGAGCACACGAAGAATGTGCTGGAACTTCTCTGGGATGACGAGAGACTGTAAACAACATAATTTATTACAATAGGTCCATCAATCACAGAGCACTAAAGTGTAATACAATGATTGTTCCTTATTACGGAACGTAAACTGAAGCTCCAAGTCATGTTTTCTAATAGGGATTCCACACCAATGCATGTAACATAAACAAACTCTCACAACTATTGCACTGCAATTGTTTAGTTACATTTGTAACAAATACGGGAATTCTATGCGTGTAAACGAGGCTTTAAAACGGCTGTATCACGGATTCGCAACATAACCTTATTAACAATCAATCGATTACAACCATGTTAAGACAGCAAGTTGTATATAAACACTTGATTATCAACTTTTAACAAAATAAAACAACACTCCTGGCAAAGGAATATCACAATAACTAATTTAATCACATTATTTGTTGTTAGCCTGTGGAAGCGAAGTAGGTCTAACATGACACCGGACTTCCGACAAATATCCGGGATGGGTGGTCAAATATATCATAATTCTATTATTTAAAAGCGTATTGCATTGATTAAAATAATTGTGGAGTTCGTGCGATTAAAGATTAACTGGATAATAACGAAAAACAAATAAAATTTATAGGAAACCAACCATTGTCGACGAACTGTCAAACGAAAAGAAAACGAAGAAGACCTAAACCACGGAAAAAAATATGTTTCAATTTTCTTTTCTCTATGGAAAGTAGCGCAGTGAACTCGATACGAACAGAACAAGTCGTTAACTAAATAACTGTGTCTATAGGGGTGAATAGTAAAAATATATTAGATTTTTGTCTCTTTCCCACTCATAAGGGAAAATGGGGAAAACAGTACTTAATATATTATGTCGTTGGGGAAAACTCTCGACATTGGATATTTTTCATTTTTATAAAAATAAAACTCAGTGTTGCCGTATATACAGATTTATCTGTATTTATACAGATTTTAGGCACCGGGAACCAGTGGCGTTGGAGGTCATCTGTAGTCGGGTAAGCTGATGAGTGATCAATAGGAAATACTAGTGGGTACCTGTGTAATTTTGCGAAATATGGTTTCCCACTATGTACTCTACATTACAGTACACTAATGTACTCTTCATACCTAGATACTATTATTCAATAACAACTGAATTATTTTTAAATTAAGACCTTGGTATCAAGAATGACGTCACAGTCATTTCCCACTGCATTAAGGTTCAAAATCGCGTGAAAATCGTATGATTAAATGTTTTTTTGGGCTTAATTTTGCCTCTATCAAAAAACTTTTACGGTTATTTCCTAGATTTTCGGGAAACGAGTTTCCGTCTTTCGGAAAAAAGATCAGAGGTGTTTTTCAAATTATTTTTTGAGAAATCTATACAAGATATAAGAAATCTTTTACGGTTATTCCCTAGATAAATGTTCAATGCATCTACCCTATTTTGTTCCAACGCATATTTAGTAACAGTTGTCGAGATTTTTTGAGAGAAATTTTTGAAATGTCGGTATGCATACACTTAATAAATTAGTCAATGCATATGATTGTATTGCAATAAATTGTTGTTTTCTACAAACCCACTGCGTTGAGTGAGGAACGAAAGACAAGGACGGGGTAATACACTATTTCATTCACTCTTCAACATCACGAGTGGCTGTGTGTGTTGGTAATCACCACAGAACACATATACTCTAACGAGAAGAATGCCAACTTCATAGGAAATATATGCAAACACGAAAATGACAGATCTCATCTAGCTTTCTCTCTCATTCATTTCATGCCCACATAAACAATGGCGCCAGGCGCCTTATTAAATTGATTATTGAGGTTGGATCAATACGCATTAGCGATTAAAAATAGTTGTACTCTAATACAAAAGCGGGACATATCCATATATCCCATTTTTACACTGCAATACAACTATTTAATCATTAATGCGCACTAACCCTTTGGAAATAAGTATAATAACCAAAGAATTAAAATGCAGCAGTAGGTATGACATTGGCATTTATTGTAAGTAAATAATACACACATATTGTATAAACATTACGTAGAGACAATTAAAAAAGATGTTCAAAAGAACCATTAACAAAAATAATACGAAATAATGAGTCAATCAGAGCGTTTCACCAACTTTTTGATTGAGGAATTTCAGTAAGTAAAGATTGCAGTCGCGTGTCATAATTTCTCGTACAATATTTGTCACAGATAGCTTTTCCGAACCTAAAGTTTGTGAAATCCAGAATATTTCTCACAAAACTATAACACAAAACAAGTTACACGAGTCTCTGGTCTCGACAATAATTGAATATAGAACAAGTCTCCATCATAGAATAAGTCTCCATTTTTCACACACAAACGAGTACGTATATTTCTCCCAAACACAAGATTACGAAATGACGAATCATATGTCTCGCAAAAACACAAAAAAGGAGTTTATATTTTACACAAACCTAGTTCAAAACAATGTAATAATACCGATCACGAAACAAATTTTGGAAAGACGAGTGACGACGCGACAGCAACCGTAAAAAATATGGCCGCGTGTTGTTTTGTTTACAAACGGCATTGGCGTTGTATTGCCAGCTTGCAAAATGTAAAAGACTTGAATATTATTTCTCGAAATCTGGTTTCTTAAAAAGAAATAAATATAAATTCACCAATAAAAATATTGCATGATAACATAATAATACATTTATGTTCTAAATATTCACCGTAATGTTAAGATTTCGGAATTATTTTCATAATCAGTAATTCTATTTTTTGCGTCTGTCATACAAATCCCATAAGATCGTGAAAGAGTGAAGAGATGCGATATATATCCCTTACGCATTCCCAGCTGAGCTGCCCAGGCAATACCATGATTATCATCCAACAACACAATATGCTTGTTGGCAAGTACCAAAACCAGAGTTGACTCAGCCTGGTAATCACTAACGAATTCGACGACGGTATATTTTCCCGACTCGCTCCCCCCACCTAAACCAAAATGTGTAGATTTTGACAGTTGGTACCTATGAAGATTATTCCTTGGTTGGTATTCCTGTCTTTTTTCTTTTGTGGCTACTTGGAGATCGCCTTTAGCCAGTCCTTTATTTGAAGGAACTTCGTGAAATATTACCAATTTTCAATCATAGTCTTGATTATGTGGACACAATGAAATGAAATTAAAATTACATACAGGAATAAACTGTTTGTATTTTTGCAATTTCTCTTGCTAGTATAACCCAGGGAACCTTTATATAATTATATAGGTTCGTTAGTAAAACCATAACCGCAAATTTCAAACGTATCTGGGTACTCCTACAGCTATAAAAGTAAAAGATAATCAATTAATGAAAAAACACAAGTAAATTCATCCTAAATTTCGCACTTTATAATAATTACTCACTTTTTAAGACAACCTTACAGACATGAGCTCGCCCTAGTAAACAAATGCTATGATTTATATTAAATTTGTAATGTTAAGTTAACATATCTCTGAATCTTATTCACTAAAAGTGTAAATGAATAAATAAAATAATTGATAATACCTAGTATAGAAAGTATTCTGATTAGTACAAACTAATTGATAATAATTATTCTTTTAAGGGGTTAGGTATTTTGGACGAGTTCCAGATTCAATCATTTGCTTCACATTTTACTTTAATGGGGACATTCAGATCTATTATTATGGAATGGAAAGTATTTTTTCTGGAGCACATCGATAATAAATGTTGTGGAGTTTCTATGAATTATGGATAGAACTGATAGGACATTGTGCCTCGGCTATAGCCACCTCTATTAATATAATATATTCTTTATTTACCTCGTCTCCACTTTATTCTGATTATTTTTACATTTCATTGCTATACCCCTGATTTTATCTCACTTATTAATAAGTTCATCCATGAGGTGACGTCAAGGGCAATAGAATATTTGAGAAATATTGACGCGGAGCTTTGACTCTCAAGATACACTGTACAATGGTCGTTCACATACGAGAGAAGAATAAGTTCATAACCTCCTTGACTCGTTAGAGTACCCACCTACGTTCAGTGTTCTCCGGGCATGTCCCTCTCGCCCCTGATTCATCTACAATAATATAATATGTACTTAGGTATCTATAATCGTAATTTTTACCAATTGAACAAATTTCTGCGTCTACGTATTTCTGGATCTAGATCTGACTTTGTAGCAGTCCGTAGTGTCACTCATGGTTGGAGCTTTCAATTTGAATAAAAAATATCAGAAAGAAAGCGGAGCTTTTGGTCTTGCATCGGTTTAGTGTTGTCTGAATATGAATGACGAGGTATACATTAAACACATGTTAAGTTTTTCAAAAATGTATAATTTTATTCAGGTAGGTAGACATTTTTGTAGGTTGACATAAATATGTTTTAAATGGATATTATGAAATTATTATAACAATTATGACAATACTTTAAATATTTATTTACTAGAACAACATAGTATACAGCAGTCTCACTTATCTGGCACTCTTATAAACCAGATAGTGCCGGATTATTGGAAAATTTGAATTACTGGATTGTATAGGAAAATTCAGGATAAATGAAGTAAAGCATTACATATTATTAGAGACCGACCGAATATTCGGTTTCGGTTTCGGCCGAAATAGCCGGTTTCGGCCCCAGTTTCGGTTTCGGCCAAAAAGTGGCCGAACCTTCGGCCAAACCGAAACTAGAATCCGTATTATATCGAGCATTGTCGGGAATCTTCGGAACAGATTCACACTTTGTATTTGTATTCTGTACACTAAAATCCTTTTTTATTTTACGAAAGCGAACTAGATTTTTATCACTACCCATTTTTATACACATCATTTATGCCTTATGACAAAAATTTTACGCTACTTAGGCGGCCGTTTCCGTAATACAACATAGCCAAGTGTATTACTTATCAACAACAAGATACATCACTTCGCCTGTTTAAAAAAAAATTGCCTGCGGCGCTACTTGTTGATGCATTTTAAGGAAAAATACTCATAATTATTATTGTATTGTATATACCTATTTTAGTTCAAAGATAATATACACATGGGCGTCGGCAGGGGGGGCAGCTCCCCCCCCTAGAGATTGGAATAGGTATATATTTTTTCATACTAAATGATACATAGGACCTTACAATAAATCACACTATTACCGCACATTTTCGCACCATTTCATTTTTTTTTTTAAATTAGTATAAATAATCCATCAAAACACAATTGTTTCACAAAAGATTGCCTGCGGCGCTATTTTTTATAATTTTTTTAGAAGATAGTTTTCGTACATAGTATTGCACAAATTATTATGTTCATTTTCAAATAAACCAAACCATATAACGGACTTTTTCACTATGTCTCACAAAAAAATTTCGCCTGCGGCGCTATTTACGCTTCTTTCATCCTATATCAATTTTGTAATTCCCCCTTAGCTTCGAGGCTTCGACGCCCATGAATATACATATTAGCAAACTACATCACAACTTCCGTTACTTAACCTCCCAAAGAAAAATAGCATTTTTTATGCCCCCTCCTAGTGTTACTTATGCCATGGATACCTACATAGCTGATGTACATAAGTTGTAGTTTAATGGGTTCCTTTCTTTTGTGCTTACATTGAGTTCCGAAAATGATGAGATTTCCTAATAAATATCTTAGGGAAACAATAGATATCAGAGCAGGGTACCTACCTATAATGTGTTTTTTTTTTCAAAATTACAAATGAAATTGCTAAGTTTCGGTTTCGGTTTCGGCCGAAACTAGAAGGGGAGCCGAATATTCGGTTACGGTTTCGGTTTCGGCTAAAAATCCAGTTTCGGTCGGACACTACATATTATGTATGTAGAAATAAGCAGATATGTGTTAATTTACTACATTATTCCATGTGACAATCATCTTAACAAATTTATCGAAAAATACATAGAATTAATTGAGAGTAGGGAGCGATGGAGGAGGTGGAGAGGGCGGTGTCGTAGGGTGCCAGATTACTGGACTGATTAGTGAGACGTGTATGTATAAACATTGAAAACTGTACAAAGAGAATAACAAAAAAAATGAGAATTACTTATACGTACTTAAACTAAACAGTTTAGAAATTGAATCAAATTTGTTACATTCACCTTATTTCACAAAAATATTTTATTCACAAAGTTGGTACATAGTTATTTTTACACATAAATGTATGAAAGCGATACTAACATGTTTCCATGCAAAGAAACTGATTATAATAAATATATCCGCATTCCGCACATTGATTAATGCATTTAGCAAAATAGACCAATATAGAGGACCTAATGAAAAAAAATACTGGAAAATTTAGAAGGTTGCATGTTTTACCGAAGGTTCTTGATGGAAGTTCGTTATGATATTATTAGAATGACTGTATTTACTTTCTTTCAGATTTTGAAATTTATTCCATATGGCCTTGTGTAATAACTAAATATGTACTATGTTTCATACTAATTAAATGGGAAAATTCAAAACATGATCAATTGTAGAATGATAAATAAAATTAAAATCAATATGGAAGACAACAATTCACATTAATTCTTATTGTAAGATTAATCATTAACACATCCTTTTGCAACATCTCTATAAAAAAAACAATGTTTGTACTAATTTTAAATGATAAAAACATAAATCTGCTCGCCAAATCAACATACCGATAAACTAGTTTAGGGTTTTACAATAATGATGGTCCTCACTTGATTAGTTGATATCACTAGAGATGGCAGGTTTTGTAGCATCTTTTTTGTTTCTGCTCTTTCACTCTCTGTTAATTTAGTCTAAGCATTTATATTTTTTCTTTTAGTCGAAGAAAACCGTACCTGCGGTTTTATAAATTTATTTTTATTGTCATCTATACTAACAAAATTGTTTTGTTTTGAACCATGGGGCTGAATGTTCATTAACTTATTCAGTACAGTCAACTGGAAATTTATTGTATCTACAGTCGCTGAATCCATAGAATTGACATCTAGTGCTAGTAGATTATTGAATGTGTTCTGAATATTTTGATTCAAAGCACTTTGAGCATCCTGAGATTTGTTCAAAGCCCTACAAACAAAATTTAAGTCATCTTTATTGCTTTCTGAATTCCTACTAGTACTTGGTTTTTTTCTGGCCTCATGCAACACAATATAATGAACGTGCTTACAGATGAGTTTGCCATCTTGTGATTCGATTCCATATGACTTTTTAATATTATTTACATCTCTGGTGGTAAGTATGTATATCCGTTTCAAGTGCTCGCCAATATTGTCAGTAAATGTATGTATAATCCTAAAAATAATAATCAGATATGTACAAAAATCACTCGAGCCAATTCAAATATAATAAATTAGATGGTGTATACCATTTTTCCTATAGTATACAGCAATTCATTATAATAAAAGGCATTAAACTTACCTTCTACAAGGCACTCCGTTAATTAACTTAGTTGCAATATTTTGTTTTTTATTCTTTGGCAATCTAATTTTTGACAAATCTGGGGAATGTCCATAATGCTGCCTTTGGAAATCCACAGTCAGTTTACCATCACCATCTTGAAACAATTTCATGTGACTAGTACATATTGTATCCATGTGATAAGGGCCTTTGCTCTTGCAATTCCGTTTACTATATATTTTATTTACATCTCTTCCATCATGACCTACAAAATAAATTATATAAAATTTCATTATATATTGCATTAGATTGATCAAGATTTAAAATAAGACCTAAGCTTGGTCTGCATTAATTTATCAGTTGTTGAACACAAACTTGGCAGATAATACATTCCGAGGCCATAGTATGAAGCACCAACTGACAACCGCAACATGAACTCAATTCTCTCTGGACACTCGAGAAAATGCCCATTGATATAATATATATGAAACAGGTATCAGTTTTGAAAACAGACTGGTGTCGTAGGAACACGGTAATATAAATAAATAAAAACTTTATTGCACATATACAGTGTAATGAAGGTGTTTGAGTTCATGTAAATGATATATTATGTTTGTCCATTGAAAGGAATTTGCATGTTTGAAAAAAAAAACAATATATTGAGTTAACAAATTATATTATTATTTGGCATCAGTCACCGAGAGGTGACGTCACCAGAGTATTAGAGTCAAAGAATTTTTCACTGTTACATCCAGGAGACACTAGAGTGCAACATCAAAACACTGCAAGGCATTTGGAGTGGCATTATGAATTAACAACAAATTAAATCATTAACATAAAAGCAATAACATAAAGTTGTACACATACCTGTTTTACTGCGATTACATCGGAAGTACAAGTAACAGTTTTATTGTTCTTATATTTGTAAACACATGAACTGCAAGTTTCTTCTTCCATCAACTGTTTCCAACTTAGAAATTCTGTAAATATAATTTAATTACGTTAATTACTGCTGCCCAAATCCTACTATGATAATTCCTACTACTAAACAATGCCCAGGAGTTCCGTATAAAAAGAGCTTAGAGACTCTAACCTAAACGAGAAGCGTATCATTAATATTTGAGGAGAATTCACTTCCGAATTAAAACCAACCAATAATGAAATGTTACAAAGAAACAAACAGACGAAAATGGCGAGAAACTCGAGAATTGGGCAGAGGGCCAAAGCCTCAAACTGCTGTACGATCCTAAGCAACCAGCATCTTTCATGAGTGGAAGATGGCGCAGGGGCTACAACCCAGATAATATCTGGGTGAGCGACAGAATTGCCCACCAGGCAGCCAAAGCCGTACTACCACCAATACCAAAAACACAACACAGACCAATTGTATGTGTAATCTCGGCAGCGGTAAGACCTGAGACTGTCCCATTCGAGAGACGATTTAACTTTAAAAAGGCGAACTGGGAGCGTTTTTCCGAAGAACTGGATCGAGAGATTATGCACCTGGAACCAGACCCAAAGTCTTATGACAATTTCGTTACACTCGTTAAGAAGATGTCCAGAAAACATATTCCCCGCGGTTGCAGAACTGAATACATCGCAGGTCTTAACGAGGAATCCAAAACACTATTGGAGGTCTACCAGAATCTCTATAACACAGATCCATTCTCTGAGGAGACAATTCAGACCGGAGAAAGGGTGATGCAAGCCGTCTCTCAATCAAGAACACATAGATGGTGCAAGTTGGTATCTGACCTGGATATGAAACAAAACAGCAGACGCGCATGGAAACTGATCAAGAACCTTAATAATGATCCACAGGCACCACCCCCAGGTACTACAAACACAGTAACACCAGACCAAGTAGCGCACCAACTACTCCTAAATGGTAAAACATCAAGACAGCAAAAGATTGAAATTCAGCGTGATATAGAAAACGAAAAGAACACCCTACGCACCCCATTTAGCGTCGAAGAATTGAAGCGTGTCATTGGCAGCATGAAAGATAACAAAGCGGCAGGCCTGGACGATATTCGAACCGAACAAATCAAGCACTTCGGACCTAACACCATAGACTGGATCGCAAAAATGATGAACAGATGTGCGACAGCAACGTATATCCCGAAACTATGGAGGAAGTCAAAGGTTGTTGCCCTTTTAAAACCGGGCAAAGAACCAAATCACCCGAAGAATTTTCGTCCTGTGTCACTGCTGTGCCATCTGTTTAAAGCTTTTGAGAAAATGATTCTCACACGGATCTTCAGCACAATCGAGAATAAGATAATACCCGAACAAGCAGGCTTCATGCCCGGCAAATCGTGCTGCGGACAGGTGCTCAACCTCACACAGCACATTGAGGATGGTTTTAATGAGGGCGCTGTCACCGGTGTTGCCTTCATCGACCTGTCTGCGGCATACGATACCGTAAATCACAGGAGGCTTCTATGGAAACTGTATAATATCACCAAAGACTTCCAACTAACCAAACTTGTGGAATGTTTCCTGCAAAACAGAAGATTCTTTGTAACACTGCACTCCAAAAAAAGTCGCTGGAGAAACCAGAAAAATGGATTGCCACAGGGCAGTGTGCTTGCACCCATTCTATATAATATATACACCAATGATCAGCCCATTAACCCTTTAACACGACAATTCATCTACGCAGACGACACTGCTGTAGCAGCACAGGCCAAAACCTTTGACGAAGTGGAAGGAAAGCTATCAGCCGCTCTCCAGGATTTGGCGATCTACTACAACGAAAATCACCTCAAGCCGAACCCATCCAAGACTCAGGTCTGTGCCTTCCATCTCCGAAATAGAGACGCGAGAAGAAAACTTAAAGTGTGGTGGCAGGGTCAGGAGCTGGAACACAGTGACTTACCTAGATACTTGGGTGTCCACCTAGACCGCTCTCTAACTTTTAAGGAACACTGCGAAGGGGTCGAGGGAAAAGTATGCGCCAGGAACAACATCATAAGGAAACTTACCAGCACCAAGTGGGGAGCTCAACCCCATGTTTTGCGAACATCGGCCCTGGCACTGTGCTTTTCTGCTGCCGAATATGCTGCACCAGTATGGTACAACTCGACACATGCAAAAAGAGTGGACGTGGCAATAAATGAGACAGCTAGAATCATTTCTGGCTGTCTGAAACCAACACCCACCAAAGAACTCTACCCTATAGTGGGTATTGCCCCTCCCGCAACTAGAAGGCATGTTGCAGCAGAAATTGAACGAGGCAAACAGCGAGCAGACCCAAGACACCCAATGTACAGTTCCCAGACACGTCATTGCAGACTTAAGTCGAGGAGAAGCTTTATGGAGACGACACTCCCGATAGAAGGCCCCCCGGAGGCCCGCCGGGTGCACCTCTGGCGAGAAAGTACTGGGCCCACACAGTTACCTCCAATGGAGGGAATGGCAGCTGGTCACAGCCTGTCGTACCCAACATGGAGGTCACTCAATAGACTGAGAACAGGTGTCTCCCGTTGTCACAGCAACCTCAAAAAATGGGGTTACAGAGAGGAAGACACCTGTGAGTGTGGTGCCAAACAGGACCACAGTCACCTGTTTTCATGTCCCCAAATAGGTGCGACATGCACGCCCGAGGATGCGCTACTGGCGAACGCCAGGGCTATCCGGGTGGCTGAATATTGGGGGTTTCAAATTTGATGGTGTTCCGGACACGGAAAGTAAGTAAGTACAAAGAAAATATGGTTCGGTGAAAGGAAACGTGGCTGTCCAAGAACTGCCTGGTTCGATCAAGTAGACCAAATGCTCAAAAATCATGTGTTTTGAGTAAAAAGAATATTAAATGTGTATGACAATGAATGTGATGGAAGAAATAAGTGTGTGCAAGGATAGGTAAGTGTGGTGATTTGTTCTTCCTTGCATGGCAGGTAAAATTGTAACATTTGACTACGGAAATGAATGGCACTACTCACCCTTCCATGTTTGCAAAAACGTGCGTTTCTTCTCGAAAATTACAGGAGTGCACAGCGTTGAGGTGTTCTATTAATAATTTGATTTTTGAAAATGGTGTTCCACATTCGGCCTCCAAACACTTTGATAACCATTTTTTGGACGATTATATATTCTGCTGGTTATGGACTTCCCGAAGGTGCCTGTTAAGATTCCGCTTTTGGGTGAAAACTTTGTCACATAAGCTGCAAGGAATCGTATCCACACTCTTCGACATGTTTTGGTAGCTAATCGGTAGGAAACGCGCACAAAACACAAAACAAAATTGAACAGAAGACACAAGATGACAAGACTTCGCAAACAACACGCTTCGCAGAACGACAATCAACAATGCAATGCAATGGCGGGCAAATTAACTTGACAGTTTGACAGGCAACTGTCGGAAACTACCAACCTTACCAACCAGATACGTAAAATTCATAGATACCAACTGTCAAAACCGATATTTAGGTGGGGGGAGCGAGTCTGGAAAATAGCGTTTGCCCGAATTCGCACTTCACACCAATACCATTAAAGAATCTCAACGAATGTACGCACATTTTTATCCCATAGAGAACATGATATATACGCACCTACCTAGATCTAAGCTAAGATATGAATAGCTAATTTTCCTATTTGAACCTGTGCATTAGAGCGAGAGGCGTAGAACATTTGGAGAAATAGCATTATTTTTTTTATTATTCTTCTAATACTACGACGCTTCGATCTCGCGAACGCGACGTGATGGGTAGAGAGAATATTATTATTATAATAACATTGTCCACGTCGCGCGCGCGAAGTTTAAATTTCTTTCCTCTATTGAATAATATGTAATAGGGAACTTGCACACTTTTTTTTTATTATCCAGAATCATAAAAAAAGTCATTAGAAACACGTACCAATTTTTATTTTTTCGGTACGTCGCCTAATGGCTATTTTACAGCACTTTGAAATTTGAAGTTTTGAATTCCCGCGAAAACGCTACTTTCAAAGACGCCGTACGACGCCGTATTGATGACGTCACAAGGTCTATATGTGTTTGGGTTAACGTAGAGTTCGGTATGTTTATGTTAATTTTTTCAAGTTAATGATAGTTTCAGGTCGGTTTTTAGCGTTCCATCTGCTAAATTTATATATAAATAGTATTTAGGATGTTTTTGAATTTCAGTTTTTATTTTATTCATATGGGATGCTCCTCTCTCGAACGCGTGTTCAAGAGAGTAACCGGTAATGATATCGTTAATATATTATGTTATGTAAATATTGAAATTAATTAATAAATAAATATTTATTGAAAAAATATATTTTTTTCAAATGGCGGGTTTATTGCCGTTGTCAATGTCTACCAACCAACCACTCGTGACATTCATTTGAAGTACAAAATACTCACATATTTAAGTGTATGAAAAGGATTACTATAGTAGAATATACCGTAATTTTTTTCTTAAAGTAGTAGGAAAGCCCAACTGCTTAATTTAAAAAAAATACAAATAATGGAGTTATACGAAACGTACGTAAATACTCCTGGTTTCAAATAACTTGGCCACTGGCTACATAGTAATTCTATAGAAAAAGTGTGACAAGTAAGGTGAAACGAAATGTAGGTACTTCCATGGGCGTCGTCCGGGGGAGGGAGAGTTGCCCTCCCATAGAAAAAATTGTATTTGGGTATATATTGTATATCTACTTTCACTCATTGAATGACAAAACCTCACCAAAATAACCTTAATACGACATCGTTTTCTCTTCATGATTCAATTTTCTAAAATTATTAGATAGCCCATTCAGTTTCAACTATTCCAATAAAAATTTCGCTTGCGGCGCTATTTTTAATGTTTTTTTTTTGTTTGACAAAAAATCCATTTCCATACCAAACTACAACATGACCCTATTCTTATTCAGTCCTTTTACTTTTTTTATATTAAATTTTTTGTTCCTCCGACCTATCTTCGAACCTGTCGACGCCCATGAATAGTTAGTTAGGTAGGTACTTTCATTAAAATTAACCTCACAAACTCACAAACATGACCTAAAAGTTAAATTCGATAAAGGTTTGTTTCTAGATTAGTTTCGTTGCACAATGCCATTTTTTCCACTTAGCCTTAGCCTTAGCGGGATCTGCCGGTATCAATAAAAAGCTTTATTGGGCGTCGTATTAGTTGTCTTTGTTCACTCTGGCACTACAAAATATTCGACTGACTTCCTCTGAAATACTTTATATTAAATTAAGCTATAATATACTTCGAAAACAGTCATAAAACAAATTCAAACACTACGCGGCCAAGAAACCTCATACATTTTGGTATCCCGTCAAAACAAACATGGACTACGTGACGTCACAGACAGATTGACCAATGGCGTGGCGTTTAAGGGGATGCTGAGAAGTCGTGATTTTATTTATCGAATTAAAAATTGAAAAAAAATATTTTAGGGTTTTAATCAACGTAGAATTGATATTTAACCTTTATTCTACCGAATTAATGTATTTTCGTCCATATTCCTCACTAGTGCAAGTTCCCTATTATCTCCGCTATGAAAAGCAATATTGTTAGAACATATTTTTTGTTGTTTGTTGTATTTCTCATGGGCAAGCCGGGCTTATGTACATGTACTACATAATCGCCACTGCCGGGAACAGAGAAATACAGATGACAAATTTTGCTCTGTTTTATACAGATTTTTGGGATTTTGGAAATTTTCTATGATAAATCAGAAGAATAAAGTAAAAAAGAAACAGATTCGATCACGATTGTCATTTGATAATAAGTAAATAGATGAAAATCTTATTTTTAGAATGAGTAAAATATGTACAAAAAGAAATTAATATATTTTATGTAAGCACGAGTACTGTTATTTTCTCAAAAATGTTAGTTTTTCAATAAACTATCATATTTTGTTTGTTTTAAAATTTCATTTAATACAGATTTTTTGCGTTTTTATACAGATTTTGGCTTGTTATAATCTCATACAGATTTATAGACTTTGAAATACAGATTTGTATTTTAAAAGTGTGGCAACACTGATAAAACTGTTGATGTTGATATATGAAAAGAAATGCTGCATGATATCTAGTGCAAAAATAATTGCAACATGATTTGTTGCTTTTACTTCTACAAATAATTTACTGTAAACATTAATATGAGAACTAATATTTATTGAAAGAAATACATTGCTGTTGAGTGTAAATAAATTAATTTTGGGGTAAACTGGAAAATGTTCCCTGATCCCTTGTCCAAGTGGAACAGTGAACTCGCAAATGTATAAGGAGGAGGAAAGATAAGCAACAAAAATAAAATTTGTTAAATGTTTATTGTTATTACTAATACAAGTTGAGATTTCTACTACATTATACATAAACATTATAATATGTTAACTTTAAACATTTTTCTAATTCATAAAACATATATAATTGTTCTTTATGTATACTGACGCTTAGCGATGCTATCATGGACCACCAATGAAAATTTGAATTAACAATTGTATGTCTACAGTTTAGTAAGACTATACACAGAACATCAATCCTTCTACAAAACTTCCATAGGGAATAAAATGTTCGCAGTTGTCATCAAAGGTGAAGATTGGATCAGAATTACATGTGGTGGTTGATCTAATACAAAGAGGATATCGAAGTAACTGCGACCTGCTGCCCGGCCAACAAATGGAGAGTGTGTACCACTCATCTTCCCTTATTATAACAGGTGTTGGAAATTCTATGAGAATAGTTTTATTATATTCTACAATCTTATTGAATGGCACACAGATATTATTATCTTCCTTACTATTTGTATCACTGAGTGTAACTACAATGTTTTCTAAATAAGAGTTGACGACAGAGTCTTTGTGGAATGCATCTGAAGACTGACGAGATGGAACTAGAAAACTCCCGATGAAAATTGTCTTGTGACATTTAAATCTTACTTTGATGCTCTGAGAGATATTGGCTATAATCAAAGGAGTCACACTTCTTATCACAGGACGGCGACACAAGGTCCACTGGTGACCTAATGGCTTTCGTGGAATTTTGTTTGTGTTTAAAGTAAAGTTATTTAATGATTTATCCATAAGCGTCGATTGATCTTTGGCTTCAGAATTGTACTCGATAAAATTGATATCTTCAGTGGTAAGTATATCCAACTGCCCCAAGTATTTCAAGTCTTCCTTGGTCAATGTTAGAAAGCGCAAGAGATTAAAGATATTTGATTTAATTAATAATTGTCTTTTATTGTCGTTTGTAGGAGTCAATCCTCTTTCCAGGCATTCATTGTGCGACCACATCCAAGCGACATGAATAAGTTCTATTTCAGATATATTCATGGATGATTCTTGTAAGATGCTAATGAAACAACTCTCTGTTATCTGATGGTAATATTTGTTGAGCACAATGCTAGCGTGTTTACATATGAGAGATAAAGAATATTTGAATAGAGATTCTTCTTGTATCCAGTCAGAGAAGTGATATATAGACATGACATTAGTAACACTAGTTGCCTTGTTGATATACTTGACGCACATATCACTCAGATATGGAAGCATATATTTCTTGGAGGCGTACAACAAGCCACATGCATTTTCTACCGTGTCTATCACCACTTTGTCTTTATAAATGAAATCCAGCAAAAGTTGAAACACTCGTGGCTCAATATCTGATATGAATATTTCACTCTGTTCTGCCATTGGTCCATACAACATCACTTTGAAGACGGGACTGCTGATGGCTAATATTAGTTTGTGTGCTTTGAGGACTTGACTTCCAACAATAAATGTTACGTCACTCCATTCAAAAGAATCCAACAGCTTACTCACTCTATCATACAAAGTGTACTGATGATTGTCCGAATTTGGATGAATGCATAATGTGGCCATCTGCAAATAAATAAAATTGTACTATTAGTTTTATACAAAACGAACCTGATAGAAAAGCTTGTGGTGATAGTTTATAGCAACTTTCTTAAATAAATTACCTGCAGACATTAGATTAAATACTAGTTGGTGTAAATTTAGGGAAAACTCCTCGAAAATAAGTAACACTGATCGAAAATGTCCAATCTATTTTATTTATTTATTCAGTATCAGCAAAATAATAGGTAATTAAAATTTCTTATCACAGCAAAGTGTCCACCACTTAGCCACAAGTTATCATAGAATACATTAGTATATCGAATGAACCATTTATATCAAACATTAGGTACATATTAGGAAAATACAATGATAATTACCACATTATATACCTATATCTTATGTTTATATACTAACTAGTTTCAACTCCTTTGACAAGATAACTGCATATATCACATGCTCATACTTAATAATGATTATAAACAAAACAAAAACAAATTACAATATTTTGTGAAGGAGTTTACTAGATAAGTATAAGCTGAGTTTATGGACTTAATTAAAAGGAGCGTTAGAGGTATGAGTTGGGTTAATGAAGAGAAATAATGATAAACAGTCCCTTTGTTATTTCTGAACTAAAGTGCTGAACCAAAACTTTACGTTATAAAAAAACAGTAAATAAAACTTACATTGGATTATTTGCAGACTTCTCAACTACAAACTATTCAACTGTCAACTTAACCCTGAACTTGACAAAGTAAACTTTTATCACGAATCAGTAATCACGAGGTCTCTCCCAAGATTGTCATTGTCAATAACTTCATTGTAAAACAAATTACGATCTAAATGACCAATTACAGTTATTTTAATAATAATTACAGTAATTTCAAGAATAATTAATTATTAGTTCATCGAGTACTGGGGCTCCGCAGTACAACAAAAAACAACACAACCAAAGGTCGTACAAATGAATACAACACAAATCGAGCGAGCAAGCACAGCAAACAAACAAAACAAATCAAGCAAGGACCAAGCAAGTGCAAAGTATAAAATATTACATAGAGGTACGCTCACAAGACTAGATCGAGTATAAATAGGCAATCAATTTGCCAGTTGTGACAACACCGTGAAATAAAAAAGACAAAACAGGCAACACTTCAATTGAAACGTCAAAAAAATTTGTCGAACTGACAAACAAAAATGCCTATGTTGTTGCTTTTTTATTCTGATTCTAATAATCTATGAAAATTACCTGCCTTGTTTCGTTTTGTATTATATTTAAATCCAATTTCACGTCGACAGTCAATGAAAAGTCGGCAAAGTTTAGTTACGTGAAGTTTACGAAAGGTTGTCGATTGTGGAATTCACAATAATATATTATTCATTCCTCGATGAATCGACATGGTTATTGATGATAATATGGAAGTTTTCACCGAATCTGATCTATACAAGTCTTGCAGATTATGTTTGAATCAAAATGAAGAGTTATATCCTATTTTTCAATTTGATAATATTCCCGAAATGGTGAAAGAATGTTGTTGCATAGAGGTAATAATTAAAATAAATATTTTTGTGTTATTTAGCTTCATATAATTAATCATAAACATTAAACATCCGTATCCTTCATAAACTCGTAATGTTTTGAAGTTTCTTGGGTAATCATAACAATTTAAGTGTGTTGACATTTTGGTTAATTTATGACATAATCCAATGAAAACAACACCCAGTCTCAGAATAAAGAAGAAACCTAGTGTCTTCCAAATTAACAATGATGAAGTAAAAACTTATATTAATTAAAACGTTTCAGCTTAAACCAGATGATGGCTTTCCTGCTCACGTATGTCCAGCCTGTGTAGATTCTGCAAAAAAAGCATTCAGTTTTAAAAAGCAATGTGAAAAATCACAAGGCATACTTAATAAATTATTTGGAAAACTTCAATCAGATCAGGCAAGCAACATTATTAAAATTTAAACAAAGTATTTCTGTAATTTGTGTTGTATTATTTGTACACTGATACATGTGAAGTTTCTGAGAAGAAGGATTTGTTATTTGTTTATTTTATGGTTTTCAGGAAATAGTCGCAATATTAAAAGTTGAATCAAATGTAGACGAACTTCAAGATCTGGATTGTAAAAAAGAAAAAATAGTCTTGGATGATGAAAACAGTGAATATTTCTATAATTCAAAGGTTGTTTTAAGTACGGATGTTGATGGAGACGTAATTCTTGAAAATTTCAAGCAAGAGAGTGAGTTTTTTGAAGATGATTTTTTATACGATGATTGTGACGAAATATCTGAAAGGAAAAAAAGAAAAAAGAGTCTATCACATATTTCTAAACAAAAATCAAAGAAACGGCGCAAACACGAAGAAAGTTCTACACTTAGAGGTAATAAAGGAAAAGAAAAATCTTGTTCATATTGTGATTTCAAAACAAGAAGCAGTTCCCAACTAAAGACACATTTATGTGTTCATACTGGTGATAGACCTCTACGTTGCGATGTTTGTAACTTCCGTTGTGTGCATCCGTCATCGTTACAAAATCATAAATTAACTCACGCTACAGACAAACCATATAAATGTCAACACTGTGATTATACTTCCACCAACTCGTCTAATCTCAACAGACATAGGAGATCTCACACTAACACCAGACCATATGCCTGCGATCAGTGCTCTTACAGTACTAAGCAGTTGTCTCATATGGTGGCGCACCGCAGAATCCACTCGGGGGAGAAGCCCTATCTGTGTGACGAGTGTCATTACACCTGCACCACCACCTCTTCCCTCATGGCCCATAAGAGAAACAAACACACCATGGATCGCAACTTTATATGTGGAGTTTGCGACTTCAAATCAAAAACTAAAAGTACACTCGTGGCGCATATGAGAAGACACAACCAAGATAAAAGGTTTGTGTGTGATAAGTGTCCCTATAGAGCTAATCAACTCGTAGCTTTACAAAACCACAAGAGAATGGTACATACGCTGGAGAGACCATTTGCATGTGATCAGTGTTCCTATAAGTGTGTTAACAATACTTATTTGAAGGTTCATAAGAAAATACACGGAGCCCTCAAGGTGTACCCGTGTGATCACTGTGGGTACTCTTCTCACACCAAGTATAAGTTGAAGACTCACCTCAGGACACACTCAGGGGAAAAACCCTACCATTGTACCGTGTGTGACTTCAAGTGTTCTTCTTCTTCATCTCTGAAACGACATCACAAACGTAACCACGTAACTCCCATGAAATCTATTTCAATAGACACCCTTACCACACTCACAGTACCCACTACTTAGACAATATAGTATGAGGTGTATTGTGTGAGTGGAGTAATCATAATCACACATCAACTTATGATGGAGGTTATGGAATTTATTGATATTAACAGAACTTATTCAACGTAATTGTTAACCAGAAATACAATTACATATAACGGGATGGCACAAGGGCTGAACTTAAGAGTGATGTCAAACGAGTATAATTCTCATACTCATTTGAAAAATGACTTATTTAAATTGTGTAATTAGTACTGGAAAGTAATCTTTTTCGTAAGACACAATGCACATTCACATTGCAGAGGCAAATAAAGCAATCAAATAGGTTTCCTTAAAAAATGTATATTCATGTAAAAAAGAGAGCGTTGTGTCAGCCTGCGATAGTAGAGTACAAGCCTACATCCTCGAATTCCATCACCGCCACGAGTGGTGACGTCACCTTGTATCGGTGACAAACACCTTGTCTCGGTGACAAACACCTTGTCTCGGTGACAAACACTTGAACTACGGAATATTTTTTCCCATACAATTTAAATGGCGTAATCATCGTCAAATGTCAGTTGGGCCCGGCCTCCATAAACAATATGGCGACGGCCTCGGTTGTGTAAATACTTGTTTCATGAAGGACAATACGAAACTTAAATAATACGGTCAGTATGGATGTTCAAGCTTTAGCTCATTGAATATTTCGGTATATTTCATTCAGCAAACATACAAAATGTCATTCAAATAAGTTATGTATGTATATTATTTACAAAACTATTGTAGTTGAGTAACTTGTCATGAATAATAGTGTTTTCTTGTACATATCATACATTCCTGTTGACGGGAAGCGGACACATGCCAATACTACATGTAGCAAATATTTGTCATTAAAGCAAAGCATTATCATTTTTTATAGTAATATTGTGTAATTGTAATTATATAATCATCATCTAACTAGTTCCTTAATAAACGTTTTGAATCTGCATTTGACCCTTTGAATCTTCTCAATTACTTCTTTGGTACAAATTTAAAATAATTGGAAATTGCAAAGGTGGTAAGTTAAAAAGGCACGCCTGAAACATATTAATTATTTCATTGAGAGTTCTGCCTATGAACTGCGTGGGGGTTTTGTTAAAATGAAAGTCTGATGTGTTCTTTTATATAGTACGTACTCATTTCTTGTAAATAAGCAATTTTTATATAATACGTAATAAACTTTAATTTCTATAAAGTAGTTTTTATCACCTACCACTTCACTCACTTGTGTAGACAGAATGCATATGAAGGTTTTAATTCATCCTGTGTTGCCTATTTGGTTTTCTTTCTGAAAGGTGCCATATTTCACTTCGCACACGCAAGGGAGGTGTCTCAGAAACGCCCTGAGGAGTTGAGGACCTTGCTACGGGTGTCCACGATTTTCAATAGAAAAGATTTCCCGCGTGTAGTGAGCAGGTTTGCAAACGTAACAGTTGCTGGGATGTCCGCAACCAACTTCAAGTACCCTAAAATTTGCGGGTGGCTTGCAGCAACATCGGGTGCACTAAATAGTGTGGGACTTGACCCATTTTTGCTATAAATCTACACTCCTCCATAGTCCATGGGACGGATGAATCACACTTGGTCTCATTTCTAATATACCTATTACCTACCTAGGTATTTATTACTTTCTAATATATTTTGGGCAAGGTATGTTCAAAAAATTTTGTGTATTTCAAAATCCCTTTTTAATCACATACCTATTATTCTTTAATATATCCTAGAATTTGTTAAAATTATAACTATTTCATATTCCATTAAAAAAAATCTTATGGTGCTTTTTGTAAAGCATGTAAAATAGGTACATAAGTTTCTAGGTAGAGTTGCGTCCTTTGTATAGGTATATTCTTCTGTTGTAGGTATTATAAAAACTATGTCAATTGGACAAAATCATATTTTTTTTAATTTTTAGCCATTGGATAATAATACAAGGATAATGGAGCGTTTATTATTATGTTTATACATGGCTTATAAATTTATTTATTTTTAAGAAATAGATAGACAGTATTTTCTTGGTATATTTTCGTATGGGATATGGTATATTTTTAATAAAAATTTCTGAATGGTGGTATATTTTGGCATATTTGACAGATTGAGAAATTGCCACACTGTCGATTTCATCAATTTCATTCGTTTCATTTTTTACATTATTCTTGTGGTGGTGCGATTTTGTGGCGTAGCGAGAGGTAAGGTGTGGATTTTATTTATAATAAATTATTTCTAATAATATTTCGAAGTTAGTTATCTTCGTAATAAGTAAAATATTGAATTTGCTTTCTTTGACAACGACATAATGTAGGCATAATGTTTTAATGAGAATGTTTACAATTCTCGCGGTGACATTACATTGTGCTAGAACCATAGCTGCCTTTCTCTTTATAAAACATGGGTACAATACTATAATTTCCATATCTACATTGCTAATTGTATTGACGTTGAAAGTTGTAATGTTTACAGCAATCCTGAGTTTTGTAATTTTAGAGCGAGAGAAGTGCTCTCCAAATATGTATTTACGTTTCAGTATTTGTAACAACATAATGAATTCGCGGAGTACTCAAATTCTTTGGGAACTTGTTTTGTTGACTGCTTTCGAGGCAAAGGGCCTGGGTCTTAGGTGCTTGGGAAATGTTAAATAGTATCGTATGCATGTTAAATGGTGGTAATAACTGAAAAATATTAATATTAAAAAGTTTCAAATGATATAGTGCCACCTTGGGTAAAATGTCATAACATGGCAACATCAACATGCTTTATATAAAATATAATTATACATATTTGGAACACACTTTGCAACTTTATGTCTTAAATGTTTTTTATTCATTTGTTTGTTGTTATTGTTGCAGCAGGGATAGCAGAGATGTCGACCCTAACGAAAGTTACACGAACAGTTAAAAAACTAGAGGTTCCAAGGCCCTTGAAGAGTTCCAGTAGCTCCATTCAAACCAGGAGCTCCGTCTTGGATCTTAAGATATCCACAGGTTAGAAATGTTTGTCAATACATATGACATTTATTCCTGTTTTTTTTATTTGTTGCGTGATTCAAAGCGCTGTCTTTTGATCTTAACTCTTGTAAATTGTAGTTCAGATGTAGTAATCACACGCGTACACACCAGCGACATAATATATTAAGTACTACCTATGTAATCTCTTTGGTACACACATAATATTTGAAGTCTTTGCATAATGGGACATCCGTAGTAGGAAGTACATTCTGTAAATAAATAGGTCAGTTTTGGAAAGAGTTTGCTCATATATCCGGACATGTATTGCTCTAGTTTTACAAGAGAAATCTGTAAGCTGTAATTTCAGTATTTGTTATTTCCGAGGAACCTGTAAAAGTGTCTCCACCCTATTGTGGGCCATGAACCATTTGAGTGCCTAGATTGTATCCGATTCTTACCATTTTTATTGCGTATTATTACATTTAACATATTATTGTGGATTGCCTGTAAGATATTTCAATTGCACAATGAGCTTGCCTTTTGGCCATGATATTTAGTTCATATTCAGCCATATTGTGCATTTCTATGTAATATTCTGCATGCCAATAAAGTTTTATTGTATCTCTCCCTTATTATTTGTTTATTGAAAAGGGAAGACTTTGAAGAATATTTGTTCTGAAGTAATTTTCCCTGTATACCTGCTGTGTGTTAGTTCACATGTATTGTTGTTAATGTGTTATACAGATGTTATGGTTTCTATTGAGATTAGTTTCTTCACCATGTGTTTGTGGGGTATTCCCAATTTTTGTTTACACATGTAAGTGTAACTTGTGAGAAACATGGCTTTCCTTAGTTAATGACCCAAATAAATTATTTAGTTAGAGCTATGCTGATAACAGTTCTATGGCAAATGTTAAATTTCTTTTGGGATTCACTGTTACTCACATTTACTATTTTTTCTTCAAAAAGAGATTTTGAAGTAGACTTATGATTGTTTTTGCTTATTTTTCAGTGGATGATTTGATTGTATTAACTCAAACAGTAGCCTGTGAGATTTCATTAGGAAATTATGACAGATACTTCCAGGCAAATGTAAGCTTAATGTATTCACATCTCAAGACTCATGGAAGTCAACTGGAAACAATGTATAAAGATCTACTAGATAAGTTCTTTATCTTGTTCCGTAATGGATCGCAGGATGAGAATTTGGATAAGAAATCACGTTTACATTTACTGGAGTTAATTGAGCTCAGGGCAAAGAACTGGCAAGAAAATGATAATATGTCACATTATTATAAACACAGGGTCACACATGCTGAGGTAAGTTCCCTATTGCCTAATATCTTAACATTTTATACTAATATGTTACCACACAATGCCTAAATATTGATGAGGCGATATATTTATATGTTGATATATTTCAGCCCACGCTCCTCGCTACAGCCGATTTGATGGCCGGTGTAGATGTGCTATCCATTCCCCTGGGATCTCCTCCACCTCCCGTAGTCACCGGCGTCAACAACAACTTGCAGTCTCCAGTGACTGAGGCAGCACCACCTCTCTTGGCTCCAGGGGAGATCATTAAGCCATCTGGAAAATTTCCAAAACCAACCAAAATACCTGGGAAAAATTACTCCAAAGATGAAGTTGTAATTAGAAATGCAGATTCTGGCAAGGGTAATGACTTTCATGTAATAAATACGTTGATTACATTACACACCACTGGGCCATACATATTATATCAATATGAAAAGATTTGACATTGTTTTTAAAATGTATGTATTAATGTGTGGGTTTGACAGGTGGAGTTATATTTTCTTAGGTCTCCACTTATTGTAAGTAAGTATAGTGCAGAATTATCATAAGTTAAGGTACATACAAACCTACATGGTTTATAAGGACAGTGGTGAATATAAGTACACAGTAAATAGATGTTAGGTGGTAGTAGGTAATGTTGAAGATTTTTATTTGCAGTAATGGGTATCAAAGGAAGGCGTGTTCACATGATAGAGGAACTAAGTGATACCATTATATCATTTCAGAGAGGTAGGACTTGATGTTTGTTGCACCTTATCTATTCTACACGATGGTGCATGGTCTCCATAAGCTTTACTATTAACAAGTGTGCACATGCATTACATTACAATACTACTATGCTTACATCACATCCACTAACTGTGCATCAACTAATAATATAACTCTCACATACATATATGACAATAATTTTTCACTATTTTTTATTATATACAATATAAGTGTCTGTGGATTTTGTGCATTTGATATGAAGTTTTGCATTTGTCATTAGTCTGGGGAATACTTCAAGGGCACTGTACACATAAAATTACAGTATAAGTTCATCACAGTATAGACCATGTCGAATAAATCGGTTTGTCAGATAATATACAAAAAATGCAAGATTTTCTGACCTTAATTGATGTCCGATGAGATTGGTAGCATTGAGCAAACAGGTGAGTCTTCAGCTTTGTTCTGAATATCTGCAAACTTCTTGCCTGTCGGATCCCACGGGGAAGAAGAGCATGTGGCATCAACACCTGTTTTGGGCTATGGTTTTGAGAACACTTGTATTCTAGGTTTGCTTCTCTCAGCTCTGCATGCATAAGGCGCCTCCAGGTTTGATGTCTTCTTGAATGGTTTTCTTCCAGCACCTGCTTTGGTATATTTTCCTGGTTTCACCTCGGTGTGTGACCAACCGAAAGATTTTTGTACTATTGCACAGCTGATTTAGGTAACTTAAGCTGATAGAAATGTCTTATCTAAAAATGAATGATACTATCGTAGGTGTGTAATATTGACAAGAAACTTCCTGAAGTAACTTCAGAAGTGACCACTTAGTATGGAATGCAGCATTAGTTTTTTGTTCTGCAGCTCAATTTGGCTTGGCTTGGTTTGGTAATTTATCTATAAGCCGAGACAACATTTAAAACGAGGGAATCTAAAACTTGTTACAAACTAATTAATTCTTCTCATAGCAACTTCCCTTGTAAATAACTAAGTATTTCATTTACAAATGTGTGATGCTCTGCCTGTCCTCCTAATATCCTTACTCCTTGTACAGTTGTACACTTTGTGAGTGAGTAACTTCACTAATCATATATTTAAGATAACTATCATTGCTTTTCACTTTCATATGAAATTAATGTCACATTTTGTATTAATAATGATTAATCAAACAACTAATATTTATTTTATTTTATTAAAATTGTATGTGTGTATGACACAATGTTCCGTGACATACGACAAACTAGGTGTTAAGCTCTATGCATACAAAGCAATAAATGTATTCAAAAATTGTCTCTTCAGTTTATAATTCTATTTATTATCAGATTATGTATACTATATATGCACCTTGACGTAAATGTGCAATTGTTTGTGTTTTGTTCTTGTACGATGTACGTACACCTGAATGTCATGTCAAGTTATGTCAAACGGTGCATTTTTCTTTCATATTGACCCATATCATTATTAAAAGCAGTCTGCTTATAAGAGTCATGGCACGAGGGGATTGAATCTGTTGTTATTCTGTATCATTCTTGTTGTAACTATCTATCAATCTATCTTATATGTCAAAAGGCCATTAGGCTGTTCATAGCCTGAATATGTAAAGAAATGACATGAAATGGGAGTTACATATTTTTTCTGTAATTGTGTTTTCAGTTAGTCCAGGAGCCAAAGAGAGGCTAGTGCAGATAACTGGTCCTAATGAAGACAATGTCACGTATGTATTATTATTGTTATATATGCAGCACTCATTTGTATCTACAGTACCTACAGTATTATTTAAGGAATGTGTTTCATGTTTCAGTCATGCTAAGCATTTAATTGGAGATACGATCCGTCGCAACGCATCTCCAGTGAGGCTGGAAGGTATAAACGCTCCTCTTAGAACTTCAAATAGTTCGTTGAATTCATCAGGTTCCGATGAAGCAAACACAACTCAACAGTCTCTCGCTCACTCAATGTCTTCCAATGATATGCTCGGAGAATTTAGATATACTGTCGCTGTTGGACCTAACAATTATATTAAATTAATTGGAAATAATTTGCAGATCTTAAACGTAAGTAGTGATTATACATTTTATAACATTTCCTGTTACACATTTCTTATTTACAGATATGTACATGACAAGTGGACGATATTACATGTACATTACTTTATGTTACATTACAATTAACTTACGTGAAAGATCTCGAAATCCCCAACTACTCTGCCTCGTGTAATCCATTCGAAATGTTTGATTTGTAAACCCGCATACATTCGTTATGATTATTTCAGGAAGCAAAAGTCCTCCTCGATGAGAGATTTGAGAATTTTATGGAAAGTGATACACCAGCAGGGGAAATGGGAGATTTCTTTAGGATTGGAAACAAATTGTCTCTTAGTTGCAGTCAAGATCAAACTAATGGAAATAATCTCTTATCCAATGGCTTGTCTTCTCCAGTTATTGATGATGATGTTTTTGTTAAGAACTCTTCAGGTTAGTATCATATGTGCATATTTATATCTCTAAGTCGGGCCAGTCTGGTATCCTGTTCTATCTCACTACCTCACAAGGGAAGTGATGTTGGTAAAGATTTTTAATTTACAGTTAAACCCTGATTTTTTGTGGATCTAGTATGTTGCATTATGTGAATGTAGATGATACATACCTCTTGATTCTGTTGAGGTAAAAACTAATGTGATTCCAACTGCTCAGTACAGATCACATCCAGTTGTAACACCTGTTATAATTTAAGTGTACCTTACCAAAAATATTGAATTACGTATTGAGGGAAAGGGGCATAAATGTTTATATCATATCATGTTCTACATTTTATACCAGTCCTAGAGAAATGTAGGATTAACTGTAGGTACATAATTTAATGTATGTATTATTTGTTTTCAGAGGAAAGTAACTCTGAAATGTCTCGCCGAATGAGATTCTCAAGGTCTTTGAGTTCATCTGACAAGAAACCAGGTATGTAATACTGATATTTATTGAAATGATTTATGTATTTATCTTTGGCATGTTGAGTATTCTCGCAGATGCCACACACATCTGATATGCCACACACCACTGGTGGAATTCTAGAAAATAAAACTTGATATTTGGAACAGTGGTTTCCAAACTTTTTAATATTGCAATCCGATTTTAGAAACACAACCTATTGCCATATTCTTCGTTCCCAGTACATTGATTTAATTCAGAGATGACCAACTGAAAACACGTCATAGTAGCCCATTATGTAAAAGATCTGAGTTCATATTACCTTCATTTCATGTTTCACCCACCGAAAATTAATTTGCAAGAACCCAAGATGTTTTTCATCTCATTTATTTGTATAAACACATAGAGACCACTATTGACGGGAATAAAATCAAATTTCAAATCTTGTTTCACATATTGTGTAATATCACTTTGTCAGTCAGGTGGATGTTTCATTGTGAAGTATTGTGTTGTCTGTGTCGTGTTCTATGTGTTAATTGTTTATAACAAATTACCTAATAAAAATGTTATGCCTGTCATTATATCATAATACAGTCTCTAACCAGTGTTATTTATAAAAACTAAGAATTGATAGCGACGTATGTGTGTGTTATTTTATGGAGCGTGTATAAGAATTATTATTATGTATTGCTTTCTATATTTTAAGTAATAGACATTTATAAATAACACTGCCTAAGTACAAGATGGCATATATTTGTATTGTAATTTGTTATAGTGGGTCGGTCAGTGACAAAACTAAATTACTCACTGGAAACATTGTTACACCTCGCAGCTTCCCCACTGAGCAAAGTGCCCCCCAGGGCGGAGATTCCAGCAGAGATGGCGCGCAAGGTAATGTACAATACTGCCCCTGCCCCTGCACCACGCTTCAAGAGATTCTCTCTCATCCCGCATCCTCCTGCCGACACGACAACTAAAATCTTCCAGAAGATTTATCCCACGTCATTCAACATCAGAAACAATCTGTATAATCAATACTACCCTAACTTTTCTTGCCATGTCACTTACTAATCAATCACTTCACTGATTATTAAACTACTTATATTCATTGTTATCTTATCTATTCTTTGCTTGCACTGCAGCATTTTTTTGTTTGTTATTATTGTTTTTTTAGTAAGTAATCTGTAATTTTAATTGCCTCCATCTTATAACAAGAATATTTATTTAATTTGCTTTCTTGCATTTTATTAAGAATGATTTTTTTATAATCATATGATTAAATATGTTATCTAGCAAAGTTATGTCTAGATAAGTATTCTTGTTTGAGTTATGATTGTAATATAAGTTTGCTGCTTTGTTTCAATACTTATTATGTATCATCGTTTGTAACTTGAAATTAGTTCAGTGATATTTGTGTATCACTTGACAGAATTTCCTATATTCGTCCTGTATGTGTATTACTCGCACATTCTCCTCTTCTAAAAACCTAACTCCCATCTCTATAGGTATTCTATAATACTGTGTCTCTGCTCCTCAGATTATATTACATATTATTATAATGTTAGTTTAGTTGTTAAGTTTTATATTGTTTCATTCAAATTATAAATTGTTATGAGAGTAGTTGAAGATGGGGGTTGAATTTTATTCATTTTATTTTACGTTGACAAATTGTTTACGTTTGCATTGTTGATCTTTAATTATACATGACTTGAAAGTGTTATTAAAACAAAGTCATACAAGACTGAGACTTTAACTGTATTATCTATATAACAGTATACACTTAATATACTACTTACTTTCAGTATATAGCTATAGCTTTTTTTTTCATTTATTATTTTATTATTGTTAAAAGATCTCATAGTTTTAAAATAAATACTATCATTCCTGTTTTTAATATGTTCCTTACGTTTTCTACTAAATAGTTCCTATCAAGTATGACTCCCTATATTAAAGATGTTATAGGACACTTTGTTTTATTTCTTGTATATATCACCCTACATAATATACTACACAGCTTCCCTGCACCTCAATTGCTAAATGTGTACTAATAGTTAATCTACATCCTACATACTATGTACATAATAATGAAACTTGTTGTTAATAATAATGTCTGCTAGTGGTGTTTTGTGTATATAAAGGCAGTGGCTACAGTCTCAAGAAATCCTGCATGTTGGTGTTAAGGTTATTGGTGTTGGTGCTGGACAACATTGTTGTTATTATTGGTAATTGGTTTATGAAGCGGTAATCTAATAGGCGTATAATGTATGCTAGTTGCTCAAGAAAGTTCTAAATTTCTCTCTTACTTAACATGACAGCCTCGCATCCCTGAAGTGATGTATATTAGCGTAATTGCTTCCTGCCCATAACTTACCTTGTGTCGTTTCTCAGATATTTCCAAGAAGTTAAATATCTATTGAAGAATGCAGCTTATATTTAATTAATATACTATAACTAACTAACTATAGTTAGTTATTTGACTAATTAAATAATTTCACCAACACAAGACTTGCAGATAGAGAAGCTTCCATTAAATATTTATTTATGTATTAAATCTCAGTAATTTTCACAGCAAAAATTGAATACATAAAATAGGAAACTGTAATAGTGCTTACTAATAATTTTATTTAGAGAGAGAACATCAGTGACTCAATTCATAGGTAAATGGGAGGTTTTCTGTAATTCAGGTTTAAGGTATTCTCCATCAAGAAGGTAAAAGCTAAGGCCCAGTCAACATGAAAATATAATATTATAGTTTGCATATTCAGTGCTTTTGTGTTTGTTACTTATATGAATGTGTGCATGTTTTATGATTTGCCGTTGAGTATTACCTCTGTATATAATTATAATATAAGAAGTTGGAAGAGGATGTCTTGTTCAACATTATTAACAACTGGTGGGTGGAATACAATGTACATTATAATATCAGGGATGGTATCATTTTCATACAATATGTATTGTTATAGAAAATATTGTGTTTTTAACATTCTGTTTACCCGTACATAATGTTTGTATATTTTATTTCAGGCTATTCTGCAACTGTCAGAAGAGACATACAACAGGAAGAAGTCGGAAGAGAAACAAATTGAAAATTCTCCAGAAAAGGAAACCTCTACATAATAATAATTATAATTATAAAAATACTAATTAATTACATTTCATTATATTCCTCCATGGACATAATATATTGGTGATTGTAAAATATGTACCTATTATAAACAATTAGGGATGCTTGGTCTTATATTCAGATGTTATGTTAGAATACATAATAATAATAATACATACTTAGTATATTCCTCTGGTTGCATATAGTAGAATGATCTTAAGATTCCACCAGTGTTGCCAGAGGGTAATGTTATACTAATTAGGATTGTTTAATATATTTATGTTTATTTTATTTACGACTTTGTATTCAGCTGTCTTGAGTTATGACGAGACCTGTGTGAATATTAACACCTCAACTAAATGACATAAAAGTCACCAAGAAGGCGGTTGTGACGTTTTGTTCCATGGTTGTGACCATGATTTTGTTTGGCCTTCGGGAGTTACATTCACGCCGGTCTCTCTTATGAATTGAGAATCTCGGCTATGTTACAATATTCTCATTTATAATGGATTTGTTTGAATTGAATCTTAAAAGAAGAATAAACATTACTTGAGTATGTATGTATCTGAATGTATTTCACACATCTTTATACTTCTGTGATTTCCTCCACAATGATAAACGTGTAAGTTAATAGGTATATAACCAATAATGTAATTATATTATAGTTTTATAATAATACTATTTGTGTAGGTTACTACTTTATAGAAGTCCTATAAGTCATGGATCCTACGCAGCAGCCAGATTGACGTAACCTATAAATAAGACACCTGATTTTATGACTAAAAGTTTAGTGGAATTTTGAAATATATTGGTTTATTTATACAATAACCAAAGTATTTTTCTGTACACTGTAATAATTTAATTAAAAAAACACTTGAATTATCACAATTTTAAATAGGTTTATGATCTCCTTTTGTTAAACCTCTAATAATAATTTCGACTTCTCGGCTCGGTTTGGTCTGTGACTTATGGGACGTTCTGTATTATAATGTATCACAACTTCTGTCGCTAGAAGTATTTTATACATTGTAAGAAAAAAAAGCAAAAAAAAATACAGTAGACTCACTAATCCGGCACTATTAAAAATCAGAGGGCCCCGTTTATTGGAAAGTTCTGATTTCTCGATTGTATAGGGAAATTCAATAATTTCTCTTAAAATATGTAGATATTAATTGAGCATAGGGAGTGGTGGCGTAGGGTGCCGGATTACTGGACGTGTCGATGTCCTGAAGTGCCGGATTAGGGAGACTACTGTATTTACATAATGTGTAAGGGTAATATAGTATAATATCACATATATTAAGTATACATACATATTATACTAATATTATTAATATAACATTATGTATGTGCTACAATATTGTTTTAACTATGTATTAACTTCTACCAGAGCTACCGTGAAGTTATTTAAAGTTACACTCAGTATACTCACAGCTTTTAACATCTAGTCTCATTTTAATTTATTATTTATTAAACTCACAGAAAGGTTTAACTAGATTACAATTCTATTCCATGAAATTAATATTTTATATACATGTAGTACATATTAACCACATTAACATATTATTAGTATGACCCCCTAATGTATTATATTATGTAGGCAACATATTATATCACTACTCATTTGTGAGTAAATTTTTAGCGCAAATTAAAAATACCGTAAACGACTAAATCGATTTAGGCTTATCCTAAAAAAGCGAACAAATTATCAATAAAATATTCACTAGAGCCACTGCATCATACCTTAAACATTTTATCAACCAACTTACGGCATTTTATCGAACAAACTGCGGGAGTAATCTCAAATTTCGGTAAATTTCAGAGGTGACATTAAAATTATGTTTTACTGGGATAAATTAACAAAAATCAAATTTCTAACCGCTAGAGTCACTAGAATATATTCTCATTTATCCATGTTGTAAGCCTTAGGATGATATCTTTAGTGTTAAATGGGGAAGTTTATACTCCCTTACGGAAAAGCAAAATAAGGAGATGGAAATGCCTCGTCAGTGATGAGACAATTTCTTAAGTCTATGTACCTACATCCTTTCTTTCTTCAAATAAAATTTGTTATACTATGTGGTTGGGTGATATGTTTGCATTGAATGTATAATAATTGGTCATTGGAATATACTGTAAAATATGGCAGCCTTTTCTGTTATCAAAGATCTACATTAATATTAGGTATTATAGACCCATATAAATTTATATTTAATACTATTTATTACGTTATGTTTGCATTTTGATATGAATGATATACCTACATACATACATAGAATATATGATGTTGTTGATTGTTACTTTTACATTACATTTTTATTTCTTAACAAATATATTTGACTGAATTTGTAATGTTTTTTTTTTGTGTACGATCAAACATCCATACCCAGACATATGCTTGCCCAACTGCCTCGACAAACTACTTTTATAAACAAGAAAAAGATTTATAAACAAGAAAAGAGTTAATATTTTATTTATGTTTAAAAACATTACTTTATGGACGGAAATGGGCTGACGAAGCCAAGGTGAAAAGAATCAGGGCCTCCAAGCCACGATACTTGTACTATGAATAATATTTTTTTTAGGCAAGTACTGCACTTTTTTCTTTCTAACATAGATGGCGTTATATATGGTTTGCGACACGGATAATTTGATGGAAATTAGGTAAGTTCTTAGGTGAACGGTTAATTAAAATTTAGAATTTCAGGAAAAACTTTTGTTTTTTTTTCAATTTTTTGACACATTGAAATTGATTGAAATGTCAAATTGTGCGATTAATGGCGTATCTCCAATTTGTTTCAATTTATATTGATAAAAGTGGTATTAAATTTGTTTAAGATTTAGTTAATTCCGTAAAGTTTTACGATTGTTGTGTGACACGTGACACACATATTTTAAAAACCAATGGCGTGCTGTATTTTACCTAGGTATATTGATTACGTGTTTTTAACATTAGTCGTCGTGGAAAATGCCGTCGATAAGATTTTCTTATATTTGCATATTACATTCGTAATTTTCATCAGTAGATTTGGGTTCCTATTACATTGCATCTTGGTATAATACCTATTTTATAGTGATATAAAGATAAATATTGTGAAAACATATTATGAAAACTACATATTATCGAAGTTCATATGTAGGAAAATAAATACCAATTTGTAATTCAGTTTTTCAATTCTCTAAAACCCTTGCAAAAATACCTAATATTTAAAATAGTTAATAATAATACCTACCTGTGTAATTAACCATATAGCATGAAAGATATTAATTTGATATTTTTATGTTTACGAATATACAAAATTCCATATTTATATCCAAAACATATAATAATAAACATAAAATAATATCTTTTACAATCATTCAACACTACCAACATTTTTATGCCTGTTTAAACTTATGTAAAAAAATCTAACATTATCATTATTTGTATTGCTTTGTACCTATTGTACTTTCATTTTATACATCATATGTTGCATTTGTACTCTCTTGTATTAAACATAAACTGTGAACATAAATGAAGCAGGCAAAAAATATCAAGAGTAGTTAGATGTTATTACCAGGTAGGTGAATATTATAGGAAAAGAGGAACAATAATATTAATTTTGAAATTCCCGCCTACTAGGCTACTTATTTACTTGCTAACATAGATGGCAGTTTATTTAGTATCGTTTTATTAGTTCCTGGTGTGGTTTCTATAGGTACTATATATTATTATTCTATGAAAAGAATATGTCAGGTTTGGGGGTGCGAAAAAATGATTTCCAGTTCAAATTTCCCGCTCCTCATTTATTTTGAGTAGTGGGGTGGTACGACTGACTCAGGTATGAAGATTTTGAGAACTAAAAACTCCATAGTAAAAAAAGGTTGACGTCATTTTTCCATACAAAATTAAGCGACACTAGCGCTGTTCTAATGCAAAGCTGTGAAGTGAAGCTAACTTCGCGTGGATTATGTGGACTTGACGCCAGAGAGGCGTATCAACAAAATTTAGTTTCTAAAAAATAAATCGTTTTAATTTTCGTAACAAGTTACGAATTGACGTCTGCGGCAATAAACTGCCATTTGGATGATGTATTTTTACTAATTTATCTTAATATTTATAAATTATTTTATTTACAGAGAATGGAGATTTTTTTACTAAGTATGACTGGGTTTATCCACAGCGTAGTTACCATTTTAAGAATAGGGAACTTGCACTAGTGAGGAATATAGACGAAAATACATTAATTCGGTAGAATAAAGGTTAAATATCAATTCTACGTTGATTAAAACCCTAAAATATTTTTTTTCAATTTTTAATTCGATAAATAAAATCACGACTTCTCAGCATCCCCTTAAACGCCACGCCATTGGTCAATCCATCTGTGACGTCACGTAGTCCATGTTTGTTTTGACGGGATACCAAAATGTATGAGGTTTCTTGGCCGCGTAGTGTTTGAGTTTGTTTTCTGACTGTTTTCGAAGTATATTATAGCTTAATTTAATATAAAGTATTTCAGAGGAAGTCAGTCGAATATTTTGTAGTGCCAGAGTGAACAAAGACAACTAATACGACGCCCAATAAAGCTTTTTATTGATACCGGTAGATCCCGCTAAGGCTAAGGCTAAGTGGAAAAAATGGCATTGTGCAACGAAACTAATCTAGAAACAAACCTTTATCGAATTTAACTTTTAGGTCATGTTTGTGAGGTTAATTTTAATGAAAGTACCTACCTAACTACCTATTCATGGGCGTCGCCAGGTTCGAAGATAGGTGGGAGGAACAAAAAATTTAATATAAAAAAAGTAAAAGGACTGAATAGGGTCATGTTGTAGTTTGGTGTGGAAATCGATTTTTTGTCAAAAAAACATTAAAAATAGCGCCGCAAGCGAAATTTTTATTGGAATAGTTGAAACTGAATGGGCTATCTAATAATTTTAGAAAATTGAATCATGATCGAAGAGAAAACGATGTCGTATTAAGGTTATTTTGGTGAGGTTTTGTCATTCAATGAGTGAAAGTAGATATACAATATATACCCAAATACAAATTTTTCTATGGGAGGGCAACTCTCCCTCCCCCCGACGACGCCCATGGAAGTACCTACATTTCGTTTCACCTTACTTGTCACACTTTTTCTATAGAATTACTATGTAGCCAGTGGCCAAGTTATTTGAAACCAGGAGTATTTACGTACGTCTCGTATAACTCCATTATTTGTATTTTTTTTTATATTAAGCAGTTGGGCTTTCCTACTACCTTAAGAAAAAAATTACGGTATATTCTACTATAGTATTCTTTTTCATACACTTAAATATGTGAGTATTTTGTACTTCAAATGAATGTCACAAGTGGTTGGTTGGTAGACATTGACAACGGCAATAAACCCGCCATTTGAAAAATATATATTTTTTCAACAAATATTCATTCATTAATTAATTTCAATATTTACATAACATAATATATTAACGATATCATTACGTCATTACCGGTTACAGGATACTCTCTCGAACACGCGTTCGAGAGATGAGCATCCCATATGAATAAAATAAAAACTGAAATTCAAAAACATCCTAAATATTATTTATATATACATTTAGCAGATGGAACGCTAAAAAGCGACCTGAAACTATCACTAACTTGAAAAAATTAACATAAACATACCGAACTCTACGTTAACCCAAACACATATAGACCTCGTGACGTCATCAATACGGCGTCGTACGGCGTCTTTGAAAGTAGCGTTTTCGCGGGAATTCAAAACTTCAAATTTCAAAGTGCTGTAAAATAGCCATTAGGGGACGTATCGAAAAAATAAAAATTGGTATGTGTTTCTAATGACTTTTTTTATGATTCTGGATAATAAAAAAAAAGTGTGCAAGTTCCCTATTATGTAGTCTCTCAACCAACGAACAGTTTAAGAAGGGCATGCTGGACTGCAGACTTTCATACATTTCAGTCTGTTTAAGGGTTCAGTTTTTTTTTAATAACACACGGTGCACGGCCATTAATAGTACATATAAGTAGTTAACAGATAACAGCAAAGAAATAAATAATGAAAATAAAGTAGGTAATGTTCTTATTAAATCAAACAAATATTTCGAATGTAAGTATTGATCAATCTGTGTATTGAACATTGAACTAGGTACAAAGAATGAAAAAAGAAATTATTTTTTAAATAAAATAATCTTTATTGTACAGAAACATACAAAGGGCGGACTTATTGCCAAATGGCAATTTCTGTCAGCCAACCCAACCAAAATGAGACATAACTATATATAAATTTAGTACCAAAAGAGTACCTTAACCTAACAATAATTGAATTTGAACAATATTTTTTTAGGGGTAAATAATGGAGCAAGCATTCAGTTATTGTTCTTGAGTTGCACAAAATATGAAAAATCTTAATTTTTGGGATACGACCTTCTGTTATGAAGACCTCGATACTTCATACCATACGTTTCATTCATTCATTGGGAAAAAATAACAAACAATTTTGTGCGGCTGAAAGTGGCGCTGCGTCGCCGGCGAGTTTATTTTCATTTTGTGGAATGTCGTTATTTCAGTGAAGATGTGATTATGAATTAAAGTGTTTATATAATTTATAGACAATGTAGTGTTGGTTTGCAATAATTTATCTATTTAGCTGAGTTTTTGTTGTGTGTTTCAGTCTGTTTAAGGGTTAAATTAGGAACTCCAAGATATTACTCCCTTATTTTGACAGGTGTGTATAAAATAAGTTGTCTCCTCCTTTCACAGTGTAATGATTTGAATTTTTATTAGGTAGTTATACCGATTTATTCTATAAAACAATGAACTTGAGAAGAAGGGTACTTGGTTTATATATAAAAATTAACTCGTTGTTTTTATACCTATTACTTGCCTATCAAATACCTTGCAGGTGATTGAGTAAATAAGGTATCATTCTGTTGATTTGTGCTTCATTATTGTAGTACCTATGCCAATATGTACATGGTAAAGTACACATTTAGTCTTGAGATTTACTTAGGGTTATTCTAGGTCTAGGAGTTTCAGATCTGTCAGCTATATTTAGGACTTAGGAGCATATCATTTGAAGATGATTCACTCTCATAAGTTTTTTCTTGAGTTATTTGCACAAGGGTTGTTGATTTTTTTCGACAAATTTCAAATCATTTAACATTGGAAAATAAATTGTAAAACACAAGGTTTTGAGAGCAGAGCATACTTCTTGGACTTCGACTAAACAGTTTTGTGTAATATGCATATCGCTTCTTTAGTTAAGTTCTGATTTCGTTGTCGTAAGATATTATATTTTGTTGTTTTTTTTTATTTTCAGGCACCATGAGGAAATATATTGCTTGCTTCTGCCTTCAGAGAATCATTCTTCCAGTATGCTTGTTATCGAGTAAGTATACCTACTGATATACCTATCTTTATTTATTTTCTTGATATTATTGAAAGCCATATTACATGAGAAAGAGAATTAGAGATCTTAGCACTTTATTCTCCAACAATCGGCTGCTTAGGTTCGTTTACTGCCGCCAGCCCCTATCCGGGTTACTCAGCTGTTCAAAGAAAGCGCCACAAACTCGTTCGGAGTAATTAATTCGATATAGGCAAGCAGTGAGTTAATAAAATACCCCAAACTAAAAATATGTCCTGACAGCGTCGTTTCAGCAAAGGAGAGAGGGAATCACTATTGAGTATGAAAAGTATGAGACTTGACTACTTTTTACACTGATTAGTCTATGTACGGACCATGCGCATACATAAAAATGATAATGTATGGATGGTGAATAAAATAATTCGATTTGTAAATTCTGTAATTGCTCTAATAATGTGTTAAGTCAGTAGCTGAGTTGATAATGTGCTCGACTGTTAATAAGGTGGGTGCGGGTTCGATCCCGATGCCGAATCACTCTGCTTCACGACACAAGGTTTTCAACTCACTGTGAAGGGTACAAAGATGAATTTGGGTTTATTTCCATAAACCCAGGATCATTAAAAATAATAAAGAATAACAGTACATAGCATATAATGTGAACTACCTAACTGAGCATAAGTTGGAACCATGAAGCGGTTGACTTCCATAATCTCCTGACTTTACAGTTCCACTATCTATTTGTTTACATTATGATACATATGTTCTCTTAATTTGGAAACTTTTTACTGAGTGCTGACATCTTCAGACTTATGGCTAACTTAGTTAAGTTAGTATTGTACTATTATTATTATTGAGAGGTCTAAAACTTTGCGTAACTTTTTATTAAGTTTAGTGACTGTAATATCACAAGAATCTAACATAAAGTAAGTTTGTATAGAATTTGCTTTCCAGTAAACAAATCAAAATTTCACCATGATGTTTTTTTATGGCATCTGATGTATTATCACGTTTCTAATCGGATCTAATAAAACCAGAGTTTTTAGAAATCAATTGCTCAATAAATAGGAATTCTTTTTCCAACTCTCTGACTCGATTATCTTTAAAATTATTGGATTTCTTTCTTCAAAATATACTTAAGTTGGTTGATCTTCAATTAACTCATTCACACTCAGAGGTGGTTGGTAGCCTAGTTGGTAATGCGCTCGACTGTTAATCCAGTAGGCGCAGGTTCAATCCCTGATGCCGACTTACTCCACTTCACGACACAAGCTTTTTTAAGCAGTGAAGTGTACAAAGGTGTATTTGGACTTATTTCAATAAACTCAGATTCATTAAAAAATACTCTACTTCTGCAGCTGACTGAAATCAATTTCACCATATATGTGGGATTGTATTATTGCTGTGTGTGGGACACGCTTACTGTCTAAGATTGTGCAGTCAAAGAGTTAATATTATATGTACATATAATTTTAACAGTTATAATGTTTTGGTGCTAATACTGTGGAAATCCATTATCTCTAGTAATTAATAAATAAATAAACCCAGTAATAATAGCCCAGGAAATTTAGCTTTGTAGCGTAGATAATTGTCGGAAAGCTGGAAACTGTTTTAATCTCTTCATTAACAAGCAAAGAAGGTTTCCTGAAGTTTGCACCAATTTTACGCTTGTGCTAAGTACAGGGTGTCCCAAAAACAAAAAAAAAATGAACTTTTTTCAGTTTTAGATTAATAACTCCTAAAGGAAGCATTCTAGACAAATTATGTTCTCCTGTGAATTAAAGTAGATAAAATTCTTCGTCTACTGAGCACAAATACTACTCTCTACTTTGAAAAATAACTGAAAACAGCGATTTAAATTTGTAATGTTTTTCTCAACATATGACAATTTTCTTATTTTTCTTGAATCGTTGTTGAATATCTTCTAATCCAAGCTACTTACAGCAAATTTTAGTACATATGATTCAATGGCCGGTTAATTCTCTATAAACTGGCATTAAAATTTTACCTCTATATTAAATTGTTTAGGATGTAGAGGTATTTAAAGACAGACGAGTGAAATAGAGAAATTTTTTAAATGATAGATTTCGGTATGTGAAAGGTAAGATAGACTTAATTTTGCGGCTCCCTCTTAATAACGTACAATTTTTTTAGTTAAAAACCTAAATTTCGCTATTGATACGCCACTGCGTAACAACTGATATCGTGAAGACTATTTTTTTTACCTTCATCAGTTTTATTAATATAACTCCTGAACGGTTGATGTTAGGGAAAAAATATTTTACTCATAATTTATCTAAAACCAATTTGCTACTACTTGATTTCAAAATTGACTCTGTAACTTAAATAATAACTGAGTTACAGTGTTTGAAAAACAGCATTACTAAAAAAATTAAATTGCCTCGGCTATTTTTGTTTAATAACTCCTGAACCGTGATATAGAGAAAAGGTTCAAGAGATTTAAATATAAGGTGAATAAATTTCCTATAACACAAGCGTAATAAAATAACTTTAAAAGTTATAGTAAGAAAGTTATGGATGATCAAAGTCAATATTTTGTGTAACCATTCGACGTTTGCTTATGAATTATATTTGCCTAGTAAGCACATGGTAAGCACCTCCGAGCCGGTGTAGTATGAAAATAAAGTACCTGCTCGCCATATAGTATGAAATATATCTAAACAAGCGTCGAATGGCTACACAAAATATTGACTTTGATCATCCATAACTTTCTTACTATAACTTTTAAAGTTATTTTATTACGCTTGTGTTATAGAAAATTTATTCACCTTATATTTAAATCTCTTGAACCTTTTCTCTATATCACGGTTCAGGAGTTATTCAACAAAAATAGCCGAGGCAATTTAATTTTTTTAGTAATGCTTTTTTTCAAACACTGTAACTCAGTTATTATTTAAGTTACAGAGTTAATTTTGAAATCAAGTTATAGTAAATTAATTTTAGTTATATTTTGAGTAAAATATCTTTTCCCTAACATCAAGCGTTCAGGAGTTATATTAGTAAAACTGATGAAGGTAAAAAAATAGTCTTTTCGATATAAGTTGTTACACAGTGGCGTATCAATAGCGAAATTTGGGTTTTTAACTAAAAAAATTGTACGTTATTAAGAGAGAGCCGCAAAATTAAGTTTATCTTACCTTTCACATACCGAAATCTATCATTTAAAAAATTTCTCTTTTTCACTCGTCTCTCTTTAAATACCTCTACGTCCTAAACAATTTAATATAGAGGTAAAATTTTAATGCCAGTTTATAGAGAATTAACCGGCCATTGAATCATATGTACTAAAATTTGCTGTAAGTAGCTTGGATTAGAAGATATTCAACAACGATTCAAGAAAAATAAGAAAATTGTTATATGTTGAGAAAAACATTACAATTTTAAATCGCTGTTTCTCAGTGATTTTTCAAAGTAGAGAGTAGTATTAATGCTCAGTAGACGAAGAATTTTATCTACTTTAATTCACAGAAGAACACAATTTGTCTAGAATGCTTCCTTTAGGAGTTATTAATGAAAAACTGAAAAAAGTTCAACTTTTTTTTTGTTTTTGGGACACCCTGTACTTAGCACAAGCGGAAAATTGGTGCAAACTTCAAGAAACCTTCTTTGCATGTTAATGAAGGGATTAAAATAGTTTCCAGCTTTCCGACAATTATCTACGCTATACCCCCTTTTTTAACGTTAAAACACCGGTCTATAAACACTGTTTACTTTTCACTTGTAAAGACAATATATTTTTCCATCATCTCTACACAAGTCTGCGGTTTCTATCACCTAAGTGTAAAGTAAACAGTGTTGCTTGAGTACTATTTATTTATTAATTACACATTTAGTTGCGCATTGGGAATCTGTGGTGGGAATTGTGCAAAAATGTACAAAGGATTCATCTTTAAGAGCCCGCTATTAGCAAACTGAAAATGAAATTTCGATACGCGGCGCTAGTATCGTATTGTAATATTTTGCAAAATTGAAATCAGTTTGAATGAATGTATTTTCACAAGTTAGAGAGTTAAGGTGCAATCCCACTGAGGCAAGTTTTAAACATTAACACATGATACACATAATTTATAGTCTTTCCATTAAACGAAAATACAATGCGCATATAAGTTAATTATTGGATCTGTGCGGTTTTAGCACGACAGGGACCGGAAGAATGAAAAATTAAATACATAAAGTAAATACATACAATTGTATGGTATGGCTGAGGTAAAAAAAGTAAATAAGGAATCTGCGTTATGTATTACATTGAGGGCGAAAAAATACAGTAAATAAGGTATGTGCGGAAGCTTTCACGGCCGGAGTCATCATATCTAAGTTATGTGTACTTTCCGGGCATGGAGGCCGTGGTCTAATGGTCGGGTCCCCAAGCGACCATTAGAACACGGCCTCCAAGCCCGGAAAGTAGGCAAAACTTAAGACAGTAAATAAGATTAGCACATCTACCAGGACAAAAGGAAAATGGTTTGCATTTGACTTATAAGTTTTATTAACTTTTAAGTTTGTAAAAACATGACGCGCCAAACTAATATTTCCTGAATTGCACCGTTTTAGACGCATGGTTTACGCACGCAGCTTAGCGTTGAATCAGTGGAATTGCGCCTTTATAATTATTTAACTTATAGACATTGACTGAAAAAAGTGACAAGAGTAACTGAGCACACGCAAAAACATTCTAGATTCACTTTTAGGTTATCGAATAAGAGTTAAAAGATACAATGCACCTTGTTGTGAAGTTGTCTTATATTGCTATAGATTTTCGAATAAAATAAAATTCAAACGATTTCGTAGTTTAGAAAGAATACAATTGTTCCCACATTAACAATGATTTGGAATACATTGTTTAAACTACATACGAATTTGTGATTAGAGTTATCGATCTATTCCCCGAAAATTACAATAAGAAATATTGCTATACTGCGTTTACATGATAAGGATTTACTTTCTGGGTTCCCAACCTGTGGAAAATTATGCTAGTCCGTGTACACTCCTCTACCGCAACTCATTATCCTTCCACTCAGTATGCGAACTTGAGAATCTCATTCATCATCTTCTATCATATCAGTGTTACTCATATTATTTGCGTATTTATTTTGCAATTTACATACTTATCGTTATCATAACGAAGACTCGAAAATCGTCAAGAATTGATAACATTAATTCTAAGATTTTTTCATGTTTTACTACATTATACTTTTTTACCATTGAAATCTTTTACACACATACAGTTGATGAGAGCTTACATAAATAAATATGAATATTGCGAATATATTGCTTCATGTAATTAATAGTGCCTACTGCGTCGAACTACTGGAACAGATATTTTTTTCTCTAGCATGTGACGAAGTATGACTGTGGCATGATAATGACATTAGACATTATTATTGTAACATGATTATGACAGATCCTGAAAACTAAATTTACACGTTACATTTTGTTAATAATCATTTGCCTTATGTACATTTGATAGATTTTACGATTAGGAAGATTTACGATCGGTTAAATTGGTGTTTATCTCTTAAATTCACAAAATATTCATGAAATGTCATCCGAAAAAAATGACAGCAAATTCCACGTCCGCACGCGACGGCTATTAGTCGCCAACTAATCTGATTTTTATCATTATCATTTTGTGTTTATATTATCTTATGATAATTTCAATATTTTGAAAATTTTAAATATCCAGCAAGATTAAAAACATTATGAACTACTCAGAAGTACATTAATTTGTTGGATAAAAATACAACATGAGAATGTTTTACGTCTTTAAAAAAAGCAAAATTTTCTGAAATTTTGATTAACTTATTTTCCAGAAAATCTTAAAAAAAAAATTACCAATCGCACTTTTCTTCTGTACGTTCTCGATAAAACAACCTAAGGTTTCGATATCTCGAAACAAAATGTAAAAAAAACGTGAGGATACATCTTCCTTAGAGCTCTAAACTCACCCCTTTTTTCAATATTGAAAAATACGCTCTTTTTAAAAACAACCCTGTTGCATTATCCGTAATGTTTTTTATTATTTTTTAATTGCATTCACATTCTAGAAGATAGAGCATTCATTTTCTTGGATCACAATGTTTCTAAAGTTCTTCAGTTTTGAATGGAAGGTTCCCAAAAACAACAGCAAAATCAGCGAAATCACCAAAATGCTAATAAAGGGCCCTTAAGAGTGTGCATACCGACATTTCAAAAATTTCCAAAAACGGGAGACCTTCTATCTCGGCAACCGTTACTAAATATGCTTTAGAACAAAATAGGGTAGATGCATTGAACCTTTATCTAGGGAATAACCGTAAAAGATTTTTTTTATCTTGTACAGATTTCTCAAAAAAAATATTTAAAAACACCTCTGACCTTTTTTCCGAAAGACGGAAACTCGTTTCCCGAAAGTCGCGGAGTAAAAATTTTTTTTTGTACTGATAATATGCATCAAAATCTAGGGAATAACCGTAAAAGTTTTTTGATAGACGCAAAATTAACCCCAAAAAAATGGAAAAAACGCTATTTTTACCATTTTATCATGCGATTGTCACGCGATTTTGAACCTTAAAGGCAATTATCATGCGAATGGCCTTGAGCGATTGGGGGTATCTACATTTCTTCGGCGCGGTAACCCCTTCCCCTTTTTGTATAGAAATCTGATGTTCAATCAACACAGATTTCACGTCTGCAGGCCGCAAGATTGTGGGCGGAACTGAGGAATGATATACAAACATCTCGCTTATAACACCAGAATGTTTGTCGTTAAGATCTATTATTCAACTTGCGCGCGTTATCGAGTATCGGCTAGGCGCATCGCAAAAATATAAAAATGTAGTTTTTTAGATATTACAATAAAAACAATAACGATTTCGTAAAAATTAAACAGTAATCGATTAGATATATAAAATACCTATCAATTGAAAAAAGAAACATATTTCTATGTCAATTTGTTTTTTAATTATAGCTTTTAAAGCGTCAAAAACGGGTGTTTTTAAATATTCTATTACAATAAAACTATAAAACATATCTTTTATTTTAAACAGTAATCCATTAGAGAAAAGATGAAGGAATACAATATATTTTTTTCAAAGCTATATCTTTAAAGGATGCGGTTATATAACTTTTGAAAAAGTACCGAATGGCATTGTTATGGCCCTTAATGCCGTGGGAAATGTCTGTGACGTCATTCCTGGTGCCATGCCCTTAATAGAATAGGTATTTGATTAGCTGCACATTATCTTCACAGGTAGAATGTCTAATTAGGGATACCTCCATCCATTTTTAAAAAAGTGTTTTGATGGTGAAGTTGAAGAACCTAGAATAAAATATATCTATTACAAAGAAAAGCGGATGATAGTGTAGGACCATATCAATTCGTATTTGTTATTTGGTACAAACGAAATACGACTGGATGCTATCCAGAGAGATTTTGTTTTTACAAGAAAAAAAAATGCCTAGCTATAGTTTCATGGAATGTGCAATAAATAAAACAATGTTTTAGTAGCAACTATTTAATGCTTGGCTTGTCACAGTCTATTTTTCCAAGGCGCGGCACGACTAGTTGAATTGATGGAATGTAGGTTTTTTTTAGTAAATTCGCATTTCTCGTTTGATAGAAAGGGAATTGAGTGAAAGATGGAAAGAAAAGAAACCCTGTCATAAAAATGCTTATGGCTCATAATATAGTTAGAGCTGTATGGGAAATTTAATTTTTTATTATGTGACAGCAATATGATGGTTTGTTTTCTCATAAAATAAAATGCCTATGCACTTGGTTAAAACAAGAATGATTGGTAACCCTAATTCCAAAGCTAGTTTAATAAGAATGATATAACTTAACCTTTAAGTATGGACGTGGAGTCTCACAGGCTCCGCGATAGTTCGGGTTTCTTCGTTTCGTATACTTCCCCACTTTTCTTGGGACCCAGCGGTTCAGTAGCTTCAGTTTTAGTGGTAAGATGACCGCCAAGCAAGGAGGACGTATCGGGCGATGCATAGTAGGTAAGTTATATAGATCGAAAAATTGACCGGAGCCTGTGTGACTCCATGTCCATAGCTGTCATACAAAATATTTATAGTCAGATTTATTTTTATTTTAGATTTTTATGCAAAATGGCAGAACATGCTAAGGAAAATTGTTCTAATAGAGATTTCCTTAAGATGTTAGCTCGTTCGCTCGTGCTGAATCATATGCAAAGGCGTGTAATCGACACAAATTTGCCGCGAGAGCTCAGGTCGACGATTACTCGAGTTTTGGGCAATGACATGGTCGCAAATGATGTTCAGGCACAACCAGTACTCTTCTTCTTCTTCTTCCTCAGCCTTCCTCCCTCCACTGCTGGACGTAGGCCTCTTCCATTTCCTTCCACTCATCTCTGTTTCTCCCCCTCCGCATCCAGGTTCTTCCGGCTTGCTGGACTAGGTCATCAGACCACCTTTTGGGAGGTCTCCCGATGCTTCTACTTTTGCTCCAGGGCCTCCACTGTAGGATTCTGGGTGGCCACCTAGTATCCTCCTGTCGAGCCATATGCCCAGCCCACTGCCATTTTAATTTTGCAATGGGGTCCATAATATCGGTCATAAGTTCGGCGTCTTAACTCAAGGAACCAGAAGAGCATGTAGAATTTGTCCTGCTAAAAAACATAGAATGACTCTCCATGCTTGTATTGGATACAGCAAGCCCGTGTGCCTGCAATGTTCTCATCCGCTATGCAGTGACTGCCAATAAAATTAACGTATTTAACGTGTTGTCAAAATTTTTTTGTTTGTTACTAGATATGACTATTATGTGTTTTTTTGTTTCTCATATATTAGAATTTAACATACAAATGTTAATTTTTCTCTACAAGTAGTTTACGATACATTAGATTGTTAAAAACACAACCTATGACCAAATAGCCTAAAAAGTGCCATAGTTGTTATTTTTTTTATATTTTCTTATATTTTTTTATAAATGTTTATTAAATATACACATTTTTTTATTGTGAGAAACTCATATTTTGACATAGGTACAATTTTAATGCAATTCAGAATAATTTTCTGAAGAAAAGTTGCTTGTGAATTTAGGAGCCTGTGTGACTCCGTGTCCAAGCTAGTGTAAAAAAAGTTTCACGTCCATACTTAAAGGTTAATAATATTATTATCTACTTGAGACCTTGAACTGTCTTGAGTGTTGTGGATTTTTTTATAATTAAGTGCATCCTATGTGAAAAAAACATTCCGAGATAGCAACTTTATTTAAAAACCATGATGGTACGATTTTTAGATTTTTACGTTAATTACAAAAACCTCGCGTAACTTCGAAGTGGTTCTATTGAGCGTGGGTTTGATCCTTCCGGATGTGTATTGGTAGGTATGTATGTCTATTTTGCAGAGGTAGAAATACCTATAGTAGCTATATGTGTGACATAATCAAGGTGGTGGAAATTTGCTCTATGTTAAGTAGGTACCCAATATCCATCCCATCAAATGAGAGATGGACCTGAAGATGAAGAGGGCATGTTAATATGTCCCTCCTGTCCTCTGGATAACTCTCAACTCAACAATAGTTTAGCCAAGTAGATTTTATTGACACGGTATTATCTAGTGGCGGGTGCGTGTCTGGTTAGGGCTTGTCTTTAACCCCCCACCCTACCTAAAGGACACTAGGGAGTGGAGTCCTCCTACTCAGGTACCTCCGCCTCCGTGTCTCTCTGTGACCTAATTCCCCGTAAATATGATATGTATTAAAAATACGCGATGTACTGTACACAGTAACTAATATATTTACATACAAACATTAATTATATTCATCACAAGCATTGCCAGATTTTTATTATACACAATGGAGAACTAGTAAAACCATGCGAGAGATTGTAAATATATGTGATATTTAATTTTCATTGTTACGAACTTGTGTAGAACCTCGATTTATTGGCAAACGGCACCAAAAATGCTCCAATTATTATTATTATGTAATTAAATAAATCAATCGTGATTTGTTAGATAAAACTATTGCATTCGTTTTGTTATCTTTCGAATTTATTAATCACCAGATCCAGACGAGTTCCTAAAAGTGTCTGTTGCGGTCGCAATCGCCAACTTGTTGTTGATAAGTCAGTAATAAATCAACTGAATGTAAAAATAATTACATATTTACTATTATTTTTTATCGTATAATAAAACATTTTGTTGTTTGTCGTAATAGAAATAATATATACCTACTAATGGCCTTCCACAGTTTCAACTGAGAATTTCGATATGATCAAGTGTAAAAAAATGCTGTTTGTTATTTGAATTGTTAAGTTTGGTTTAGGTTTGGTTAAGATGAAGTTGGATTATAACTTGAAACAAGAATCAAGTTTGAGAAACCCTGGTATCGAGATGTCTGGCAACTCTTGTTCGTCGCACACATAAAGTTTGCGAATTATTATGTACATATACATATGTAGGTAGTGTAATATAAATAATATTTATCCACATATACATAATGTTATAATGTATCACGTACTATGTTACCTATTTAGTTATGCTACTTTTTCTACGTAAATATGTAGTGTGTACTTATGTATACCTAGATGAGAAACAGGGAAGGGTTGCGGTATAACAGGCACCTACCCAGATTTTTGATACATAACAATATGTGTTATACATATATATTACATGTTATACTTATCTAATTATTATATTTCGTGATTAAAGTGTTTAGAAATAGAAAGTGCAATTTACCACTAGTTTTGTCCCCGACGCGGCATACCTACATATGGCGTAATTCAGTTAAATTTGTCATTATTCCATCAGAATCGAGATTTATTTATTTACGTTAGACTAGACTCGTAAAGAGTATTAGGAGCAGTGTCGGCTGAAAACTTCGCAGCCCTGAGAAATGTAATAGAAAATAAATAATCTGGCACTCTTGGCACAATTTTTATTGCAACATTTTTGTGAAAATGAGAAATTTTCAACCGCGATCCGTGATAAAATATTTTCTTATCAAACGTAACGCACTGAAACAAATCATTAAACGGATGCCAAATACATTGCTCGAGTCTGCTCCATCACACGCGATGGATAGTAAAAGGGTATAGCAGATTTTAATCACTAACAGCATCAAAGTGTTGAAGACAACCCTCCAAATGGAATGTATGGCATGCCGCATGACATAGAAGAATGCAGAATAAAAGAGCAAGGCATTATTTGCCTTCCCAGCTTTGAGGTATAATGATAATTGTTTAATACATTAAAAAGGGAACGGTGCAAGTAAATAATAGGAATGAATAGATATGACAATCAAAATCAGTTATTATAATATGATGGTAGAGTGTTTGACTGGTAGTTGCTAGTTGCTTCTACCACAACACGGGATATTCTTTACTCAACAATAATACTCGAGGGCTTGGCCCGACATAGGGAGGGATGATTCATTCTGAGTTTTACCCCGGAATCTTGTCTAGGTACTCTGTTCATTCAATACATATAATGATAATATGTACTTAACTCTTTCTATTACATGAATGTACATACCTAGGTGCATATACATGTAAACTATTGTTATACTCGTATATTACGAGGGTTATTTTTTTATCAAGTTCCGTTTGTACTTCTAAGTAAGCACGAAGTGCGAAAGAGCAAGATCTGCACATCACGAGATTGCGCAACTCTTCCACCATAACCTCTGCAATTTTCGGACCGGATGCGTCACTCGCAGCCGAGTTACAGGCAATTGAACATGACCGCTACGATCGATGCTCCCGCCAAATGTGAGTTAACGAAGGTTTTCAACCAGAGAACATTCTGATTTTAAGGTACGCCCTAAGGAACAATTTCCAGAAATTTTAAAGTCCGCTTTGCAAACAATTAACAAAAAAACCCTAAGATTAGGAAGGTGTGTGCTCGTTTGCCTCTGAATACCTAATTAGGTGGTCAGGTCTACCCGAGGTCCGCGAGGTTACACGAGGCCTACACTAAGGGCAGACTTGCGTCCTTGACCATATCTTCATCACGTACGTCAGCTTGCTTTTCTTTAAATTTTGTGCACCAGTCCCATACCTATCTACACTATCATCACTCATGAAGTGTTTACCGTATTTTTTTACCATTTTACAATGGGTTTCAGCAGAACTTCGTCCATTGGTTGGCAGAAAACGGATTACAAGTCGTAACTCACATTTGGCGGGAGCACCGATCGAGGTGGCCATGTTCAATTGTCTGTAACTCGGCTGCGAGTGACGCAATCGATCTGAAAATGGCATAGGTTGTAGTGGAAGAGTTGCGCAATCCCGAGATGTGCAGATCTTGCTCTTTCGTATTTCGTACTTGCTTAGAAGCACAAACGGAACTTGATTAAAAAACAGCCCTCGTATTTACGTACTATGTATACTGTGTCCGTGGTAATTTTGCATGCCGTAACTCGGACGTAACTAACTGCCAACGTATACCTACATAATATATAGTAAGCGAATAAACAGATTTTTTCAGACTGAGAATTTTCCTTTCTTTTTAATTGAAGCCAGAGTAGGTCTGATGGTTCTACATTCCTGTGCTTGCTGATTACCTAGTATATCTTGATATGCAAAAAGTTGGGTGGTTTCCATTTTTTGGTATGTTGCTAGTGCTATGTAGGCCTGTAATGTAAGATCCAAATTTGGGACCGTCTCATCCAGCCGCGACCCGTTCATGTCTGTTTTTCCAAAATTCCTCCTAAACTGAAGGTTTTGCAGAAGAAATCATTCATTGAGTTTTCTTTTAAAGTGCGTTCTAAATCAACTCTTTACCTAAAATTTAGATACCTGGCTCTCACAATCATATTTTTTCTCAGCATATTGCAATTTTCTCATTTTTCTATAGTTGTTCTCGAGCATACAAGTACTTATAGAGATTCATCAATTAACTGTGCACATTCCTGTCCCAATTATTGAAAAATAACTTAACCAGGTAGCTTCATACCTGTAGGTATTCTGTATTACATATAATAGACACCAAACTATGTGTCTAGTTGAAAATATTATGACCTCTACATCATGTCAACTTATCTACTGTCCGAATTATAATAAGGTGACCCCATCGCAGATAGGCGCAGAGGTGAAGCTAATAATAAACAATAACATTTAGGCACAACTAGCCTCTGTACATATGTAGGTATAATTACTGGCAAACATATTGATACATTGATAGTTCTCATCTTTATAACTTTGTGCTTGCCACAAAAGGGTTTGCCTAAACATCAAACAAAACAAACATCATTAACAAAACATCACGATATCATCCAAAATTCCATGTCAATTGATAACGGCTAAGGTGGGGCTTTATCACGTTATAACCATAAATGGTAATAAAAGATTCATTTTTGTTAAAAAGTTAGAGTAACCATTATATCATTTAATTGGATCACTCCGTCACTCTGAGGACACGATTCGCATTAATTCTATTGTAATGTAACCGAAAGTAGTCATGTAGATGGACAATCTTCCACGTTCATTGTCCAACTTATTATCATCGCCCATGTTACCACGTGACGACGATGGGCAGATTTTTTGTATTATTGGATAGGTGATATCCATTTCAAAAAGGAACAAATTGTAATGATGCCTTATCGCTAGTTTTACATGTTTAAAAATTCCCGACAAATAAACATTGTGAGGAAATTTTATATACCTACCCTTGTCTTCAAGACGTGAAAAGGTGCATTACATACTTGGGTTTGAGAGAAAGACTTTTAAAAGCCCACATGACTTCCATTTCCACTCGAAATCTCATACAACATACAACTAACACCCAGCGTCAGCTGCTTCTGAAATATAATCGCATGATTTTTCATCCCGGCTTTGATAATGATTTTTTTTCGCTGCTGGAAAAACTCTTGACTTCCTAGAAAAATGTTTGGTTCTGGTGGTTGATGGATTCACCCAAATTGTTAGAGACTAGTCCCAGTTCTGTATATTGTTATGTTATGAAAATGTCACATGTGGAACGCCACATTATTTTATTATTATTTTGTACGTAGGTAGTGCAGATGTAATAATAATAATAATATCCTAATGTTGAAATGTCAAAAATATGCACTCGAGGTTGACATTTGTATTTTTATTCTGTCGTACCTACATTGTGTTATATATTCGTATGTAGAGACAGTGTATTAATCCATTAAACATATATAATATCATATTATAGGATTGCATGTATGTAAATCAGTTTTACAGTGATATACATTATTGGCTTTGTCATGAGAAAATTACACGCGACGATTAAAAATATTCAATTTTTTCTCTTGGTTTATGCAATTTCTAGAAATAGATCCAGACATAGGCGCCGGTCCTAATAGGTATGCCTAATAATATTGATAGATATTATATAAGGAAGTTTTTGAATTGAATTGAATTTTTGTCTAATAAATAACTCTCTCGAGATCTGTTCATATAAGAGTCAAAGAGCGAGTCCGAACGTTATTCCATTTGGTAAAGACAATCGAGATACTCAGTTTTTGCCATTTTCCCACATAATTCGAGCGGAAATACATAACCGCAACTAGGTACATAAAAATAAAGAGGTATCTGGGTACGCCATCCCACTTTTCGTCCCTGAAAACCGCTAGCATCAACCTGCCCGACTAATTATAAGGTTATTTGGCAGTTATGTACCTAACCTAATAATAATCTCACTGAAATTTTACCTTGCGTAATTATGTGTGGCATTACGTATTAATTATAGGTATTCACCGTAAAAAAATCGTCCCGAAAAATTCATCGCAGAAACTTAGGGAAATTCGTTGCGATCTAATGAAAATGCGAGATACTAATTGTGTAAAAATACTCATTTTTAGGGTGTCGCAAAATTAGTTTTTTCTACCGAAGCGTATGTACAATTATATAAAATCGCGACTAATAAACTGTTTTGAACTTCCTTTTGCTCGAGAGTTCTCCATACTAATTGTTCTGCTCGCATTCTTGTTGCTAACAATGTCATCGTATGTAAATTGATTGCCCATAAATTTTTATCATTAACACAACCTGTATGTACATTGCGCACGCATTATGATTAGAAATTTCTATTACCTACCTACTGCTACCATTAATCTTTAGATTCATTATGTAGGTATACTACCTAGGAGTAGTCCGTCTACCACCTGTTAATAATAAGCATTTCTACTTGTCTAATAATTTCCCAAAAAGGAAGATGATTATTCGCAGATCAGGTTATATTAGATTAGATTTACCTACATAACTTTGCAAAAAACTAGTCTTCATTTCTATCGATAATTACTGGGTAGGTACTATCAAGTCGATAAATAATAACATGCTACCTACATTATGTGCATAGTGTATCATAATGCGATGTATGGAGTATGGACATACAGGTGTTGTCTTCCATGTAGTAAACATTTCAAAACCTGATAACAAGATGATAAAACATGCTAAGACGTGTAGTTAATAATGTATGGACGAAAGTCGAAAACCATTATGGAATTATGGCCTTTTGAATACGCGAGTTTTTTTTTATATTTTGTCTAATTGTTTAGTAGATTAGTAAATTACCAACATTTTACGTTTTAAGACGAAGCCTTAATGAGTTCTTAATACTTTGAGTTGATAGGCACAGAATTTCCAGACAGTGGAGTATCAGCTTTCGATTTAATTGAGTTTTCGATGTTTTAGCGAACAATGAAATTATCAATGCTTGCGAAATCATAGGCGGAAAATATGGGATAGAGTATAAAAACTTGACTATGATAAATAAAGTATGTACATATATCTAACGAATTACCGTGATACAGTTTTCAAGGATATAATAGTTGAACTTTCTGGCTACTTCATATCTTAAGATAGGAAGGTACATATAATAAAATCCATTATTATCATCATAATATCTTCATTAGAGATGTCCCGATATAAAAAAGGAAGAATCTCCGAATCTTATACATTAATGGACCATTGTTTTGGCCCCATACAGAACGCATTTTTTAACCGGCCCTTTCTAATCAATCCTTGCAAATGCCTTCGCGGTCTCTAGTCACTGATATATTTTTTACCTGTTTGTAGCAAAAATATTCCAAAGTCAACGATAATGACACCAGCCACCGGCTAATTGACATTTTCCTGTAAAAAATAGCACATCACATAATTTATTGTATGTGTGTACTGTGTACTTAGTAGGTACCTACCTACCTATATCTTGTAATGCGATGTTGATGTTAATGTGACCTAGATAATATATTATTGTCTTGGCTGCGTGAAATTAAAATGACAATACCCGTGCGATAGTCAGGTAAATAAAGATTTTTTCCTACAATAGGTCGGGTAGTCCAGAATTTTTGATATATTGTGAAGGTCGATCAGGCAATGGAGAATTCGAATTTCCTCACTTTTGAAAAAAAATATTTTTTTCGTTAGATTCGTTGTCCTGTATGGCTGCAAGCCGCATCTAATAATTTAATCAAGGATACTAAATTTCGAAGGTGTCTTGAGGAGGATGCTGGGTGGTATGATCAAATTACAAATAACGCTGGATCGGCGTACCCAGGAGACGTCTGTCAATTCCCTAGCCCAGGAGAGATAAGGTTCCTGGGTGAGGCACGTTTTGAAATGGCCACAGAATAGTAGTGCGAAAAGTGATCTGTTTTTAGAGGAGTTAATAATGCGCCTATAGCTGGGTAGGGTAGAATAGTATAAATTATTTTCTGGTGATTATATTATTCCTGTATAATTGTTTCAGGTGTAATAATTCGTCCCATTGGTGTGTCTCTGGTATATCTTCTACTTCTGTTCTATCTTCCATTTGTTCCTGTAGCTTCATCCAAGGCAATCAAAGGTAAGCAATCATATCAACATTATAGTCTGATTGAGAATGGATTTTTGTTACATTTGTGATTCTATTCAACCAAGTCTGAAGGAAATACATTGTTTCTAGTTGTATGTATCATTATAGGTATGTCGCACCTAGGGTAGTCATTATTATTTTGATGTTTGTCTTGTAGGTCATGCCGGCCACTATCTCCGTGCAGTGTTATGTATAAGCACACTGTTGTTGGCAGTGCAGATTGCCTGGCAGATCACCCTAGCATCCGTGCCTTCTGCCTGGTCCAGTGACTGGATCAAGGAGTGTGGTCTCATTGAGACTATACTGAGGCACGCTGGCTTTGTTCCGTTCTACAATTTGAATTATATATATGTTTTAAAATGGATTTCACCTGAGGTACATTTCATTTCAAAGTAAACCATTTTGATTTAACTATTGTATGTAGAGATACCTACTCACCGAAGATAATTTCATTTTAGATTCTCATGTTTGTTTCATCAGTTACAATATACGTTCTGTGTAACAAACTTTGTAAAGGTTTACCAGATGAGGAACTACAAGCCAGTGCTCCTAAGAGGAAAGGAACATTCGTAGTTAGTGTGGGTAAGGAATATTTCTCAATAAATTATTTCTTGTAAATTTAATATAAACAATAAGGTCCCGGTGGCGGTCTGACATAATACATAATTTACTTAGAGTGTACTGCCGCATATAAGCCAAAAGTTGAAACTAAAATAATCACGGAAAACATCTAGTATCACCCATATAATTTCCTGCATATAATATTATTAGACAATAGGGGTTGCCTGTGGAAATTCAAACTTTTTATGATTGAAATAGATCTAAGGTTGAAATACTAACTTTTGATAAAAAAACTCCTAAAGTTGGCTTATACGCCACTCTTCATTAGGACTGCAGTATAATTAATGCAAAGTGTAAGTATATACTAACTTATATAACACAGTTTGTAATGCATGCTTGTACTCCTTTTTAAACTAACAATCCTACATTTCAGCGGAGATACCAGCTTATAAGAAAAAGAAACACCTAAAACTTAAAATGGTTAAGAAAGTGAAAATAGGTATAATATAATTTATTGCTTGGAAATTACTAATACTATTATACCATCACGGTATGCCCAACAGTGGGGTAACCAGTGAACGCTGTGCAGGCGCGAAGATACCTGAGAACACAATTCTCATCGAGGTATCCGTTGATTTAGGATAATGTAATAGGTATAATAATGTCTTATCTGATTTACTTGCTGCTAGCCACTTGCATTCCACTGCTGGACATAGACCTATTCTAAACTTTTCTACTGTCTTCTATCATTGGCTATCTGCTGCCATCTGACTCCATCTGACGCAATGCTGACGTTAGCCCCAGTTTCAACATTTTTGAATGAATTTGTTGTGAATTCAACTTTCAAAAATGACATGTTACAATTCCATAGACAAAACAAACAATAGATAGAGTTTTGAACGTACTGTGATGGAAGCTTTTGCTTTGCGTATTCAATTTATTGTTCAAGTGAACAGTGTTCATATAAAAATCGGGTATATAAGAAATCATAAAGCATTGTTTACTAGGGTGAATTTATCGCAAAGTTGCAATATTTTCCAGTGAACCCCGACTGTATGTACCTACACTTGCATGGAATTAATCACCAAATGTCTAATTATTGCAGGGAAATATGTTTCTCTTCTACTCCTGATGTTTACGGGTTGCCTGCGCCCCAGCATTCTTAGTGGATTGTACTACCTGACCTTCCTAGGGGGCGCCACGTGGTGGGCGTGTGGTAAGGAGTTGGCCAGAGGGTTTGCTGTGGTCTGCAGGTGTATTATGGCAATAGTGTTTTGTCACGTTCTCGTTCTTTTTGCTTATCAAACAACATGGGCTCTGGAACTATTACCTCCTGCCAGTCCATACGCCAGGTATTCCTCTACTAAATGTTTGGATTGCTAATGGCTAATTCAACTATCACTCAGATTTGTGTATTTATGTTTCTATTGTTAATTTCCAGGTATTTTGGATTTACCCAGCTCATTGCGATGAATTGTACAATGGATCCGAGGGAATTTGAATTCCTAGATTTGGAATGGGCCTCCTATGTTAGCCCGGTCATGTTGGTCTTGCTATATTACATCATCGCGTTTGAGTCTAAGGAGTTACTTAAACCACAGGTAGGTTTTATTTACAATAGTTGAGTTTGAATAATACATATTATATTGGAGAGAGTATCACAGAACTAGCAATGAAATCATCTTTCACAAGTAATGTAGCTTTAGGTGGCGAAGGCTATGCATGAATCTTCATATGAGATGAGTTTTCTATTACAATGTATTATCTTGTTATGAATATTATTATATTTTAAAAGTGAGTGGATATTTATTTATTCAGTTGTGTAATGCCTATTTTTATGTTTTTAATACTCTACTAATTAGTAATACATTTTACTATTTACTTTGATTATGTTAATGACATAATATGAATTACGATTATAAACTATCTAATTTGATCTTTAATTATTTCGTTGTTAATTATGTGTCTTTACTTTTAACTCAATAATTTTATAAGATGCTCTTGGAAAAAATATTTACTTTTTTAATTTTCTTATCACTTTTAAGTGAATTTGTATTAGACCGTTTTAATTTTTGCTTATTGAAATAAATTATACATTTGCAAACATTTTTCAAATGCTTCTCTATATAAAAGCCGGAGAAAAAGTCGGGAACTTTTTCTAAATTGGAGGCAGGGAGTTTAAATGGTTCTTTAAGAAGAACAATGTCAATGAAATTAACTAGAAGCAGGATGACTCGTAATACCCTGACGCAGGATAAGTGGAGGTCGGCTACGAGGAAAGTGCGAGTAAGAATTATTACATTGAGTTAGTGCCACTAGTATTCCGCCACATATGTAGCACACCACATTATTGTGTGTTCATCACTCTTTTATATTTTATCGCCATTTAGTGTAGTGAATAATTCAAGTATATTTGCACGGTTTACTTTTCATCTCATGTACTTAGGGACTGCAATTCAGTATTTATCCTCATCCCTTTAGATCTCAACGTGTCTATGAGATCTAAAGGGCCTGAAGTCTAAATGAAACTTTAGATGTTTTTACTTTTTGATAGAATTTCGTAGTACATATGCTGGAGTTGCAATCCCTAATCATTACCGTATAATGTATCTAGGTGTATATTCTGCATTCATAGTATAATGCTATGGATGTTAAATAGTAAAATGTAGATACAGCTTTGCTGTGTATTAGTTATTAAGTAGTTACAGCTTGCTGTGTTTCTGTATCATCTTATAATCCAATGGTATCATATATTCCTCCATACGACCCTGTATTCCTCACTCCCATCTGATCCTCACATATTTATTTAATATTTGACTACAAATGTGTTTAATGCTTTTTCTTTTGATTTCATATTTTGCTTGCCTTTACAATGTATTTCTGGCACTTTGGCTTACCAGGTTTTCCTAATGTATGAAGCTGCGCGGGCAACAGAGTCCACGCCTGTATGTATATTTTATTTTGTTTTTAACATATCATTATTTTAGTAGCTTTAATAACAGTTTTTACTTATACCAATACCCTAATTTATTGTTGGACTTGAACCACTGTGTTCATAGTTCACATCACTGTTTTAACTAAGCTTTCTATCACTACTGCTACTTTATTCTTAAACGTTCCACACTGTAACACTGGGAGGTCAGCAGGCTGCATCACTCAGCAGTCACACTAAGCTTTTAGCTGAACTAACATTTCAATTGTTAAGTGATGTTTACTACTACTAATATATTTTATTCGAGTGGATAATAAGTTGAATACATTTTATGAGTATATAGTAGGTAGTCAACTGACGACAATCATTTACACAAGGCACACATTGTGGAATCTCTCGTGATTTATACTTTTGTATGTTCTAAGAAAGTTTACATGATGTGCAAATGGTTGTCATCTGTTGTGAATGTAAGACCACAATTCCTACTGAGTTTGAATGATGAGTTTCGATATATGATGATAACGTGATAGGTAGGTACACATAATAATGTCTAATCTGACATAACGCAATAAAAATGTTAGCCTCGGCTTTCCTGCTATAGAAATCCACTCTTCGCCACTGCTACTCATGTAACATGTATGCCAACTTGCTAAACTAATATTGCGCAAAGAAATGTTTTAATACATTTGAAGTTTGCCATAACTAGTAATCTGAATAAGACCTAGATATTGAACAGTTCAGTCTCATTAAATTTGAAGTATCTAAGTAGAACTTCAATGTATTTATTACGGCTGTAGAAAATATCCAACGCTTTACAAGAATAAAAATTTGTAAATCAAAAATAATTCATCAAATTTAATTTACAAATGAAAACATTAAATTAGTTGCACGTATTTATACCTACACTCCAGTAGTAGGAATTATAGAAATATTAATATGCACTTGCTATTTTTATTTTGTAATAAATGATTAATTAGTTAGATAAAAAAATTGCATGATTATTGTTATAGTATATCAAAGTAGTTATGTATGTAGTTATTTTGTAGATGCAGTAATCATAATATTATTAATACCTAGTATTTTTTATTATGTACTTAAATAAATTAATTTTTATTGAACAAATGGATCATACTCACTAGTATATTGTAACATGTGACCTCAAAAACTTGATGTAAATCCCGTGTCTTTCGACAGAATATTGGTTCCATTATGTCCAGGGAACATTGAGTAAAGAAACTTGAACCTGAGTACAAGTACCTAGTACTACTTATAAATAAACAGATATTTTAATGAATACAATTTATCCTCGTGTAAGTGTAATCATTTGATAGCAATATATTTGTCTTGTAGCTAATCCGTGCGGTGAGTCCCACAAGATTGTACTTATCGAGAAAATCAAACGCTAGTGGATCAATGTACTATCAGGATTCTACTGGTTCTGTCACTGTTGGACCTGAGGAGGGAATTCCTATGAAGAATCTCAATAGTGAGTTATGGTTGTATACAAGCGTTACTTACTATTATTATACAGTTTATACATTACCATAATAATTTCCAGATGAGCAAGGCGAGACTGATAAGCCATCCATATTAGAGCATGTCATATATACAATAGCAAATATATTTCAAATGCTCATCAGGTACGTTTAGTACAACTATTTCATTTCCTGTAAAAGTGAAGTGTGTTAGATTTTTCTGACAACTTTTGTGATTTTCCAGAACTTCGTACATAGCGACCGCCATAATTATGATTGCTTGGAGTATAACGTATCACTCGTGGCTAACGTTTGTCCTCCTGCTGTGGGCCAACATAATATGGATGGTACAGGACCAGAGAGGTTTCACATTACGTTCCAGTCCATTCCTTGTAACATACGCACAATTATTATTACTGGCTCAATATATTTACGGGATGGATATCAATGAAAATGAAATTCCCTTCCAAATTAAGGTAACATTATTTATCTTATTTGATCTACGACACAAGGTGGAAGTCCATTTTTTAAGGTAACAATGAAAGAAGTAGACTATACTCGGTAGTATTCGAGGATTCACCCTCTACAACAGATGTTTATAAATAAACTCATAGATTTTAAACTAAATAAAAGTAGACTCCCACCATTTAACAAAGACATAAGAATATTGGGATATTTAACATGGTTTGTTTATTTTATGAGTTCCGATTGTATTTTAGGGAATGAATATGGCACAGATAGGCTTTGAGCGACGCATCTATCTTCCTTGCATGCCTTTAATTGTGAAGTCAATGTATACCATCATGTTCTGGGTGACATTGAGACAACTGATGCAAGAAAGGAGGGAGAAGAGGCAGTCCAGTGCGTTGGCAGACATGGTAGCTCCTCTCCAGGTGACTGTGGGTGCTGCTACAGCTGGTTAGTTCAAACATTGGTTTATGAATTCTCCGATTAGCCCTCCATTGGAATACAATACATAATTGCATTGAATATTGCTTTTTAGTTCTAGAAGAGGAGCCACCAATGAAAACTTCACCACTTATAAAGAAGCTGGGAGACTTTCTGAGACATTTGCTGACAAAGTACTTCATATGTGTTGTGGTTATAATGTTACTGGCTATTGGAATCACGGGACAGAGGATGACAGTGTTCAGAATAGTATACATGGCCCTATTCTTAATATTCATATTAACGTTCCAGGTATGTTAGTGTACATTACACATTATATCGTTGTATAGTCTATAACCCTGTATGGATTCACTGTATGAATTATTTCAGATATCTCGACCAGCTTGGAGGAAAATGATGTATGGATTCTTAGTAACTGTTATAGTTTATTCTATGTGCATTCTGGTTTTAATTTATACTTATCAATTTGATAATTTCCCTCTTTACTGGGAGAAGTATCTTCACATATCGCACACACTGTAAGTAAAATATAATTACATATCCGTTATATAAAACATAAATACTTTGCAGTATTCATATTTATATCTATGTACCTAATTATTGCATCATTAATATTGAAACTCCGATCTCAACTTTTAAGCCATCACATGCATTTAATTGATTCGGGATTGTTTATTACATTTAATTTGTTTATTTTTCAGGCAATTAGATATCGGCCTAGAGTTGTATGAAACTAAAGAACTCTTCCTAAGATTATTAACTCCTACTTTATTCCTGATCATGACTGTTGTACAGTTGCATTACTTCCACAAAGATTTATTGGCAATATCTCATATCAAAAGCAGGTGTGTAATTCAACTTCATAATATCTTCGGCACTTATATTTGTTTGTGGTAATTTGTTACCCTGATACTCTGTATGCTGTATGTAAAAGTATGTATTGTTTTGATATTTCAGGAGTAGTAGTGTCGCTAGGCAAGACTCTCAAGGACCGTACTCCATTGCTTCATCCATGATGGGTGGAAGCTCCTTACCTCCCCCGACGCCTATGGACCGAAACGTGAGAAACATTTGTGTATAACTCTCAATATAATGAGGCGACATTTGAACTAAGTACTAACTTGTTCCTCTACTCCTAGGTAACCGGTGAGTTGGAATTTCCCGACGGAAGCGGTGAAAAAAATCCAAAATCGGGGAGTTACACACACCTCAGTTCCAAGATGGACTTTGTAACGTGGATCTCCAGATTTCGAAAGATTGTTTTTAAGTATTTCATGCTAGTGTGGGACTTTGTCTTCCTGTTTTTGGAATTACACTTGCTTAAGATTATTATGTTGTCTACAATGCTGCTCTGTGTGTTTGATGTAAGTTTATTTTATGTTTACATTCGTGCAATCAATCTTGTGACCTGTACTGAAACTTTTTAAGGTTTCTCACCCGAAACACGCAGATAAAATGCACACGAAAAACGCCCTTATGTATATCGCCATAAGGGTCATTTTCCATAAACATTTTATCTGCGTGTTTTGGGTGAGAAAGCTTACAAAGTACCCCCCCTGTTCTAATCATTAAGAAAGTATATGTCAATAGTGGTGAATTTTCTCCATTGAATTTCTCTCATTGGCAAGTCTTGCCTCAGGGTATTATGATTGTATACAATGTAGTTTCCCACAACAGTGTAGAAGAATTAAGGATGAACATTGTCGGGCTTACGACCGACCTCGGCTGGCTTAAGTGATCACTTTATTATAATTGTCCTCATTATTTTATGTGTTGCAGGTTTGTGCAGTACATTTAGGATTTGTGTTGGTGATTTGCATTGGACTGTTATTTAACACTAAAATACAATTAGTATTAATCCACTTTATATCGACAGCCACTTGTATTCTTCTCCTGTGCAAAATGATTTATCAAATAGAATATATAGAACACGCTTCATATTCTGTTAATTGTACTGTGAGTGATTTGTAATTTACTTCTTAATTCCTTCTAGTGAACCACAGCTTTATTATTACTACTACATTATTGTATTATTTTCCCAGTATATGAACTCCTCAATGTCTGAAAACGTGACTCAAGTGACTTACAACAATGCGGAATGGTTTGGATTTAAAAAAACTGGCGATGGAGTGACATTACCTAAACTTGTCAAGGGATATATTGCTTTAATACTTCTCTTCACGTTTAGAGCTATGGTAGAATTCAGACAAACGATTCATAGGTTAGTATGACTATGTAATATTATGGAGACATGAATGCAACGAAGTCATATTACTTTATAATATAAACACTTGATATGTTACAGACTGAATAAGAATGATCCTACAGTACGTCCATACTTAATGTTCCCACGAGTGACAAGATTAGACGCAGACAAAGATGTCAAGCATTTCTTACAATATATTTTCAACTATGGTTTTTACAAGTTTGGTGTTGAGGTATACCTTGCAATAAAATAAAATTACTTTAATTTACAGAAGATGGACATATTTTTTTAGATAAACATGTTGAAAATAAGTACGACATCAAATGAAAGCGTGTATTTTTTTTATTTCAGATTTGTTTGATGTGTCTAGTTGGAGTCATTGGTTCCCGATTGGACGTCTGGGCCGTCCTATACAGTGGCTGGCTTTGTGTTTTATGGTGTTCTAAAAGAAAGACGTTAGCTCGACTCTGGAAGTGGTTTGTTGGCTTCATAGTGGTTGTCCTACCATTCCAGTACCTTCTAGTGGTGGGGATAATTCCACAACTTTGTGTTGAATATCCTTGGATGTCATCTAATGAGGTTAGTATTTAATATACCTACCACAGAATATCTAGATATCAACATGCAATAAAATATAATAATGTTCACAGAGACAATAATTGTACTCTTGCAGAGGATTTCATAACAATGTATATATTTATTTCCAGATATTACAGAGGACCCGTGACTGGATGATGCTACCAGATCCGACACATCCGCCTCTAGCTGCCAGACTTATGTGTGACTTTATCCTCCTCCTGCTGTGTTCCAGGCAGTCCCTTATTTTCAGAATAGAAAGAAGGCACGGTGATAATTATAAAGGGGGATCGAATTCCGATACTCTCCCAGAAAATTGGGAGTCTCCTGATTTCCAAAATCCTGTCCCCGACTTTGTGACATATTTCAAGTAAGTAGATATGTTTTACAACTGAGTCGCTGTTAGCAAATAGCATTTACTACTAATAATTATTCGTTCTTAACTTGATAACAACTTTACTAATGTTAACATAAATATTGTTTATATTTCAGATCATGGTTAGATGTTATCAAACGAGCGACAATGATGGGATCGTTGTGGGCAACACTGGCAATAATGTTTTTAACGGGAACTAATAGAGTAAACTTATTCTCTATGGGATATCTTATAGGTTCCTTTGTCTTCCTGTGGCAAGGCACTGATCTTTATTTGCGTCCAATCAAAAACATTTTGAAATGGTAATTCTAATAATATTGTTATGTATGTTTCAACTAACTACTAATACTGTAGTGAGTAAGTAATGATAAAACATTGTAATTATCTCAGGTGGAATTGGCTATTAGGATACAACGTAGCTGTAATTGTGATAAAGGCATTTCTGCAAATATTAGGCTGCATCTTCATACAATACATGCAGGATAATGTGTGTTGGATGGTGCAGGTTCTCGGCATTGGATGCATTGACAAGTTCAGTGGCAAATCCTTTAAGACTTTCCTTAAAATGCAGGTTCCAGTACAGGACCATGTGAGTACTACATAAACTTTACAACTGTCCATTAAAACATTAATTTTCCCTTTTATAATAACGTAATTTGAAAAGTATATTATTGATTTACTTTATCAGTCCAAATTCATTGCTTAAAAGTTTCCTCAGCTAATTACTACTTTCTGTTAACAGGAATGTTCTGTTCCTCGAGAAGACATCGGACTCGCATGGGATGGAGTATGCTTTGGATTTCTCTTGATGCAGCGAAGATTATTCCAGAGTCATTACTTCCTAAGGATAGTAAATGAAAGCAAAGCAATTACTATACTACAATCAAGGTACAAACAACTTGAAATTTTTAGACCCCTTAGCCCCATTATTAATTCCTTAAACGTTCCATAAATTATTATTTATTTCAAATACAGAGGTGCAGAGCTAATTGAAGAGTTGAGAGTAAAGCAAATGTCTGCGCAAGCTGAACAAGAAAAGAAGATCTTAGAGAAGATTAAAGTGAAGATGGATCGTATTAAAGCAAATCAACAAAGGTTTTCTAAGGAAACCACAAATCACTTTGTTGGTATGTATTGTATTAATTTATTTATCTTTAACTCAGGATGCAGAGATTTATGGAAAGATTTAATTGTGTATTCAAGATTGTAACTTGTGAATAGTTTTCAAACAAATTGAATGCTATAAAAAATATTACTTTAATCAATGCATTACTTACTATCAAATAATTACCTAACCACTGGTTATTATTACTCTACAATGAATCATGTTTGTATTGTGACAAGTCTTATTAATATGAATGATTATCATGGTGCTTCTTAGTTTCAACTTAAATGGACTGCATTTCAACAAATCATTGTTAACAAGCCATTAGTCATTGATACAGAATTAAATAATCCCAACCAGGTGGTCTCAGGCCAGCAGCTCATATTTTATTCTGTAAAACATTATAAAATAACGAGTTAATTGGTGAGAGGTACGTTAAAATGAAATGAAAAAAGAATCCATTTGAGTTGAAATGAAATTAATTTACTAATAGTGCATCCAATACACACCATGAGGGGACTTATGATTAATTATTTATTAATATTGGAAGCATGATTCTTATAATATATGTTGGATACAATATGTGCCTTGAATAGAGGATAACTCGGAACTGAAAAGCAGCCTCAAGAGAAGCGGCTCCAATGCAAGCGAGTGTTGCATCTCTGTGAGAACTCCGATGGAGGGATATCACACTCCCCGCACCCCCACCACTCCGGGCAGTCCGCGAGGCTACCACACGCCCATCAGCGAGGAGGGTTCGCCCCAGCACGTCCAATCTCCTCCTGGTCCCCCATCTCCTTTCTCAGCCTTGAATACCGTGTCCCTAGACGCCTATTTGGAACCGAGAAGAATATCTTTTGGTTCACCTCCTTCTTCCGAGTTGAATCCTCGAGCCCGATCTCCCTCTGAATCCTATCCTGTCTTCTCTCCCCCTGCCATCCGTCGACCTTCCCAGCCGGCCATCCATCATCCCCACCTCCACACGCCGAGACATTCGGTCATCTCCTTCTCTGGACGCTCTCAGCTCTCGCATCATCAATGTAATGTTTACAAAGTCTACTATTTTTATTCAATGTCTTAACTTCGCTTTGTAAATTCCCTAATACTTAATGACACATGTATGTACTTAACACATTACTGTACACTGTATATACAATACAATAATATTTAAATATAGATGTAAGCTCCCTTCACCCATACATGTGGGTATCACGGTTAAGACAAAAAATGTGCTACGATTGTCCAAGAAGTCAATGCTATTTAATAATTTCTAATTTTACAAGTAATCTTCATGTGAATTTAATTTGGAGCGGAGTGGATTTCATATATAAATTAATTTGTAAATAGTATAATGCTATGTTTATAGAATGTTAACAGTTGTTTATGCATATTCGTACTTTTTGACTGTTGGTTTATGTTATCGGACAATTTATATTTGGGAGTTATAAAATAATAATACTTATCAGATTATTGTTATAAACATAATTCATAATTAGTTTTTTTGTAAGTTATCCAGTTTTGGAGAAAATATGTACACAGGTATTCGATTATACGTAAGAGCTTGTTCTTCCATCTGGTAAAATTAAGGAAATTTTTGTACATTGTAATATGTATATAGGTTAGTTTTTATAATTCATGCAGGTGTGTACTATTTGTATATATGAAACTACTGTATATTATTTGTATATATGAAAAATGGTTTGTAATCAAAACTATGGCAGTAATTATGATAAGACTACTACTACATGGTTGGTGCAGTGGATGGAGTGCGAATCTACAAAGTGGAAGGTGCCGGGTTTGAATCCACTAACAATTTAATTCCACACTTCGCAACACAAGCTTTTAGCTTACTGTGATGTGTGTAGGAAAGTGTTTTAGTTTGTGATTACAGCCCAGATATTTTATTTTAAATTATTGTACATTTCTTTAAGCAATTATTTTCAGCTCAGCATTGAGAAGTTCGTATAAATTTAGCACCGCGCATGTGATATTCATACTACCCAGTGTTTTGCAAAGATAACTTGAATCTTCTAAGTATTCATTCATGTCTTTGCACATGCCGATATTTAGACTTTATTAGGATGTAAAAAGTGTTGGAATATTTGACATGTTAAATAATTTATTAAAAATTGAATGATGTAATATATTATGTAAGATAAATGAATATGTACAGTGCATAGAATGTTTAGAATAAGCATGAGAAATATTGATTAGTCAGGGGTGAATATTTTTTGTTTATAGATTCTATTTATCCCACAAGTAGGCCATCACGCCAAAAGGTTACACCATCTTCATATAACTCTGGTAATGAATAAAATCCTACTAACTTGGTGTTGGTTCGTACATTACATAATATCATGAAATATTACTCTACAGACCTGGGGTGTTTTACTCCAGGATGCATGAAGTCATAGCTGAAATGCTATTATAGTTGTTTAACCAATAAGTAAGTGGTGGATGTTACATCTTAGTGTTACATTCTACACACCTACCAGAATCAATTGTAATCAGTTTTGTGTTTACGTCAGTTCCCTTTCTTCTGGCTTATTAATCAACTCCTAGGCATAGTTAATCTTTAACTGTAAGCAGCTACCCTTTAAGGTTACGCATGGATAAAAACCACCATATTAATATGCTTTCTGATCATCTTATACAACCTAACACTAACAGAGCATCGTAAAAATTCAAAGTTTATGTATCCAGTGTTTAAGATTGTACTATAATTTTACAGTAGATACGGATTTAGCATAGGTACTTTAAAAAAAATTATTCTCAATCACAGTCCATTCTGGACCAAGTTTTCCCATATTCTACAGTGTGGTGTCAAGGTCCTGGTTCAGATCCTTATTTGTTTTAGATTAATTACAGCTGTGGCTAATATGTTAAGGGTTATTTGATGACAATGTTCAGAATTAGTTTACGTATAGATTTTACTTAAAATATGTAAGTTTTAAAACCTAGTTCTATTGACAGGATAAGAATTGCTCTAATTATTGCGTAAATTATCTTTAATATTTAACTACATATTCTTGATTTATTTTCCCATTTATTAAACACATGGATATATAATAGAGTTATTATGTGTAAAGCATGTGACAGTTCTAATAAACTTTATTTAAGGTTTCGGAGATGTATATTATATTCGCAGGTAAGAAGGTAACTGGTAACAACAACTTAAGTTTGCCTCTTTCAAAAATCGTCTTTGTCATTGTTGGTTAAATTAGAAAAGTGGTCAAAGGTATATTGTCATAGGTACAATATTTTAAACACATGTTTCATGGCAGATAAAATGCATTTTGGAAGAGGACAACTTGCTTTTGTACATTGTACATAATATATTTATTTAGAAATAATAATGCAACATGTATATTCAATAACACAATTTCTTATGTCAGCCTTAGGTAAATAATTCCTTGTAAGCTTTAGAAGAAATTCATTTCACTAAGGGTGTACAGCAAAAACTATAATGAAGCTTTTAAAGATAGATGAATGATCTATACGTATTTACATTTAGTCATTTGATTAAGATTATATGTAAATTGGCAGAATAATTTTACAGACAAGTAGAAATGTAATGAGTCATTCTTGTTGTCCACCCTTTGTAATTCCATGATAGCAACAATATAATACTAAGTCATATTTTCTTCACAACATTTCGTCATTGGGATTGGTTCGGTGTAATGTCAATACATTATCATATAAAGAATACCAATGTACAAATATTATTAGTTAAATTTACAGCCATGTATGCACATTGTACTTACTTGTTACTATTTGTCGTTGTCCCCTACATTATCCTTATTTTCAACAGCCATCCGTTCCGGAGACTATTATATGTTTGACGACTTTGACGATGAGGAAGAGCTGGATTTGATATCGGAGAAGGATACAGATGATGAGGATCGCAAGGGACCGTCACTTGGAGAGGTTTGTACCACAGCTATTATTATATTGTTGCGTGTTGTGTGTGTTTGTGACTACTGTTTACAGTAAGAAATTGAAGAAATACTGTGAAATGTACAGGGGGTAATATTTGAGTTTTTAACATTTGGGATCTCACATAGATACCTATCCACAATATATTTGAGTACACAGCTGGTGGTGTTGGTTGGGATGTAAATCTTCCGAATGGAAGGTGCCGAATCTGAATCCCGGGACTAATAATGTATTCTGCACATCACAATACAAGCCTTTAGTTCACTGTGAAGTGTGAAGGAAAGTGTTTCAAGCCCAGATCCTTTTTGTACTAAAAATTCCTATGTAACTGTTTTCCCTTGGAGTATGTATTATAATAATATAGCATGAATTTGGGTGAAGCAATTAATTGTCCTTTGTCTTGTCAGCCTCAGTTAAATATCACAATGTTTAGTTGAAAAGTTGTGAATAAAGTTGAATGTAATTAACATGTGTAATGTTTTCTCATATGAAACGACTTATTGTTACCACGCTAGCTTCTCAGCACAGCCATGAAGACAGATATTGGTAGAGCGACGTTGATGAGAAGAGAGTCTATACCAAGGCAGAGTGCCCGATCTCGTTTGTCCACACGCTCTTTAAGGAAATCTCCTCTGAAGCGACATACGACGCCTATTGTGAGTGACGGATTACTCCGTACACCAGTAGTAACTCTGTTTATTTGTATTGCATTGAATAATATTATAATTATTCTTTAATTTGCATTCTTCACAATCGCTTTGTACATTTGTTGTCTATATAAATTTCATATACATTATAACATTTCAGTAGACTCATGCACGATATTTGGTACGTATATTATTAGTTTATTACAGATTTACTGAAACACATACACATCATTTATACAACAGAGTAATACAATAACAGAATACAATCACCACACAAACATTTAATTTATTTTAATACACTTACGCAATATCATTTTAGTGATTTATTTAATGTTATCATTTTATTTATATGTCTATGTACTGTTACACATTTTATGCATTTCATTCATTCGCTATAGTTCTAGTATATGCAATTATTACCCGACTAATAATATTGTAGTAATATTTAGTAGAAACATATACATAATTTTATTAACAAATTTAGTTGTCATCATATTTTGCATGAATTGTTTAACTAATTGAGTAGTAAGTAGTGACTAATTCCCATCAGTTAATTCCATGTCGAACCTCTTAAACTTACATATATTATTTTAGTCGTGTAGCTACTGGGAACTGATATACTCTGATTATAACTATACCTCGGAATACCTAATGCAAGGAACAGGTATAGAAGGGATTAACTTTCAATATTCCAGTGCCGTAGAGTGACCGAAAATATTCCTAAAAATATTTAATCTTTCAACAATCTGCCAAGATATGATAATAGGGTTTATACCTGAAGTATTTTAGTAGACGTCTACCTAAATGTATCTATTATGTTTATTGAATACCAGGGGGTAATAAACAAGATTTGTTTATTTTATTACTATTCCATAATATTAATGTGATGTGAAGGATTGTATGGGCCGATGGGGGATTTCCCGCAATTATGCATGATATTGTTTTCATAATTTACACTCTTATAGAAAATGATACTAAGCCGTGTGTTGTTTGATAGTTGAAATTCCATTTGAAAAAATATTCATTTGAAATATCTTTATCGCCTTCTCTATCTAACTTCCCTTTTTGCACCAAATGTTTTGGTGTGTGGTCACCATGTAATCCAGAGTTCCTCCCTCGAGGCAGCATTCTCGTTAGATTACGAGCCTTAGTTCGATTTTGTATGTGTCTGTCGAGAAACATATATCCGTTATCACGGCACGAGGTGTGTGGTGGGCGCTGCCTTATAAATATTTTTTTGTATTTAACTCCCATCGATCCAAAATCTTGTTTACTACTCAATTTCTTTTTTCTTCTCCATAAATTAGAGATGACAACAATATTCAATAAATCTAAATAATTCGATACACAGTTATAGCTAGAACATAAGACATTGTTTTGCAATAGGTATATTATGTACCTGCCAATACTTCAGATATAAACCTTATTATTATTGGCATATAGGCAAAAAGGTTTTTGAGAAAACAATTATCCGTTAATAATATTTTCGGTCACTCTACGGCACTGGAATATTGTAAGTTAATCCCTTCTATACCTGCTCCTTGCATTAGGTATTCCGAGGTATTTTAATATGAAATCATCAATATTTTAACTATGTTTCTCTAGTACTGTATATTAATTCATCCGCCTCTGTATTGATTTACTTATGTTTCTTGTAACTTGTTAATGAAGATTATTATTTAACGCTTGTAAAAAATAATAAGTAGGTATTTTAAAATAAAATATAGTAATAGTATAACCATATTGTAGGACCCAACAACTGCTGATCCTGATGATGTGCAGCTTCTGGAGAAAGATCATGATGACGATGATGATGATGACAAGTCGGAGCATTCTGACGCCGCACTGGGGTCACCTGGAGGGTCGGATAGTGAGGGACCTGGTAATGGGTTTATTTATCTGTTTGAGTGTAGGAGCCTCACTCCTGTCAGTATAAACAATCTACATATATTTGATGTGTAAACTATTGGTTGTTTTAGAGAAAGAGACACTCTGGAATAAAATCTGCAAGTACGTACTGTTTGGATGGGCCTTTATTAAGAGTTTCCTTGTGTCACTTACAAGTTGGCTGAATATGTTCTCGAGGGATTATAGATATGTCGCTCGAGTACTGACAAAGGAGAAAATTATTCTCAAGGTAGGTTTATTTTTTCAACCGCAAATGACACATCATCCAAAGAGTCGTTTTCTTCACTTGGCAATCTTAGTTTAAATTGTAGTTTCTAACTGTACATTTTTATTAGTGTCGCATCTACATTTCTTCTAACAAAGATTCTGTAGATACGTATCCTGTACTCGTGATAAATAATATGTGTTGTATTTTAGGAATGTGTAAGATTTGTGTATCGATTAATTATTATTATTGTAGGAGAGGTCAGATTTTGGTATTGGACTTAGAGGTGGATCAACAGAAATATGGGAACCTCTGCCATCGACACTTATGAGATTGAAGAAACCTCGGTATGTATGAAATACAGTGAAACTCGGATTTTACGTTTTTCTGGGGACCACCAGAAAAAAACGTAAAATAGGGGAAAACTTAAAATGTGGGAAATGATATTTTAGTATGTCCTATAAAAACGTAGTTACTTTTCACTGTTAACTTCATTGTCATGTAGTAGGAGTGATTTCTTGGCAGTAATTATGTTTACAAGAAACAAAAGTGAATTATATCACTAAAAAACTAAATTGAAGGAATTGAATTTTCAGAAAATAACCCATACAATAAAAGTCCGTTAATTCAAATTCCAAAGATCTGAAAACAGGAAAAAAATAGAATTACGCGACACGAACATTTGAATTTCGCGCCAATTTTTAATTTTCAAATAAACTGAATAATTTTATAAGGAAAACTTGCGATTTTTCGGAAGCAACCCAGGTGGATGTCGAATATTTGTCACAAATTTGATTCTCGGGATAAGTACGTAATTTAATGCGCACGACATGACGTAGGTCCGCGCATTTCACATTACCTAATAATAGCACTTCGTACACAACACAATTTATATCGGAGTAAAATTGAAACAACTATTTATTACTTTTAGATTTCAAAAAGTCACTTACTTTAGTTGTTGGTTTTTATTTCGACAGAGTTTATCATTAGGTACATGTCCAATGACCTAGTTAAAACTTTTGCAAATATCAAATGGTGTGTCGGGCCCTTCCTGAGTTTCTTCTGAACACCTATTAAGGCTGACAATACACATTTGTATTTGTGGAAATATAAATTGGAATAACAACCAAACTTAATGTAAATTAAAAAGGAATCTTTTTTTTTCAAATTCAACAAAATTGGTGCCCAAAAATTTCGCGAGAAGTAAATCACAAAGCACTGTTTGGAATAATACGCACGTGTAGGTAGGTATATATTAAATACCTAAATAAAATGAGTAATGTGTATGTTGCACTACAATGAACTGGATAAAAAACTGAAACTTTAAAGTTATACTAAACACTTCCGGCGATTAAAATTAACATGTTACTATGCGCTGCACATGTTGACATTCTCTGTAAATCACCCCATGCATCAAGACGTAGCGATGTACTGAGGTGTTATGAGGGGGAGATAAGATAACACCGCCCACCACGTGGAAGTGTTGGCATTAAGTAAAAAGTAGCAATGTGACTTTACACACTTTCTTTGCGTAATATTTTTTGTCCAACTTTTTGACAAACGATTAAATTTTACGTGTACAACTTTACGGCCGAGAAAAAAACGTATAATCCGGGAATTGTTTGGGCGCCTGACGTAAAATTTGGGAAATTTTTGTTCTGGAATGTATGGGGGTGAAACGGGACCGACAAAAAAAAACTTTAAATCCGGGAAAACGTAAAATGCGGGAACTTAAAATCCGAGTTTCACTGTAAAATGAAATCATGTTTCCCCAGGTACCTTCTCTCCTTATAGAACAGCTTCTCTTGGTAGTATCATGGTGGCCCTGTAGTGACATCTTGTCGTTTGATAAATTAATGAACTTTTACTGTAAATTATGATTTCTTTAGATTCTTGTTTGAGTAGAACTTCATGAAGCACGATAGCGATAGTACATTTATATACTTTTATGTAATATGTCTGTTGCTTTTAGTTTTACGCTCCTACCATTCTAATGCTGAATTCCACCAACTTCTTAGGTGAGGAATAGCGGAGATAGGAGCCACCTAGCACAAATTTAGTATGAAAGATAATGATAAGTGTCTCCTGTCTCTGCTATTCCTCACCTAAGAAGTTGATGAAATCCAGCACTAAAATCCTATAGTGTGTGTATCTAGGTATTCATATTCTTTTTATATTCATTAAGTGACATGATGCATTTTGAATTTTTCAATACATCGTTTGTAAGCCCATTGCATGGACTAGGAATCATTCTTATAGAACATATTTGCTTAGTTTATAGTAAGTTGTTTTTACTAACACTACTTTTGAAGTGTAGATTTTACAACCAATCATCGACAATGATAATTCAATGTGATCTCCACAGACTTTGAACAATGTTTACAGATACTTTGAGAAATATACTACATACATTTGACACTGTGATTCATGTTTTTTATTGACTGAATAGGATGGTTAAAAAAAGTAGTTTATAGAGACTGTTTTTCTTATTTTCTAAGGCAGTCTAGTGAAGAATCTACTAGTAGATATATTCTATTGTATGTAGTGAATTGGTGTTTAGGCCATTAATAATATAATGCTTGACTGGTTTATGTTTGGTAATTAGTTGATACTTGCTAAGTAATTGTAGAGTAATGTTATGATGCATGCAGGTCATCTGACTCTAGTTGCTATGAACCACATCATGTAGAAGCTACCGCTTGTACGTCACAAACCACAAGAACAAGGTGTGTTGTCTTGCAAATAATAATACAAACATTACAACATTCCATTATGTTATGATAATGTCATTATTTTATTTAAAAGATTGAATGTGAATGCAATAGTAAAAGGATTTTCAGACGTAAAGAAAGTGAGTTGAGTGTCCCAGAGATTAGGATATTGGCTCCGAGTTTGGAACGTGGATTGGATCTGGACTCTCCTATTCACTTGTCTCTCTCACCTTCACCTCTACGATCCTTGAGACATTCTAGTGTCTACTCAATACCTTCATCAAGGTTTCATCACTCATTACTCTCATTACAACACCGTAACACCATTTGATCTAGTGTCGTATAGTTTAATAGCAAAGTGAACATTGCAGTACAGTAATGTTTTATTCATTTTTAGAGATAATTGAAATGTCTTTATTTTGCAGAAGATGTTGTCTTTGAATGTACTTTGTTAAAATAATATCCCAGATGTGTGACAGTAGATTGAAGGATTAATTACTCTAATGATGTGTATTGTGCACTTTGCTTTTAACTATACTACGCATCTCCTCAACATTTATTTGGCACAGTTTAAACAACATTTAATGTACAAATGTCTGCTTTCTGTATACATTCCACACAGCTGTAAATATGTAGTTATTTCTTCATTTTATTAAATTATTTTATTTCCATTACTATTTTAATAAATGCGGTAAGTATTGGGAACAGGTTGGGATTGAATTCATCAGATGTTTGCAATTTAAGCCGACTGCATCAAGTATATTGGACTCTATGTGTATTATGTTTGCAATCAGAAGTCTGAAAATATACAAACAATGTTTTTCAATTATTTGGATTAAATATGTATTAGCACAAACACCATTTCGTATATTTTTATTTGTTTCCATTAATTGTTATTTTTATCTGGATTCAGTTTATATCACAAATTTTAATTTATATATAATTACCCCAGTACTACAGTTTTGCACATTAATTTTTAGTTAATAATTACTTATTGACATAAATTTAAATTTATACTTCTATGCAATACTGTTCACTAAGCTGAGCTCATCACTATGAAGACTATATGCATTGTTTACATTACAGCGACTCCACAACACCCATAGAGGATTATGATGATGAAACATTTGCCTCAGATCAGCCGACAATATTCAGATTCCTTTTTGCAATCTGGTACGCCATATTGGCGCACACCGATGTTGTGTGTTACTTCATGATATTCATTAATCAAGTAAGATCTTAGATTGGTAATAATAAAATATGTTATTATTAAATCATATTCACTCTGCACATATTGTCATATTACTGATGATAAAATACCATCTGGTGCCAGTAACTTTTGCATGGTAGCGAACTGGTGTATTGCTAATGGAAAAATATGGATTAAATATTGTATTAATGAAACTGTTCTTGAAGAGTACAGTGATTATGATGAATGATTATAAAAATGTGGAGCCTGTGCAGATCTCAACAATATTGTAATGTTAATTTTCAGATTCAATCGGCAGCCATCTTGTCCCTTCCACTTCCGTTGATGGTATTTTTATGGGGCACCCTTACCATACCTCGACCGTCGAAAACATTTTGGGTCACCATCATTGCATATACTGAGGTACGTGTTTGTTGGTTTAGTTAATTAATATCGCAATTCCAAATGACGATATGCATAATTTCAATCCGGAACACTGTTAGTACATAGTTTAATTTCCATTTTTAATATTCAGGTGATAGTTCTGATCAAGTCCATGTTTCAATATGAGATGTTATGGTGGAACCAAACAGTTATACCGAGTAATATGCCGTTTAGTGCTCCGAGGATTATAGGAATTGAAAGGAAATCTAATTACGCTCTTTACGACTTGATATTGTTACTGATAGTCTTCTTCCACAGGTTTGTATAATAATAATACTACTGATATTACATCACCAAGTTGTTTATTTAATGTATCCGTATTATTTCTCTGCAGGTTCATGTTGATTTCACTAGGATTGTGGAAGTCGGAAGTTGTGAGTGATCATAAGGTTGATAGAACATATCCTCTCTCGCCCAATCAATTATCATTGATTAAAGATGGTAAAGGATTTAATATTGGACAACTGTTTGCTAGAAGACACGCAGAGTGAGTATATTTAGTACATGACTTGTTCAATTTTTTGACTGTACATGTATATGGGGGTTAATCAGTTAATAAATAACGTGGGTATGTTTTATGATGTATTTTATTTTGTAGAGAACCACAACCTAGTAAAGAAGAGGAAGGAGAAACAACCGCTGCGCAAGATCGTCCTGAGACAGTCACGTCCCCTGAGGGGGATGAGCCCCAACCTGGAACGTCTCCAAAGAAGTCTGAAGAAAATAGTGCCACATCTTTAAAAGATTCACCGAATGTTTCTGAAAAGGAAGAATCCACCGCGGAGAAGGTAGACGATCCATCTAGCGATGAAAAGAATGGCAGTCAAGAACTCGTGCCTTACAATGAGGATCTGTATGGAGTCAGAGTGACGTCTTCGTCGGATGAAGCGTACAAAACTATTCCAGGAGTGATAAAGTTATCGTGAGTGGATACTTAATAATAATATGATATATCAATTGATTCTACTCATAATTTGAACTGTAAGCGAATACATGTTATATTTTGTATATTTTAGAGCAATTCGTTACGGAGAATCGATAAAGAAATTCTATGGAAGTATGTTAGACCCCACATCCCGTGTTAAAGCAGACGTGTACGCCTATATGTTCATGTGTGATTTCTTCAACTTTATGGTTGTAATCTTTGGTTTCTCAGCATTTGGAGTAAGTAAACAAAACACTATCATGTTCCTATTCATGTATCATAATGTATTATGCTATCCTAAACATTATTTGTTTTTCTAGACACAACAAGGAGATGGGGGAGTTCAGGCTTATTTAGAAGAAAATAAAGTTCCCATTCCATTCTTAGTCATGTTGATATTACAGTTTGGTCTCATAGTTATAGATCGAGCTCTGTTTCTACGCAAATTTATTCTTGGCAAACTTCTCTTCCAAATATGTCTCATCATTGGAGTACATATTTGGATGTTCTTTATTCTTCCAGCTGTTACAGAGAGGTAATTACAAACTTATATATTTTAATGTTGTTTGATTAATGATTTATGAATAGTATTAACGTTTCCTTTGGTATTTCAGGAGTTTCAATGCCTTACTGCCACCGCCCATGTGGTACATGGTCAAGTGCATCTACTTGCTTCTTTCCGCTTATCAAATTAGATGTGGTTATCCCACTCGTATTTTGGGTAATTTCTTATGCAAAGGTTTCAACTATGTCAACATGTTCTTATTTAAGGGGTGAGTACAAGGACTATATGTGGATGGATAAATGTGGGTAACCAGGGTTACCTGGTTACCAATTCAATACTTTTCAATACTACTCAATAATTCAATACAAATCAATTCAATACTTGTTCAGTATTTGACTAATGAATTAAATTTTATTTACAGATTCATGTTAATTCCATTCTTATTTGAGTTGCGTACTTTGATGGATTGGATATGGACTGATACTTCAATGACTCTAATGGATTGGCTTAAAATGGAAGACATATTTGCAAATGTTTTCCAGCTTAAGTGCTCCCGCCACGTGGAAAGTGAATATCCTCAACCGAGGGGTGAAAAGAAAGCGCCATTTAAGAAATACTTGGTCGGTGGGTCTGTCCTGGCATTCATAATAGCCTTAATATGGTTCCCTCTTGTTTTGTTTGCATTTGGCAACTCCGTGGGTGCATCCAATCCTCCGTATGACGTGACTGTTAACATAAGACTCGGTCCTTACCTGCCCATATACACCATGTCCGCACAATCTAATAATATTGAAGTGTAAGTCAAATAACTGCATTTTATTACTATTTTATCAATTAGTATGTAATTACTATTTTATCAATTAGTACAGCATTTGTAATAATAACTTTTAATTGTGAATTTCAGTTTTAATGAATATCAATGGAACACGCTGGCTAATGTTTATAAGAAAGATAGGACGGCACAAACATTTTTGTCAAATTACATATTTGATGACTTGTCTGGTGTAATACTCACTGGGAACTCTACTAATGTATGGAACATATCACCACCTGATATTGAAAGACTTAGAGAAGACGTTGCTTCTAGTAAGTTCATATTCTTTCTCTCAACAGAGCTGCAAGTGAACTCAGGGAGGGGAGGACAGTATTGTTTATTGTTGCTTATCATCCGTAGGCCCATCCGGACACCTGGAATCGTCATTTGAACATGTTATGTAAATAAGAATTACAATTAAACAATAGCACATTAGTATATAAATATATAGGATTGTAAATCAATAGACAGAAAATATGATCCAAGATCAATGCTGATCGGAGTGTAAAAGGTTCCGACCAGCATTTCGTCAATTATTCAATACAAGTCAACACATGGAACAATAATTAATTTAATATCACAGTACGATGTATATGATGAGACTCAATACCGGTCAGAGTGTAAAAGTTTCCGGCCAGTATTCGAGTCAATCATTTTACAAAAGAAATAAAAACACAATGTGACAACCAGAGGAGACACGGTGCCGACTGTCAAGCATGTAAAATCATTCCATTACTCACCCATTCCTCCGCATTGTGCTGTCAAAACTATTTTCTTACACTGTTGTATTTTATGTTTCACTTGGAATATAATTTTATTTATAGCAATGATTTATTTTCATTTATAGATGACACCATAAATGTTAAGTTTACTTATACAATATCTCACAAAACAAACAGCAAAGACAATCCTCCGATCATTAAAGAAGAGGTTGATATTGAAATGCCTCCATTCAAAGATGGAGTGCGAAATCCTCAAAGAAATACTCTGATTGAGATGTTGGAAGGAAATAATTCTGAATGGTAATTTATAAAATATGTGTTTTGATGATTTGATCAAAATAAATAAAAATCATAAAGTGTAGGAGAACCTACTAATATTTCAGATTTAACTGAAAGAAATCGCAGCTCTGCGATAAGTTCGCCTTAGTGAACAATGCTTTATAATATGTTTTATGACATTTTTTTTGTATGTGTTCTTTGTACACTTAAAGAATAGAATAAATAAATAAACTGTTGTTGATTCCAGTTAATATTAATCATTGAGTGATATTTATATGTGATTCATTTTATGTGGAATTGTTAACTTATAAACACTACTAGTGGGTACCTACCCGTGAATTCACGGAGGTTGGTTTAATATGTTTTTGTGTAACCACTATTACTACTCCACCCTTCAAAATTCTTCGAGAGAACACAGGAAAATCACAAGGCTCCGTCTTTTCCCCGTCTTTCCAATATCGTCAAGAAAGTCGTAGAACCAGATTCACATCGTCGACTTTCTTAGTTGGTACCCACCCGTGAAAGCCACAAGACTCCTCTTTACCTGTGTCATTCCCATACTCATACTGCCACTCTACCACGGTCTTTAAAGTTAATCGAAGGAACACATCAGGGAAATCACAAGGTTCAGTCTTTTCCCATGCCCCTGCTATTGCTGTTGATAATGCTGCCCTGACAATGTTCTGATGTCATTGTAATAGGAACAATGTATCGTAAAGAGCAAGGGGGTTCCTGAGCATGGGTAACCCTGTGTGTCTTGTATTATTGGAACATGCCGAATATAGGACCATGCGAAACTTTTCGTAGCCAACATCTTCTTACAGTTGGCGAACTGGAATATAGTAGGTATATGGATTACTTTGAATCCCCTAATTCGTTGTCGTGAATCGTTATGTCCCTTCACATTCACTATATAGGATGTATTTGATACATATCCACTCCATGTGCTGTGCACTTCGCACAGTATTGAAGATCGGTCTGATAGTCTTCTGGTTTGGGCACGTTAAAAAAATAAACACTAAAAATAATCTAAGGTAACATTACCGTCTTTTCGGTAAGAGGTGTGGAGAATTGGTCGCTATTTGGTGTGAAAAAATATAGGGTCTTACCTACTTTCCATACTAATTTTACATACGTACCTATACTATATTATACCTACAGTAATTATGATTTGAATGACTCTATCAATAATTAATATAATAGGTAGGTAGGTATGTATGTAGTACTTGATTGTTTCAAAATCATACGAACCAACTGATAGTACCTATTCAAAACTGTTTTCATTCCATTTGGCTATACGTACCTACTATATATATAGTATGTAGGTATGATTCGAAAAACTCGATGCATTCTGTATCAAGTAGGTACGTACCTACCTATAAGTTACTGTATTCACCAAGTACCAATAATTCGAAATTTCAAAAAGTTTGAATTCACATTACGTCAAACGTATTGTTGAACCAACACTTTTCGTCCGATGTAAAGCGCTAGTGTAGAGAACATTTTCAAAATTTCATAGATTCGATCCGTTAGTTTGCATAATAATCACGGTACTATTTATTTTCGTCGCGCGCTGCGCACAGATGGACCGACAGACAGACATAGTACAATTATTTAAATTGATTTCACATTTCAGGATTAGAGTTGAAAATTTGTTCCCTAAATTTGTAAAAGTTTTCAACAAGGGTGAAGCGAAGCCAGTCCAACAGTTAATGGATCCTGTCAGACGTAAGTTTAACTATTTATCAACTGAGATAACTGCAGTACCGCATACATTTGTACAATAATTACATTGATTTTGAATGTTTTTAACAGGTGAGAAGGACAAAATGTATCGGGATTTGGATTTGAAATTAGCGCATGAAAACAATACCAAAGCAATGTGGTGGGAAGTTAGGGAGCCTTTAGATGATGTCAACCACATGAATTACTTGCGCCACATTCCTTTCTTCAGTAATGCTCAGCAGTTTGTCATGTATACATTCAGTGACAAACTATTCCCAGACACACTTAACTTTATATCTGGTAGTGGGTAAGTGAAGTCAATCAAACAATCAATAAATGGTCTTGTGGAGTAGACTCTACTGTACTTGTATACATATTATAATGCATTTTGTTTTGTTACAGTATTATTGGACTGTATACAACATTTGTGTTTGTGGCATCCAGAGTGCTCAGAGGTTTCTTTGCTGATATATGTTTCAAGATAATGTTTGAAGATCTTCCAAATGTCGATAGAGTGTTACAACTTTGTTTAGATATTTACTTAGTAAGTTGCTTACCTCCTATCGTACCCTGTGAGTGTGTATTACATACATTACCTACATGCCGTACACATATTGTAACTTAATCTTCATTTGCAGGTCCGAGAATCCCGCGAACTGTGTTTAGAAGAAGATCTGTTTGCTAAGTTAGTGTTCTTGTACAGATCACCGGAGACTATGATTAAATGGACGAGACCCAAGGACGAGGAGTTGGAAGATGAAGACGCACAAAGACGGGAAGAGTGAATCATTTTTTAAACTTAACATATTGTGATTTATTCCTTACACCAAGAGTTCACCATCTTGGTGAATCTATTTTGTTTAAAAAGGAAAAATAACACTGAAAGATATTTATAAATGTATCTTATGGTTTTTCCTAATAAACAATGTCTATCTCTCTGATAGAATATTTGTAACGGTCAAGTTGTATGGAAAATGGATGGAATCTATTGTATATGTTTTTTACATTATTGTTTTTTTGTGACCAGTTTATGTATGTGTTTTTAACTTATTGTTAGTAGTATAGAATTTCACTGCATTACTGTACTGTGCTGATGCATCAAGTGTAATGAGTATGAGAGTGTTCCCAACATTGCAGTTCTATTCAATACTGCTGTGGTTTAAAGTTCTGTTAAATTTAGAAAATGTTGGCGATATCTTATTTCAATTACCTCTTCAAAATAAAACTCAATAAGGTAATTATCTGGAGTGTACTCACATATGTGTTTAGTATAGATAATAAGAATTTGTTGTGAGGTATTTGGGACTCTTTAGGTATGTTTGTTGTCTGGTACACAATGTCAGAAAATACAATAATACGGAATCAGTAGGTGCGTATCATTCCAAGTGAGCTTATAAAAGGAGAGATCTTACATTAATACTCTTACTACACTCCAGATTGAGTGATACAGCCATTTATTTATTAAGTATACACAAAGAATAAATACTATTTTATTAAATTACTAATATTTTGCAAGATTAATAAATTAAGTAAAAATGAAATGTGTTTATCGCACAAAATACTATTACGTTTAGGAGCTTAATTAAATAATACGCTTCACTGAAATACAAAACACAAATATATTTACTTATACTTATATAATGAATTGTGTTTTGTATTGAAAATACATTATTTAGAATCAACCAAATGTTCTTCCAAATTTATTTAATCTCAAAGTACGTACCATGATCTGCCTATAGTCTGAAATAGAATATACGTTCTCTAGGATTATTTACTCGCTAGAATTGCGTTGATATTTTTATACACTGTTACCATTACTGAATGTAACATAAATAACATTGTACATACTCTGTATGTGTCCTAACTATTAGTACTAATTACTAAGCTTTATGGAAACTGCCATTTTTATAATTACTTAAATATAATATTCCAGTTTCCCGTACCAAAGACTCAGAATGCATACAATGAAATTAATCTTGCAACTCGATGGACGGACAACCATTAGTCTTTCTATAGGTAACTATGTATGCATTCAGTCTCTATTGTTACTTTGTGTTGTGTTATATTGTAATCTCACACTGGTTGGCTCAAGGGCAGTGAGCCGTTATGCCAACCAGTGCAATATTTTTCCTCCAATAAATATAAAAAAATCTGTTGTTTGTTGAAATTGATGTAATGTTTTACATTTTGTTTAATAATCTAATGTGAATGTAATTTGTCTTCTTTCTCTTCTCTCTTCCAAATGTTATAGTACTACTACTGTGTTGATTCATTGTTTTACAGCACTTGAAATGTATATTTTCTTCTTTGAGTAAGAAATCACAATTATTATAATATAGAATATTTTGTATCACATTATAATTAATGTTTTAGGCTATAAAAAGTATGTCCAGTAATCCAAATATTGATTTACTACAATAAATTTTAAGCAATCACAAACTGCTAACTCCATTTTGTTATAAGCCATATTTTCTCGAATCGTATTCCTCAGAACACTAATGTTTTGCGAATATCTCCGATGGTTTGTAGACTTATTTCACATGATGTTGTCTGCTCTGCCTAACTGCTAAACAATGTAGTAGGTAATTTATTAGACGATTAACTTTTACAGTTTCCAAAATGTTTTGAAATTGAATCTCTTCAGCACTAAATACATAGGCTCGTAGTTTTTGCAAAGTACAGATGGCTTCTTTCGGTTAAATATATATGTATTTTAGAATCACCCAGGATTATTGTTACACACACAGCACAGAAAATTATTTAAATGTTTCTCACTAGATAGCAATTTTTTGTACGAGGTGCAGACTCATTCATCTCTCAAAAGACAATCAACCTGATCCATTTTATATTTGTAAGATGTGTTAATTTGGCTTTCAACTTATTCTATTTTACTATGTACAAAAAAGAGCTAGTCAAATTAAGATTGAGTAATCTAAAATTATGAGCCAACGTTGGAGCAAGTAACGATGTTATGTGTTGTGAGATGAATCCTCACTTAATTTAGAAGCTAGTGCACACGGCGTTAATGAAGTAGGACTAAATGTTTGTCCAAATCTCTAATATAAGTAATTGCTTTACTTAAGCATTACACAAACTCGACAGAACATTATTTATATAGAACTCTGTCGAGTTGTTTTCCATACTTAGTATAAGTTTTTGTCTCGTCTACCTCTGTAATATTGTATCTGATTTTGATTGTTTTCATATAAAAATGCATTTATAAAATAAATATAAATAATTGTATGTTTCTGTTTCAATTTTCTTTCCCTATAATTCTTCTTTCCAGTTGATGGAGTAAGGCGGAGGATGTTATTTCATACAAAACACATAATGTCGTTTATTAATATTTTATTTAGAGTGAAAACAGATTGCTATGTTATGATGACTTATACCTACATACATTAAAGGTAATACATATATTTAGTTGACAACCATCAGCCTGGGTGCTATATTCATTGCCATTAACTCTTGGAACAAGAGCTTGGCTGCATAAGGGAGACGCACTTGAGATATTTGTGTCTTGTTCTTACATCCTTTACATTCAAATGTATTATTTCTTAGATTTGCAATTGCTATTAATCCACAGAAGTTGCACACATGTATTCTGTAAGGATCAGATACTTCAAATAATCTTTCTCTCAAGAATTGGGCTGCTCCGTGAGCAATTTGACAATCTCGTTCCATTTCTCCAAAACGCAGTCCTCCGTCCCTAGCCCTACCTTCCATGGGTTGTCTCACTAATATTTGAACCGGGCCCCTAGCTCGCGAATGTATTTTATCATCCACCATATGCTTTAATCTCTGATAATACGTGGGACCTAAGAAGACTTGAGCGTTAATCTTCCTACCTGTGTGTCCGTTATACATAACTTCATTACCTCTCAAGTGATATCCGTACTCTTGCAATAATACAGAAATCTTCTGCACATTAACAGCATCGTTAAAAGGCGTAGCATCACCAATTTCCCCTTTGTTTGAAGACACTTTGCCTTGAATACATTCAATTAAATGGCCAATTGTCATACGTGATGGGATGGCATGTGGGTTGATAATGATGTCTGGAGTTAGTCCTTCGCAAGTGAAAGGCATATCTTCCTGTCTGTACTGTATACCACACGTCCCTTTCTGACCGTGCCGAGAAGCAAACTTATCTCCAATCTGTGGAATACGCACTGACCTCACTCTTATCTTACAGAACTTATACCCTTCACTATTCAATGTCAACATAACTTGATCAACGATGCCAGTTTCACTATTTCTGAGGAATGTGGAAGCATCTCTCTTACTGTATCGTTTAGTAGCTGCATCCAGCTCATCATCATTCTCTGGGAGTGTAATTGTTTTGCCAATTACAACATCATCTCCAGAGACTCGAATGCCAGGAGCGATAATCCCATCTTCATCCAACTTATCGTAAAGAGCATTTCTCATCCCCTGACATGTGGCTCTAGTTGGTTTCTCAAATTGTTCTTCCTGATCTCCCATGCGTTTCGACTCGGAATCTTTATAAGAGCGATAGAACACAGATCTGAAGAACCCTCTCTCCACAGCGGAAGCATTTAAAATAACACTATCTTCTTGATTGTAACCAGTATAACATAAAATAGCAACAATGGAATTAATTCCAGCTGGCAATTCTCTGAATCTAAGATACTCCATAGATCTAGTGGTGACTAGCGGTTTATGTGGATAGTAAAGAACGTGTGCTAATGTGTCCATTCTAACATGGAAGTTTGTGATATAAACTCCCATAGCTTGTTTACCCATAGCACTTTGGTATGTGTTCCTAGGACTTTGATTGTGATCTGGAAAAGGAATAATGGAAGCACACACACCTAATATCATAGCTGGATGTATTTCACAATGAGTGTATGTTGTACAATAAGCATACTCCTTCTCTTGTCTGAGATCATCAGGACTCATAGCAATCATTACTGTCTCTTCTTCTAAAGTGTCTATATATTCCACTACACCACTGGCCACTAACACTTGCCATCCATAGTTATTATAATCTCTCTCTTTGAGCATATCAATGTGACGTTTCTTTAACAATAGTGTACCATTCTCCACAATAAGAAGAGGTCTGCAGATTCTTCCGGCATCAGTATATATTCTTATTTCTCGATCTCTAATATCTCTGATCATACTTACTTCAGAAACTATAATGTCCATCTGTCTTCTTAATTTTCTAAGAGTAGCCATGAGTTGTTCAGGATCTCTATGAATTCCAACCCAGCATCCGTTAACAAATATTTTAGTAGCGTCTGCAATAGCCGATGGAGCAATCTCCTCCAAATTTTCCATGGACCATTCTTCCAAGAACTCTAATATAGGGGAAGGCTGACTTCCGACAGATATATATGCCATAAGAGCCAAATTCTTCACTAAGCCGACAGCAGCTCCTTCAGGTGTTTCTGCGGGGCATATCATACCCCACAGTGTGTTGTGTAACTGTCGAGGTTTAGCCAACTTGCCATCTCTACCAATGGGAGAATTCACACGTCTCAAATGTGAGAGAGTGGAAGCAAATGTTAATCTATTTAACACCTGGGATACTCCTGCTCTAGCTTGATGAGCTTTTTTCTGATCTCCCCAGTTTCCTGTAGCCAAAGAATAACGTAATCCATCAGTAATGATCTTTGTCTTAATAGCAAGTTCCAAGTTAAAATCTTTTCCACGATCAATGAACTTCTGGGCATACATTCTCACTTCTTTCATCAAATTCTTAAATAAACCTCTAAACAAGAACGCCAGCAAAGGTCCAGCCAAGTCCAGACGTTTATTACCGTAATGATCTCTGTCATCGAGCTCTCTACGTCCCAACGCAGCTAACAAAAGTCGATGTACCATGTAACCCAAAAAGTAAGCTTTCTTAGTTTCACAGAAGTCTGAAACGCCAACATGAGGTAACATTTCTTTCTGCAAAATTTCCCTGGCGTATTTAATTCTCTTCTCTTTAGTGACACCTGGTCTGGCACCGCGAGCTCCTATGAAGTTCAGAGCTACATTTTGTTCTTGAATAACAAATGCTTCGTCTAGAGAAGGTTTCACCATCTCCATCATCTCAGGATCATCAAAGTCATAGATAATGTGTTCCAAAATATCTCTGTCAGCTACAAAGCCTAAAGCTCTAAACACAATCATAATTGGTATTTCCTGTTTGATGTAAGGGACTATCGCAATGATTCTCTGTCCAATAGCAGACTTTTTAACACTCTGTCCTCCTCTGGCCATCATATTGACCCATAGAGTGGAAGTTGGGCGGGAGCTGTGCTCCAAGCACGATCGTATCTCTGCTTTGTATGCAAACTTTCCATCCTTCATACTAAACACATAGACAGTGTTGGTTGCCATTTTCTCTTGAGCGATCAGTACTTTTTCGGAACCATTAATAATAAAATATCCACCAGGATCCAAAGGGCACTCATTAAGCTCCGTGAGATCACGATCTGTTAATCCGCTGAGTAAGCAATATGTCGATCTCAGCATAATGGGAATCTTCCCAATGAAAGTTTTTTGATGCTGAGTTTCAATAGGGTCTTCCCCATCTTTTACAATAGTTTTGGTAATATCCACATAGAGAGGAGCAGAATAGGTCAAGTTTCTTAGTCTGGCCTCATTGGGCATCATGGGAGAAGGAGCTCCATCCTTTTCCCAATGTGTTGGTTTAGAGAGGTAAATCTGCTCAAATTTTAATAAATACTTTGGAGGCGTCTCTATTTCCCCAGAAGTATGTTGGGCTTCTGCTTGAAGATCTATCTGGGGCGAATCCTCCACAATCCTCTGCACAGACATTTGGATGAATTCATCAAAGCTATCCAACTGTTGACGAACAAGTCCCTTCTCGTCAAAATAAGCATTGATCACAATCCAGCAAGCCTCTTGCCACAACTCGGACGAAATTTCCTCCGCATCTTCTTCCTCATACTGGTCATCTTCCATATCATACATTGTCGATATTATTTGAAACGCTGCCTAACAGATGAAAACAAAACTGTATTACACTGGCGCTCGTTACAAATTTTTATCTCAATTCTAAAATTAAACAAGCGCATACAGCGTTGTACAGCGTCGGCACAGAACACATATACTCTCTAAAGGTGTGGATATACGGGGTCTCAGGAGACGCGCCTCCAGGCACTAACAAAATGGCGTCAGTCTCTTCAGTGAAATACACGACGGGAGATTTTCGTCTCTAGAGACGGCATCTCTAGTAAAAATGGCCGACAATCGCCTCCTGTCATCAAATTCTAAAATACACGGGACTATCTCGAGACGCGAGACTTTGGTCTGTTGCTGCATTCATTCTATTAGTATTTTTGGCGCCATAATGGCGTTTGGTTTTGTGTACATAGTCTAGTGTCATGTATTTACGAGTATTGTAATTAAAAAATATAATTATTTACCGCTTTGAAATTATTTATCGATTCAGTAATGTACATATGTCGGTCGGTACTTTACTTACATGCGTATGTGTATATTTCCTTTTCTGCGTTAGTAAATGAAATAGAATACTTAATTAGACCTTCTTTTAATGTACACCATTCCTATGACATCAGTGACATAAGCCGAAGCAAGTATCGGTATGCACTACATACCCGAAACCGTTGTGACTAGCGAAATTTTGTTTCCTCCTTATGTTCCTTCAATGAATATTAAAGGTGAAATGGTAACTACATATAGTTTGCTATAAATGTTGTAGGACATGAAGGGAATAACAAAACACGTAATGTTAATGTATTTTTCACAACTGTATTCATATTTCAAATGCAAATGCAACTCTGTTATTAATCCGCCATTATTTAAAAATAATATTATAATTATATAATCAACTAACAATTTTATTATTAACAATGTACTAATATCGTCACAATCGCAGGAATGTTTAAAATTATATATCAATACAAAAACCACGTGCCCACGCGCGCCAATCCAATTCAGTTGCAAACATCTCCAAGAGACCTCAGATTAAAATTGAACATGTCAAAAGACCGGAGACGCGTCCCCTGAGACGAAAATATGTAAAATACACGACGCGAGACTTGCGTGCGCAGACCGTCTCAGGAGGCGCGCGGTATCGAGAGATATCTCGCGTCTCCGATGTGTTTACACACAAGAGACCTGTCATTTTGGTATCCGGGAGGCCAAAATCTCTCGTGTGTATCTTCGCCTTAACGAGAAGCGTCGGACTATCGCGAAACCAAGAAAATGCCGAAAAACGCCATAGAAACGCTTCGCTGAATTTGACAAATGAAAACATAGATAAAAAAACTCAGAATGTTTGTTTTTAATAATTTGAACGTTGGTAATGCTGCACCGTCAATCAAAAATCATCGGGACGCCTTAAGGCGAAGATACACACGAGAGATTTTGGCCTCCCGGATACCAAAATGACAGGTCTCTTGTGTGTAAACACATCGGAGACGCGAGATATCTCTCGATACCGCGCGCCTCCTGAGACGGTCTGCGCACGCAAGTCTCGCGTCGTGTATTTTACATATTTTCGTCTCAGGGGACGCGTCTCCGGTCTTTTGACATGTTCAATTTTAATCTGAGGTCTCTTGGAGATGTTTGCAACTGAATTGGATTGGCGCGCGTGGGCACGTGGTTTTTGTATTGATATATAATTTTAAACATTCCTGCGATTGTGACGATATTAGTACATTGTTAATAATAAAATTGTTAGTTGATTATAATTATAATATTATTTTTAAATAATGGCGGATTAATAACAGATTTGCATTTGAAATATGAATACAGTTGTGAAAAATACATTAACATTACGTGTTTTGTTATTCCCTTCATTTCCTACAACATTTATAGCAAACTGTGTAGTTACCATTTCACCCTTTAATATTCATCGAAGGAACATAAGGAGGAACAACGGTTTCGGGTATGTAGTGCATACCGATACTTGCTTTGGCTTATGTCACTGATGTCATAGGAATGGTGTACATTAAAAGAAGGTCTAATTAAGTATTCTATTTCATTTACTAACGCAGAAAAGGAAATATACACATACGCATGTAAGTGAAGTACCGACCAACATATGTACATTACTGATACGATAAATAATTTCAAAGCGGTATATAATTATATTTTTTAATCACAATACTCGTAAATACATGACACTAGAGTATGTACACAAAACCAAACGCCATTATGGCACCAAAAATACTAATAGAATGAATGCAGCAACAGACCAAAGTCTCGCGTCTCGAGATAGTCCCGTGTATTTTAGAATTTGATGACAGGAGGCGATTGTCGGCCATTTTTACTAGAGATGCCGTCTCTAGAGACGAAAATCTCCCGTCGTGTATTTCACTGAAGAGACTGACGCCATTTTGTCAGTGCCTGGAGGCGCGTCTCCTGAGACCCCGTATATCCACACCTTTACATACACTCGTTTATTTCACGGAGGATGGCGCCATTTTCAAATATGATAATGATAGTATTTTCGAGGTACTTACATTTTTATTTCTTACAGCATTAGGAATACACTTAAATGTTATGTTACAGTGTCTCCCGCATCATTTTTTTACGAATCTCGAAATAAACCTAAATACATATTTGTACACTTCGTAATAAATAAGCTTGAAAAGCTTTTGTTGTGGAGTTTTTTTTTACATTGCAATAATGAACACATTATTATTGCAATGTAAAAACAAAATAACGCCGCTTATCTCTTTAAATACATAAAACAATTGTTTACGAACTTCATAAATAGCTTTTATCATTAATTTCACTTCGATCGTAAACATAGCACTGTTTCGATTGTAAAAAGAAATTTAAATGATAGGTAGTAACATTTTAAATAACAAATACATATCTTACTTTGCACTATTCAAGTTACCTGTACAAATGAGGTGGTCGGAAGCCAGGTTGGTAAAGCGCTCGACTCGATCCAGTAGGCGCGGGTTCAATCCCCGATGGCGACTTTCTCCACAACAAAAGCTTTTCAAGCTTATTTATTACGAAGTGTACAAATATGTATTTAGGTTTATTTCGAGATTCGTAAAAAAAATAATGCGGGAGACACTGTAACATAACATTTAAGTGTGTTCCTAATGCTGTAAGAAATAAAAATGTAAGTAACTCGAAAATACTATCAGTATCATATTTGAAAATGGCGCCATCCTCCGTGAAATAAACGAGTGTATGTAAAGGTGTGGATATACGGGGTCTCAGGAGACGCGCCTCCAGGCACTGACAAAATGGCGTCAGCCTCTTCAGTGAAATACACGACGGGAGATTTTCGTTTCTAGAGACGGCATCTCTAGTAAAAATGGCCGACAATCGCCTCCTGTCATCAAATTCTAAAATACACGGGACTATCTCGAGACGCGAGACTTTGGTCTGTTGCTGCATTCATTCTATTAGTATTTTTGGCGCCATAATGGCGTTTGGTTTTGTGTACATACTCTAGTGTCATGTATTTACGAGTATTGTGATTAAAAAATATAATAATATACCGCTTTGAAATTATTTATCGATTCAGTAATGTACATATGTCGGTCAGTACTTTACTTACATGCGTATGTGTATATATTTCCTTTTCTACGTTAGTAAATTAAATAGAATACTTAATTAGACCTTCTTTTAATGTACACCATTCCTATGACATCAGTGACATAAGCCAAAGCAAGTATCGGTATGCACTACATACCCGAAACCGTTGTGAGTAGCGAAATTTTGTTTCCTCCTTATGTTATTTCGATGAATATTAAAGGGTGAAATGGTAACTACATAGTTTGCTATAAATGTTGTAGGACATTAAGGGAATAACAAAACACGTAATGTTAATGTATTTTTCACAACTGTATTCATATTTCAAATGCAAATGCAACTCTGTTATTAATCCGCCATTATTTAAAAATAATATTATAATTATAATCAACAAACAATTTTATTATTAACAATGTACTAATATCGTCACAATCGCAGGAATGTTTAAAATTATATGTCAATACAAAAACCACGTGCCCACGCGCGCCAATCCAATTCAGTTGCAAACATCTCCAAGAGACCTCAGATTAAAATTGAACATGTCAAAAGACCGGAGACGCGTCCCCTGAGACGAAAATATGTAAAATACACGACGCGAGACTTGCGTGCGCAGACCGTCTCAGGAGGCGCGCGGTATCGAGAGATATCTCGCGTCTCCGATGTGTTTACACACAAGAGACCTGTCATTTTGGTATCCGGGAGGTCAAAATCTCTCATGTGTATCTTCGCCTTAAGGCGTCCCAAAATCATCCATGGTTATGACATGTCAAAAAAGTAAAAGTCAAAAACCAAACTACGATTTACGAAGCGAAACTCGAGCTGCGTTTATTGAGAATTGGATTGACTTCGCTGAAAATTAAAAATAAAGTCCGCAAAGAAAAGCCGGTTTTTATTGATTTGTTGTAGCAAATTCCAACACAACTTTGTTCCCATCGTAGATGTACCGCAGCTTCTTTAAAATAATAATTATTTGCTATTGAGGTTAAGTGCTATTTTTTTTTTTCAATTATCAATTTTTGAAACTGTTAATCCAGAATGGATAAAGAAGAGACCGCAAATAAGAAAATTTGTACTGGGGAAGATCACACAAAAGTAGTTGCTAATCATTATAATTCTATAGAAGAGAAAGGCTTGGACAGCAGGTTTCAGTCACCAATATTTTATATGAGAAACTTTAACAACTGGGTAAAAGGAATAGTCATTAGTGATTATTTGAATAAAATTAAGCAGGAAAGTTCAGGTAAAGAGGGAGCTACTGTTCTTGATATATGTTGTGGGAAAGGTGGAGATTTGTTTAAATGGAAGATTGGTAATATCAAGCATGTGGTGTGTGCAGATATAGCATCCGTGTCTGTCTCAGATTGTCGAGAAAGGTACGAATTACTCAAGAAGAAATCAGGTCATCGCGATTTATTCTCTGCAGAGTTTGTGGTCGCTGATTGCACTAAAGATGTTATAAGTGAAAAACTGAGGGATCCAAATATTGTCTTTGATCTTGTAAATTGTCAGTTCGCTTTCCATTATTCCTTCGAAACATTGGATCAAGCAGAACAAATGATGATGAACATTGCTAATAATCTGAAAGATGGTGGTTACTTTATTGGGACAATTCCTGATGCTTACGATATTATACGCAGAATTAAGAAAACAGGAGGGAAATCTGTGGAAAATGATGTCTTTAATATTGAACTACAATTTGATCTGGAAAAGGGATATCCATTGTTTGGTGCCAAATACAACTTTCATTTAAAGGGCGTTGTTGACTGTCCTGAATTTTTGGTGCATTTTCCGACTTTCATTGAATTGGCCAAGAAATATGATTTAGAATTGATAATGAAGGAAAGATTTGAAGACTATTTTACCAAGAACAAAGAACACGGGAGAAGTCTTTTGCAAAAAATGATTTGCTTCCAGTCATTCCCGCTGAGAAGTGACTCACAGAACTCTTCAGTAACAGAGTTTGAGCACGCACAACAATTTATTGATGGCAACAGAAATGTAGAGTCAGTCGGAACAATTTCAAAATCAGAATGGGAAGCTGCATGTAAGTTACACTCTTATTAGATCTATTCATATTGGTGCACTTAACAAACTCCATCGCCACAACACAAGTTTTTATGACTTACCGTGTATTCTTCTTTCTTTCGTATGTGAAAACAATTGCTCTACAAATGATCTGGTAGTCAGAGCTCTGTGTCAATATTTCTCAGATTCTCAATTGCCCTTGGCGTCACCTAATGAATGGATTTCCCGAATACCCCCCTCGAACTTCTTTATCGGGCAGTGACCCACAATGTGTTTGACTGTCTCGATCTGTCCACACGCACATTGGGGATGTTCCCTCTTGTCCCATTTATGGAAGAGGTGTCCACATCTCCCGTCAGTTCGGATCCTATATAGGGATGCCCATAGTTTGCGAGGCAGGTCTCGGACGAGCTTTCTGTGATTGGGATTTTGGGAATTCCACTCATCTTACCTCTCCTTTGCAATTCTGGTGGTGTGATATTGCTGAGGACTGGGAGCCACTCCACAGGAACTAGACTTTATAGTTCCACTCACCATGCGCGTGGTTATGTCAAGTACATTTCACAGTAAGGCAGAAACGCTTGTGTTGTGAAGCAGTATCAGGGATTTAATCTGCGTCCGTCTGTTTAGACCGCAGCTCACTTTGTTAATCTGTTAATATCATTAAATTTGTTAATAACACTAAGTAATTTTTTCTTTTTATTTCAGCTATTTATTTGGTATTTGCTTTCCAAAAGAGATCTAAGAAGAGCCAAGCTGGAGGTTGACTTAAGACATAATTTATTCATACTTTATAGGTTTATTCCACTTTTTTTATAACGTTGTTGGTACTTATATAAAATATTAAATATTTGCCATAATTTTTAAACTTTTATTCAGTAAAACTTGACGCTTTATATGAAAGAAGAATAAGTCATTCTGAACTGAAATTGATGTTTTGTGCTGAGAGAATGCTGCGATGTTTTTATATATGCAGCGTCTGCCGGATTATACTTCTTTTTACTTGAAAAAAGGCAACCAAAATGCCATTATGGTAGGGCTGCCATAATTGTCTAAAATGTAATGGAACTTTCTGGCAACCGTTTTATTCTTCTTCTCTCCGTGCCCTATCGGGTCCCCCCGACGTTGGCGATCACTATGGCGAAAGCATCCCTGTCTGCCGCAGTCCGGAACAGCTCGCCGACGTTGCTGATGCCAGTCCACTCACGAACATTCCGGAGCCATTTTATTGAGTTTATTGAGAAATTAATATTAAATAAATAAATAAAAATATCTTTATTGAAAAGAAAACATATCTTCGAAATGGCGGGTTTATTACCGTAGGCAATGTCTGCCAACCAACCACAATATTAAGAAATGCCTGACCGGGACACAGACCTCAAAACCGGGACATGTCCCGGTGTACCGGGACGTATGACAGCCTTACACTATGGTCAATCTTAGTATGAAGCCTGCGATAGTAGAGTACAAGCCTACATCCTCGAATTCCATCACCGCCACGAGTGGTGACGTCACCTTGTATCGGTGACAAACACCTTGTCTCGGTGACAAACACCTTGTCTCGGTGACAAACACATGAACTACGGAATATTTTTTCCCATACAATTTAGATGGCGTAATCATCGTCAAATGTCAGTTGGGCCCGGCCTCCATGAACAATATGGCGACGGCCTCGCTTAGTAGCATTCAAAATTTGTGTATAAAAAGAACTAGAATACAGTTATGTGTACATATATGGGTGAAATGCAAGTTTATTCTTCTTCTTCCTCAGCCTTCCTCCCTCCACTGCTGGACTTGGCCTCTTCCATTTCCTTCCACTCATCTCTGTTTCTCCCCCTCCGCATCCAGGTTCTTCCGGCTTGCTGGACTAGGTCATCAGACCACCTTTTGGGAGGTCTTCCGCTTCCGACGCTTCTGCTTTTGTTCCAGGGCCTCCACTGTAGGATTCTGGGTGCCCACCTAGTTTCCTCTTGTCGAGCCATATGCCCAGCCCACTGCCATTTTAATTTTGCAATGCGGTCCATAATATCGGTAACTTTAGCATGTTTATTTTTATTAAAAAAAAAATAGGATCCAGTGAACTTCATACTACTAACTACATTACTCTCCACAAGTTGGGAAAGGGTTATCAGCCCTCATTGTTGTATATAGACGCCAGGCTTATGACCAGAGGTGGGCACCGTTAATCACAAAGTTAACTTCGTTAATTGATAATCCGTTAACGAAAAAGTTAACTTCGTTAATCGTTAAAGCGTTACATTTTGAAAACGTTAAAGTTAACATTAAAGCGTTAACTTTAAAAAAATCGCGGTTAAATGACATGAAATAGAACTACGTAAGTACTATACTACTATCACATTCACACTATCGCGATGTATGACATCGCGATGGATGACAAAGTGGGTACATAAATACATACAATGTGCCTACAACAAATAAAACACACAGAATGGGATGGGTGGCGAGTCTCATTCTTGAATAAGGAGTAAAATATCTACAAACACCTAGGTACATTTTTTAATTTTTATTACACTCGTCCATTGACGTCTGAGTTTGAAAGGCGCCGCAGCCTATTTTTTTTTTGTGGGAGTATAGAAGGGCGTAATGTAGTTTGGTTTATTTTGTTGAAATGAAAATGCATAAAATATGCTGCATAATATATGTGTATGAAAAATCTAATGCTAACGTCGCCAGTGGATGATGTCTATGCAAACGATCAAATATTAACGGAAGTAAAATGTAACGGAAGTTAAATAGTCCGTTAACAATTTTTGGAGGTGAGAAAAGCGTTAAATCGTTAACCAAAATGTTAACTTCGTTAATTAACGGATTAACGCTTTTCTGCCCAGCTCTGCTTATGACACTGTGGAGATAGCTTACAAATGTAATTGGTCTGGTTGATAATAATTTTACTTTTAATTTTATAGTGTTTTATATGACCGTAGAGTGTAGGAATCTGTACTTAAAATCTCTGATTATCGAAGTAAGAACCTAATCAAAGTTATTTAAGTGTAAGTTCACATGACGGGTGCTAAGCGCGCGTTGGACTTACGCGCGTTTACAAGTGTCCCATATTTTGGCGCTTTCGAGCGATCAACGCTCTAGACGCCAGAACCCGTTCACATTGAACAGTTTGAAGAAAAATGAAAATCCATGCAAAATTTACGGACTTGTAAACGCGCGCCAGCGAGTTTGACTCGTACTTAACGCCCGTCATCTGAACGCGCCCTAAGGGTCCGTTCTGGGTTCCACTTGATTCAATCACGATTCGAGCGACTTGAAAATGAATGCACTCTTTGAAAAATAAGGGTTGCCAATAATAAAATCATGCGATATTGCTGCGCACATAATTTCCAACCCGGCAGTTTACATGAAATGGGTTATTGTCAAGCGTACAAACATAACGAACCAAAAATTTAAATGGTTACATTGGCTTTTCTGATTTGCAAAGCCATGCTGTAGCCGTAGCTAACTTCATGTATTCAAGACTGACGCCGCGGTAGGTCGCGGCCGTGCTACTTTTCGTTTCTTGCGTGGATTTGGCATCGGCGTGATGAGTGTCGATAAACCAGAAGAATTAAATGATGTACGTATATAAATCAAGTTTACAATAAAATTTTAGTCATTTTTGCATATCTTACCTATTTTTGAACCTTTTGTGTGACCCTCTTGTCAGGTGGATATTCGACTGATAACTCGTTGAAAATTTTCTAAGTCCCAATATGGCGTCAAAGATGTGTGCCCCGCTTTGTGTTATATGTATCTGATAGAGAAAGGTGAATGGTGTGAAATAAGTCAAACGGCGGTATTTATTTCGATGCACATCTTCAACAAATTGTCCAATAGTGTTTCGTGACACCGACAGAGTTTTTATTATTTTTACTTCACATTGCTGCTATGCTAAATTTCGGTAATGATTGTGTGATTTTTAGATTAAAGGGGATAGTAGTGGTCGTTCGGAGCACGTGAATGGAGTGCAAAACGGCTACATGAGTTCTGATAAGTATAAGAGTAGCCATAAGTCATCCAGCAAGGACAAACATCGAGACAAGGATAGAGATCACAAGAGCAGTTCATCCAAGCACAGCTCCAGTACTAGTAGTCGGTATGTAACCTAAAATGTTGTACTTTTTCCAACACCATATAGGTATTCAGTTTTGTTGTACAATCCTAACCTAACATGTTATTACTGTAATACAGTGTGCATTCAATGCAGTAGGTACATAATTATCCTATATCATCTCTTGGGTCATTGGACATAAACTGAATTTATAATTGTAATGTAAGGTTACATAGTGTGTTTTATATTTGTAGGGATAAGGACAAGGATAGGCATTCCAGTAGTAAGAGTTCTTCTCACAAATCATCTAATAGAGATAGAGGAGATAATGAGAAAAGTGAGAAAAGCCGTTCAGACAAAGACCACAAAAGTTCCGATAGACACAAATCAAGCGGAGATAGTTCCAGAGATAAGGAGAGAAGTGAGAAACATAAGAGCAGCAGTAGTAGCAGTCATGACAAAGACAAGAAACATTCTTCATCCAAAGATAAGAGTTCATCCAGTAGTTCCCGTGACAAATCATCATCTTCCAGCTCCAAAGATAAAGAACGATCTAGAAGCGATAAGGACAGGAGTGAAAAGGACAAGGATAAGGAAAAACATCGTAGCGATAAAGATAAACATTCCAGTTCATCAAAAGATAAAAGAAGTTCGAATGAATCATCACGAGATAAAGACAAATCATCCAGGTTAGCTTACTTTGCATGTCTTCACCAAATAAGTTGATCCAACATTTCAAGTTGTTGAGAATCAGTTATTACTCCATCATGAACCATTGCTATGTTTGGAGATTATTCCATGCAATGTCCAGTTTTTGTTGTAATTTCTTTGGTTTTTGCTACACTACAAATACTTATTATTATAATGCATTGTGTGAAATACTAATAAGGTATTATTGTTTAATTGTGTTCTACAGAGACAAATCATCACATAGTTCGAGCCGCGACAAGCATAATTCCTCATCGCGTCACAAATCATCAGAAAGTCCAGAGAAGAGAGATAAACAGGAGGTGGATAATGAGGTTCAGTCTTATTTATTGTATTTTTATTTGTCACTACACAGGCTTGGGAGAAGCAAAGTGAATCTGATTGACACTTGGCAACTATTCATACTGAGGGTTTCATGGAATCATTTGCATGGAAAGTATACAGGCAGTGTACGGTAAATGTTTTCCAAAACAAATTCGACGATTCTCTCATGTCTCCAATGACGCAGACACTGATTTGGCCACTTTAGCTTGGCTGCGTGAATAAAATTAATAATAATACATAGTTTTATTATTGTTGTAGGTACATGGAAATAATGTGAAGAAGATTGTTGACATCAAAGTGGAGGATGTTGATGTTGAAGAAGAGTATCCAGAGGACCCTCTCGCCACCACAGTGAGCTCTTGTGACTATTCTATGTCACAATTTAAAGATGAACCATTGGGCGATGGGATGGACGTAGACAGTGAGGAAGATGTTCCATTGGTGGGTTAATATTATCTTATTGACTCATTTGCAAGCTACAACAATTTTTTTCAATAAACTGTAGTGAATTTTCGACCTTAGTGAAATTGATACAAATTGAACCATGCATCTACGTATCTCACTTTACTTTCCCCGTGGGAGATGACAGAAAGAAAAGTTTCTTGTAATTTATTTAACTCTGTTGTACTACAATGTTGTATTATCTTTTCAGTCTGCTAGGAAGACAATAAAACGGGGATCTAATCTCAGTGACAGTGAAGAAGAAAAACCTTTATCAGCTAGGAAGAAACCTAAGATAGAGAAGAAGAAAATTAAACAAGGTAATATAACTCACTCACACTGGTGTTATTCTAATGAGATTATTATAATATAACGAGCAAACATAAACTGTTGTTGATGTGTCGTTTGTATTTCAGAATCTGATTATGAAGATGACGAGGAATATTCTGAAGAAGAAAAACCCAAGAAGAAGATCTCCAAAGTAAATAACAAGGCTAAAGTCAAAGCTACTGCAGTGAAAAAAACAGACTCAAGCATAAACAATGCAACAAGTCCAAAAAAGAAAAAGAAAGATGAAGCGGAGGAAGAAGTATGGAAATGGTGGGAAGAAGAGAAGAAGGATAGTCGCACAAAGTGGAATTTCTTAGAACACAAGGGACCGTTGTTTGCTCCTGCTTATGAGCGTTTGCCTAAAAGTGTTGTTTTCAAATATGATGGAAAACCAATGCAACTTTCTGAAGAAACTGAAGAAGTGGCTGGATTTTATGCTCGGATGATTGACCACGATTACACAACTAAGAAAGTGTTCAATGATAATTTCTTTGCAGATTGGCGCAAAGTGATGACAGATGAAGAAAAATCCATTATTAAAAACTTATCAAAATGTGATTTTAGACAAATGGACGCATATTTCAAGGAACAATCTGAAAGAAACAAGAACAAGTCGAAAGAAGAGAAACAGGCACTCAAGTTGAAAAATGAGGAAATACAAAAAGAATATGGTTTTTGTAAAATTGATGGACATAAAGAAAAGATAGGTAACTTCCGTATTGAACCTCCGGGATTATTCAGAGGGCGTGGTGAGCACCCCAAGATGGGAAAACTAAAACAAAGAGTTCTTCCTAAACATATCATTATCAATTGTTCCAAGGACAGCAAAGTACCCAAACCTCCAGATGGACATAAATGGAAAGAGGTGCGTCACGATAACTCAGTCACTTGGCTGGCTTCCTGGACAGAGAATGTTCAAGGGCAAGTGAAATATATCATGTTGAATCCTAGCTCAAAGCTCAAAGGGGAAAAGGATTGGCAGAAATATGAAACTGCTAGAAAGTTAGCCAAATCTATTGACAAAATAAGAGCGACGTACAGAGAGGAGTGGAAGGCAAAGGAAATGAGGTTACGGCAGAGAGCTGTGGCTCTGTACTTTATTGATAGGTTAGCATTGAGAGCTGGTAATGAAAAGGATGAAGACCAAGCTGATACTGTGGGTTGTTGTTCCCTTCGTGTGGAGCACATAGAGCTACACAAAGAGAAGGATGGTAAGGAGTTCGTTGTGGTGTTTGATTTCTTGGGTAAAGATTCTATTCGGTACTATAATGAGGTGCCAGTAGAAAAGAGAGTGTTTAAAAATCTGGAATTATTCAAAGAAAACAAAAAAGATGGTGATGATCTGTTTGACAGATTGAATACACAAATAATGAACGAACATTTGCGTGAACTAATGCCCAATCTCACTGCTAAAGTATTCCGTACGTACAATGCTTCATTCACATTACAAAATCAACTGAATGAATTAACAGATCCTGATTCAAGTATAGAGGAGAAGATATTAGCGTACAACCGAGCAAATCGTGCCGTTGCTGTTCTGTGCAATCATCAGAGGGCCGTGCCTAAGGGACATGAGAAGTCTATGGAAGCTCTTAAAGAGAAAATACAAAGCAAAAGAAATCAAATAGAAGAAGCAGAAGTTGATCTCAGGGACGCCACGAGACAAGCCAAGAAGGGTTCAGTCAAAGAGAAACTAAATGCAGACAAGAAGAAGAAAGCCTTAGAAAAATTACGTGATCAACTTAGGAAATTAGAAGTGCAAGAGACTGATAGAGATGAAAATAAAACTATAGCACTCGGAACATCTAAATTAAATTATTTGGATCCTCGTATTTCCATTGCTTGGTAAGTAACTGGTGAAAACACTAATAGTAGTACAGTACACAAAATGTTGTAGCCAATATAAACTAATCATGTTTTTGTTTCAGGTGCAAGAAGAATGGTGTACCCATTGAAAAAATATACAACAAGACACAGAGGGATAAATTCCGTTGGGCTATTGACATGGCCACAGTAGATTATGTATTTTAAATGCCCATTGCATGGATATCTAATCGCCCTAGGATTCTGAATGAATAATACGGAAGTGTTGAATGGGCGACATCCAGATCCTGTGCATCCAGTGCGTGTGCGTTGGGAGACATCAATTTTATTTCTTTTGGACTTTGTAGTTTAGATGATAGATATATTTTTAGAATAAAATGTCTTTTTAGTAAAGTTTATATATGTATTAATGATACATATTTTATATTTGATAACAAAACAATTATGCAAACCTACTTTTCTAAGTTTTAGATCAACATTACACAACAACTGCTTTCTTTTTTATTAAAATACATGAAATCAAATTGTCTGTCTTATAATATGTATATGTACCTAGTATGTATGTATGTCATTATGTTGCAATTGAAATGTAAATATTTATGTTTCCATTTACCTATTTTATTTGAATTAATGTACTTGAGTTTATAGTGTGATTATACATGTATTTGAGAGATTATCACATAAAATAAACAATAAATTTATTGTATTAACTCTCTATTCTATACTAATCCTTAAAGAAATCCAAATCCTCCATACCCTCTGGCATATATGTTAACCCCGATTCTTCTTTCTTCTTTGTGTTGTACCCGGAGCCATATCCTGGAAGGGCATACAACTCATATTATGTAGTAATATTAAATCCACCTACACAATTCTATCCATTCATTTGTAATGACATTTGATCTTTTACAATGTCTAATTAGTTAGGAAGGCTAATTACATCATACAGTGAAACTCGGATTTTAAGTTCCCGCATTTTACGTTTTCCCGGATTTAAAGTTTTTTTTTGTCGGTCCCGTTTCACCCCCATACATTCCAGAACAAAAATTTCCCAAATTTTACGTCAGGCGCCCAAACAATTCCCGGATTATACGTTTTTTCTCGGCCGTAAAGTTGTACACGTAATGCTGGCGCCACATGTTCGACGAGTCTCAGCGTCTGTTCACGAGCACCAATCATTCACGGATGCTCGGTAAATTTGGAAAACCATCCACACGCTCCCGACCGCGCTTGTATATTATGGATAAGCGAGCATGACGGACGTCTGGATTGTGTCGGCTATAACTTTCAGCATAGCGTATCTTTATTGTAAAAATAAAAATAAAATGAAAAGAAAACGAAAAATACGGTGAAAGAGATGGTGGATGTTAAAAATTCATAGAAACCGTTCCAGTTTAATATTTAATTATTATATTATTATAACTTCATTCATGTAAATAAATAAATAAATGTAATATGATTTTTATGTAGTTTCATGTGTGTATCTCATATTTTTATTATTTTTTCGTTTTATAATTAAAATTCGATAATAATCATAAAATACCTTCTTACCTTTATATACCTATATATTTTTACTTTTGTTCTGTTATTTTCTCTCTGCATGTGTGATATGCATTGTGAAAATGCATTATGTAGGTACTTATACTTACATATATACTTCTTTTAGTTTCCTTATTCTTTTACTATGAGGCTAATTGTATACTTTTAATCCAGTCAAATTAAACTCAATGCAGTTTCTCGATGGAGAGTTGTGGGGTAGTCTGGATTTCTTTCATGCTATACGTTTTTTGGGGTGCTGAATGCCAACAAAATTTCTTGACGGAACGTGGCATTAATAATGGGAAAAATGGCGAAAATTTCCATATTCTGGCGAATTCTGCATATGAACTTGACAACTATCAACTTTTTGTAGGTTATCTTTTTAGCAGAATGAAAGTACATAAAATTTTTTACAAAGGCATATTAAATTTTTCTCTAAAATAAATGGGAACGGAGCTGTCAAAGTCCAAAAAACATATTTTTGTGTTGTTTTACACGTACATTACGAGAATCGAAAATGCATTGAGAAAGTTCACCTTGTTTCATTCACAACCAAATTTAAACAATTATTCTTTAAATTTATGAGTCACACTCTACCTTGCTGGAATCAGTAAACATAACGAATGTTTTCAACAAAAAAAAAAAAACATTTAAAAACACCGTGAAGTATTTAAGCTAGAAATGTTTAAATAACTTTATTTAAAATGTAGTGAATTGTTTAGGCTGAAAATGGTTACACCTTTTTTGTTTAAATATTTCACTACCTATATTTAAATAAAATTTACCCTGAAAACTCTCTTCATATTTACTGATAACAACGAGGTAAAATGCAGCTATTTCTATTACAACAATAATACGAGACGTCCGTCTTTCCCCTGCTAATGTACAAACGCTACCACAGAACACATATACTCTGAACGCTACTAAGTTCGCACGAACGTGTGGACGCTTCGCAAGTTTTTTGCCGCAAGCTTTCTTTGATCTTTGAAGTACCGTGAACACTCAGTCGAAGTGTTCACGTTCCTTCACGAGACAAGGCAAACGCCCATCCACACGCTCGGAGGTTGTGAACAGTCGTGGAAACTTGGCAAGCATGTAGCGCCAGCATAAAATTTAATTGTTTGTCAAAAAGTTGGACAAAAAATATTACGCAAAGAAAGTGTGTAAAGTCACATTGCTACCTTTTTACTTAATGCCAACACTTCCACGTGGTGGGCGGTGTTATCTTATCTCCCCCTCATAACACCTCAGTACATCGCTACGCGTGGGGTGATTTACAGAGAATGTCAACATGTGCAGCGCATAGTAACATGTTAATTTTAATCGCCGGAAGTGTTTAGTATAACTTTAAAGTTTCAGTTTTTTATCCAGTTCATTGTAGTGCAACATACACATTACTCGTTTTATTTAGGTATTTAATATATACCTACCTCTACCTACACGTGCGTATTATTCCAAACAGTGCTTTGTGATTTACTTCTCGCGAAATTTTTGGGCACCAATTTTGTTGAATTTGAAAAAAAAAACGATTCCTTTTTAATTTACATTAAGTTTGGTTGTTATTCCAATTTATATTTCCACAAATACAAATGTGTATTGTCAGCCTTAATAGGTGTTCAGAAGAAACTCGGGAAGGGCCCGACACACCATTTGATATTTGCAAAAGTTTTAACTAGGTCATTGGACATGTACCTAATGATAAACTCTGTCAAAATAAAAACCAACAACTAAAGTAAGTGACTTTTTGAAATCTAAAAGTAATAAATAGTTCTTTCAATGTTTACTCCGATATAAATTGTGTTGTGTACGAAGTGCTATTATTAGGTATTAGGTAATGTGAAATGCGCGGACCTTCATCATGTCGTGCACATTAAATTACGTACTTATCCCGAGAATCAAATTTGTGACAAATATTCGACATCCACCTGGGTTGCTTCCGAAAAATCGCAAGTTTTCCTTATAAAATTATTCAGTTTATTTTAAAATTAAAAATTGGCGCGAAATTCAAATGTTCGTGTCGCGTAATTCTATTTTTTTCCTGTTTTCAGTTCTTTGCAATTTGAATTAACGGACTTTTATTGTATGGGGTATTTTCTGAAAATTCAATTCCTTCAATTTAGTTTTTTAGTGATATAATTCACTTTTGTTTCTTGTAAACATAATTACTGCCAAGAAATCACTCCTACTACATGACAATGAAGTTAACAGTGAAAAGTAACTACGTTTTTATAGGACATACTAAAATATCATTTCCCACATTTTAAGTTTTCCCCTATTTAACGTTTTTTTCCAGTGGTCCCCAGAAAAATGTAAAATCCGAGTTTCACTGTATGTTAGTAATTAAGTTCAATTTGTAAAAAATATACTACCAGTTTGAAAAGAGATTTAAAACTAAGATACTGTAATATTTATTACTTGGGTAATCATTCAGGACTGGAGAAATATAACAGTTTGAGAACATACCTAGTTGTGACATGAGGCTGGTTGGGGCGTTACGAAGATGCAGTGGTACTCCTGGTAGCGAACCCTTGTGCTGCTTTACGTTTTCTTTACATCTCAGTAGGGCCTTGTATACTTCGGTGCTCTTGGGAGCTCGGGCAAGGTACACTGTACATTCTGCTAGTAACACATCACATTCCGGCGTTCCTATGAGCTGGCATCCCTGCATGCAGGACACCGCTATGTATATGGCATTTGGATCGGCTAGACCTAGTGAGAGACGATAGATTACAATTTGTCTCCATTCTCAGATGGTATGTCATTTCATCCCCCACCATACACAATAAAATAATAATAACCAATGTCCTCCCCAGCGATGCGTACAAGCCTCCTGGCAATATACAATGGATCCTCTCCACCTACAATCATTCTGGTCAACCAATATAAAGCGGCATTATCATCGCACGCTCTCACAGCCTTGTGTAGAGCTGATATTGTGTTATAATGTTCTTCACCCTTCTTGTCATAGAGGATATGGGAGCGCTACAAACAAACATTCTTATTTTATTAACGCAGGGAAGATGTAGTTTATATCTACAGAAAGGTGAGAGATACTAAACTTACTTTAATCCCATCTTTTATATCTTCTAATGATATTACTCCGCTTCTGAGAGGAGCACTTGTATCCTTTGCATTTAACGCAAGTTGAAAACTGTTTAATGCTATCCTGGCATCTCCGTCGCAAATCTCAGCCAACCATTTCAATGTTTTTATATCTATTGACACTCTGTAACTTTTACATAGCAAGATGACAATCCTATGATATAATATTAAATCTAATAGTTCATTGCATAACTAACAATTAGAATACTAAATTTTTCATACAGGATCAGTATTCCCGAGATGCTAAGGCAGACAAGAAGATTTACAAAATAAAAGGAAGTTGGGAAACTAATGCTGGATTTCACCATCTTTTTAGGTGAGGAATAGCGGAGACAGGAGCCACCTAGGACAAATTTTGTATGAAAAATAATGACAAGTGGCTCCTATCTCCGCTATTCCTCACCTAAAAAGTTGGTGGAATCCAGCATAAGAATACTATTCCAGTTAAGGATAGTGGAAATCAGAAAACTACCCAATAAAGTAAAATTTTCTAACGTAAATTTTAAGGTTTACTTTGTATTACTATGATATCCCAGCCCTCGGGAAATGAGTGATAATTATAATAATCAGGAAGATGAAATGACTGATTGTATTGTAAATACACACCTGGATTTGTCATTCTCTTGTGGTGATGAGTTTTCATCATTAACAAATATATGTTTGTATTTAGCAGCTTTTAACAATATTGTCATAATATTATCTAAGCTAAGTTTCTCCAGAACAATCACTCTGCAACGACTGAGGAGAGCTGAATTGAGGCTAAATGATGGATTCTCTGTGGTCGCACCAATAAGTATGAAAGTTCCATTCTCAATATGTGGGAGGAATGTATCCTGTTGCAATTTGTTGAAACGATGAATTTCATCCATGAATAAAATTGTTTTTCTCTTATATTTAGATTCATTCTTTGCCACTTTAACAATCTCCTTAACATCATTAATTCCTGACATAATAGCTGAGATTTTTACAAAGCGCAATGTGGCTTCATTGTTGCAAACATTTGATATAACGTTTGCTAATGACGTCTGTAAAAGTAATATTATATCTAAAATTCTGAATGCTGATTCTTAATATTGGATCTGGAAATAAAGAGATTACCATACTTTTCCACATCCTGGAGGTCCCCATAGAATCATGCTAGGAATATCCTTCTTTGAGAGTAATTGTCTAAGCATTTTATTCCCTCCTAACACATGGCTTTGTCCGACATACTCCTCCAATACATTGGGTCTCATTTGTTCAGCTAAAGGTACAGTGTCTCTGGTGCTTGTTGATGGTATTTCCTGCAAAGGAGTTTAAATTTATAATTTACTTAAAAAGTAAACTTTGACTAATAAACTATTGTAATAAATTAACATTCTTTTCATACATATTTAAAGAAGTTTATTACAATACTCAAATTATATCCTGCGAGCTGTGGTTGGTGTAACTTTGTATCATACAAACAAATATTAATATAATAAACGTATCTTACATCTTTGGCCTTATTAGATTTTGCTGTAATTTCTGTCTCAGGAATATGTAACTTCGGTTTCTTGCTTGCTGGTGAAATGGCTTCAGACTTTTGTTCGACATTTAACTTCAAATCCTTCTCATTCGAATGTAAAAACAGACATCTTTCTACATGAACATTAATCTGGTTAGCTGGAAAATTTCTGAAGCATATCGGACACGATACATCCTCCATGATAAAAATACAATTCTTTGCGAAAATTAAATAGTTGATAAGTAAAGTAAGTGAAAACAGGGCAAAATGATAAACTTATACGTCAAATTTTAAAGTACCGCCAATTCTCTTCTTCTATGAGTACATTGTACCAACACAAGCATACTACATAAGACTCATGCGACGTCTGTCGGAAAAGTTTTGCAGTTCACAACTTCATTTTCTGTGGTCAAAAAATGTCAAATTGAATGAAACGGATCCGATAGTTCTCACACCATTTCTGAAAATATCGACGCTCGGTACCTCTAGCGATGCGTCGCTGTAAACACTAAACTTAGCCGATAACTCCTGTGGATAACTCTCGTAAAAATGGATTGATAATAATTTTAAAAATTTATAGCTCGTATATATTCTTCAAAAAGCATAAAATGTTTTAGAACACACATACCTACTTCAATTTTGAAAAGCCTAGATCACTTTTTATTCTTGATATACTTACATATGTAGTAGGTACTATTCCACCTCGCTTGATAATATAATTTTATCTAATTGTAAACAATAAATCAGCGAACTAAAATTATTTTTGTGGTGGAGTTATAACTGCGAAGGTCCTCTCAAAAACCCTTGGTAGATAGTACCTAGAATATTTTTTAAGCCTTAAAAAATATAACCGAATCATCGCGGAACATATTCCCCGCTATCGGCCAAGTTTAGTGTTTACAGCGACGCTTCGCTAGAGGTACCGAGCGTCGATATTTTCAGAAATGGTGTGAGAACTATTGGATCCGAATGAAACGAAAGACAGGCGGAGCGGTAAAAATTGTGTTGTGATTTTGTCGTGTCATTCTTTAGTGTATCTTCGTTCGTTTTAGATTTTTCAGTTTATATAATAATCATAATGTCCTCTTTGTTGGTTCCCGATATTCCTGCACCAGGGTTTTCGTTCGATAACTGTCAAAGGTAAATATACGTGATATTAACCTATATTATAGCTTTTTGCATTCTTTAGATGAAGCGCTTTGTACAGTTTTATGTTTTTCTTACCATCCTTTGGTTGTTTGCAGAAATGCCTTCCTTTGCGAAAAAGGATTTCCAGCCCCTAAAGCTATAAAGACCGGTACTACAATCGTTGGAATAATATATGAAGGAGGTGTGATCTTAGGCGCAGACACAAGGGCTACGGAAGGTCCTATAGTGGCTGACAAAAACTGTTCTAAGATTCATTACTTAGCAAACAATATGTACTGCTGCGGAGCGGGCACTGCAGCTGATACTGAGATGACTACACAAATGATTGCTTCTCAGTTGGAGTTACAGAGACTCCACACTGGAAGAGTCGTTCCTGTAGCTACGGCTGCCACTCTCCTTAAACAGATGTTGTTCCGCTACCAGGGGTACATTGGAGCAGCCCTTGTCTTAGGAGGAGTAGACTCCACCGGCCCACATATTTATTGCATCTACCCCCACGGATCTGTGGATAAACTGCCTTATGCTACTATGGGTAATACTTGTTATATCACATTACATACATCATCATTAAGTATGGTTATTCCGAAATTATTAATAAATTATTCCTGTTACAGGGTCTGGTTCGTTAGCCGCTATGGCAGTATTTGAGTCCCGTTGGAAACCAAACATGAGTGAAGAGGAAGGTAAGAAGTTGGTTAGGGATGCCATTGCAGCTGGTATTTTCAATGATCTCGGATCTGGATCTAACGTTGACTTGTGCGTTATACGACAGAACAATGTTGATTTCCTCCGCACGTACGATGAAGCAAATAAGAAAGGTGAGCGCCAGAGTTCATACAAGTATCCCAAAGGAACTACGGCAGTACTCTCCACTAAAGTTATACCAATTGAAATACAAGATGTCTCCATCCAGAGAATTGAAACTACAGCTATGGACATGTGAACTGTCCCGCGTGTCACCTTTCCATTTTAACTTTATTCTACTACCTATCTATGTAATGTCTCTAACATAATAAAGGATATTTTGTAACATCTATATTTGTTTTATTTTGAGTGCTATATGTATGAATCTGAGATTGGTATAATATTACTCATTGTTAATAAAACTCTCCAGGAAAAGAAACCTTTTCAGAAAGGGATCTAACCAATATAATGTGGTATCATGATACTCAAATTCAGAGGTGACAGTTATTGTGGTTCTTTAGTTTATGTAATAGATGATAGGCCACAGGGTAATGGCAAAACTGGTTCTGGGTTCACTGGTCTGTGTGGCAGGAAACACTAAATTTCTCACAATGTGTGACCGCCTGTAATTATATTATGGCATGAGGGTCCTTCTGCTTTCATAGATAGGACTGAATCTTACATTCATCTTCCAATAGTCAGTTAAAATGAAATACATAAATAAATATGGATTTACTCAGCATTGTTTATTTTCTATGCAATATAAAATCCCAAGTATCCTTCCATCTTAAATCTACCAAATCATCTTCGCTAAGTTCTGTTAAGCCATAATTAATAGCAGAGAACTTAACAAATGTTTGTACAACATACACTAACCATACTAACACTATTACAATATAAAGTATGGCTACTGTTTTACTAATATTACTACGAAGGCAAGTAAACACATGTTCTATGACGGCTGCTAATAATAATGTTTTAAATAAAAATGCAGGGAGATAATGATGAAGGAACAATGTGCGTTCCATAAAGAAGTACGGTATGTAGTGAAATAAATATCCAGCAAAACAAACTTCTCCCACTTCAACAAACTGATTCCACGCACTTTGGGAGAGATCGTAACATTTCCTTCTTTGTCTCAATAAATAGAAAAGAAGGAATGCACAATATATGACAAGTCCCAGAGTAGCTGAATACCAAATTATCAAATTTCCTATGAGGTGTATTTGGGCCTGAAACATAGGAAACAATATCTATGTAAATAATAATGAAATCATCAAATGTTTATCATTCATCAAGAGTGATTGTAATCATGCCACAATGTTATTTTGGTAAGCTATGAAAATGCACTTACATTGGTTTCCCCTGATACCCAATATGCAATACCTCTAGTAAGTAAAGGCCAGTCCAAGGGCTCGGTAGAGAACATATGATTCTGCACATATTCTTGACTTTTAAATAGCATCTTATATTGCAGTTCAGTAAATTTTTCCCAGAATGATAATTTAGTAGGTTTTGTTGGAATCATTTCGGCAAACACGAGTTGGCGCTCTCTTTCCTTTTTATCATCGGCTGAAACAATAATCTTCTTATTAATAGAATCCTCAGATACATATATCATTGCTATAATTTATTTGCTGAGTTTATTTGACATAAGGCAATTATTCTTGTACAAATCAGACTTAAAAAATCTTGTTACTTTTAGTATAACGATGTTCTTCAACATTCCACACAGTATCATCTTGATTAACAACTTTATCAGCTACAACTTCATGTTGATTGAATCCCCAATCAGGCAGCTGCCTTCCACTAAACTTTAAAGCATTCCCCGTTCCCACATGAATGAGATGTACTTGGGATTGTATTGTACTCCATTGTGTCTCCTCATTATCCCTGTTTATTATTTCTACACGCCACATATTTTGTGCTGGCATGGACACATTGTAGTCGATATAGCAAGAAACTTCCTGAAAATATATAGACAAAACTAAGTATAACCCACCTACTATACATAGCACACCCCTGGTGCTATTCCTTGTCTGTTGTTCCTTATAAGGAATGGTGCGGACACTTAAGGTTTTCATTTACTTTTCTACCTTATTTCTACTTAATACAGAAGAATGAATAATGAAAAAAATTGAAAAGAAAGGTGAAAGGAATCGTGTTTGTCCAGTGGTTTGTAAATAGTAAAAATGTATAATTACCTGACATTGTGGAGACATAGGTGCTGCTACGTCGTGTGAATTAAGAGCTCTACTCGTTATACCATGCACAAGTTGTATTGTGTCTCCATGTTTTATTGCATCTATAGGATATTCAACAACAAGATCATTTTTCTCAGGTTTTTTTACAATCCACCAGTTATTGACATCTTTGAAACTATAACAAGTGACTTGCTGTTGGTGCGACGAACCTCTCTTATCCGGATATCTGATTGGATACACGTGAGCGTGTGAGTGAAGCCAACAAGTACGACCATGAGTATGTCTGTAAATATATTTCCAAATGAAGTAATAAGGGAAAACATTTAACTGTGAAAACAATTTAACAAAATGAAACTATGTAATTACCTAAGTGTAATTTGTGAGCCATGGGCTACATAAATTGGTTGTCCTTTAGTAATGCTAGCCAGGCCACCTTCTAGAGAGGCTTGAAATGCACTCGTCATTACACTATCGTGGGGACCTGCTTTACTCAGTAAATTAAGATGGATGGCGAATACACTTAAATATATTATAAGGGGAAATACCACGAGAGCAATGGACAGTTTCACTATGTACATAATTATACTCATTAAGAGCATTTTCTTGTCACCAAGGAGAATCCACACCTGTTTACCAATTATGTATAAACCCAACACGCAAGTATAAAATCCAGAATATTTTATGCTAAAATAAAAAAAAAAAAAACAATTAGTATGCATCTCACTTCTGTTGAAACTTTTATTAACACATCTGCCTGCATCTTAAGTATCAGAGTACATCTTTGATAAAAATGAAATTTAATTACAGTAGGTATAAGCTCTAGTTATAGGGAATTTTATTTTCAAAAATACAAAACGTATTGTAAATACTGGTAGTTTTTTTCTTTTATTTCCTGTATTCCTGTAGCCATTAGGTACCGACTTGTCGCCGACTATAATAGTCCGCATCTTTGGATCCCTAGGTTTTAGGCCAACTACAGATAATTGATAATTATGTAATTGTATGTTTGTATATTTTTACCTTAATGAACATGTGAGAGAAGCACAACCTAGAATTAGCCACAGCCATTTGATAAATGTGTTGTGGTGTTTGAATTTCAGCAAACAACAAATTCCAAAGATTCCAAATACCAACATAATAGATTCCATTAACATAAATCTAGATTGCGTCAACAAAGCGTTGTCTAAAAATGATATAATATCAAATGTTAATGTTAAAATTGAAAGGTTTGTATTATTTAAAGTATAAACAAATTCTTGTTATGAAATGCATTTACCAAAGATGATAAGTAACGCTGCTAGAGACGCAGTCCACTCAGATAATTTAAGTTGAATCATTAATTTATAAGCCAGAGGTACAAGTAGGCTACCACACAAAGCCGGTACAGCTCGCATTGCAAACACAGGTACTTCGCTTGTGTAAAATGTGCCTATTTTATCAAATGTGAAGTTCCCACTGTAACCTGATAAGTATGCTGCGGCAGATATTAATTGTTTACCCAATGGTGGATGAGAATCAAAGAAAAATATTCCCTTCATGTATAATGTTACATATCTTCCATAATGAAGTTCATCAAATCTGCAAAATTAATTACTTTGTTAATATAATGCCTACGCTCACAATAATTAAAATTAAGTATAGTACTTAAAATTCATAATTTATTGTTTGTATAATTCATCAGTAAGACTTACACAATGTTGTTAGGTTCATTTAGTTTGTAGAATCTTGTAATAACAGCACCGCAAAATAATATAATGGCCATTATGTCTACTTCTAATTTAATACTAAATATTCCACTGTGAGGACATGGTGCAGTGTTTTCTGATGTGTGTAAGGTTTCAGTCTGAAATAAAAAGTAAAATGTTAAATATTAGTTGTTATCACTATACATCGGCATCTTCAATGCTTTACGACATGGATGCAGGGTCGTAGAGGGAACAAAAATATTATTTAATTTATTTACTTCGCAAATTTTGTTAATACTACCTACATAATGCAAGATGATACAAGTTACGTGGAATTTGTTGTTTACAAATCACTATTGTTGTATTCCCCTATAGATACTGATGGTTGTATCGAATTCAGGTAAAGATGGAAACCCCCGTAATTTAAATTCAAAGAGAAATAATACTTTTGGTCACGAGCCGTCTATGGAATCTTATTCATAGGAAAGGTTTTATTGCCCCTATTCAAATAAAAGCATCGAAGATGCCGATGTATAGTTATCACATCTGTAAAATATAGTTTTGCATAAGGATGATGCAGCAGCTGCATTTTGTTCCAGCAATCATAGTGCCTCGCGAAATACACGGGAAAAGTAACACTACAAGCAATACAGAAATATACTTACATTATCTACACTTGAAACATTTTTATCCTTATTTACTAACTTTTCCCTCTCTGGGGAATTGTTTTTTACTTTATTTTCCTTCATGATATAATTACGAAATTATTATTAATTAATTAAAGTATTTATCAATTGAAATATCAAATTCTATGCATTGTCAAGGCAATGAATAATATTATTATATGTATGTGAAAGTAAAATAAAAAATTAACGGGACTTCAATAACCAGAATACTTCGATAGATTTTAGAAAGTTCCGCTAAATGAAATGACGTATAGAATGACACTTCGGATAATGTTGTCAGCAAGTAAAAAGTTGCGATTAATTATTCTGGTATATTTTTTAAAAATATATTTTTATTATTTTTGACAGTATTGCCATACATATTTTTTTTTCTTAGGGCAATAGCTTATTTTGACGTTTCGTAATTTCGTCAAAATATTTCATGAAATCTCAAAAGTGGTGGAAAGTTTGTTGTGGGTTATTGTACTCGGTGTGGTGAAAGTTTTTAGAATATATTGCAATTAATGAAATGTTTAAGTTCATGCAAACTATAGTAGTGTGCCAAGTAAAATGACAACATCATTGTAGTAGTAATAATCAAATAATATTTTTGTAAATCATGGCAGCCTCCAATGTTTTGAGATACGCAGGTTTTCTTTCTAACCGTATTTATTCCAAGTGTATTTTTAACAATCTTACTCCTGCGTCTAGTTTATATTATTTAAATCATAAATCTTCATTTCCCAAGCCCTCTATATCCTGTGTAAGACAATTTTCCACTGAGCCCAATAATGAAGAACAGAATTTAGGTTTGGTAGCAAGGTTCAAACAGATGTATAAAGATTACTGGTATGTTTTGGTGCCAGTGCATTTGGTTACTTCTGTGTGTTGGTTTGGGAGTTTCTACTATCTTGCCAAAAGGTAATTCTTTGATGTATTGCACCAACATCAATCTAATTAGTTATGTTGTAGGGATATGATGAATATTGAGGGGAATGACAGTATCCCGCTGTCACTATAACATATACCATGAATTCTCTTAAGCATTTGGTCATATCTCTCCAACAAAAATGTGCAGCATGTAAAACAGGAATTGAAATAGTGCCTTGAGTAAAAGTAATACAAACTCAATAGAATAATCCTTTCTCTCAGTCACGTCAAGAGTTTAGGATCTATTGCCTGGAGCTGCAAGATATATGTATATTTATTTACCATATTTTGTTTCAGTGGTGTAGACGTTGTCGCCCTTCTAAAATCAATTGGATTAAGTGACAAATTTGTAGATCCTTTGAAGGACTCCAGTATGGGATATTACGCACTAGCTTATGGAATGTACAAGGTGGCTACCCCAATCAGATACACCGTTACGTTGGGTAAGAATTGTACAAAAAATGCAACAAATAGGTTAAGTACCCAATAAGAGTGAAATAGGAAGACTTAGATCTGGTGTCAGCAGGATTCACCCACAGACCAATGCTACTTTATATTATTTTTCTCTACTGTTTTTCAGGTGGCACAACAATATCCATAAAATATCTCAAGAATTGGGGCTATATTAAACCCATGCCTTCCAGAGAGAAGATGAAAGAAATGTATCAAGAAACTAAACAGGAGTTGAGGCAACGAAAAGATCAATTTAGAGAACGCAAAGGACACGTATTAAAAGATATTCAAAGATACAAACAGGAAATGAAGAATATTAAAGAAAACGAAATGAAAAATGAGAATAAAAATTAAAGAAACCCAGGAATGAAATGTTTTATCACTTGAATTACGTAAAATGTATATTTCCAGCAAGAATTATAGAGCACAGAATATATTATTACATAGTAGTTATGTAAATATCTTTAGTTTTGATAAGAGAGTATTCACTTGTTGAAGAATTTAAATGTTACATATTTAGTTATTGTTTTTCTTATAAATATTTTGTACGAAACCACATTCTGATTTCTTTCCTTTTTATTCTGTATCACAAATTATGATATAATGCCGAGGATCTTGTGAAACACAAAATGCCTATTCTGACTAATTAAGTGAATTTTAAAGATACAAATATTCTAATTTGAATATTGAGATTTGGTTTTCTTGGCCTAGTTTCTACAGTCCGCCAGCCTTTGAAGCGAGGGTTGAAAGTCAATAAAATTTGGTACAATATTATCAATATTTTTTATTGTACATCATACAATGTAGTAAAATCACAATTAATTTTAAGACAGTAAAAATACATAATTAGGCAGTGAATTTGTTGTACAAACGGGTCACTTATAAATATTGTTGCGATACATATGTGGCAGGTATTGTGAGAAATTGTGTGATGAGGTATCAATGTCTTGTACCTACAACATGATGATGTGTTTGTGATTAATTCATAAAAAGTTGGGAAGACATTACATGATTTACGTTTATGTTCAGATAACATCTGTTGCCAACACATTTCATTATTATATCTTTCCATTCATAATGCAGGAACACATCTATTTTCCAGAACACCTAAACATTGCATCGCAACAATGTACACAATGTAAATGCATATCTAATGAGCAGGTCATTAAAAAAATAATAAATGTAACTGGGAACTGACTGTACACTGGCACACATTTATAAGCAAAGATTACTAGGGTGGGGTGGGAAAAATATAATAACAGTTAATGTATAACAATACTGTCTACATACATGTAAAAGGGTGGTGGAATGTTATATACATAAGTACTTAGTATATATGTACAAGATTAAAAACAATTATTATTGTTCATTTTGGGAATGCTGAATTTCTAAACTACCTCTAGGTATACAATGCATTCAGTGTGGTCAACTCTGTATTGTATTGTTATTACCTGAGCAAATATTTACTTTTAAAATACTTATAATGGAAACACAGTAGGTAATATGTGCGTGTTTATATAAATAACCCTGCAGTCAAACAAAGAACAAATAACTTGTAGGTGACCAGTTTCCATCACAATATAAGGGCTGCACTAAATTGTATCAACAAATTAACTATTCCCAAAATGGAATTGAAAGTCACTTTATCAAAGTCAGTAGGCGCGAATCACGGGAACTTCGAAGCCAGTTTTCCATGCTCCTGAACGGATGATTCGTTAAATGGCGTCTCTCGAAATCATCATCATTACTATGGTGATAATGCTAGATCACTACAGTGGTTATATTGGACATGATATAGATACAACGTACATCGACGAGACTGGTCAAAGGTTCCCTAAATAATTTGTCTATGAAGACCATGTCTATCAAATAACATGCGATGACAGAGTTAAAATAAACTACAAAGATAGAAAAATCAATAAGTCGTTGACCACACTAATTACCCTACTGACATAAATGGGACAAATACATTTCAATAAACTTCTAGCAAACAACAACGAGGAGGAACTGTCCCTATATAAACACGAGACATTGTCATATATATGTAAACGCTTTAATACTAAGTAAGCCTTAGGATCAATGCTGAATGCTCTATTTATAGAATAATATAAACTTACTTATTGTTTTGTACAAAAAGTATAAATAATTATGTAATGAAAAACTTAACACATAATCTTGGCATTATGATGCTTAAAGTCTAAAGTTTAAAACAGTGTAACATTGTAAATTTAAAATGTACAATAAATAAAAACTATTTATCAGAATGTACATAATAATATCAAGCTGATGTCTAAGGCAAAGTTGTTGGTGCACAACGCCATCCTGGTACCAACACTGATGTATGCAAGTGAGACATGGACATGGCTGAAGAAGGATGAATCAAGTATAAATGCGGTCGAGATGAGATCGTTAAGAAGAATGTGTGGAAAAACATTGAGAGATAGAATAAGGAACGAAATGATTAGAGTTGAGTGACTGTAAAAAGGATGTTGTGAATAAAATGAAAGTGAACAAGTTGAGATGGTTGGGTCATGTGGAGAGAATGAACGATGAAAGAATGACGAAGAAAATTTACCTGGGTGAAAGAGGAGGTGTAAGGAAACGCGGCCGTCCAAGAACCACCTGGCTGGACCATGTCGACCGGATACTCAAGGACGGACGTGTTTTGAGTAAAAGTAACCGGAGAGTATGTATGAGGAATTGCATGAATGTGACGGAAGCCCGAAGTGTGTCAGGATAGGAAAGTCTGGCGATCCGTTCTCTCTGCCTACCCCGCAAGGGAGGTGGCGTGAGGGTATAGAATAGAATAGTATAGAACAGCGGTTTCCAACCTTTATGGTACAACGCCTCACTGAAAAATTTTTTTTTACTCTGCGCCTCCCCGGACCCCCCCCCCCCGTCGGCGAAAATATTTTTCGACGAGTTTTTATTTTAGCGCTTCAATCCAATAAAGCGCGCGGGGGGGGGGGGGGGGTGGAAAGCAGTTTCATCAAATCGAAAATTTTACGAACCGCTAATGCGTAACTTTGTTTTCTACGTAGTTCCTTACTTACGTAAACTGTCAAAAATCTTGAGAATATACCAATATTTCCGAAAACCGGTACATTTAGGCGTCCCGAAATCACGTCAAAAACAACATCACACCCCGCCGACACGCTTCAGTTGACACTTTAGTTTTAAGTGTGAGGTTAAATTTTCACTATTACTTTAAGATATGAAGTTTTATTTATTTGAAGATGTCATGGTATAAAAATTAATTTATTAAAAAAACTTGGCGCCTCCCCTGGGAATGGTCCGCGCCTCCCCTGGGAGGCGCGCCTCCCAGGTTGGAAACCGCTGGTATAGAATATAGATGTCTAAGGCAGGATTTCCCACTCGATGGTTAGCAACCCGTGTTAAGACTTTAGTGCTTTGTTTACGAAGAAAGTCAATTAACAACAATAACAAAAATGATACATGTAAAGGAATTTTTTAATCTGTGGAGGTATATTGGAGCTGGAGTTGCCTTCGGTATTGACCAAGGCATTGAATAACCACATACATTTACAACCAAACAAACATTAAATTAACAGCATGGGTGATATTCTTTCAGTGAGGCAATCCGTAACATACCCAGCTCTTAGTGCAGAGTATCTACATTGTTAACTGTTCAAGAGGATTGAAGGATTCAAATCCAAGTGTTGATACATTTTATGACGACAACAACTTGCTTATTGTGAAGGCAGTGTGTGGATAAGTATTTGGGAGTTGCGGTAACAGAGATCTGTCAATTCAAGATTACGTAACTGTAGTTAAACTACCTAATGACGCACTGGGAAGTAAAATCATAACAGGTATGGTACGCACATTGGAATTTTAAATTGGAATGTGGACAGTGCAAGGTATACCTAAGTCTTTAGGAAGGAAACATTTTATTTATACTAATTTCTAAGTATGGAGATGCTGTGTGCCACTGGCATATAGATATTATTATTTACATCACACCTTAATTTGATTCTGTGTAGTACAGAATGCCCAATAAATTTTGGTAATGCGATTATGTTCATATTATAATACACGGCATAATATGATTACATACACTAACGCTTTTGATTTATACAATATAGAAGCATAATACAACCTTGGGAGGGTGTTACTACTGATTACTCTACCCTAACACATTGACTGTTACTTTAACCCATGTACTGGTAGTTAGCAGGGGAAGGAGGATGCGTGGAGGGGCATGCGAGACTAAGAAGATGACACGACCTACAGAGTAGGCGACCGTGTAGCGGGTAACATCGCTTATCCGGTTCATCTGTCAGTTGCATACCACACTCTCCACACATGTAACAATCCACATGAAAGTCTTTGTCCATAGAAACTACTCGAACTGTCTCCTCTGTTCCTTCCACGGGAGTTATACCTGGAATATACAATGATGAAATGTCAAATAACTTGTCTTCCTGTTTATTACTAAGTAGATATATAGAATGGAGTGACAGGATAACATACCTTTACCACAACTGGCACATTTGGGGGCAAACATTCTGTGATAGTCATTCACGCAGTAGATTTTATTATCAACATCTACTGTGAACGGCACTCCATCAAGACATTCATTACAAATACAACAACGGAAACAACCGGGATGATACGATTTACCCATTGCTTGAAGAATCTACAAATATAAAAATAATGAACAAATTTATAGACCCATTGACTTGCAAACTATTAGTGCCTGAAAAATTCTTACCATTTCCATAATTAAATGACCGCATATAGCGCACTTCTCAGCTGTTTGTTGGAAGCCAGAATACTGAAAAAACATCAAAGATTATTAAATTGTTTCTTTTGATAGGCTTAAGAAAGTAGGAGAGCTGGAAATATTCATACAATGGAGGAATAAAATAATAATGAAAAACAAAATAAAAATACTGTTTACTTGAAAGTTTGTTACCAAGTAATCCTCCTCGCAGTAGACACGCCCGTGCACATTGTAGAAGGCCTTGCCTCGGAGGGCGCGCCCACAGGAGCAGCAAATGAAACAGTTTGTGTGGTAGAGATTACCCATCGCCTGACAAGCTTGCCCGGCGCCTGTCACTTTCTCCCCACACGTGTGACAGATACCTTCAATAAAATAACACTTTGATTACTTGTAAATCATTATCTAGTTAGAGGTCCATAACCTGTTCAATATGCAATACTCTTGAGGCATTATGGGAGGATACTGGAGTTAAGTGGTACTACAGTCTCTATTCATTCTATGTTGTGTTATGTGTATAATATAGTGAAGGAACATTTCTTAGTGTAGCGTCATTCTACGTGTAGGTACAGAAAGAAGAAATGAATGATAAAGAAAAACTATCGAGCTGCTTAAAAATAAACAGTAGTATGTATGACAGATTGGATAAATATGTAGTGACAATACGGAATAATAGAATGAACAAGATACACACCAAAATACTCTCCTTCTTCATCTTGTCTTTCCATCTCTTCTTCAAGTTGTCTGGTGAGTTCCTCGACTTTCCTCTGTGCCTCGGTAAGTCCCGTCGGACGAGGTGGAGTGACACTATAGGGAAGTAGTCCTTTGCCTCTACCACTGCTAGCTCCCACGCCTCCACCTCCTCCAGAGCCCGCACTCACACTACTGGGGGTGGGGGATGGAGCTGGACTAGGTACAGAACTATCAGATTGTCTGTTCTCTTGCTGAGTCCCTAAGCCTCCAGTCATACACACATAATCTGATCCATTAGTATCATCTGTAATCTGTAACCGGTTATTACCAGATCTAGACTTGTCAATTGACAACTGACTTGGCACTTTAGTGGATGAATCAAATATATTCTTGATAGCTTGAGATGTAGGCAAGGAATGATAAAACTTAGGAGAAGCATTCTCTACACACGTCGCAATATTTGCCTTGGGTCTTTGTGCACTTGGTGTAATAGAAGCGTATATGGCATTAGATGGTATGGTGACTATCCTGTTGGCTGGGGCAACCGGAAGATAGTACTGGTTGCTGCCAGGGCCAGAGTTTGAAGGTGCCTGGATGTGTGAGGTGGTAGTCCTGTGTATAGTGAGAGGGTGATGTATTGGCTCGTAGTCTGTACATTGTGAACCCGTACCCTGGGAGGCTACTTGGGGTCCGGCCTGCGATCCTCCAAATTGATGGCCTCCAACTGCCAAAGGTTTAGTGCCAGACATATTCACATTTTCATAAACTGGAGGGCCTTCAGATGTGGGCACATTGCCTCCAGACACAACAATTCTTTTCTGATTTCCGCTAGGAACCTGTGGTTGTGCTTTGCAATAAGTACTATTGTATGTCTTGTCCACTGCCTGTGCATCAAACTGTTGAGTATGTTCACTCAGCTGGTGATAGTATGGAGGTTGGTGTTGCTCATAATACTCCATGTTTTCATACACTACACTACCACCAACAAGCTGTCTTTTGTTTTCAGTTTCCTGCTTTTGTCTACTCACTTGACCTTGTCCAACGGTCTGGGGACTTCCTACTTCTTGCGCGTTCCCCAATTTAACTTGAGAAACTGATGCTATGGATTCCACACGTTTTGGTGTGGCATATTTTGATGACAGAATTATATTAGTCCTCTCGTATATAGCATAATCTTTAGGAGGGTTTACTACTTCGTGATTAGTATTTTGCACTAAACTTTCGATAGCCCCCACAGACCTCTGTCTGATTTGATGCATGATTTTAGTTGGTGAATCATTCACGGTGCTTGTGTTCCTCGAGATGTTTAAGTCTTGCATAGCGTTTAAACATTCCGTTTCTTTTTGGGATACAGACATATTACTACACGTTTTGTTTAGGAATAAATATAAAGTTAGTATAACACGAGAAGCGACACTACACCGAGCGATGATACATTTTTAAACAAATACGCCGCCCATAAAAACACAGCGACAAAACGAAAAGTCAAACAATTCAATTCAAAGACAGACAACTTGACACAGACACCATTTTTTATTACAAAAAAATATTAAGCTGGACGTTAACTGTACTATAAAATTGTGCAAATGAATTGAACTTGAAGTGTGCATAGCTAAGATAACGGCAGATTTTAAAACCTCCCTATAATTATATTTTTTAAAAACTATTGTTTTGTGAACTACGTAAGTATATTTATGTTAAGCCCATTTAGGTTGCATTTAGGCCTGTCCTCCAAAATAAGAATGCTATCTCTAAAATACTGTTTATAAATCAGAGTAGTTATCTTCACTATACGGTAGATGATGTTAAATGTCATAAACGAAAATGAATATTTACGTGACATGTTTCGGCTTGTTATAGCTTGTTAGGTCATTTTCAAACATCATATTATACATAAACTTGCTCATTTTTCATTTTTTACGTTACACGATCAGTACAACTCTCATCATTTTTTACGGCGCTACTATATAATCTATGGACTGTACTGGCAACATTTTAAAAATGTTTTGTCGTTGTTGAATGTTGTCACAATTTCAATTTGAAAAACTGTTAAAAAACGTATGGGGAGTGGATTGCGAAGGAAGTTTCGCGTTTCGCATTTTAATTTATTATATTTTGACTAGCTTAGAGGATATTTCTAAAGTATTTTTTAGGCAGTTTCGTTTATTATTCCTTATTATATTATATCTGTGTCATCTTAAATACACTTTAAAATGTATGAGTACAAAGATGGAGAAAAACAGTTATTGTGAGTACCTTAGCGTAATCTCCTAATTATTGTAGAGTTTAATTAATATTGTAGTATTAATTTGTAACGAAAATTTGTCTGTCATCCTTATACTCAATAATTCACCATACTTTCACTGCACTTCTATTTCAAGTAAGCCCACAACTTCCTGTAATGTGTGTGTGACAGAAAAATTGATATTTGTGTTTAAGAGTACTAGAAAAGGTAGATTTCCACTATTTAGGTGGTATAATATATTATATAATGTGCTCACGAAGTCCTGCGGTCGACTCCCAACGTGATGTTAGCATATTTTTCACTGTTATCTAGTCTCAGAAGGACTTTAGGAGGAATCGGTTCTATCATACAAAACAAGTTTATAAGCTATACTAATATGTTTATCTGGATAAAAGTGTAATACAAAACTCATAAAATCCACAGTGATGGGGTACAGAAGAAGATTGAGACCAATGCAAGGCAGCTGATGTATTCTCTCAATAACAATTGGAAACTTCTCGGAGTAGATGATGCTACTAGGCAGAAACGCACAGAGGAGTTGGTTAAGATTGTTCAGGAGAGATATGATGAGGTGTTGGAAGAGACATTGGAAAAGATTAAAATTATAAAAACTGATATAGAAAGTAAGTAATGCTATCACTATAAGTATACAATCTATAGATATAATTTCCCCAGACTTCAATGGGTGGCGTTAAATCGGATTTGCATGGGACACGGCCGGTGTGATGGTAGATGCAGCCTGCCTGTGACTGGAGAGCCATTCAGACTATCCAGCACATCGTGGAGATGTGCCTTCTGAGAGCATTCTCTGGCAAGAAAAACGACATACATAATCCCTTTCCGAATTCCTTGTAGTGGCTTGATGCCTTTGATGTTGCTCTCTAGTGTCTCCTGGATATAGAAGCGAAAAATTCTTTGACTCTCTTATCTTCTGACAATGCCAACTTTCGGTGGCTGAAGCTAAACAATATTAATATAGATGTTACAAGTGATTTATTGAAACTTGGTTTCTCAATTATTTATTTATTGGTGTAGCCATAGCAAGACCCCGAACACCGTACATAGTAGTACATGTTATATTTGTTTGCTTATTTAATGTATCTTTAATATTTATTATTATTGTGCATGTTTTAGACCTTAGAAAGGAGTCTGTGAAGTTGGGTTTGCGTTTAGGAATACTGATTGAAACATCTCCAATTAAGAAGGATATGCCTCTAAGTGCTATTAAGGAGAGCCTGGAAAATGATTTAGTGAGGTTGGTATGCTTTTATGATGCACAAACTATTGATAAAGTGCATGGGTATATTTGTATGATTGTATTTGATGTGATGAAATGATTTGTGATATGTTATGTTCAGGTATCGTAAACTGATTGCTTCTCGCGAAGATCAACTCTGTCAACTGCTTGGATGGCAGAAGAAGTTGTGTCATTCTCTGGGATGCCAGCCTCGGGATCTACCCGATTGCCCTCTGCCTTCTGAAGCCGAGTTCGATGAGTTTGCTAAGTATCTCAAGGTACAGGAAGAGGAATATGAGAAGAGAGTGCGGTTGTTCATTGAGAAGCAGAAAATAATTAAAGACCTCCTAGGTGACTATTTCACTTATTGACCGAGTAATATTTTTTCTACTACAAGTATAATATTGTAATTTGTTTGTTTTTCAGATGAATTAGAGGAGGAACCTCAAGATAGTTTTCAATATTATATTTTGAAATCGTCTTATGCGGAATTTCGTGTCACTGATCAGAACATGTCCAAAATTCAACTTGTCCATGATAATTTAACTGAACAAGTTGAACAGAAGAAGAACAAAGTATGAAATAAATAAATGATTTGATATAATACTTAATAATATTTCCATCAAATATTTATATAATGGTTCTAAATGCTCATCATTGTTTAGGTGTTGGATATGAGGGAGAGGCTGTCAATTCTATGGGAAAGATTGGAAGAGTCTCCGGCGTACAGAGCTGAGTTTTTGTCCAACTATCCTGGACACTCGCGCTCCACACAGGCGGCACTTGAAATGGAATTACAGAGATGTGAGGAGAAGAAGAGACAGAGTTTCAAAGTAAGTCATGTATTATTATTATGAATTGCATGTTGTACTCGTGAATGCTACCTGTGATAGTCTCTTATGAATGATAATGATACATTTTTTTAGTTATTCGTTGGCAAAGTTCGTACGGAAATTGTAGATTTATGGGACAAGTGTCTGTACAGTGATTTACAAAGAGAGAAGTTTGTGGAATTCTATTCCAATATTTACAATGAAGATCTCTTAACATTGCATGAAATGTACTTGGAACAAGTTAAATTATTCTACAAGGAGAACAAGTATGTATCTAATTCTCGTTATCATTCTATTAATCGAGTAATTGTACGATGTTGACTATTTTTAATATCGGTTTGATTCTACTAGCCATCCAGACAATGCTCGTCTCTGTGGTGTTTTTTTTAATGTCACTACAAGGTTTAGGATAAATTTTAAACCTCATTTTTCTCTTGATGTAGATTGTAGATACACATTTGCTTTTAAATGTGATGATCCAATTCAAAATATTGTGAATTTTTCAGGGATATATTTGACTTGTATTCCACACGTCAGAATTTGTGGATGAAATGGAGCGAACTGGAGGCAAGAGCAAATGAACCTGGTAGATTCCACAACAGGGGTGGACAATTGTTGCGAGAAGAGAAGGAGAGGAAGACAGTCTCCAGTCAGGTATGTGAAAGCACAAATTAATTATAATTTTTTACACAAATACTATTCCTGAATGTATGGCAAAGTGTAACATATTCTTTGCATTATGATTATGACTAGAATAATGTTTATTTGTATTGTAGTTGCCTAAAATTGAAGCAGAGCTAACTCAGCTTGTAGAATTGTATGAATCCAGAACTGGTTTGACATTTACTGTAAATGGAGAAAGTCTTCTGATAATGATGCAAAGAGATTGGAATCAGAAAAATTTGGTTAGAAATTTTACTGTACTAATATTTTAATTACCATCGTGCGGTATGCTAGTATGATCACAGTATTACTATAAAATTATGTTTATCTGTACAGGAAAAGAAAACCAAATCTTCGGCTCGTAAACTGATTCCAAATCCCCCGATGTCTGCACCGAGGTCTGCCCCCCCGGTGAGACATATAAACAATCTCACCACAAGAGCAGCTCTCACAGCTGTTAAGAGGTATTTGCTACATCCAATTTATAGTCATCTATGTACATGTTTAGTATTTGTTCCTCGAGTGTTTCCATAAAATACCATTTTTTTATTTCAGACGCCTTAGTCCACATCAGTCTCCCAGTGTGACTAAATCTCGTCTGTTGCCACGGCGTTTGCACATGTCTCCATCCACACCTTCTAATCTACCCACAGGAGAACCCTCTCAAGCTAAAAAATTCAAGGGGACTACCGTACCTACTATTGCCATTAATGGCTATTTACTGAAGAAAAAGGTAAATATAAAACTATGTCATAATTGGGTCATTACATTTAACTTGTATACAAGGAAACGCGTTGATTCAAGACATGGTTCTTATCTTGTGGGTAATGCTTATTTTATAGAGCATTGGTAAGCGTAACGCAGAAAAGAATAAACGCAGATCCCGTCGCTCACGAAGTAGCACAGTGTCTGATAAAGAACATGATCTACCTGACAACACGCTGGCGTCTTACGTAGCCTTTCAGGTAAATTCATCTCTTATTCTGTGTCATGCATGGGAGAGTTTCATTCAATTATCCAACCGTGGGTGGTAGTGGCTGCTACTTAGTAGTCACACACACCAAACTTTATGTAGACTATAAGTTGAAATTTGTCTTGAAAATATTGTACAAATAACAATTGTTAAACGTTTTGGTTGTAGGAACATCTGAATGACAATGCAGACTCACGTAGTTCAGTGGTCCCCGGTCGAGTGTTAAGGTCTCGTGTGTTTTCTCCCCAAGCATCATCGTCTGTGTACCTACCCAGTGGGCAAGCTGCCACCACTCCCAGTAAGACAACTTTCAGTTCAACTAACACTAAGAAGATGGACTGTATTAAAGAAAATAGATCTCCTTATATGAGTCTCCCAAAAGTCACACCCAAAGGCCATAAATACGCAGCTAACAACTTTGGTGCCACACCCATTGCTAACAGGAGTAGTAAAATACCAATGACCAATGGAAAAACTCCAGATGGTAAAGTGATTAGAAACATGGATACCTTTGCCACCCCTCGTCCCGTCTCCAAGAATATTAAGTCAGGTTTATTGTACAGACAGAACACTGTTGCATTGGCATCTCCCTCTCCCATGGATAGAAATCGTCCGATGTTAAGATCCAGTAGTTCACATAACCTGAGATCAAATCTGAGCCCCTCATGTCCTTTACAATCTCCCAAGTTACAACTTGCTACCAAACTTCCTCTCATCATATAATACAACATGTACATAATGATGCAACTTTGTGATAATTGAGTGAAGACGTGCACTCCTACCAACAAACGGGGGCGTGCTGAAGGGGCCTCAGTAATTTTCTGTGTGAATTTCTGAGCTACAATTCAGTTTTCTACGTGGACTACTTGTCTTTCTCATGTGAGCAATTCCCTATTTAATTAATTGTCAGCTCACCCCTCCTATAGTATTTTGTTCTTTTATCATTTATACATACATACTCTTATTTCAATAAATTTCTCTCACTTTGATACTAAACAATAATTCACATATTCAAATATCCACAAGATTATACATAAACTGTTCGCTAAAGATTTCATGTAGGATGTTATATTGCTTGTTAGATGTGTGTACTATATAGTAATATGTAGTAATTTTATATTTTCCTCACCTTTCATCGTTCTTCTCCTAAACAAGATCAACAGCCTTGAAGATTTTTTAGAATATTAAGAAAGTTTGACAAAATCATTCCATTGTAACAAGACGTGTCTTAGTTGAATGCTGTGCTAGAGCTAGATTACTAAAATAGTTTACCAAATCTTCTAAAAGAAGCAATCGTACATGATGATTGTTAAAAAAATGTCGCTGTAATCTAAATAGTACTAGATTAATGTGTTGAGATAAAATTGAATATCTTTTGATTACGATAAGTACATAATTTGTGCAATTTTACTTAAGACAAATACTTAAGGTAGTGCATATTGTATTCATTTGATAGATTATTGAATTCGCAGTGATCCAAGCATTGCTAGTATTGTTAACTTCATATGTCATATCTCAATCTAGATTTATCTGTAGTATTTTATGTCTATTATGTAGTTGTTATTTTTTAAATTTATTATTAGCTTTGGTATACATTATTTTTTAGTTAAGTTTTAATTTTACTCTTAATTTACCTTGAGAAAGTACAAATTATTCAATACATAATACAACAGAATCTCCATTATGTGTGGTCGATAATTTTTTTACCACAACAAAACATCGAACAATAATTACACAAAGACAAGCTATGAAAAACAAATTCCAGTTATTGGAGCCAAAAAATTCATTGAATATTTGGTATTGATCGTAATTCCCAGTCTAAATTAGTATATGAGGTATCCCTCTAGTATTAATGCAACTAATAGATCCCTCGGTGTTTATCATTGTAGGCAGTTCCTGAAAAACCAATCGCTATTGTAATCCAAAACAGATATACTGATCATCATTTGGTAATAATTATGGCTTTTAAAATAATAACAAGTAGCAGTAAATATAATGTAGATATTTCTGGAATATTCAGGGACAATATGTATCACAAATCACAATATGACAGGTTCTTTAGATCCTAGTTGTCTGATGGCATCACTAGTACTACACTAGACTGCATTTATTATAACTTGTATCAGTTTCCAATAGAATTACTAGGTAGCCATCGACCAAGTTATAATAAATGCTCTCTACATGGTGCAACAGTAAGAGAAGCCAGAGCTATACGACATCAGCTCCAGAGCTGTTGATTGTAAATCACACTGCAGCTAGTGTAGATACTGGATTATACCTGAACTCCTGATGTGGTGCAATCACCTTAGGGATTATTAGTAGAGGGATTGTGTAGTCTTGTATAAGGAAGAGATGATAGGTAGTTTATTTTGTACTAACATAGTTAATGATACTATAATTGTTTGTAAATATTTTATTTAGCCAACTAATAAAATGGTTCCGGGGTGCTTCTATAATATTGTATGTTATCTATACTTAGTATGTAGTCTTGTTGTATGAATATTTGTAATGTTTTCAGTCATTATGTATGTACCTCTTATTATGTCTGAGTGGATTTACATGCTAAGCATATTTTTAATTCATTTTTTTATCCTGTTTTCTCCTCACACATGATCCATGAAGATATTATTAAAAAGATTGTTTCTTGTTTCAGTATTATGAGAAATTTTATTTTTCTATTATTTATTTTGTGGCACGGGATGTGACTTTTAATAATTCCATTTTTTTATTTTTTGTATAATAAACCTGTAAGAATATAAACAGTGTTTTTTGTTGTTTTGTTTTATCCTAAATACATTTTTGGTCAAATATTTTATTGCGGAATGAGATGAAATGTCTTATGGGAGTTTTATATACTCCTGACTCTAACAGGACACTTGAAAAAATATATGGAAAGAGTGGAGTCAATTGTACAATCCAGGAAGCAAATCTAACAATATATTTCATATCAGAAGAAAGCGCACTCCTGCGTAAAGACCTAGATGAGAAATGAATTGATTCGCTTTAGTCAACTCATTTTAAATCAATTAATTTTAATGAAATATCGGTGTGGTAGATGCGATAATTCTGTGACACTGCTGCAGTTACTATTATAAACTTGAGTTGTTACTTAAAAAAAAAGAAAGGATAGAGAAATAAAAATGGATGTGAACAAATCAGATGTTTGGCTGACTGCAATCCATGCAAATTGCACAGCACAAAAACAATGGTAAAAGTTTTCTTTTTATAAATAGCGATAAAAACTTTTTCGCGCGCGAAATTATCCTTTTTAGCCCTTTTAAAAGAAAAACAACCTAACAGGCCAACATGTGCATTGGTTGTACTTGAACGAGCCGTCATATCATTAGAAAGTCTACATGTCTTCGTCTTATGGTCTTGAGTTACCTGTAGGTAGACTTGCTAGAACTACTTGTATCAGTCATTCACTGTTTAGTATACCTAGTACATTTTAATATCATTCACATAGGGTATTGTTTAGTGCTGTGTAGGTGTAACGAAGTTTTGTATACACACTTACCTACTATGTATAAGTATAACTCATACCTTACCACAGTTGGTGTAATATTGTGTTATGTATAGGTAGTATATCCACTCCATCTACTCTCGCATTGTATTTACCTGTCGCCCGCCGTGTGGCTCGTATGGCGAGCTATTGTGTGAATGTTCCGTGCGCGTTTGCCTTTAGTGTTTTCTTTGCATTCTGTGTATTCGTGTCTTGATCAATAATCAATATTTAAATAAATCGATTTCAATATGTACGATGTGTTGATAATGTTATAAATATTCTTTAAAATAAAAAAGTTATCGCGTAAAGTTTAATGCCCTCGTGTACATAACAATCTTCGATAGTGTGTGCAAAAGTTTTTGTGAGCGAGAAAAAGTTCAAACGTCACTATTGTAACTTGTTGAATGTCGTGAAGTTGTTCTAAATTCAATATGAGATTCTAATTATTCAGTTTTCGCGTCTGTTTTGTGAAAAGAATATCTTAATCGTGATGATATTTGATACCTAATTAATTATGGGATGATAAATGAAGAATGTGTGTTCTATGTAGTTATTTATTATAGTGCTATTATTTGTTATTTATTGTGCATTCAACTAATGATTATCCCAACAACCAACACCACTGGGATTGCACTTGGAGGAGGTTTTGGGGCACAATGCGTGCCAAAGCATGAACTTGGATGTAGATAGCTTGGTAATGTATATTCGATATTATTTACAAATACTAATACAATTCGTTTGTCATCATCAGAAATAATTATGAACGATTCATTTTAAGTGGATAGCCGTCGTATAATATTACATTGTCATATTATACTACCTATACGAAACATTTCTTTTTCCACTTTCCCAACATAAACGCGATACCTAATAATAGGTATTGTAAATACCAATCAAGTGTGTAGACTTTCTGTAATAGAATAGAACCTATGTACACTAATATTACCAAGCATCTATGATAATTGGTAATGATATATGGGTAGTAGGCTGTGGGCATGTACCTACAATTAATAGGTACTATACTGCCTATGTACCTACTTCATTTCTATTTACTTTTATTTCACAAATCATACAATACAATTTAGCAAGGCCATAATGCTCACTAGGGCGAGCTTATTGCTATACACCGAGCTCTTCCAGCTAACTTTAGTTCCTGCTACTTCTGCTGATGATGGCCATATAGTATATAATTCTCGTTGGGTTTTGCCTCCTGCGTAATGATTCTCCAAGCCTCCCTGTTTCTAGCAATAGATTCCTATGGTTTCTCAACATTGTTGTGGCTCCTGGAGCATTTTATCTCAATGGGTTGAGATCAAGGGAAAAACAAAAAAAAAACGTTAATAAAGCTTTCGTTCATGGTTGTCCATTTAACAGAAGCTGGGTATTTTAATTTGATTTTAAAGCGACGATGCTTCAAAAGTTGAGTGTAGTTTACCTGCGAGGTAAATTTAAACCTAGGTTTTATAGACAGATATGTGCGAAATATATATCTTATAGGTAGAGATACCTTGACTTACCATACATTATTGTAATGAATTGCTGCCTATGTCATCTTTCTTTGTTTAATTAGTGTTCATTATAGTCTAATCGTCCTTCTAGTTTCATGGTTAACTGAAGAAGATCGACATTGACACAATATGGGTTGCAATAATTATGTTATGTGTTACACTTGGTAGGTATTACTATCCATAGCCCATTACATCTACTACTACATGCATAGGGGAGAGTGTTCAATCATGGGACACTTTTTTATAGGAGTTTTATCCTATATTATTATTTTTTTTTAAAAAGGATCTGGGCTCGCATACACAAACCCAAATACTTTCCTGCACACCTTGCACTAGGCTAAAAGCCTGTATCGCAAAGTGTGGAATACATCGCCAGCGCCAGGGTTCGAACCTTGCACATCCCATTTATGTTTTCATCATTTATGTTCCTTATCTTCTTCTTCATGTGCCCTGTCGGGTACCCCAACGTTGGCAATCATTTGAGCGAACTTGTCTCTGTCCTGCGCCGCTCGGAATAGCTACTGTTAAATATTTTAAGCAGTGTGTTTCAAGGCAAAAACGTTAATTTTCCTTGGAAAATATTTCCTAGCACATGCATTAAAAAGTATCACGGAATTGTTACGTGAATTCAATGAAAACATAAAAAAGTAAGCAATAAGTAAGTACCTACCTATTACAGACACACATCAACTGTGTGAGTAGATATACAAATGTATAACTTAATGGCGAATCACGTTTGTCACCGGTTACCCCAAGTCTTGGAAAATATTAGGATGATTAGACCGAATTCACTCGTAGAATAAAAAAAATGAAAGCATGGAAAACTTGATGTTTTTGTTTCGATTTTGAGTTTCTTAATAACCACTCGTTTAATGACAGATGACAAATATGAAGAACTTACGTAAGATAACGTGTACCAAAATTCATGTTTCGAGTTTCACACCACACTACTCGTATATATTCTCAAAGTGCAACACTTTACCCTATCGAGGTAGATGCTTGCGGTGCTATGGTATGTTGGAATGTCATACTTTCCGCTACACTATTTTGAGGCCGTCATTTGATAATGTAATTATGTATTAATTAATCTAATACATATTTATGTCTGCATGACACTGACCATCGTAATATAACGCAGGCAGGTCCCATCCTTTTCTAAGTAAATATTTTCCCATTGAGTCAGTCATTTGTGTATAGGTACTAGGTAGTATGAACACCCCAACCTAAGTATAACTATTTAGGTACTTTAGAATTTAGATCATTAGTCATTTGTATATATGCTTCTGATTATTATTTTTATAAAACAGTCCTGAATAAACCTTGGTCCTATGAACACGCATTTGATTTATCATGCACCTACCACGTATCGAGTATCGACTTATGTATGTGTCATTCACGTAATCACGTCTAATGAGGGTGGAGAAGGTATTTGGATAGATTTAGTTTAGGGGTGGTAGATAATTTGCTTGCAAACTCCGAAGTTGTCCACCGGATTTCAAACACTTTAATCTTCTTGTACCCCGAAACTAACAAGAATATAAATAATTAGGTATGAAAATCATTGGGTAAAAAACTAAAAACACTAGTCATTGTTGATTATCAAAATATTATTATGTTCTCTATCCATAGTTAGGTATTCCTATTTTAGTAAATCCTGATTATTATATTAGTGGAATGATGTCACATACATTCCTAAATATAACCGGCATGATGGCTTCGGCATGCATTCTACATAAATCATAATATTCACATAAATCATAATACATAATATACACGCGGTGCATTGTTCTTTCAAAATTACATTTAAAGTAGGTTTAGTTAACATTCCCTGGCAGGTATCTATGTCATTGTAATATAATATAACTTGTCAATTTTATCAAAATGATAAAACACGTAAAACATTTTGTACGCATGATTGTGTTTTCATATCACGTATTCAGTGAAACTCCGAAGAATGAAGTTCAATAACAATAGGTAGAAATATATTGTGTAGGTAGGTACTATACTAATTAGACGTGGCGAATGGACCTGAGGCCGAACACCGAATATTCGGGTGTCTAGTGTTTCATAAATAACAGAATTCAGCAATCTACATAGCGAGAACCTACATACTACGTATATTTTAATAGATTTTCATGTTCCCTCAATTTGCATTAATTAAACTTAAGAGTACCGTTTTTGCAAACGTTGCAATATACTGTTGTAGGTATTTATTACGTCTGCTTATCTTGGTATTTAATCTAGGGTTAAAGGATATTGGGTTTAAGAGCGCTTTTCTCCCCTAGTGTAGGTGCAAATGAGTTTTTCCAAATTGCAAAATATGCACTTATAAAATATCTTCCTATGTTGGCTAGTTGATACAATAGAAGAATAGAGCGAAACACACCTACGAATTCGGCGAACCAAATGTTCGGTCTAACGCCTGAACGCCTAATGGTTGCCGAATATTCGTTGCAAGGAGTTGCATGTCCAATAGTTAGTACTTAATTTGAATATGGGAAAGTTTTTAATTAAAATTTTTGGAGCTAATTTTGGAACGCATGCCTAATATGTCGTGTGTATTCCTATGTACCTACATTTAACGTAGGCAATAATATACTCGTATCTATCTATTTAAATGTATGCGCACAATACATAATACTTATTTATTTATTACACAGACACTAATATGGCATAATCCTAGTGTACATAAAATGGGACATCATAACAAATTGTACACTGATAGCAAATAAGTATAAAGCAATTTGTCAAATAAAATATATGTTATGGTTAGTAATTTGTCATTCGTTTAAGGCAGGTTGTAGGTGCTTAGGTATTCGATTTGTGAATAGCCAAGCTAGATCACGGCCAAGATTCTATTATATCTTTGCTCATAACATTAGTCTTGAGTCCTGATCGTTCCATAGTCTTCGAGGATTTTATCGAATATAATACTGATCACTTATACTATTAAATATCTATATACTACTACTACTACTATACCCTCACGCCACGTCCCTTGCGGGGTAGGCAGAGAGGACAGAGCGCCAGACATCCCTATCCTTACACACACTCTTACACACACAATATCTATAAGTATACGAGTATAGGTAATTACATACACGATGTAAAGTATTTATATTGATGATCTTATGTTATATTATTTATTTATTAAATACATAATATAGGTATCTATTTACCTGTATTTATCTAAACAGATGTATCTATTATTATATGGTAGATCATCGCAGCAGTACCAGACCACTGTTATACTCGTATTAGCATACTAAAGGTATATTACGTATCAACTTATTATGTGAAATATTTGAATATTTTGTACAAATATGCTCTAGAAGTTGCTATTATTAGGCAACGTTGTTGTATTGCATTGGAATCTTTGAAATGTGTTACAGATTCTATAATAACTTTTTAACATTGGGTGTATTAGGTATATGTGTGTACATTTTATCTGTCAGAATTAAGTCACATCGGACCATCAGTTTCACACCAAAAAACTATAAAGGACTGTATGTATATCATATGGCATTGGAGATACCATCAGAGTCAGAGAGAGATGAGAGAGCAAGTTTTGAGTGATTCAGGAGACAAGGTATTACTGTCTGTCATTGGGCTGTTGAATTTCTTGTGAACTGACATTTCTCGACGATTATTTGATTAGGGACCCCACCGTAGTTAGGGTAGTCTCCGCCTGTGGGCAACACATGCACGGGGTTTAGTTAGAGCAGAACCCTGTCCCTTACATAGGATAATAAAAAATCTAGTACCTATTATGTAAATTAACAATGTTTTTATATAGAAACTGCACTTGGATGAGATTAATATGTTTCTTAGTAGTCACATACACTGATGGGTTAGTTTCCTACAAATGTGTTTTCAATGTCATATACGTCTGTTTATCCCTTTTTTTATGTGGACTACGTCAGGCACTTAAATAATCTTTTGTAGTGAGACGAGTATAGTAGGTACGCTGCCTACTATATAATTCTCCCACGCCGCACGAGTCGTACTGAGATTGCTACAAGTATGGAAAATGTAAATTGTATAAAGCCTTCCAATCCACTCTTGTTGTCTTGCGTAATAAAATCACTATGCAATATTAGGCATTGAATCATTACCAAATAGAATATCTAGTCGCCTGATGTATCTGTGATGTGATATGTATCTATGTTTCTACGAATTCTACGGGACGTAAGTATGTACATATTGTACATATTATTAAGATTGTGGGCTCAAGACAATGTACCTATATAACTTTATTTTTATTGAATTTTGAGTAAACCACATGTGTGAAAATTAAAATACGTTTATGTATGCAAGAGGAAATAATTTCCGAACTAGTTAGAGGTATGTTAAAAATGTTAGATTCTTGATTACTTGTGTATTAACTACTTATGTATAGGTATTGTTTACCTTAGATTAGGTAACATTGTGGCTATTGCATTTTCAATGTTATCAAAAAACACAATACCCATTGTGAATTAGATTGGCTCAGAATGTTAAGCGTAATGAAATTTAAAAATAAAGTATTTTTTGTTATCAATGTAACATACCACATCCTTTGCGATAATAACAAGTACAGACTACATACCATATGGAGTGATCTTTCCGCAATTTATTTACTTCACCTAGATTTACTAGTAAAGAACTTATGTGAATTAATTACATACACAGCTAAGGAGAATGTAGAACAACCAGAGAAGAACAGTAAGAGGACCTAGGTTCATGAAAAACCTTCATGCTGTTTCAAGACCTCAGAAGAACTGGACACCGGCAGGAACACTCTTCATTAGGGTGAATGCCAAATCCACAAGAAGAAGAAGAAGAATTACATACACACACGTATTAAAGTGGCGCAAATCTGAGAATGGAGTCGAAAGCACTTAGGTATTATTGTGAAAGATGTCGATGGATTTTTTTTTACAATTTACCACTTTTATCATACACACAAATTACAGAGCTACTGTCTTTTTTTTGTTTTTGGCGTATTCTGTGAGTTATTAGAGTTTTAATACTAATACTACTTGATATGCCTACCTAGCCACGCCTGCTTCAACTTTAAAGAAATTACAAAACGACTTCCTTAGGTACTTCCGTATTGTTTCTTCCAATACCAATGATAACGTAAGTAGCGGAGAAGGAAATAGATTGTAATTGTAAACTATCGCCTATTGAACAGCCGGTGAACAGAAATGTCGTCATATCTACCTGTGTCTAGTCTGCTACGAATTAATTATGGTCATGGCTACTCAAAGGTATCAAGTTGATTGTTGGTATGTGAGCGTATAGAGAAATGATACTTTGTCGTATAGAGAGTAGCCAATCCATTATTTGAGTTCCGGCTTGTGATTATCTATGTCGGAAACATCATTTCATCTTATCATATTTCTAAACTATGGATGATTTGATTTCGTGTCAGTATTATAATTAATGCACATACATTGTCTTGAAACAACTTAATAATTACCTACTCTAGTACATCATCTGTATTCACAATACATACATTGTTTTCTCCATTTTGTCTTATTGTAATGTCATTCATCAATTTATTACTAACATAATGGTAATTTCTCAAGTCTCTCAGTAGGTAACCTACTTGTTTTGTAGATATTGTCATTTTCTGATCTCCAAATCATTGTTGTGAAGTCTTAAGTAGGTCGTAGGTATATTCTGAAGAAAATAGGTAGATACATGGATAAGTAGTAAATAAAATGAAATCTAAAAAGTAATTAACTGTGATGCTAACTAATGTATCTATTATTACACCTATTCGTATTTTCTAAACGCCATTGTTACTATCCTTAATTATTTGTACAGAAATAGAATTATAAATTATATACTTTTGTACTTGTGGTTAAATTACCACGCAGTTTGGAATACTCGTAGCTGACTGACTAGGTTTAACATTTAGCGGATGTTCGTGTCTTAATTTTAGACGTGTTTTGTGAAACTACGAGAAGAATGATATACCTACTAACTTATTTATATTTATTTCATTGAATTGTAATGAATTAGCACCTACAGATAGTATTTGCCTACAGTCCTACATCGAGCATAAATTGTAAGAGAATAATTCAAGGGTTTGTGATTTACGTAGTGAAATATAATAGGTACGCAAATTAACACTGTTTGAAATTTATTCAGAGCCGATCGTGTGCTCTCTTGAAAATGTCATGCAGACTTGGCGAAAACACTTACTTAATACATGTTTTGTTTAATATACTTATCTATCTCTTATATATTGTCTATGAGAGAAATCAAAATTAATAGATTGTGCTACGTAGGCAAATGAGATATAATACTATTATAATTATTACATCATCATCTTATGATAAAAATGAGCGTCAGAAATTCATTATAATATTGAAGGGCATTCATTTATATGCCTTTCATTGGTTGGAACTCTACTGTGTGCTAATACTGACTGACTGATGAAGTCTAATTTAGAATACCTGATCAATTTTTGCAAACTTGTATTGTAAGAGTATGTCTAACCTTGATTGAATATTTATAATTACAAACTACTTTTCGTTTCCCGTACGAGAATAAAGCATAAGAGTTGTTTGGATACTTGAATATAATTTTATATAATATTCATAGTAAAATATATTATGTAGAATGCGTGATGCTGATAATTGTAGTTGGATTAATATTATTTCAATGAGTGTAGTCAGGCATTTATTTATGTAGGTGTATTGAGTTTGTATAATATGTCTATTAGGTTGGTGGTATGTTAACTTTTCTCTAAGGTTTTATTTGCAATATCATTGTACGTACGTACATACAACAGCACTTGACTATTCTATGAACAATTCGCTTTCTCTTTCATGATTGCTGTAGTTTTTCACTTTATTGGCACGAAACAATAACACAATAAAACATTACTTTACAACCTAAGTAACTATTCGCTATTATTTTCTACATTATGTTTGTTATTTTTATCAACACTGTATAAATATTCGCATACCTACCTGTCTTGCTGTAGTAAAGCATTATTTTCTCTGCAATTGAAAATATTCCATGCATGTTATGGTCAGGGCGATTCTAATTCTACTACTATACTATCATATCGGGGTGGTCGGTAGCCTGGTTGGTAACGCGCCCAACTGTTGCGGCTTCAATCCCCGACATACTCCACTTCACAACACAAGCTTTTAAGCTTTCTGTGAAGTGTACAAAGATGTATTTGGGTTTATTTCGATAAACCCAGATTCATTTATATAAAAAAAAAATATCGCTTATCTTGCAGACAGAACATCACCATGCCCTATCCTTACACACACTCCTTGTTTCCGTCATGTTCATATTGTTCATGCAATTCATCATACATATACGCACCTCCTTACATGTCCTTCTCCGAGGCCCAGACATGATCGATTCAGGTTAACACCCTTTTTTAAAGCCATAGATACACTTTTTTGTAATCCTATTGTTACTCATTATTTTAATGTGTCTTCCTAGTTTATTCCCTTTCATTCTCGTCACAACACCAGTATTACAATAGAATTCGTTTTAGTATTGCCGCTTTACTTCTCTCAATAGGTGACAGGAAATTTTATCTAACTTGTGAAAGGAAGCGACTATAAGAACGATTTTAAGTAGATTTTTCTCTCAAAGACAATAAGTACAATAATACGGTGCTTTTAGATTTCTCGATGGAAAGTTGTGGGGTAGTCTGTTTTTCTTTCATTCTATACGTATTTTGGGGTGCTGAATCCGAATCCGAGGTTTGCCAACAAAATTTCGTGACGGAACATGGCGAAAAATTGGTAAAATGGCGAATATTTATATTTCCTGGCGAATTCTGGATTTGAATTTAAAAACCATCAACTTTTTGTGGGTCATCTTTTTAGCAGAATGAAAGCACATAAAATTTCCTACAAATTTGGTATATAATTTTTTTTTCTAAAGTAACTAGCAGCGGAGCTGTCAAGCTCCAAAAATTGGCCAAATTCTATTTTAAATTGTGAAAATGGAAAGTGTATGGAGAATAGGTCACCTTGTTCGAATTATCACCAAATTTTGACAATTATTGTTCAGATTTATGATACATATTTTACCTCGTTGGAATCTGTAAATATGGAGAAAGGTTTCAGGATAAATTTTATTTAAAAATATAGTGAAGTGTTAAAGCTAAAAAGGTTTAAACATTTTTAGCCTAAACAAATTACTATATTTTTAAATAAAATTATTTAAACATGTCTAGCTCAAATATTTCACGGTATTTTTAAATAAAAATTTCTTTAATAGCTTTCTTTGTGTTTTCTGATTCCAACGAGGTAAAATATGACTCATGAATTTAAAGAATAATTGTCGAAATTTGCTTATGAAGGTAAACTTTTTCAATTCATTTTCGATTCTCGTAATGTAAAACAATAAGAAGATTTGGCCATTTTTTGGAACTTGACAGCTCCGTTCCTATTTATTTTAGAGAAAAATTTTATATAGCAATTTTGTAGTAAATTTTACGTACTTTCATTTTGCGTAGAAAAATAACCTACTAAAGTTGTCAGTTTTCGAGTTCTTATAAAGAAATCGCCAGAAAAGGAATATTTTCGCCATTTTACCAATTTTTCGCCATGTTCCGTCACGAAATTTTGTTGGCAAACCTCGGATTCGGATTCAGCACCCCAAAATACGGAGAGAATGAAAGAAAAACAGACTACCCCACAACTTTCCATCGAGAAACTGTTTGGTGTTTAATTTCACCGGATTATAAATGGAACTACGTGTGTAAGCATTTTATATAGCTTAAAGAATCATGTGTTACGTTGTTTACTACTTGTGTAGGTATTGTTATATACGCCTCGGCGCTGACGTTATTTAGATATGATGTTGACGTCATGTTTGTGGTACAACATATTGTATGCATTGCATTTTCATCCAACAACCTCCGTAGGAAATTGTATACTTAGTTACTCTCTAGTCTCTGTTATTATATTACGTATACTATTTATAGTACGAGTATTTACGTCTAATGGTATTTCCTCAAAGATGCAGTGTCAGTTTATGTGTGTATATTATGCATGCTTATCTGCCGACTATGTACGTAATCCTTGTGACGGACTCATTTGCATACATTCACTTTGTCAATGAAATGCTGGGTACGTAATGTCATGTATGTATAGGATATCTAATAGTCCAAGAGCCCATCGTTGAAATCATGACGGATGTGTTTTTTGATCGAAATGTGGTTTAAAAGAATGTTTAGACATAATATAATACATTGCCATAGGGTTGCCTAGCAAAATCTTGCCGCGAGTACCTTTACCATGATGATTATTGACACCAATTTTGAAGCGAATTGCACCCATCTGTTTTTTAAGTAAAATTAGCACCATCGGAAAGAGGCCGATTTGAAGACATAGAAAAACATGGGTTGCCTGTCCTCAGTCTGCCGCAACCCTAGGCAACCCAGGCCCAAAGATGCCATTTTTCGAAGTAAAATGCACCCATCTGTTTTTTACACGAGTGACACATCAAATTGAAGCTACTGTCTTCCCCGATACGATGGTATAGGGTTGCCTACCTAAAACCTGCCGCAAATTAGGGTTGCCTGCATTTGAATGATGATATTTGAATGATGATGACCTAGTGAAAATGTGGTGGCATATCCAGGAAAATATTATATTTGTTTTTTTCTTGATCATTTCTTATGTTTTTTGGGGTGCTGAATCCGAATTTTTGAATTTGACAGGCCTGTTATTTTGCTATAACTTTTTTCACTCGGCTGCGGGTGATGCCAAGTACCTACAGTAAATATTACCGAGTTATTAAAAGAGTTTTTCTAGGTTGACAGGCCTGTTATTTTGCTATAACCTTTTTTACTCGGCTGCGGGTGATGCCAAGTACCTACAGAAAATATTACCAGCAAAGTTGCAACATGGGACTGGAAGAGTATAGCTAAAAATAGTCAAGGGCAAATAAGGTTCTTATCGCGCACGGCTCCACCCGCAGCCGAGCGGAGTGAAATTCAACCGCCCCCCCCTAAATTCCTCAGTTTTATGTTTATTCATCCATAATTAACATTCATAAAATAATTAATAATTTTATTTATTTGCGGTATTTTTTTATCACACCTCCATGTGCTTGTATAATGTTAATGTATCTACTAACTTCGCCTTGGATACAATTTGACGTGAATATAATTATTTTTTATAAAAAGTGTTATTTTATTTTCATCATAATTTAACAAATGACTCTCAAATGATATTACTCTTATTACGTAGTGTCATGACTGTTTATAAAACTTCGCTAGCTGATTGTATATACTGGCGCTAATACACCTTTGTATGTATTGGTAATGATGTGACAACCAGAAACTTCTAATCTACTTCATCTATGAAAATTCATATTTTGAATTATAATATCAAACTTTAACACTCTTTATCTCTTAAATGGTGCATCTTAGCGTAAAGTACCCAAAAGCATAATCGTAGAGAATTCATTTTTATTTTATAATTCATTCTTTAAAAGTATGCAGTTTTTTTATTGTAGGCAGAAATCTAAATAAAGTGCAAAGTTGGAACAATTTTCTGATTTTCATAAAGTTTTAAAGGGTAATAGCTCCTAAACCATTGGTCTGACGAAAAAATGTCACGTAATAAAATTTATAGAAAATTTATTGAAGATTATTTTTGTCCTAACATTTTTTGCTCTAAAGTGCATACTTTTCGAGTTATAAAAAAAGTCTCTAAGAAAAACAATTTTCTCTTTGTTTTTCGTATTTTTCGCGAAAACCATCATAGTTAGAAGCTTGCAAAGTTAAAATTCGGATTCAGCACCCCAAAAAACATAAGAAATGATCAAGAAAAAAACAAATATAATATTTTCCTGGATATGCCACCACATTTTCACTAGGTCATCATCATTCAAATATCATCATTCAAATGCAGGCAACCCTAATTTGCGGCAGGTTTTAGGTAGGCAACCCTATACCATCGTATCGGGGAAGACAGTAGCTTCAATTTGATGTGTCACTCGTGTAAAAAACAGATGGGTGCATTTTACTTCGAAAAATGGCATCTTTGGGCCTGGGTTGCCTAGGGTTGCGGCAGACTGAGGACAGGCAACCCATGTTTTTCTATGTCTTCAAATCGGCCTCTTTCCGATGGTGCTAATTTTACTTAAAAAACAGATGGGTGCAATTCGCTTCAAAATTGGTGTCAATAATCATCATGGTAAAGGTACTCGCGGCAAGATTTTGCTAGGCAACCCTATGGCAATGTATTATATTATGTCTAAACATTCTTTTAAACCACATTTCGATCAAAAAACACATCCGTCATGATTTCAACGATGGGCTCTTGGACTATAATGTATTTACCTATGGCTAGGTATAGTATGTGATTCTGCATCGTATGGCGTTACTATTTAAAGAGAATCACTGATTTACTTGTGGCATAGATCACTTGCTCACGAGTGGATTGCCGAGGTAATAATATAATAGATTTACTTGTGGCCTTAGCACACTCGAAAACACTATTGGTAAAAAGAGTGAAGAGTATTTGGGGGTCAATTCTGTGACTGATTATGTGCGTACTAAATAAAATAAAACGTTACTTTTCAGTCATTTTATAATAAAGTTCAGAAAGGTATAGAATTGGATCTGGTGCAGATATTCTGTGTCGCTTGCCTCACAACATTAATAAAGTTATGCTAGGTAAATTACACCATTTATCTATCCATCCATCCCATCACGCTTCATACCTTGCATCAGGGTAGGCATAGAGGACTAACATCTCGTTTCCAGTTCATAACGTTCGTTATAGACACTTTGTGAGTTCTCATCGTTTTATTGATAACATTTTTTTTCTTGCTTGTAGATTGATAAGATCACCATATAGTAGTTTGCGTATTTTTCTCATCACTATGTTTACAGTTTGCTATAGATAGGTAGGTATACCCACTGTGAAATCTTACATGTAGAATATATCGATACATCAATACATTGATGAACACTGATTACAACATTCTGGTTGTTATGGTTGTTAGTATTGATGTTGTCTGTTACTTTCACTTTGTCATTAATTATTGTGAATGTCTACTTAAATATCATACAGGTAAATCACTGCTTACGTATCACTACGACCACTACGTTGACACATTGGCGACCTAGCACTGTTCACTAAATAATCGAAATTTACGAGATGAATATTGTTCTGTTTGAGTACAAAAATTGAAGGCAATGCTTGGATCCTATTACTTTACCAGGTAAGATGAAGGTAACAGGATATGGAACTGACCTATCCTTACACATATTTCGTGTGTCACACTAATTTTATTTATTTAATTATAAAAACATGCACAAGGTATTACAATTAAATTATTCAAAATACAATTCGCTATGCATCTCTATACGATTCCGTTGAGTTAAAAGACGTTCGCCTGAGAGAATCTGGTTGTGCCAGTGCGGTTCTTCAGTTCTTGGACCGACACGTTTCCTAACACCTATTTCACCTCCACACCTTCTCATCTTGTTCAAATTCATTCTGGTCACATAGTGGAAAAATAGCAAATAATATGGTAACCTGTTTCTCATATTTTATGTTTGTTATTGTTAACGTGTTGTTAACTACATATAATCACTCGAGTCTCTCTAATCTCTTTACGATGAGCTAATATTTACCCTTTGTCTATTATTAATGCCGCTCAATTTTGTGCAAAGGATTTTTTTTACTATGAAGTCTGCACTTAAATATTTGGGTTTGTACAATGTTTTCAGAGTATTTGTATGAAATTTGTATGTTTGTAGGCACCTGTAATACTATGTGGGTATGGAATGAGTATAATTGTCCATATAACGGCAACATTCATATTCAGATGATGGCGGTACCTACATAATAACAACTGTATCAATAATTAACAATAGTTTATGTACCCGAAGTAACCCAGGTAAATAAAATAAATAGATGAACAACTATTACTATTTACTATACCATCATGGAGTATCCCGATTACAAGGTAAACCAAGGTAAACTATAATTGCTACAAAATATGTGAAATCAAAAAAGTAAAAGAAGTTTGACTTACAAAACCCTCGAAAAAATATGAAAAATATTTAGAGGAGAATCCTGGCCAGTACTTGAAATAATAAAAAAAAACAACTGTCTCGTAGAGTTAACGAGAAAAATGACTTAAATTGCAAAACAACATGTGTGCAATAGTGCAATGGTTGCATCACATTTAAAATCCAGGTGCAGGCTACAAAGGCTCGTAAATAAATAAAATATTTTTACACATTTTAGTTAGACGTCACTTATTTTCAACGGGTTCATTTAATCCAAATAGGTGTTTAACCTCCGTGAATTTTCACGGATAGGTACCAATTAGTTATTCATAAATCTTTATCTATCTGTTTCTACTATCTAGTATCTAGGTACATATATGTTAGTAGCTACGTCAATAACTGTATTTTAAATCAATCACAAACAGTTTTACAATATGATACTTTGTCATTCTTTACTATAATTATTTCAGTTGCGAGGTGAACAATATAAAAACGCGAAGGTCTTTTAAGAACAGTCACGTAGAGTATAATACACCTACATTATCTATATGCAATAAGTACTTACGACATTTCACATCATTTTCAGCAATAAGGTTCGCAACCCTTTCCTAATGTCATATAAATATTTGCGTAAAGAGAATGTTGCGTGGCATTTACTGGTTACCCCATTATTGTATCTACCTGATGGTATAATAGTAGAAGTAGGAAATACAGTATTTTATGTTGAGGCGATTCTGAAACCATTTTCCGAAAATTTTTGTGGTTACTTACAAATAAAATTATTTCACCCAGAATCCAAACCGTACGAAACGCGCAATAAGGTTCTTATATTTGTTCATACTAAGTAGTGAACCCGCCGCCGCCGTCTTAATTCATACGGAAACGATGAAAATATGACTTTTCCGTTGTTTTTATTGTAATGCATGTTATAGCAATCGTAATAGCACTTTCATGTTTATTCCTGATATTACGAATATAGGTACGTAATGCTGCGCATGTTTGTACATTGTGGTGCTACATAGTTTGCATATCGTCGGATTTCCCAGGCGCAACCTCGCACACAAGTTGTAAGCTAACAGAATAATCAGTCATAGATTTATATGGATAAATACTTACATAATATTATGAACGTATGTTTATAAATTATATGACTTACATTCATGTGTTATGTTTACTTATTTATTAACAATATAAATGATTTTTATATCACTTTTCCATAACCAACTATGCAATAAATTTTTATTCTTCTGAAGCATAATAGATATGTCATCATATGACAGCATTTTGTAAGAACAAAGTAAAAGTTTTATAAAATAATCGATAGATGATAATCATTATAGTCGTACATATATACATCGTATAGGAATAATGAATTTATATTGTCTGCCCTTGTTTCTTTCTTAGGAGCATTGACTTCTTACAAAATATTTCTGTGTGTCCAATCTTATCCCGATGTTTCAAGCGCATGTTATACGAGTAAACTCAACAGACTCTGCGATTATTTACACAAGGCACACACATTCTAAAAATTTCCACCGTTTGTATTTAGGTACAAAATTAGGTAGAAATTCCCACCCTCGCAACCTGATTTCATGTATAAATACTAAGGGAGTTTATATAACGTCCCTTTTGTAAATGATTACTGAATGTTGAGTGTACCCAAATAACGTGTAGGTAATTTGTTTGTCTTGGGGTACTGTTTTATACCAAGAATAATCTCTCAACCATATCGTTATTTTATAGTATGTATACATTGAACTCATTGTCACGACAAATCTAAGGTCCCAGTGAGCAAAATATTATGATTTTCTTTATTTTCCCATTAAAATTCATATATGTGGTGTATTGATCTAAGGAAGGCCTGCGAGAAAAGGTATAATTGTGTATCTGGTCATGAATAATTCAAAACTGTTTACTACTTATAGTCCTCATTATCAAGAATGTGTACTTTAAAATTACACCGCGGTGCGATGCTCTTCGTCGCTTCGTTGATCACGACGACCTCGGCCCCTGCTGAATCACCCATACTTTATCTACAATACGTCTACAATAAGGTAATTGTTTTGTAGTTAGATTATATTGACATGGGTACCTCACAACCTACAATGTTTCATTTGTTAGTTTGTACGTACAAACACAGTTGAGGTACGACTATACGTAATTGGTAATATATACGTACATTGTGTAGGTAATAATATTACTCAAAGAATAACGAGTATGATAATGAACAAAACATTGTCCGCGCAGTTCATGTTATGATTAGATATTGTGGAACTACGAGAACTTTAGTCACTCGGTGCCTGACTCGGCCCGACATAACACGTACGTTTTCTGCGTCGCTTCCCGTAAGGTTCGCCGGGAAAGTTTGTGAAGGCTTCTCATAAAATAATTTCCTGCTTTCATTCTAGCAGTGGAAAGTATAATATCGATTCGAGACAAGTATTATGACCTATCGCGTGCATTTGATTCAGTAACTACAGACAACCTACCTGCTGAGTAATTTTTCATTTCATTTTCCCTGTTTTTGTTATCGAAGAAACTTTTTGTGATTTATGTTTTTTGAAATGTGATTTATTTAATTCAAGTGCATCAATAAATTAAATTAACTTATTCAACGCCGTGTGAAGTAATGTTATTATTTATTATGTGGTTAACTTGCTTTATTTGAATAACATAAAAGTTTGTAATAGTAAAATATTCAAATATTTATGGTGAAAATTTATAATTATTACTTGCTTACATACAGATACAAATATAGGCATTTAAACGTCTAAGTTAAAATTAGGAAATATTATACAGACTTTTTCCATGCAGTTATGAATAGATTTTTATGGGATATGTCATCTGATACATTATTATAATAGGTACCTAGTTAATAATATGCTAGCAAGTAAGGCATTTCTTTTTACCTATAAAGCAAAATGTCTTTTTGCTTCATTGCTTCCCTCGTAGGAAGCATTGATAAGTAATAATTATTACTCACAAGTCAGAGACTGTGTTATTAATAGGTAGTATAGTTGTTATGATAGTTTCAACAAGTTTCTAATAATCTTGACGCACAGGTTAGAATAGTTTCATTTCCAAGTATCGATAATAATATTATTTATCTAGTTATAAATGTATCTAGGTGACATTGTGTGTAATATAGAATTATTTTCCATGTTTTCTCAGGTAATTAATACATTAGGTCGGTATGCCTGAGTATACCCCGTACTTAATCGGTAGATCTTATAAATTTGATTTGTACACGTAGGTATATGATTGGAGGTATTCAGTAATGTTGATATTTGTTAACACCACCATACATATTACAATGTGTTACATAATATTATAGATGTGAATTATGTTTACTACAACAAGAGAGCGTAGTATGTTTTAATACGTTGAGATAAAAAGTGAGAGTGAAACAATAATTACATCGGTATGTTACTTTGGACATCAACTCAATCGGAATTTTATCAGAGTTTAACTGAAAAAACGAAACAGTTTGCACAAAAGTGCAGCAACAATATCAAGTCACATCAGGGATCTGTGAATAATGTTACCAAGTCCTCGATATCTTGTATTCCAAAGGATGCAGTCCAGAAACCAAAGAAAGCGCCAAAGTCTCTCTCCAGGTGGTATGTGAAGGTAAGGTGCTAAGCTAACAAAGCATTGTAATCTCTTATAACTTGTCTAGGTCTATAGTCCTCATCTGATCTGGTTTTTATACTCATGTAATTCTACAAGTGCATTATTACATTGCACAAACCTGTCACGAGTGGTTCGAATGATTATGGTAAAGTGCACATGAAGGTACCCGTTTAATGAAATTTTTCTGTTTTTACTAATTTACTTTGTATGAGAGGAAGATACCTAAATCATTTAGGTATTACTGGTTTTTCATGTCTACATCTCGCAGATGGCATATGTTGAGAATTTTCTCAACGAAAGGCGGCAGATATCAACATTCACATAATAACATATGCGAACTCCCTTGAGGAGGGGAGCAGGATGGATGTTCCGACGCTTACGAGTCGGCTTTGGCTGACTTAAGTGATCACTTTATGCCCAGGGCAACGTTCACCCATAATTCCACTGGTCACAGTAACCAAGAAGGTGGAAGCTGTAATGCTCCCGGCGCCTATAGAAATGGGTAGACCTCACTATAATATAGATTGCTAAAGGTTACACCGCTCCTCAACGGATGGCGGTAGTGTCTGAAATTGGGTGCATATGAAATAGGTTGTTGCGTATTATATACTCAACGGCCAAAAATTTCATTTTGGTTACTTTGTATGAGTTTTTTTAATTAAAAAAAATGGGTTTATTGCGAAATTAGTTATAAATTCAATAGGATAATTAATTAGTAGATATTTATGAAAAAAAAAAGAATCCTAACGCAAAAACTAAACATTGACATTGATCGAAAATCTGACTTATCTTCTTTTAATAATTGAATCTAATATTGAATACATAGTGTTTGAGATATCACATTAACCCGAAACGAACATTAAAACTCTGGACCATTTTGATAATACCTATGTTTCATCATTTTCTATCATCCCTTAAGATACCAATGTGACATATGGAAGGCAACAATCACCCTTATATTGTGTTATCGCCCCGTCGTGGTTAATACATACAATGAAATACGCTGATTGAGATTTTTCGCGTTTCCATCGTCTCAGATACCTACTCGTAGTTTCCTAGCAGGTATTATTAGCGCATCTCATACAATATTTCGACATGGTCACAATCAATTTAATATACAGGTAATAGGTAATATTGCATCCTTATATTGTTTTGGGCCAAAACACAGAATAATTATGGCTTCTGCTTGATTTCTTTAGATACCACAGGTATGTATGACGACAGATAATGATTATGTGACTAAGCGAACCTCAAAATTTGTTTCTAATGGCCGTTTAATGTTTATGTCGCTTTGATACGTACATTGTTTGATGGATAATACACAGAGGGCTCCCAAACTTTGAACATGCGACCTACTTTTAAAAAAAACCGTGTTTCATACTCGATTTAAATTGGTGGAACTTTTATTAGTCCTTTTAAAAAATAAATCAGTTAAAATTTACCAATTGAAACGCGTTATGAAAAAAACAGTACTATATTTTGAATTATTCACCTCAAGCAAATACGAGTATGTGTGGAAAACTTCAAGGTGCTGGGACATTAAATTTTGAAAATAAAAGTGACTCAGACAACTACAACGAGCAAGTCAAATCAATTTTTCAAGATTCCTAGCTGAGTGAACTTTTGTCTGGCTACCATCGCAATTGAGATATTTTGTTGTTTTTAGTTTGACCACTTATTGTGTTTGTTGAAAAATATGAAAAAACATAAATTGAAGATTATAATATGTCGCGACCCACCAACTATTGGTTCATTGGGAAGCGCTGGGCACAACAAATATCAGAGGATAGGATATACGAATATAATAGGTATATAGATTATGTCGGGTACATGTACCTACATATAATAATGATAAGTGAATAATGTATGTACAACCTATTTAGTATGGGAATAATTTTGTATGATGCATTGTAGTATCGAAGATTGATGTTAGGTATATTCACCTACCATGCATACATATGATTATTCATGTATCTATCTATCTGCATACATTACGTGCTTGGCCATGCGGGACAGAGATGTTTCGTCATTGTAATAACTAAATAATAAGTATTATTTAGGTACCTCTAGGTATGTTGTTTTCTTCAGAACTTCCAATCGAATCCAGACCAATCCAATCCAGACCAGCTAAACTTTCACCAATTGTTTAAACTAGATGACATTATGATTCTGTAACTACTACACTGGATCAGCCTTTTCCATAGAAAAAAAAAATATGTAAAGCGTTCGAGGGGATCCAGGGGTCGTGTGAGGTCATGTCTGGTATCGTATAAAAAAGGCGTCGTAAAAGAATACAGATTCTAAATTAGATTTTTTAATATTTTAGAATGCTTTTATACATTGAATTTCATTAAGGAATTTTAATCAAATTTACAAACTGTACAAAGATTGTATATATTTAAATAGAGATAGGTACCACCTTCATGTTATTTCTTAAAGCTGAGATGTACCCTCAGGAATTATACTAATTTTAGAATAATACTGTATATTTTAGAGACAGGGGCACTTATGTGATTTTACATAATCAGAAAGCTGGAGTGGGCGACATTCATACGAAAGCACTATTAATAAGTTCAAATATGATTACAGAATATAATGCGTTTGTATCGCAGGAACATCTGCTAGTCAAGCGAAAAATGTTTCGAGTATTTAATTGCACTATACAATATACAATACCAAGGAAGACATCGATTTGGTCGTTCAATCAAAATGATGATGAGCTTCTACGAACTGACTTCACGCCGGTATTTGAATATCGTGCGTGTCCCTCAATGTATTCTCATTGCACGTATGTCTTTCACATGGTAATTGCTTCTTCATAAGTAGGTAAAATAATATATAGAAACACTTAGAAATAATCCATCCGTTAAGTTTTTTGACATCAAGTACACAAACGTACCTAGAGTTGCATTGTTGTTGGCATAATAATAGTATGCTTTTAAATGAAAATGTTCGGTAGTAGATATGTTATTGTGGAACCCATTATTTTCTTGAATAACATGTATTACTCATTCAAGGTAGTAATTTTATCTTTGTACTTAATAGTACTTAGATAGGTACTTATGCTAAAATTCAATGGATGAGAGATAAGTATGATCCACGTATGGTATGATATGACCGTATAGGAAGGGTCGTATACATTTTATCGTAAGCTGTAAGACCGTAGACAATATTAACTTGAAGCCATATAAATTGGTAATTGGTTTTCTGTATTTGAGAGCTTGTTGTTCGATGGTTGTTTCTTAAGACATGATAATTAATTTGTGTCCGCCATGGCTTTCAGGCGTGTAAAAATGTAATGCCTGATTTAAAATAAACCTTTAGTAAACCCATTATATAATATGTAGGTGTACAACCATTCAGGTCACAAGATTGATACTAAAATTATTATTTTCTGTTGTTCTTTATTGCTTTTCCACTGATGTAGCGAGTGATCTAAATTGGATATTTAAATTGAGGTCACAAATTTATAAATTGTCTTATATTCGTCTCAAAAAGCTCAAAAGCTCTGTTCGAGAAGCAGTTTGATTTGACGCTTTGTTATTAAATTGCTTCTGTAAGTATACACTTAACATGTGCAAATACTCATTTTTTTTTAGCGAATAATACACAGCATTATAACGTATGGTATGTCTGATTAACACATGGTGGAGATGGATTATTTATGACATTTGATGATGCTTTGTTATGTGAATTCCCTCACATGTTGTTTACTCTAATGAAACTTATGCAAATAATACTCTATTTTTATCTAACATTATCTACAAACGATTATAACGATCCATCCATCTATCATCAATATATATTTCCCACAATGGGGTAACAGGTGTGTGGGCGCACATTATTTTTTCCAATGTGTATACATACGAGATTACGAGGATATATACTTGCATAACTGTCTCTTTGCACCCTACATAAGTGTCGTAATTGCATAACTTGCTGAATATTCCTGTGTTCCCAAGATCGTTATTTAAGGAGGAAATATTAATGTACATAGGAAACCAGAATCATTTGATATGTAGAAGTATTTTATCATTTCTTGAACCAATTAATACTCGCTTCAAATTTCTTCAATTTCAAATTAATTTTGCACGAGTATTAAGTCCTTATCGCTACTTCGCTAATCCAAATTAATTAAATAGCACAATACTCACTTGAAGAAGAGTGGGTACTTGGGTAAGTATATGTATTATCATCACAATTAAATAGACATTTTCAATGAAAAACTCATTTCCTTCAATGCTCAACCTCGATAACGATGCACGGATTATAAATTAGAATTGATTTGGTATTATATCTTGGAGCTTCGTTATCTTATGCCTTGTACTTCTATATTCAATCAATTTGGTGCTAAGGTTGTTCATTCTCGATCAATAAATTTTATTCATTCATTCAATTTTTATCCTCTCGATATCGAAGAGCGAAAAAATAATAGTAGAGAATTATCATTAATTATAGCTAATATTTTGTGTACAGTATAGTCATTATATCATATTTTGTAGTTTTAGATTTGTAGTATGGTGGAAGTTGCGATGTACATACTTTATCTTTTTAAAGTGCCTGTTTGAATTATCCGTTTTATCCTGTTTTCTATTGTATTGTGCAAATAAACAAACAATAGCGAGTGATGCTTAACAGAATGTAAATACGTATAACAAATTGTTTCATCAGCATCTCGTCAGAGATGGGAACACAAAACATGAAAATCTCAAAGGCCAACGACCCCCAGCGACCTATTTTAGAAATTACTCACACAATTTCATGGTATAAAGTAAAACAGTCACACGCAAGCCGGGAAATTTCTATTACGAGATAAAAATAAATTAGTAATTCACTTCCTGGTCTCACCCCACACAACCCTAAGCCTTAGACGCGCGAAGTTTTATTTTTGGACGTATATATCCGTATATATACGTATATACATGGATATATATATACCTTATTAACTGTACACTTCCTTTGTCATTCACTACAGCAAAATTCTTCCACCTTATGGTCTCGGTAAATTAATCGAAAAGAAGTTCAACGATTGATGTATTGACCGAAGACTAACCGAAATCATATTCTACAACAGTGTAGAAGAATTAAGGATGAACATTGTCGGGCTTACGACCGACCTCGCCTGGCTTAAGTGTTCACTTTAAACTCGAGAAACATTCCAGCCGGGGTGAACTGAAATCGCGAATGTTTCTCGAGTGTAAAGTGATCACTTAAGCCAGCCGAGGTCGGTCGTAAGCCCGACAATGTTCATCCTTAATTCTTCTACACTGCGTTGAATATACTACGGAATACTGCGAATACTGCGTTGTATATACTACGGAATGTAGAAAAATCCAACGCCTTACAAGAATAAAAATTTGTAAATCAAAAATAATTCAAGTACGAAATCATATTATTTTACCAAAGAAAATAAAGTTACCACACAACTAGTTGAATCAATAAAACAATACAATATTCGGCAGATTCGTTATTCACTGAATTGACCATTCGACGGAATTGGTTTCGGCGGATTAGTCATTCGTTGAATTACAAAGAATTGTTTTTCAGCATTCGTTGATATTTTCTCCGGTACATACATATTTACAGTAAATTGTACCTTACAGTGGCTACCTACTCTAACATAAGTTCTTACCTACGTTTTACACTCTTGTTCGTAGAATTGGGAATGCTATATACGAGTACGTTAATGCTCTTGTTACTTTCAGCAGGCGCACACTGTTTGAGCGTAGAACAACCTAGCTGGACAAAAGTCATAAAAAAATGTTTTTTTTTTATTTTTTTTAAAGCATGCAATCTTTTTTAAAAAACACAGGGGCATCTTGTTACATCATTTAAACAACAGGAAACCGATTGCAATCGGACAGACAAAGAGACAAAGTCAAGTCTCAATGAGTTTGACCAGCATCGGCCGGCTTCAAAACAGTTCTCGTACTAGTCGTCACGTGTGTATTGAATCAATTGTTTCTTTTTCTGTATGTTACTATGGCTTCGGTGAAAACCAGGAAGTATTTTTTTTTATATTTGCAAATGTTTTAGACGGTAAATGAAGCTTAATCAATAAAATATCCATATTTTTAATTTGTCAGGGGCATAAAGTTTAGAGTCGAGTACAGTCGAGTTGTCAATTTCTATCTATCTATCTATCTATACCCTCACGCCACATCCCTTGCAGGGTAGGCAGAGAGGACAGAGCGCCAGACAGCCCTATCCTTACACACACTCCTAGCTTCCGTCACATTCATGCAATTAGTCATACACGCTCTCCGATTCCTTTTGTCAATTTACCTTCAGTTTATAGTTCAATCATTTAACTATCGATTGCAATAAATCGTAAACCTCGGAAACGCTCGCGAATTTTTTTATTTTTTATTATTTTGTTATTATTATTATTTTTTTTTTATTTTTTTAAATATTTTAAGGTAGGTAGAACTAAGAAGAAACCTTCTCATCACAAATTATGATAGATATGTCTGTCATGTCTGTATATTCATGAAAACTGTTCACGTTAATAAAAAACAGATAAAATATTTTTGTCCAGCTAGGTTGTTCTACGTTCAAACAGTGTGAGGCGCGTGTTTATTGTACGTAGTACGTAACATATACGTAACGTATGTACGTTATACACTCATACGTATGTGTATACGTTCTACCTACATTCATAATACATACTAATAATATGTTTCTATGAATCATCTTGCTGCTAATGTACCTATGTGAACTTTACGTTAGACGACGTACGAAGTCATAAACTAATATCAGTTAATAGGCAGTTAAATTGAATTGTATTTTCGTAAAAAAAGTAAGTAAATTATACAAAAAATCAATAACGCGAATTGTACTCTACTTTTTATAATTATGCTATATTTTTAATTGTTAATTCATTATAACGTTTAGGTTTTAACTTTAAATTGATATCATTGTAGGTAATTTGATTATACATTACATTAAAATACTGGTAGGTACCTAAATATAATTTTTGTAGGCATACAAGGGACCAGAGTAACTGAGCGAAAGGCGTTCTATTATCGCTTCAATTTCTTATCATTTTGAATGAGAATGTAAGCGCAAAATAAAAAAGCATAAGCGACAAAATTCATTTCGGCTTGTTGTATAAGGGAACCGAATGATGGGGTTAACTGGAAGAAATCGCAGTTCTGCGATAAGTTCGCCCTAGTGAACAACGTTTTATAATCTGTACTATGTCCATTTTGTATATTTATATGTGTTTGTTGTTTACTTTAAGTTTAAATAAATAAATAAATAAAAAAAATATAAAGAAAAATATCCGCTATAGTCACTGCGTCTTATACCTTAAACATTTTGTTAACCAAATTACATTGTGTTCTATGTTAGGTTTATAGGCATACTATATCAATGACGTAAAATGCTACATAAATTCCTATTTTTCCTTCATTTTTATTTAGGGTCGCCTCTCTTTGTTCTTCCTCTCCACAGTCCCCTCTTTTGGGTCAACATGTCACTCAACTGGTCTCTTTTGTACGTCAGAAATTCACAACAAGTGTAATTAATTGAAAACGAAGCCTCTCATTAAAACTTTCCTATTGTTATAGCTTTGTTAGGCTTCTTTCATTGAGGGTTTACAAAAGGTTGGTAAAAGTTACGTCATACGAGATTTATTTCAGAATTAATTGACGTTTGTGCGAGTTTACATAACTCGGGGTTAAATTTAAAGTGTTATTATTAGGTGTACTTCAATCAGGACTTGAAAAGGTCGCAGGTCACCCGGTAAAGAGCACTTAAATATTTTCTATATTTATATATCCTCTAATAAAGTTATCCTTCAAATGTCAAATGGAAAAGGAGGCACTCCATTTTACGTTGACGTATTATAAATTGACGACATTTAATTAATTAAGTTTCCATAGTAAAGAATCTCACTTCATAATGTCAAGAATGATACTTCATAAGCGGGTTAATTAACTTGTAAACCCTTTAGATATTATTTCATTGCTCTACGCACTCAACATCCAAGTACGTATATATAGTCATATTTCACAGGGATGTTTTTCGTGTAGGTTCAACTGCTTGTAATAATTTTAGATAAAATTAATATTTTACAAAATCTGTAGTTATATGTACCTAACCTATATAAGACACTAAGTAGACAAGAATACATGAAATTGTTTTCCATCGTATAGAGATCGCAGTACTGCGATAAGCTCGCCCTAGTTAACAAATGTTATAATCTTATTTTAATGTTTACATATGTCTGTATCTTGTTCACCAAAAGTGTAAATAAATAAGTCTGCATATATCTATGTTTATATGTAAGATTAAGATCCTGAGTTGTATAATATAGCCCCCACTTTTTTATGGCATTTTTTTCGAGTGTCCTGTATAAGTTAACGCGCAAAACTCCCATGAGTCTTCTCACATCTTCTCATCAATGAAATTTGCTGCGCATTCTGAATGCCATAAATGTTTGCGATAGGAGAATATTGTGTGTATTCATATGCACACAACATTCACTGGTTGCCCCACTATTGAGATATATTGTGAAGTTATCGTACTAGAAGTATACCTATAGGTACGTAACATATTATTGGTTCCACGTTTTTGACTAATTAAATATGCCTACAAGAGTAAACAAAGCTCGCAAATTTCGGTAATGATATTCGCCACACATTATAAATATGCATGTGTCCTCACTCCTGCATTATTTTGTCTCTGGAAATACATTATTTTATGTGATACAGTTGCCAGTTTTTGTCGTCAATACAATATCTGAAAATTCAGAGGTACAAGGTTAAAATCTGAATCATCGTTTAAGTAAGAGATGTTCCTACCTATTATGTATCAACAATTATGTACTATATAGATACATCGTATGAGACATAATGACCTGATAGTGCTCTAATTACTATCGCAGGTCGCGGCGACCTTCATACATTATTATAATGCTGTAGCTAATCAGGCTAGTCACATTATACAGGTATAGTTAGTATATTATACTTGTATGTATTTAGTATACAGCACACCTGTATTGATGTTTATATTTTTAGCCGAAAGGGTTTTATTGGATCGACTATTGATTGACTGAACACGATATACTATAGATACCCATAGTTAGCACACATGACTAGCCAGAAACGGGTCAAATATAGGTATCTACATTTTCGGTCAAGTTAACTTGTTATAATTAAATATAAAGTCAAATTCCATATTAATATTGATTTAGGTAGTATACTATGATTATCAGAATTCTATAATACCTGTAAATATCTTCTATCCACTGCCTAATGCAAGGAGTTTTTCATTCGTCATATGATTTTTTTCACTAGATAATTTAGTTTTTCATTTGGGTAAGAATCATTGTCAAAGCATATAATTCTAGTCTTTGTCTATATGTGAAATCTACATTTACGTGATTAATAGATTATTTCTAAATGGTTGTAAAATTAATTATTCGAAGTACCTACCTAGTTATTAGTTATTTTGATGCCAAATGTATTTTTTTACTAATTATGCAAATTTTATTACAGGCAGTTCATTACCTCTACTTACTAATTATTACCTCAATGGTAAAAAATCCAAGGCTTTTGTAGCCGGGGTTATCAACCCTTAGCCTCATTTTATAGAGTTTTTATATCTAGGGACCCTTAACACACAAAAAGACAAAAGAAGCTCACCAAAAACACTCAAAAAATTTCCCAACTTTTCTATAAATACTCGCTGTCTCTGTATTCCTGTTCACTTTGTTTGTAATTTCCTGATGATGAGGTGAGTCCTTGAACACTAGTCGCATAAATATTTATCTAATTATTCTGCATTTAAATGTCACCATTAAATGGTTAATTTCAAAAGTTAGTGTTGTTTTAGATCCTTGTGCTTAATAATTGTAGATTTACTGTATTTTCTAGAAGCTATTAAGGCTACAAATAGATCCACGCCATAACCATATTCTCGCATGTGTCATACAGTATCGTGTCCATAAGAATATCAGCAGGGTTTATGGAATATGAGTAATATAACAACTCCGTAGAATGTTGAAGTCCACAATATAATATCATGTTTGTTTCTCATTACAAATACTAACATGAAAAATAAGCATGACGTACCTCTAAGTACAATAATTTTCATATGAAATTAAATAAGTAACGTAAATACCAGAGGTTTTCCGAACGTAGAATATTAGTACGTTGTTAGTATTTTACGTCTACGTATATCTGTACGTGTAGTAAGTAGGTAGAGCCATCAATCATGATGTAGTAGGAGTATTGAAAATTCCATTGTTCATACAACTATTGAGAATTTTCCGTTAGTTTCGGTTAGATGAGTCATACTTTTGCTGCATATTGTGTTCTTATTCAGTAAAGAGACGTATTATCCATATAGTTATTTAGTGCTTTGCTAACAATATGAATCACAAATGAAGATAACATACATAAACACAATAGTGCGATTATGATCTACTATTGATTTGTAAATAAACGGATAAGTGTTTGCCATTAATTATATATGTTCAGACACCTACAAAGAATGATATGTCCTATTTGTTCCATTCTTATATACGCGTACGAGTGTACGCAATTCATTGACGTAAGATGGCAGATTCATGAAAAATATTAATGAAACGTAAGTTGCGGTTCTTTATAATGCGATATAGTGTAGGTGTAATGGTTTATCAAGTTAGTAGACATACGGTGCGGTGACATTTTCATTTTTATTCTCTGTATATAAGAATATTTAGTAAATTACTTATTACGGCTTTGCACCCGATTTACGGGTGATGCTGTAATATTTAGTAAATTAAAACCATGTAGAAAAACTAATATGAAAAACATATAAGTATGTATGAAAGAGAACCTTGACCCCGCCGAAACGTCGCGGCCGGCGTCTGGCCGAGTCGCGACGATAAGGGTGGTTTCAAGAATATCGTGAGGAAAATTTCTAATAACGAATGAGTACTACGGTGTAGTATGAGAAATTTGACATTTTTATTTAAGGTATTCATATACATACCTAATAGTTAAACTTTTTATTAATCTAGTGTATTGTGTAGAGTGTATTGTGTATGAAAACGTAAAAATTATTGAAATTAACAATGGCAGGGGAGTGTCTCTGGCGGAAAATATTAAAAATATGATAAAATATCCTCTGCAAAGCAGAAGTACCCTAATAACAGTTCCTATAACCGTGTCAGGGACGTCATCAGGGATAAATGTAAACATAGATTCATCCAGTGGTAGTAATTTTTTAGACAGAAATCAAAACGCAGAGTCCAGTTGCACAACGAAAATAATATATCGGATAGCTCCTTAAAGTTGACTATCGCTCATCAGAATGCGCAAAGCCTACGTGGAAAGTGTCATGAACTCCACACTTCTATCATAGATACCGAACATATTGACGTGCTATGCATTAGCGAAACTTGGCTTAATGAACTCGAGGTACCCACTTATGTTTTATCTAATTATAATATTGTCAGTAGCTTTTGTAGAAAAACATGTACCGGTGGAGGTACTCTTATTATGGTAGAAAAGAGTCACAAATCCAAGAATAGACCTGATATTGTAAATTTGTCTATAGAGAAACAATGTGAGCTCAGCTGTGTAGAATTTGATAGCTTCATTGTTCTTGTGGTTTACAGGTCAACAGCGGGTACCCTTGAAAATTTCTTTCCTGTTCTAGAGGAAGCTCTAAATAGATTAACTTATAAAAATAATAAACGAGTTGTGGTGTGTGGTGATTTTAACATTGATTTGTTGAATAGCACGCTTTCGAGGGACGGCTGTTGTCTTGTGGACTTAATGAATAGCTTTATGTTGACACGTAGCATATTTTTTGCTACACGAGTAACTCCAACTTCATCGACATGTGTAGACAATATGTTCACAGATCTTGTATTCCAGGATGCTAGGCCTGCCAACTTTTTTAGATCCGATCACGGTGGTCAGGCTATTACAGTGCACGTAAAGTCTAACAAGGCTACAAATAAATCAAAACCTACTATTGTTACTAGAAGATTGTGTACTGAAAACAGGATAGATAATTTTAAGCAATCTGTTCAATTATCTTTGAATCATTTGACAACTCTAGATAAAGACGCAAACGCACTATTTGACGATTTCTTCCGAACTATCATTTTAGAACTAGATCAACATCTACCATTAAAAAATAGCAAATGTAAGACAAAGAAAACATTTGAAAACTGGACTACGCCGGGAATCAAAATATCTAGGCAAAGGCTTTTTAGTTTATACGAAATAAGAAGGAATGATGGTTCGGAGGAATTGAAAAATTTTGTAACTTTATACAGTTCGATATTCAAGAAGGTTTGTATTGTGGCTAAAAAAATATTTTTGACAAATATGATTAAAAACTCAAGTAACCCTGTAAGAACTACGTGGAATGTCATAAAAGAGGAGACTGGTAGGTCTAACAAAAATAAGGATAGCGATGATGATCTTGATTTACTGTGTAGGGATTCAAATGGATTAGATGTAGCCAACCAATTCAATAATTATTTTGTAAATGTCACAGCAATGCTAACCGGTTCCTCAAACTCCTCTGTTAGCACAGCCCTAAAACACATGGACTTAAATAGAAAAGTAACTGAAGCTTTCAGGTTTAAAAAAATTACCGAAAAAGATATAGTTGATGCTTGTAAGAAGATCAAGAGTAAACACTCCGCTGATCTGTGGTATGTTACAACTCATTTGCTTAAGCGTATTATATTGGAGTTGGCACCTTCAGTGGCCAGTATTTTAAATGCCTGCTTGGAAGAAGGAATTTTCCCTAATCAACTAAAAAAAGCAAGAGTCATCCCCATATACAAAAATGGTTTAAAATCTGATCCCAGTAATTACAGACCTATTTCAATACTGCCTGTGTTCAGCAAAATTTTCGAGACTATTGTCGCTGGACAGCTCACTCATCACCTGGTCCATAATAATATCTTACACCCTCAGCAATACGGTTTCCAAAGGGGGAAAAATACCACTGATGCCATTGCATCGCTCTTGGAACAGGTATTGGAGGCATTTGACCGGGGTTGGGATGCTTACGGGATCCAATGTGACCTCTCTAAGGCCTTCGACTGTGTAGATCACTCAATTATTATAGAAAAACTTGATTACTACGGGGTAAGAGACAACGAAAAACTCTTCTTTCAGTCATACCTTAATAGTAGATCCCAACTAACGGAAATTAACAATGTAAGATCTGCATCAGCTCCTAATGCATTTGGAGTACCGCAGGGGTCAATATTGGGTCCATTATTGTTCCTTATTTATGTCAATGATCTGCCTAACAGTGTTGATGAGAATAATATTATTGTAATGTTTGCTGATGATACCTCCCTGCTACTAAAGAACAAAAACAAAACGGATGCGTCGATGAGGGCCTTAACATTGCTGAACGGGGTGAGAGGGTGGTTTGGCGACAATGGCCTCGCACTAAATATGACGAAAACGAGTGCTATTCACTTCTCTCTTAAGCGACCGTTGGGGGGGGATCCGGTGATGGAAACACTTTCTGGTCAATCTTTAGAAACAGTTGACAAAAATAAATTCCTCGGGATAACAATTGATCGGACGCTTCAGTGGTCTCCGCACATTGAGATGCTTTGTAAAAGATTAAATTCGGCTATATTTGCCATAAAAAAAATACGCGAAACCTGTGGACTTGATGCTGCAAAGTCTGTATATCACGCATACTTCCACAGCGTTATGTCATACGGTATACTATTCTGGGGGAAGGGGTCTGACGCGAATAGAGTTTTTATATTGCAGAAACGAGCAGTGAGAACCATGCTGGGTATGAATCCGAGAGATTCCTGTCGAGATTCCTTTAAGGAACTCGGAGTGCTCACCATGCCCAGCATGTTCATATTAGAGTGTTTACTTTTTGCCCGCAAAAATATCCATAATACTCCCCTGAACTCAGAGTACCATAACTACAATACCAGGTCAAAAGACAATATAAGACCAATAAGGCATAGGTTAGCGAAGACATCGAAGAGCTTCGTGTGTCTCAGTGTGCGGATGCTAAACGCGCTTCCCGGGGAGTTGAAATCACTGGATGATACGGCCTTCCGCGGAGGGGTGAAGAAGTACCTCGTTGACAAAGAATTTTATTCCGTTGACGATATGTTGACAAATTGATTTGATGTATGACGAAATGTCAATCAGAGCCCTTTACACTCTGATTGGCATTGATCTGATAATGATATTGTTTATGATACTTACTTTGTTTAATGATATGCTATGAATAATGATACATATTGTAAAAATTGACGAATCCAAGTGCCCGAATGGGCCTACGGACGATAGAGAACAATAAAACAATAAAACAATATTATATGTCTAATCATTTTGATATTATGACTAATGTATCAGTATTGTTTACTATAACTACTTTGACCTTTAACAGCTAGTCGTAATCTAGGATTCCACGGTCCAGTTGTATTCTTCTTAAATAATTCTGGGTGATCCTTGTATTCTTTTGCGTTGTGGAGCTATTAACCTCTTACTAATAAACTTCAGGACTGAAGGCTGAAGATGACTCATATTAGGTCAAAAACTCATTCGATATTACTTGTGAACAATTAGCCTTATGGCTTTCCCTGTGGGAATATGAGGCTATCACATTGCTAGTCTTTTAAAAACTCAGATTGTTTTTATGCAATATGCAGCCTTAAAAAAAGCTTCATTATTATGAAAACTTCAAAGAATAGAAATAAAACCAAGACATGTACCTAAACTTACCAAGATTTTGCCTTCACTTTTGCTGGAGTATAAATCTATAGTTAAATTCAAACATTGTCGTGCAAAGTTTTATGCAATTAACTTCATACAAAGTGATCAATATTATTGTATAGGTATAATATTAGTTCAGGAGTATTCACAAGTCTCATATGTCTCTTTGTTAGGAATATAATTAATTGGGTAGAGGTCTACCTGCTATGTTTTCAGTTACCTATCACAAGTTTACTAACTTTCCAATATTGTTATAGGGAGAGAATAACAATAACTTGTAGTATAGAGATCTTTAGTAAAGTTATAGAAATAGAGGATAGTAATGTAGGGAACAATGATTCAAGTAATTTCCGAGAACATGTTCCTAGTAATTACTTTACCTATACGTCCTGGTACAATAATATGAGTTCTCCTCTATTGTTCTTTAGAAATAGACTCATACGACGTATGGTATTATTGTTTCTTCTCCAGATGTAGGTAACTGCGAGTATTAGTCCATTCGACATACTCCAGTAGCCACCAGTGCGATTCCCACTAAGCATTTACTCAAAAAATAATGAAAAAATGAAGACAGTATTTTATTACAAAATTTCCTGTATACAAAAATCAAAAAACACTTTTGTAGGTACAACTTTTTTAAGGTACGTAGGTAACCATCTTTGCCAAAGCACTCGCGAACGGGTGGAGGCCAATATAGAAAAAAAAGGCTACCATCTTTTTCCCACTTGCAATAATTCGTCATATCAAAAGACGTAAATGACTGCAGGTGTTCATTATAACATCGGTTGTAGCAGTCAATCCACGATTTCATTCAGTCGGGAGTGATGTGTGATGTGACATACAATTTATTTACAATCTATGAGAAACCATTTAACAATTACCTGACATCTTGCACTACTACTACTAAGTAGGTACACTATATTTCTTCCATTAAGGTTTATCGTTTTTTATATATTACTCATTACTCATTCTGCATTCATTATTAAAAGGCGATAGCAAAGTGCGTTGTATTGTTTGTGTTTTCCACAACAAGAATCTGCATGACAATTAATTATTTTTTTCCCAGTGAGACAATAAAAATGTAATGTTAATTAAATAGTGCGGGTACAGAAGTATAGGGCAGCAATAAATATCTTCGAGTATGTTCACTAAACAGGTTACTTATTATCTTGTTAGGAAATGTAAGCTCTTTAACAAGTATAAATTATGGTCATGTGAACGATAGTAGTAGGTATATAGGTAAATATTTCGCATAGTCTTTGTCTTTGTGTAAGTGCCTGTGTAACAGAAATGATTAATCACTATTATCGTTCACACCTGGATTTTACTATGGCATCAGAATTTTGTTTTATTTTTAAAATGGGCTTGTAAGTACAGATCTAAACACTTTCTTGCGCATATTACAGTGTGGTAAAAGCTTGTATCTTGAAGTGCAGAATATATCATCAGCACTGAGATTAGAACCCAATCATGCCAAAGGCGACTAATTTTATATTTATACGTACAACCAACTATATTAGCAGGTACAGTTGTGCAAAAGCACCTATATTAGCAGGCACAATTGTGTAACTAATTAAGCGCGTACTGACTAAAATAAGACGACTATTTCCATTATAATTCATTGTAAAATAAATTTCAAACACACTTAGGTATTTTAGTTCAAAATGTTATAAAATCTAGTATAGTGTATAGTACTATTGTGTGATGACAATATATAGGTAACTATTTCATATATCTAGGTATTGTTGTTACTAGATTATTTGTATACAGTTGCAATGGAAGCGACGAAGTGTTAAAACTTAGGGCGTGACTCCATGCAAAACCATAAATTATACAAACAATTATTAATCACACAAGTTAAGTAATGCAATAAACATTTAATATGATTAATATTACAATTACACTATATTAGTATTAATTCATACATGAAGACACTAATATTCCTGGACCTGGGAGTTCCCAGAACCACAGCTATTCATTACTTACGTCTTTTACGAGTATGTTTAATAACAAATGGGTATTATCATTGCCACAAGTTTGTGAAATCGATTAGTAAATGGACTTTAAGAAGTTTTACATAGCTGAATGCCTAGCAAAAATGAGACTATTAAAACCATTGTATATTTGCGGTCTGGTATGCTAAAGCTTTTGGGCCCATAACCTGCACATTCCATATAATAGTCCGAGAGCCCGCTGCTTAATTTATGACGTATCTGTTTTTTTATCGAAATGTGGTACAAATGATAGCTTACCAATAGGGTTTTACATCGCACTAGGGTTGCCTATCAAAATCTTGCCGCAACCCCCCCTGCCCCCCCCGAAAAGGTCCCTCTTCGCGGTTTTTCGCATTTTGTAGGAATATGGTAAGAGATAGAAGAAAGTAGTCCATGACAAAAATAATCCTTGCAAAATTCTCTACAAAAAATGTTCAGTCAATTTTTTCATAGGACTAGTAGTTTACCCGTAATGGCCGGTCGAAAAACAGGATATTTTTAAAAAAAAAAAAAAAAAAAATATTTTATTTTCTTTAACTTTCTTCCACCCATTATCACTAACATTTTATGGAAAAAAATATTTGGCCTGCGGCGCTATATCGCTGATTATTTTATGAAAAACTAAATTTTAAGAATTTTCGTCACTGAGTTGTATTGCAATAACTCCTAAATTAATTGATGTATGAAAATAAGTTATAGCTCGTTTTGTAGCTAAGACTATGGTAATAAATTCGTTCCTTGACTATTTTCCTGTAGCTCTTATCAATTTTCAACCAATTTAGTTTAAATTATTTTTTTTAGTTTTTTAAATGAATTTCGGTTTTGGACCGGCTATTGCGGGTAAACTGCTAGTTGTACGAAAAAATTGACTTAACATTTTTTGTAGAGAATTTAGCAAGGATTATTTTTGTCATTGACTACTTTCTCCTATCTCTTACCATATTCCTATAAAATGCGAAAAACCGCGAAGAGGGACCTTTTCGGGGGGGGGGGGGCAGGAGGGGTTGCGGCAAGATTTTGATAGGCAACCCTAGTGCGATGTAAAACCCTATTGGTAAGCTATCATTTGTACCACATTTCGATCAAAAAACAGATACGTCATAAATTAAGCAGCGGGCTCTTGGACTATAAGATTTCATGCCAATTTGTCACACATTCATTGGAAAATTTTATAGATTTCTCCTGATAAATAAACGCGCTTTAGGTACACTCCAATCTCCAACATACATCGCATAAAATTTTTACATACTAAAGTGTCAAAAGTGCCGGGAAATTGGGTTACACTTTGAAAAGTTATGGTGTAGATGCACGTCAATTATCCCATAGTTAGATTGTTCAAATAAGTGGGTTTTCTGTGGTTTTACGTACAAGTAGTGTCTAATTATAATTTACGATAATTCCCTATTTATGAATGGTGAGTAAGCTGAGGCATACCTACGTACTTAATATTGTGAGAATAATTATTACACATGTTTTATTAAAGTTTGATACATTGGATTACTTAGTTGATTAATTAATAGTGTCGCCTAATACCCATAGTGTCATGTTGATTGTTAATAAACTTAATTTGTTTAATCGTTTGTTTAAGTGTCACAAACGCAACAAATTTGACATAGTATTTGTTGCTAGCAAGGTGAGTTTTATTTTGCACAAATTTTATTTGTAGATCTATTAATAATCAACGTAATAATTATTGTCGTTGCCATTGGCTTAAATATTACTGTATCCGTTAGTTAATAACTTATTTTTATATATAACTAAACTATGTAAATAGTACCTCATTATTTTTAATAACTATTGTTTGTTTTCGTATTGTACTGTAATGCGTAGTATTTTTTTTTTCTGATTTAGTGATGTAAATTTTAATGAATTATTTTCATTGATGTTTATAGAAATCATGACAGTTGTTGAATTTTCTCAAATATGAACCAGAATGTCAAACTAATTAATACAACTAATTAATAAATATAATTAATATAACTATGCATCACATACATCTACGAGTCAATTTTTTTCAATTTTTATCTCCGTCTGTTTTGTATGGGACAATAAATAATACAGGACTTTATTAGGTACCTATGTTCTATACTGTCTTACGGCCATCCACTCATCTCCAGGTCACCCAAAATACTTTTTGTTTATGTTTATTTTGTTTATTTAAAAAAATGAATCTGGGTTTATCGAAATAAACCCAAATACATCTTTGTACACTTCACAGAAAACGTCGGGGATTGAACCCGCGCCCACTGGATTAACAGTCGAGCGCGATACCAACCAGGCTACCGACCACCTCCGTGTTAAGTATCCATAATAATTGCAAAGAACAATGGTTAAGAAAATGTTTAGCAACGTATACCTACCTGTACTTATCTCACAAGATGTAATTTGCATATCAGTTTGTTTTTCAATATTATGTAACTACTGGTAAACAATTAAGAATCACACGCCATCACCATCTGCAATAATTTCATTAAACTATTAATTTTATCTGACACCCTCATATATTACAATACACCTGTTTGTATAAGTGATACATTTATCCCTTCCACCTGTATAGTAGTATAGGGTGATTCCAAGCACCGCTGCATTTAAACAAAATCTATCAACTGAGTTTGAATAGCTTAATTTCTTCCTAAGAACATTTCTTTTTTTAAAATAGTATCAGGACTTGAATGAATCGAAATACTTTTCTATACACTTCACAGTAAGCAAGCTAGTGTCGTGAAGGGCAGAATGCATCGTCAGAGCCGGGATTCGAACCCGGCACCTCCCTCATGGGAGACAGGTGCTCCAGTCAACTGCCAACCGTTTCTGTGTATTTATAATAATTTTGAGATTCATAAAGTGAATTGGTATATGCTTATGTGCGTGTTATGAAAGGATCTCGAACTATTAGACAATATAAAATTTATTATTTAAATAGCGATAAAACTTTGAAACTAAATGACAATTGTACAAAAGGTGTTCCTCTTCAAGAGACATGTCAACTGATACAACCTGTATATTATAATTTATAATAGTTCTGCGATACTGTAGTACACCTAGACATCTATTATTATTTTAATTACAATGTGTGAATTTGCATGACCCAGTTTTTATTTCATATTTTACTTAACACCTTGCATCGCCGGTTACTGTTGTTGCTAGTGCATATACTAAGTATTACAGGGATTGTTAAATTTATGCAATTAAATTTACTATTTACCCACCGCAAAATCACCGAAAATAAATAAAACTGAAGAAAGACTGAAGACTAATTGATTATTATGCTTCATCCACATGCTCGTGTAGGGTCGTGAAGGCTCGGTGTTCATGAGTAGAAAGGCGTCAACGGTCGGTTACGTACACGTCAATACAAACATTTTCAACCACACGCCTTTTTACTCATTCACCGCGAGGTCGTCGAGGGTCGGCGAGCGTCTGGCGCCAGCATTAGATACTACCATGAAATATATTACACCGCAGCACAAGCTTTTCTACTGATTTAGGTACTGTAAAGTCTAGACCAGCGGTCGGGGAACCGGGGTAAATTTGGGGTTATAAGGTAATTTTTCTAATTTGATATTTTATAAACGAGTATTTTACAAACAATTCTTTAAACTTAAACAATTCTAGTGGCGATGGATGGATTACCATTGCAGGGAAGTCGGAGCTAACATTTTCATTGCATGATGTAAGATTAGATCTACCATTTTATCATGATAAACCATATATTAACTAGATTAGGTATCTTATTAGGTATCCTCGTACCTGCCAGGTATACAAAGACGTATTTGGATTTATTTCGATAAGTCCAAAAAATGTATAAAAAACCCGCCGAACAATACTGTAAGATACAAAGTGTATTGAAATAGTAGGTACCTATTGACACCAGCTATTGACATTATAGATTGGGGTTTTTACTGTGGTCTTTATAATAAAAAATATTCTCAATGTATGGATCTGAGTAATAAATAGGTATGTTATAATATGAAAGGTTATCAATGAGTGTGTTACAAGTATAATAAATATGTGTTGTATTTGTTTCAGCAGCCCACGTGGCGGCTGTGGGGAGAGGAGCGAGCCGAGGGAGCAATCTACACTGTCTACCTCAAGAAAGTGCGCTACCATCGTCCTACCAAGAGTGCTTCCAGTGTAAGTATCTTCATTATATGTTGCTTGCTAAAGTGTAGTATACACTCCTCAGTAGATGGCGGTAGTATAGAAAAATAGGTTAATTGTGAAACAATTTCGAACTGTAGTATAATATACAACTCCCAAAAATTACATGTGTGACAGCAGGATGTGGTGAAATGGGAGAACGCCAGCCCAAGCCGACTCGTAAGCGTCGGAACACCCATCCTGCTTCCTCCCCATGGGAGTTCACATAATGCTAGAATATGTGAATGTATGTAGATCATCTGTTGAGGAAAATTGTAACCAACATACTTGCAAATCTTTTTAGGACACAGATTTTGTTGAGTAATTTTATGCTTCATTCTATAGAGACGATTTTTTCTTTTCGTAAGGTTGGCTATTGCCATGCTTGTTTTCATCATTTGAAAAAAGAAAAAAAAAAGCGGACAGCATATGATTGGGAATCTCATAAATTTGTATATTTAATATGCATATAATGGTAGAAATTCTCGCAATTATGACATAAATACAGGTGAAATGACCTCTCAAATATCATCAGCTTGGAAATATCCCAATAATTTATTCAGTGTGTATCTATTCTGGTGTGACGGTATGATTCCACATTCATGACATAATTATTCTCCAAGTATTATGATGTAGGTGCCTACCCACATAATACTAAGTACCATTGTTATGTAGTTTGCTGTAGTGATGGGCGATTCATCGATAGAAGATTCGAATACATCGGTAGTAGAAAATATCGCAACTATTTGTATTCGAGAAAGTCGATTTGGCTAATCACCTTCTTTCTATAAGTCGACTACAATCATCGACTTGTGCAAGTCGATTATTAAAGTGTGTAGTGAGATGATAAATTTATTACTATTGTTGCTGTGTCTACTGCCGACTTCTGTCTACTGAGGGAGTAAAATTTTCCCAGTTTGGGTAACTTTTTGCCAGATATATTGGTTTATGTACCTTACTTTTTGAATATATCTGGAAAAACTTTCATTCACATTTACCCGACCGTCTAAAATGACATCAAATTACGAAATAAAATAATCAGCTTCTATAATGCATCTATCAACTTATTACGTTGTCCTTGTGTTGTTTATCTACAAGTATTAGTCCGAGAGCCCGCTGCTTAATTTATGACGTATCTGTTTTTTGATCGAAATGTGGTACAAATGATAGCTTACCAATAGGGTTTTACATCGCACTAGGGTTGCCTATCAAAATCTTGCCGCAACCCCCCCTGCCCCCCCCCGAAAAGGTCCCTCTTCGCGGTTTTTTCGCATTTTATAGGAATATGGTAAGAGATAGGAAAAAGTAGTCAATGACAAAAATAATCCTTACTAAATTCTCTACAAAAAATGCTAAGTCAATTTTTTCATGGGACTAGTAGTTTACCCGTAATGGCCGGTCGAAAATCAGGATATTTTTTGAAAAAAAATAATTTTTTTTTTGATTTTTTTTCTTTAACTTTCTTCCACCCATTATCACTAACATTTTATGGAAAAAAAATATTTGGCCTGCGGCGCTATATCGCTGGTTATTTTATGAAAAACTAAATTTTAAGAATTTTCGTCACTGAGTTTTATTGCAATAACTCCTAAATTAATTGATGTATGAAAATAAGTTATAGCTCGTTTTGTAGCTAAGACTATGGTAATTAATTCGTTCCTTGACTATTTTCCTGTAGCTCTTATCAATTTTCAACCAATTTAGTTTAAATTCATTTTTTTAGTTTTTTAAATGAATTTCGGTTTTGGACCGGCTATTGCGGGTAAACTGCTAGTTCTTCGAAAAAAATCTATTCCTATAAAATGCGAAAAACCGCGAAGAGGGACCTTTTCGGGGGGGGCAGGAGGGGTTGCGGCAAGATTTTGATAGGCAACCCTAGTGCGATGTAAAACCCTATTGGTAAGCTATCATTTGTACCACATTTCGATCAAAAAACAGATACGTCATAAATTAAGCAGCGGGCTCTTGGACTATATGTTTGTGCGCTACAACTAATCGATTGAAATTTGAGTGGATTATTGCAATCGATTGTAAATTATGCCGACTTCGATTATTTCGATTGTTAAATATGGCACCATCGCCCATCACTAATTTGGGATTCTTCGCTGACACTGACGAAGCTATGGTGGGTGATCTTCTCTCTAGATTAGACATTACACTTCGTGACTAAAACTAAGTGAAGCCTTCCTTTTGACAGTTAGATATAGACGAGACAGATCCTAATAATAAGTTGGAATTGTGATAGTTAGAAATCAGGGAATAAGACATCTAATATATGTAATATAAAATCCATTATTATGTCCTATTCTGAATATTCTCAGTAGGTGGAAATTCTAATTAAAATCAATTAGCATATCGTCATGAGAATCTCAAGATTCTAACTACAAAAAAACGAGATTTTGATTGTTTGAAAAATTGACCACTTTATTGATATAAATGTATGAAAAATAACAGCCCATATTTTGCAAAAAATAAGACCTAATTTCCCGAAAAATAACACAGATTTTTTACAGTCTCTATCTATGAGTACATTTAACAAAAACACCCTAGAGCTGGGGGATTTCGTTAGCAACGAGACTAACAAGGTTCCATCTGTGTCCAAAAACATTTTGGTCCTGTCACTTACAAACAACGTTGTTGTTCTCGGGTTACGATATCTTAAGATTTATACCTGTTTACTTCGAAAGAACTTCAGTAGAATATCGATGGATTTTATTATTAATATTTTTAATAAACCTTTATAGTACCTATTATGACAGTGAAAAAGAAAAATAATTATTTGAAAAAGAAAATTACGAGTACCTACTGTTATGAATTATGGGGCTAGCAATATTGGGTTTTTATATAAAATGAAACACTCGATATTTTGATATACTTGTACAGTTTATTGGCAACACAATTAAGCAGGTGATTGATGAACAATTAAAATATGACAATTGCAAATTTGGTAGTGAATTAGACATGGTATGAATTTGTTATTTATTACATTAATATTTACTATTTTTATGGATTACAGTATATAAAAAGTATTTGTGATTGGTTAGGCGTGGAAGGATCATAACACTACATTGGTCTTCGGGACCTTGCTGGATATTTATGTTACTAGGCAGGTATATGAAGTCAAATTTTTCGAAAGGCACCATTAATAAACTGCCAATACTTTTCCCTGTTTATCGGGAAATGGAATGCTAGTAGGAATAATAAAATATGATTGAGTATTGCGTAGGTATTCTATCTATACCTATTAAATTTATGATTACGTCTGTCTGTCATTTGGTTACACAATTTGTTATATTTTCGCCTCCCCCATACTTGCGTCAAATACCTATTAGATAATAAAATGTTTTTGTGGCTTTGATATAAAAGTGCCTATAAGTATCTGCCTAAATATACCTAAAGTCACGTAACCTTCAAGGAGGTACTTACCCAATAAGCACCTGTTTCATTGTCATCATTTTTAACTCAATTTTTCTTTGAAACGTTAAAATTTCAGCTTTCTTTCGTTCTATACAGGGTTGCAGGCTACATGTATTTTATTAAGGGCCTAATTTCTCAATTTTGGAAAACGATTTTCAACACTATCGAGTTCGCAAATCGAATTATTTAATTCACGGTCCGTACGTTAGTATTTTTCGTACCTATCTAAATGGTTATCTAAGTAGTTGTGTAAAATTAGTATGGAGCGTTACCATATTTTTTCATACTAAATAGCGATCGAATCCCTCTCTTCAAACCCTTATTACTACTAAAACGGTGGTAACAGGACTTTTCTTAGTATCGATTTAATAATAGGTATAGCATTCCCACATAATTCTGTGGAGTGAAGTTACAATAATAAGAAATCATAAAGTAGGTACCAGTGACGAAGGGTGGATTTCTGCAGAAGGGAAGCCGGGGCTAACATTTCTTATCGGGTTCCGTCAGATTAGACACCATTGTACCTATAATTTTTCCAAAAGTTGACTCGATGGGAATCGTGTTCTTAGGTAGCTTCCCGCCTAAGAAACGAAATCGAAAGTTATTTTTACACTTTGATAAACAAAACGCCACAAAACCATTAATATTAGATTGATTTTATTGGATACTTGATGTTTGATGATTGGTTAGTAGATAAATAAATGGTGTATAGTTGTGGACTGTGGGTGTAAGTGTTGTACTATTTCTGGTGTTTAGTGTGTTGCGTTTTATTATATACATTCTTGAGATGTTTTTGTTGAGTGTGATGTTTTCTCAACACATATGTTGTATTGTATATTACTATCAGTGTTAATGTTGTTAAGCATTATATGCAACAGAGATTCCCAAACATTGTCGCTTTACGGCACCACCCCCAACGCATCCGAATTTTCCGTAAATATCTAGATAATATTATATTGATCAAACTGTACGCTCCAGTTGTTTCAAGAGTGATCCCAGCAGTTTTTTTTTCGTGGGTTTAGGTAAAGGTCACCTGATGGACACTCAGTCTTAATTTATCTCCTTTCTTTGTTGCAAAACAAAGAAAACGTAACAAATGACATAGTAATTAGAATACAATTAGATACATGTAAGGTACAGTCTGTCAAAAAAGAGTTGGTTTTAGATGAGGGCGCCACATGTAGCTTTTTGGCAACCATAATGACAACACTTGTATAAATTCCATACAAGCGGCCTCATTGCCAGCAAACAAAATTGTAGTTCCAATTTAATCCGACACCAACTCTTTTTCGACAGACTGTATAATTCGTATCATCCTAGTAAAGCAACCATTACAATTTGAAAACCAATGATATTCACTATAATGGTCTATCTTCTACTCCCCGATAATGTGTTTTTATATCTTTTCAACACATGTTAAGATGTGTTTAAGTTTCGTTTCATAATGGCAAAGAAGTTTGCTGTGCGTAAAATGTTTCCCAGTTTCCATCCATACATAGTACATATGTTAAGTAGATAAACCATTATGTAATAAGGAGATATATTAATACTTATAGCAATATAACTTAGGTGCATTTATTATAGGCGTTAACATGTGCGTTGTCAGGAGGGGGTAAGAGGGGCAGCTGCCCCACCCTAGAGATTGGAATAGGTATAATGAAATGTTTAAACGTTATAATGTTGTTAAAACCTCACAAAAATCACATTATTACTACATGTTTTTTATTGCATTTTATATAAAAAATAATAAACTAAACTAAGTACCTACTTAATGACCTTCTGCATTTTGTTTCACAAAATAATTTCGTCTGCGGCGCTATTGTATAATTACTTATAATATAATATAATTTTCCCCACTCTCATATCTCCCAACATATTTCTAAAACAACATTAGATATTGAACCAGCACTTCTAATTAAACATTATTATTGTTTTTCAGGACTCGGAAGACGAAATATCTCATTTAGAATGGGAGACAGTGAGGGTGCGCTTTGTGAAGGCTGGGACTGTGGAGAAATTAGTGGAAGCCCTCGCTACAGACGATGGCGAACTGGAATCTACGTACATCAATGTCTTCCTGACAACATACAGAAGCTTCTGCAGTCCAGCGACTGTGCTGAGACTTCTGCTGAAGAGATACGAGACCTTGGTGGAAGCTGATGATCCCTTACAACCCTCGGCTGCTGAACTTGCCGACCAACATAGGAGGTATGACAAAGAAAAAACTTATAAAAAATATTGCTAACATAATATTATTTACATAGTAAAATAGGTACATTATATTCACACATATTTTTCCCCAATTTTATTAAGTAGGTACAGTAATTATAATAATGATATGTGGGTCTCCCATGCACAAGCTAATACTGAACTGAAATGAAATGAAGTACTTGTAGGTACCCACTATGTTACATGAAATGATAAAAAAAGGAAAAAAAAACTAGAAATAAAAAATCATTTCGCAGCAAATCATTATTAATATAGCATACAATTTTATTTGCTGGCAACAAGGACATTTCCTTTTGAAATTATACAAGTGTTGTAACACCCCGCCCTCATTGAAAACCATCTCATTCTTGGTGGACTGTACCTGAAATGTCTGTATAGGTTACAACTCAAAATCCTACATTTTCTCAAAAGTCGATATTTCCACCAGGTTCATCCTTCTTGATAAGAAATTGGTAAACGTAAGTTGCAATACTGCTTCCCGTTAGTGGGCCCACCCAATATATCCAATGGTGTTTCCAGTAACCATGAACGACAGCTGGACCAAAGCTTCTAGCTGGATTGATACTCGCTCCTGTAAAGTTATATCCTGCCATATTGCAAGCACCAATTGTTAGACCAATGCTACAGAGGGTGATATTTTAAATTCAATTCCAAAATCCCAAACAGCCAACACAACCAACACTAATTGCATTGTAAGAATTATTTCAAACACCAATCCTTGGATAGAGTTTATGCTTGTGTGAATATCTGTGACTCCCAATGGTACGTCAAGGTGAGGGAGGCAAAACCAGAGAAGAAATGTTCCACTTACAGCGCCGGCCAACTGAGCAACTACATAATAAGCTGCTTGGTAAACGGTACATTCTCCTGTAATGAGGAAAGCCAGGGTGATAGCTGGGTTGATGTGACTTCCAGAAATATGTCCCAAGGCTTGAACTATTCCGGTAGCTGAGAAACCAAAACCTAATGCGACATTAGTGACCGTGGGGGCGTAAACTGTAGATGCTAGTCCAACAAATAAGTTCATGAATGTTCCAAAGAATTCCGCAATTATCTTCCTCCAATGAGTTTGCATTTCGAATTTTATATTTTTCACCCTTTCTGCATTATGTTGCAATGTTTTATTCAATTTTATCCATCAATACTAATAATTTATCAACACTCGTCCGAAAAATGACAGTTCTAATGATATGATTAGGTATGATATAGGTAATTAAACAGAGTAGTAATAGAATTTGAATAATTTTTAATTGAGATTAAAGAATACATAAGTACCTATCTCACCTATTTAGGTTATTTGCGTTTCTAGGAAAAGTTATACACAATGAAATACAGTAGATAATCCGGCACATTTGGGAATTGATGGTATCTAACTGAGTAACTCCGCCTACTACTTGCCTTCATAGTTTCTGATGATCAATTATAATACAATTTGAATTTGCTTTAAAATGAATGAACGTTCAATATTTTACCTGCATATTTCTTAATGGTATATTGTTTTGTTGTAGAACCTTGGTGTCGGCGCTACATGTTTGGTTGGACACATATCCTGAAGACTTCCGGCAGCCTCCATCTCATCCGGTCCTCCACCAGCTCATTGCATTTACCAAAGTATTCCTACCAGGCTCAGAACTTAACACTAAAGTATGTTAATCATTATATCTAGTTTTTTTAATACGTTTCATCTGTTAATAGGAGAGAAGAATATTAATATTCTTTTGATGGTTATTTGGTAGAAGATTTTTGTATTTAATACTTATTTTTATACACTAGTTTTACTAATCATACTATCACGTACCAAAGCAATTTTTGAATTATGTACAAATTTATTTCCAGGCTCTCTCCAGATTAGAGCAGTGGAGTGGTGATGAGAATAGTTCAGAAGTGGTGGATGGTCCAGTCTGTTTAGCTCCAGGGATGAGATTACCACAGCATCATATTCATGCCTATCGCTTCCCAGAGGTACCACAGACTCACTTTGCTGAACAGCTCACCAGGATGGATATGGTTAGTGTTGAGCAAATAATGTCATTTAATTACGTCGCATAAAAGCAATGATACTTTCAACAACAACCATTGAACAATAATAAACATTTACATAATAGAAATTATTTGTTTTGATTTTATCAAAGTGTCTGCAAAATGCAACCAGCCGAATCAATTACATTTATTATTTCCGAAAACTAATGGTGGTTTTATTTTGTTTTCAGGAGTTGTTTAAGAAGTTAGTTCCTCATCAGTGTCTGGGGGCCATCTGGTCTCGTCGTGATAAAGACAGATCTCATGAAGCAGCTACTGTAGTCGCCACAGTCAATCAATTCAATGCTGTCTCATTTAGAGTTATGTCTACAATACTCATTGAACCCAAGCTGCGACACCAGGATAGAGCAGATATCATCTCAACATGGATTGATATAGCGCAGGAACTTAGGATACTCAAAAACTTCTCATCGCTTAAAGCAATTATATCAGGACTCCAAAGTAATCCTATCTACAGACTGCAGAAAACATGGTCGTTAATACCAAAGGAGAAAATGGAGCTGTTTGATGAATTGGCCAGAATATTTAGTGAGGATAACAATCAATGGGCGCAGAGAGAATTACTCATGAGAGAAGGAACCGCCAAGTTTGCCGATACAGTCGGAGAGAATGATAAACAATTGCAGAAAGCTTTTCAAAAACACAACATGCGTAGCGGGAATATTAGTCACGGGACCATACCTTATTTGGGAACATTTTTGACTGATCTCACTATGATTGATACTGCTATACCAGACACAGTCAGTGACGGTTTGATTAACTTTGATAAGAGAAGAAAAGAATTTGAAGTGTTAGCACAAATTAAACTCCTGCAAGGTGCAGCCAATGCGTATCATCTCTCGGATGATCCAATGTTTGATCGATGGTTTGATTCTATTTTAGTATTAGATGACAGAGAGGCGTATCAGATATCTTGTCAAATTGAACCGCAAACAAACCAACCTATGAAAGACAAGAGACATAAAAAACCTATTAACTCTTGTCCTCAAGGACATAGGAAGAATGATTCAATAGCGAGTACTAGTTCTAGTAATAGTTCACAGTTTTATTGTGACTTTGATCATAGTACAACATCTTCTAAAAACAACAGTCTGGATAGACAAGCTTCTCCATCTCAAATGTCAAGTGGAAGTTCTAGTTCTTCAGTTCAATCTCTGGACGTGTCTTTATCAAGTGCTAATAGTGGAAACTCAAAAACATTGCATGTGCCAAAATCTAAAAACGCTAATAATCATAATAATACGGGAACACTTAGTCCAAGTCATTCTCAAAAGAGTACACCTGACTTTTATATAATTAGAGTTACTTATGAAACTGATAATGTAGAAACTGATGGTGTAGTTTTATATAAATCTATAATGTTAAGTAATAATGAACGGACTCCTCAAGTGATTAGAAATGCAATGCTTAAACTTAATTTGGAAGGGAATCCTGAAGAATACACATTATCACAAGTCCTGCCAGAGAAAGGTATGTTTATTAATTAAACCAAACTAGTAATATATTCATATTCTCTCAATAACTAAGAGTCTCATTTATATTTTGTGTAGCTCGTTTGTACCTATCTATCAGTCCCCCTTACACCACGTCCCTACCAAGTTCGCAGGGTCCTGGGGTCACAGGTTCAAATCCCAGCCACCCCATAAATCTTTTTTTTATGGATCTCTTTTGCATTGGTATTAGACAACTCTGTTGGCTGTTAGAAATAACCTGAATATGTATTATGTAAGATGACACGTCGGCCATAAATTTAGAATTTACACAATGCGTGCCTTGTATAAATGATTGCCATCCGTCATTTACTCATCAACTTACTATGTGCTTGGAAAACCAGGATTCCTCGCAAGAAATTTAGACAAACTCAAATATTATTGTATTCGTACCTGAGTACTAGAATTTGTGAAAGATTTTCGTGTTTTATTAATTAAAATTTATCATTTTGTTTTACAGAAATGATGCTGCCATCCAACGCCAATGTTTATTATGCAGTGAACACCGCTTACAATCTCAATTTCATCTTGAGGCCAAAGAAGTCAACGGAAAATGGAAACATTTCTTCAAATGGAAAACTGAATAAATCCAAGAAGTAACTTTTATGCAATGGAATAATTCCTAACCACTTATCTGCAATATTATTTACTTGTTTTCATCTTGCTTTCATGTACTCATTACTTGGTACCTCTACTAGTGAAGAAGAGTAGACTTTTGTAACACAGAAGCCGGGGCTAACATTTTTATTGCATTATGAGATTGGACACTATTATACTTATTATTTTGTCATCCTAAATCAAAAGATAACTCGATGAGTACTGTATTCTTAAGCATCGTTACGCCTGGTCAGTTAGTCTTGATTTCTAATTCAGGTAGGGTTAGTTAAACCAATAAATTAGTCAAAAATCATGAGGAGTTACAAAACAAGATAATAGTAGTGTGCTAAAGGGCGGACATAATTACAAAAGCAATATCTTACAGTTAATCCGGTTTATTTCCCTAACCCTTCAAAGTTAAAAATGACGTCTAACGAAAATATGTAACAGTATTATATTTATATACAGAAGACAGTGATATGTTATGGTAAGATATGCAATGCCATACAAAATTATTCTTTAAAAGTGTCCCAACAATATCTCTCATAGCGCTGTACGATAATTTAGACACATTCATAAGAAGGAACAATACCAATACAAGCAATAGTGCCAATAATTACGCACAAGTAAGAAATAATATTGCCCTTTTCACTCATTGTACCTTTTACAAACAGCACACACCAGTCACGACAAGGGTTTGTCAACGACTAAATGACCGTTAGGCCATACCTTTGTATTAGGCCTTACCTTTTAGTGTGCAGATTTTTGAACTCAATTTCTAATCTAACCATAACATATCACTAACAGAAGATTAGTTTTGTGATATGTTAGCACCATCTGTTGTAAATCTTCCAGACACACTACACTACCAGATACACATTTAACATTTAATGTAATTTTACAACTACCACATTGATTTATTAATTTCAAACTAATTATTGTATAATATAATGTACCTAACTTCAGAAAGTCATAAAATGTCTGTATAATATGAGATCTAGAAATATGACTAATCTATTACTACTTACAAATGATAGTACGTTAAGCACGTAAATGATAAGCTCATTTAAAACTAAAAAAATGCCCTGACCCCATTGTTCTATGTGTGAGTAGGGTTGCCACCTCTCCGGGTTTGAGTGGTGTTCTCCGGGCTCCGGGTTAGCATAGTGTATCTCCGGGTCTGAAATTTTTGTCAGGACTAAAAAAGGAAAATACTCGGGGTCCCGGTCCCCCCCCATAGAAAATCTGGGTCTCCGGGTCAGCATAGTAAATCTCCGGGTTTGGAATAATGGTGTGGACCAAAAAAAAAAAGAAAAGGAAAATACTCGGGGTCCCCCCCCCCATAGGAAAACTGGGTCTCCGGGTCAGCATAGTAAATCTCCGGGTTTGGAATTATGGTGTGGACCAAAAAAAAAAAAAAAAAAATTCGGAAAAAACAAATTCGTTTTTTCCGAATCTCCGGGTCTACGCTCTTACAAAGGTGGCAACCCTATGTGTGAGCCATCCAGTTATGTTCAAAAGTTTTGTTTTGCGGACAAAATAATTTCATCTAAAATTAAATAATGTTATTGATTACTAACTTTGTCCATACACACTTACCTAATTTTTTATTCACAATTTGTCATAATTTTATTCTATTATTGTGATAGTAGCAAAGTGTGGAATTAATCGCCAGCGATCGTTTCGAACCTGGCATCTCCCGCTCGAGAGACTGCCGCCTCAACCAGCTGCGCCAACCATGTGCTCAACTTACCAAATGTTTTATTCACAGTGTGTCGTAATGATATTCTAAATTTGTGATTGTTCCCTGAAGAACATCTCATTTTCCATTGTGTTGTATCGGATTTTAATACTGCTTAGATCTGTAATTAACAAAGGATAACTAATTACTATAATTAGTTTTGAATATAATTCAGGATATTCAAGGACCAATATTGTGTCTATATTTATCTTTTATATGTACTATGTACCTAGTTTACTATTAAATTAAATATTTGTATGAATTGACTCTTTATTTTTGTGGATTATGTCTTTCAACATATTCTTACCAAAATAATTGTGCATCTATGTATAAAACAACATCTACCTACAAATGGTTGCTTTTATCAAAAATGGTTATAAATATTTCTGTAGCGAAGATGGAGCTTGCATGCACCAAACACAGGCAAATGATGTGTGTTGTGTTTGTGACACTGAAGTTTTATTCCACAATTAACTTTACTGAAGTTATTTTGATTTAATGGCACACTTTAAATGTGTGATAGATCTATATACAATATACATTAAACTTGTCTCAACAAATTACTTGCATTTATTAATTTAAAAGTCTGTGTATATGCACACATACTCTCACCAACATTTGTATAATATCGCCAGATCCCCCCTCATGCCGCATCCCTTGCGGTATAGGAAGAGAGAACAAATCGCCAGACCTTTCTATTCTTACTTTTGCATTGGGCTTCCATCACATTGACGCAATAGTCATACTATACCTATATTTTCAACAAGTTTGAGAGCAAACATATAAGAAACTAACTAACTTAGGAGTGAGACGGTTGATTGTAATTAAAATTGGTGGAATAAACAATGTATTTAGATTTTAAATCCAACACATCTTTATCTGATTTCATCTCTGCCTAATAAATGTGTGTGAGCAGCATTGGATATTTGTATCTCCTCACAAATAATTTATTTTTCACAATACCATTTATGTCATACAAATTTTTCGTTGAAGACATTAGCTTCAAAGACTGAATACCGATTCAGAATCGGCTGGCAGATATTAGATATTTTCTTATACATAATATTTTTAACATTATATTGCTTGTTAAAAGTTTTATGATTAATACAAGTGTTCAGCATATGATGCTTAGATTAGAGAATTTTTATGTTTCATGATACAGAATAATTTATTTATTTATTTAAGAGTAAATTTGGAAACCATCCCCTACTATCAATTTAGATAATTTTTATGACTATTTGCAATATGGTTGTAATATATGGAAAACTTGTGTTAAAAATATTCCACTGCAAACAAGAGAGGATGAATAGATATTTTTTTTTAATTTATCAAACTTTGACTGCCATTTTTCTTGAGCTTGTCAAATTCTTTCATTATTCTTTCACACACATAGGAACCTTAGAAAGTTAATATTTCTCTTTCATTTCACACATATATTCTTAGTACATAATGTTTTCATTAATATCACAATGTTTTATAATAATTATATGTATTTTTTGTATTAACTTGTTATTTTATATAGTTAAGAATGTCTGAATAATAATTGTGTTTAGATTCTGATAATGTTTGTACATAGTATAATGAGAATAATACAGAGTTATCTATTGTATGTAGTTTCAAGTGTGAATGTAAATAACTTGTTTAATAAAAATAATGTTTTATGTGACATGAAATGTACTTAAATATTTGTAAGAAATATATTTTAAAATATTATTAATGTTTACAATTTGTATTTCATGTTTTATTGTCCCGGCAATCTTCCTGTCTACTTATGCTTCTTCTATCAATTTCGTTAATTGAGTCAGTCCTATTTTTATACTAGATACTGAACTGTGGAGTGGCCACTTGGAAAACTATCAAAGAACTATGGTGATAAGAAGTGGGTATTGTTATGCCTATACATCGGGAGATTCAATGCCCAAGGTACCTGGGACTAAGAGATGTGCAGGGATGTATAGCGAACAAAAATATTATACAGTTTATTTAGTTGGCAAATTTTATTAATACTACTAGTTACATATTGTTTACACTTCACTTATTATTTTAGTGCCCTATAGATATTGATGGTTGTACAAAATTCAAGTAAAGATGGAAATCCCCATAATTTAAATAGGAAGAAAAATAATACTTTTGCTCACGAGCCATCTATGGAATTATAGGATTAGTAAGGTTTTATTACACCTCAACAGTAAAACGGCGTTTTCCCGATGTATGGTTATGACAAGATCATTTGGATTGCTTTGAATCCGATTGTAGGATGGGGCATAGCATGACAAAGAAAAGTGTACATATTGCTGAATCTTGGAGTAATTTACATGAATGTTCTCATTGCCTACAACCTTCCATACAAATGATACATTAAAAAACTTTTTTACTGCCTTGAAGGATTCAGAGACACGTGGAAGAGGTTTAAACTTACTTGCTGCTTTGTAAGTATGGTTACATTCTGTTTTTGTACAACCACTTATGCATTTTTCATTTCTGTCACTATCAACTCTCTATCAGCATCTAGGAATGAATTTAGTAGCTATACTTTGAATCCTTGTAGTACTCAAATTTGTTTTGAAAACACTTTGTTTTCTACATTGAGGATGTAAAAAACAAAGGCATCATGTATAGGTGTGAAAATGAGAAAATATCATTTTTCTCATAATATCACAAGTAGATTTTACCTGAATGTATACTATTTGTGTTACATTCTTTAGTTTTGGAATATTGAATTAAAGTTTTCATAATTTCGTATTTTGAAGAGTGATCCTCCATATTTTTGTATTAAGACTTACTGGAGATTTCCAACGTAGAATTCCAGGGATGTAGAAGAGATCTCCACTCTTTTCTGATATTCTTTCAAGTATCCTGCAAGAACCAGGAGTTAACAAAACTTCCATAAGACATTTCACATCTCTTTCTGGAATTATTTTTGCTATCCATTCTGAATATCATATAAATGTATGGGAAAAGTGGATATTCTGCGTGTTTTTAAAAACACACACGGAATTTAATGGTTACCCGATTACGGGGAGGGTATAGTAGTGGTAGTAAAAGATTATCGCCGGAAATTGCAAGCTGGTATTCAGGTGTCAGTTGGTTGTGGTCAAATCGCAAATTATGTCATGTTTTTCTCCATCTAGAAAATATAATGTTAAGGGGACATATGCACTGAGCAAGAATCGTTCTATTTTTGCTATAAATTTTTCAAATTTTGTATGAGAATGTTTACATTAAATAAGAATAACGTAAGCGACAAAGTGAATTATACTTTTTTAAAAGAAACCTGGGAAGAAATTTAAAACAGCCGACTTGTTAAGAGTTACCAGCATTTTACAGAAAAACTGAGTGGAAAATATTCAGATCCCGTAAATTTTAGGGGTACTTTAGGAATATTTTTTATTCAAGGAATTTCCAAGTAGTCCATACTTTGATCTATCACTGTCTTCAGTTTCAAGACGATTCCCTCAGTATTGGCTGAGTACAATTCAGGGCGCCGAAGCCCAACATATAGGACCTTAATGTATCTACGTAATCGTAACTACTTTAGAGTATATCTACTTGCATCGGATAGCATCATATGTATTGTTAATTGCCTTGAAATTGGCGGTACAGATAAATGTTATGGTGGTTTTCCACACACTTAACTAGCACTTAATGTACCTATAGGTATATATAACAATACATAGTGTTGTAATAACAGCGTGTATTTGTGAAATTATCCGCAGTTTGTTATTCTAGAAAGAAAATGTGAGAATTTTCACACTTTCTTCAAAACCGAAATACGTAAAGAGTAGGTAGGTACTAAGTAAATCAAAGTCCTTCACTTGATTACATTTATAATCTAATAGTCCGAGAGCCCGCTGCTTAATTTATGACGTATCTGTTTTTTGATCGAAATGTGGTACAAATGATAGCTTACCAATAGGGTTTTACATCGCACTAGGGTTGCCTATCAAAATCTTGCCGCAACCCCCCCTGCCCCCCCCTGCCCCCCCCGAAAAGGTCCCTCTTCGCGGTTTTTCGTATTTTGTAGGAATATGGTAAGAGATAGAAGAAAGTAGTCTATGACAAAAATAATCCTTGCTAAATTCTCTACAAAAAATGTTGAGTCAATTTTTTCATAGGACTAGTAGTTTACCCGTAATGGCCCGTCGAAAAACAGGATATTTTTTGAAAAAAAAAAAAATTTTTTTTGATTTTTTTTCTTTAACTTTCTTCCACCCATTATCACTAACATTTTATGGAAAAAAATATTTGGGCTGCGGCGCTATATCGCTGGTTATTTTATGAAAAACTAAATTTTAAGAATTTTTGTCACTGAGTTTTATTGTAATAACTCCGAAATTATTATATGTATGAACATAAGTTATAGCTCGTTTTGTAGCTAAGACTATGGTAATTAATTCGTTCTTAGACTATTTTCCTGTAGCTCTTATCAATTTTCAACCAATTTAGTTTAAATGATTTTTTTTAGTTTTTTAAATGAATTTCGGTTTTGGACCGGCTACTGCGGGTAAACTGCTAGTTCTACGAAAAAATTGACATAACATTTTTTGTAGAGAATTTAGCAAGGATTATTTTTGTCATAGACTACTTTCTTCTATCTCTTACCATATTCCTACAAAATGCGAAAAACCGCGAAGAGGGACCTTTTCGGGGGGGGCAGGAGGGGTTGCGGCAAGATTTTGATAGGCAACCCTAGTGCGATGTAAAACCCTATTGGTAAGCTATCATTTGTACCACATTTCGATCAAAAAACAGATACGTCATAAATTAAGCAGCGGGCTCTTGGACTATAACGCATTCCCAATCAGTCCACACCTTTTTTTCTTTTTTCCTTTCTTAAGAGTGTGCATATCGAGATTTAAAAAAATATTAAAACGGGACAGCTTATATCTCGTCAACAGTTACTAAATATACTTTGAAACAAAATAGGGTAGATGCATTGAACATTTATCTAGGGAATAACCGTAAAAGATTTTTTATATCTCAATAAAATTTTTGAAAAACACCTCTGAACTTTTTGTCCGAAAGACGGAAACTCGTTTCCCGAAAGTTGCGGACTAATTTTTTTTTACTAATAATATGCATTAAAATCTAGGGAATAACCGTAAAAGTTTTTTGATAGACGCAAAATTAACCCCAAAAAATGAAAAAAAAACGCTATTTTTACCATTTTATCATGCGATTGTTCACGCGATTTTGAACCTTAATGCCGTGGGAAATGACTGTGACGTCATTCCTGGTGCCAAGCCCTTAAGAAAACAAATAAACCATTTATTTCAATAAACCCAAATACATCTTGTAAGGGTTGTGTCGTGAAGTGGAGATATATTTTTTTACAAGGATCTGGGTAACACACATCGAATACTTTCCCGCACTCTTTAGAGTAAGCTTATAGCTGCAGGTGAATTATTTTTTAGAACCCCTTAATATTTTGCGATAATTATAACTGTGAGGGGGGAATTTGTATGAACGAATATTTCCTTTGTAGAAGAAATGTGTAATTTGAATTAATTATTTACGACTGAAAATATTTTTCAGCGGTTGTAATAGTGGTTGCATAAAATCCAGGAGTAACATTTTTGTTTCAGTAAGGTATAAATACCTCCCTTACTCGCAAGTGTACTTGGAAGTTGAAGAGAGGGGACGTATAATATATTATGCAAATTACATTATCCTGAATTTAGTGTCTCCTTCGCATTTTTTCAGAGTCACGTTCACACTTTTACGACAAAGAAACGAAAACAAAACCGATATTACTCAACAATAGACAAGGGCCTTTGTTATTCTTAGTAGGTATGTCCAGGTATGTCTGTAGAATACATTGATAGATATGTTCAAAATTCTTTACTGGAATAAGAATGGATATTTGATTCTTCTGTAATATGAGCTCTGAGTGCCATACAAATATTAGGAAATTTGAATACTCAAGTAAGCTCATTATTATATTACCAACTCATTTTCGCATTTATTTTGGAACTCAGAACCGATGAGGACAGAATGTAACATGTAACTTCTGGCTTACAATAATTTGTTTACATTTCGATACTCGGAATGCTTACGAAGACTACTTCGTTTTTATGAGGGATACAAACTGACCAAAAAGAGCCAGGTTCATTGACTCCAAAAAACAAATGTGAAGAAAATTCTTATCATTGAACTCCAGAGGAAAATGGGAAGTTTTGTTCTACGCGGATGAAGAATTTTTGTTTGATGGCGATTTTGAAGGTTTCAAATATCCGATATTAGAAAGTTTACTTACTACTGAATTCTTAATTAATAGTAATTTAAGTAAATGAGCGTGAGAGATGATGCTGCTACCGAAGGTTGGTTATTTTTCCAGACCCGTCCGTAGAGGTAGGTGTCTCCCGGACGTAAAGGTTGGCAACAACCCATTTAAAATTTTCATGGCCACCCCAGTATCGAGCGCTGACGTATGGAAGCACGGGGTCAGGTGCGCACGCAGGCCTGTACGATCCTCTACCGCTAGAGGCCGCCATTGATGCGACGTTCACACGCGGATAACACACAGCGAACAGTTTTACAGTATCCTCCCGGACGTCGACTTATAGGTATACTGATATACCCCTATCTTTATCACAGTTCTTATCAGAACGTTTACAAAAGTGTCAAATTATTATGTTGAGTGTGAAGGAATATGAATCGATTCCACACAAGACGAATTGTATAATTAATATACGTGGCCTGTTTATATTATGAAGTATATAATGTAAATGTATAATATCGTGAATATAATAATTCAACAGTGTCCAACCCTTAACCGAGTGTTACGGAGAGTGATTTCAGTGAAAAATTTTAAGGTTGTAAACATACAGAAAATTTTACTCATTTTGAAGGCAAACAAATTTTGTATTAAATTGAAAACTCTACAATATGAATAATTGTAAATTGAAAAATATGATTTGAAATGTTTAATGTGTAAATCGATGTATGAGATTCAAAATAATAATTGTTGCTTTATACTACAGAGACTTGTATAAGGATTCCCATAGTAATTCTTCTTCTTCCTGTACATTGGATCAAGGGAAAGAATGGGAATTCAGGAGACATCATGAAATAATCCGGTAAGTTGCTTTAAGAAAGAAAACTAGAAGACAATAATGCACACAATTTGGTGGATATTTTCATAGAATATTCTGAATGTTATTTTCATACACATTGGCGGTGACGTTGTAAATCATCTTGACAATGTGAAAACGAAAAACAATAAAGAATCGGAATGGTTTTGTTTTTCTCGGGAGGAAGCGAAGGAAAATAGAAAGATAAGGAAATATGAGAGAAAACATATAAATATATTCAGAAGGTGGGAAGTGAGAAAATATACCACGTATTTTGTCATCTAAATATTTTACTCCATTCCAGAATTTTTTGAGTGTGAAATGAAAAAAGCAGGTATTTAATATGTGGTATTTTTTTAAAAGAATTTCGACACTTTATAAAAATTATTAATTCTTTCCAGGTAATTTTTATCTAGGTGCTTATACATTATTACCTCGTGATGTCGATTAGTTTTGATACGTAATAATACATTTTATGTAATAAAATTAAAATCACCCTTATATTACTCCACAAAAAAGGTTTATTAAAAATCACCAATTGAAATGGCTTAATGATAAAACAGCAGTAAAATTTTAAACGGTCACCTAATGCATATACGTGACAAAATTTCAAGGAGCTGGTACAATGGGAAGTTATTAAAATTTGCAGAGGAAAATGTAAAATCAGAGAACACCAACGATGACAACAACCTGTCGTTATGGTGGCCCGAAAAATTCTAACATTTGATTATTGGGTTCAATTAAATTATTCTAGCGAAATATTAGGTGAGTGTTTGACCCAACCGGGTAAATAAAGTAAGTAAGTATGTTTTCAAGTACTCGTAATACAGTTTTTTTTTTCACAAAAAATACGTCTCTGAAATATCCAGGGATGGAGGAAGATTTGAAAAACTTGTTTGTTAGGTAGTTATGAATTTTATCATGGGAATTGGATTATAGAGTAATCCAATTCCTATTTTATGATCGAGGAATAAAAGTTCCTTCTTAAATTTTTCCTCACGGATTCTTACGTAAAGTAATATTATGTAGATTGCTTTCTCAGATATAATTCCAAAGAAAACAAAACTAATACATTATGATAAAGGTCGAATCTATGGCGCCTCGATGATATTTTTATGTTGGAAAGATTTTAACGGACGTCGTTAACATTCAGTATTCCATACATATTATAATTATCATCATGTATTGTACGGCCTACCTGCCTAGATATTATTATGTTACCCAAACAAAAGTTCGATAACCTAATGAAGGGACATAATACATTTTTACAACTAGTTCATAGTTGTATCGTGCTTTGAACAGCTAAAGCTTACATAATTATGCGTTGAAAGACTAGGGTGAATTATCTCACTTTTTTTTATTTTAAAACACGTTAATATCGCGAGCCGTTTAATGTAGGTTTTTAATGTAAAAATATTTTATGTTGGCTAATGGATAGGTTACGTTTATGTTTTTTCTATGACGAGATCAAATGCGATCGGAATGACTCTGGAAGAGTTAATACGCACTGTACAAAATTGGCTTGAGTGCTGAGACCTTGTTACCTCCATGTGTTCATTTGAAGAAAGTTTTAGGACGACGAATTAGTAGGTACTTTACATCATATTATCAAATTGATAACGACGCTATAATACCTTATCAAAGGATGCTATATTTTGGTAAGACACCCTTACCTTGTGGGAGTTGTGTACCTGAACTCAACTGAACTATAGACACACGGTTCAGTGGAAAATTAACCAATATCCCTGTTGTGAGGGTTAATACGTTAATTAGAGGAGATATTGATGTGTATTGGAATTAGTTAGACATGTAATTAAGTAGATACCCGAATCGATTACGTAGTACACTGTATGACATCAAGCAATTATTTATAAAGTTTCAATTATAGCTTACACGTTAGTTAGTAGGTACAACTTTCATCAAATAATAAATACAGGTAACCTTGTAGTCGTTAGAATTTATATTTAGACTATCGCTACGATAATTACGTGGGTGTATCCCAGATATATAATGAATAGTTGAACAGATATACTGATAACTAAAAATCTCTACTGAATAATCATGTTAATGAACTAAAGGTTGCATACGACAAGGCGTAAATTAATACATTGTTCGTTATACATTTTATTGCGCTATTTAGTGAAGTGGAGTAATAAAATTAATGTTAATAACATTCGTAAAACATGCTAAGTATCAATATCAGACTTAACAGGACGCTCGCCAACAGGCAATGAGTTTCGGACCATTAGTCAAACAAAATCTATATCCAGTTGCATATCTGTGAGTCTGTAGGTCGCATCACATCCTGTAGAGGTATACTGATTTTCTAAAGCCTACGTCAAGTCCAGAATCCCATCCTTTTGAGGTGTCTATACTTGTTTTCTTTTTATCGATGATTGTGTATCTTCCTAATCAACTTGATGAGTCCTTGGTTTGTTATGTGAAGGTGCATAAACTTTCAAACACGGTTAAAATACTGAATGTTACGACTATTTTAGCAGCTGTGACTTTATAATGATGGTGTGTTTAGTATAAAGAAAAATGGCATTGGATCAGTTATGATTATATTCACATCTACAGATACACTCGTATATATAGGATTATATCCATATTTCGTGTCGTATTGTTTAACATCAACCGCGCCATGCACGAAGAAGAACAATAATATCTACTTCTACTTATACCTACTATACAGTAATCTACTTTCATACATATAACTCTAACAAATAACAAACTCAATAAATCAAATATGATGATTGTTCATACTTTCATGGTAGCTTCATATTCTGCTTAAAATAATCATTCTCCATACCATATAAAATGATGATCCATCCTCAGATATTAGGTATTGTTTGTGGCCATTTTCTTACCGAGACCCACGTGAACATTAGGTAAAGGAGGCCAAACACTGTGACATTTATTTAATATATTACTTTACTTCTTGCACAAGAAATGACGTCATTTTATATGATTTTGATAAATAGTTTTGCTGGTTTTTTACATAAATTTGATGCCCATTTATTATTTCGTAAACTTCAAGTGGACCTACCATGAAAACTACGTAAATTAATGTTATCCAACATTAGATAAACACATATTTATTGTTCTTTGATATCACTACTGATGATGCAATGAACAAAAACAGATGTTATTTTCAAAACGCATCTCTGGTGGCCGCCATATTGTATTTTTCAGTGCATTTCTATATTCACGCTGCTCTCGTTATTACATTGATAAGTCATTAAGGACATTAACTACGCCTCATCTCTAATGCTTTGATGGTATGGGTGATATTCCTTAGTGTCCCTTCCAATAAAACACCCGGGCTTAAACTACATACCATTTCATACAGAATATATCAGTATGAGGTACAGAGTAAATATTCCATCTTAAGTCCAAAGTTTTGGGTGAAGTACTTTTCAAATCGCAATTGAAATCAAGTTACCATACTTGTTAATGTTTATGTAGAATTCTGATTAATGTTTTCAGTTTTAAGTTGTTTCAAAGGCTGCGGTGAGAATTACGGTTAAGAATAAACATTCAATGTAATATTATATCAAATGTATCCCTGATTCATGTTATGTTAGGATTGGAGTCTAATTTGAAGCACCTAAAAGAACTTCCACCTTTTCTTTATATCCTGAGTTGATTCAGGAATGGTATTTCATATCTTAGCACTCAGCTCACGCAAATTACGCTTTATAAACGACAACACTATGACAATTTCACGTGAATGTGACCTGAGAGTGCATCTAAACTCACTCGAGTTAGATACGAGTATTAGAAAATGCCATTCGAATATCTGAATAAAAGTTGAACTTTTGCTAATATAATTTGACTAAATGTACAAAATTTCGGATATCTGTTTTTCAAATGTAATTTAAAGGTTGTAAATAAAACATACATTTCCTACGTATATGTATTTGTATTGCTAACTCATTTCTTATTTCTCACAATATTCTAGGTAGGTACTAAAATACATTATGTAACATGGCAACTCCCTTACTTTCTTACATTTAGTTGAAAACTTTTGAACTTTCGCTAAAAGGCACATGTACCTATACCCACGTACTAACGTGATATTAGCAAAACTTCCTGATAGGTACTTATGTCTTCGAATCTTGTATTATGTAAGTTTCTATGTGTCGCCTCTTTGACTCACGTCAATTTGACTTACGACAACTCACGTCAAGAAAAAAAATGTTTTGTACCTTTTTATTATGTAAAGTTACAAGTTTAGTGACTGTCGTTCAAGCGATGAAAACTGACACCTCACACGAGAACGACTATGATTTTGAATGGTAAAACATAATACCTAATTACACACATAATACCTAATCAGACAGTAAAATTATATGGGTATAAAATATTAAAAATGGTTTTTCTTTATCTGTATTCCTAACATACTAATTCTGTTATTTACTTAAAATTATACAATGTAACATTACAATCAAAATCTGTGAAGATAATACTTTCAAAAAATGGTCTAGAAGCTTGTGAAGAGAGTGTACTACGTGAAACAAGCTTTAAAAATGTGTAATTGAAGTATAACAAATTGTCACCTACAGCGTTGCAAACACCAGCGTAAATAATTTGTTTAGCGTAAAAAAAATTGAGTGCGTTTCGCGTAGAATGCCTATGCCGTACTGGAGTTTCTATGCACACGAATTGAATAAAAGAAAATTAGAATACGCTCGCTAATGGTTGTTAAAAGGAAAATAATACCTCATAGTAGAGTGCCGCCACTTTGATGACGTTTCTGTATTCTGTAAAAAAAATAATTATAAATGTAGCTAAGGAAGTTGCTAGTTTTCCATTATGCTGTGCTGAATATGCACAAAGTGTTATCTACTTATTGCAGGAGACGGTTTATTGAAGAAATTGCACGTTTTAATAAACATTTTGTTTTGTACGGATATGCGGCTTACAAAGGAACATTTTGCTGCATGCTAATATTAATATTATAAAGATAAGCAAATATTTTATGTATTACTTAAGAAATTACGGTGAAAAGTTTTTTTTAACTATATTTACTTAATCGCGTATTAAAAATAATGCATATCATCACATAGTAATTAATCATTTATATGGTTCGACATATACATATTTATTTTATTTTCAACTCAAAGATTAGTATTAGTTAATATTTTTTGTTATGGATATCTACATTCTACATTATGGTGCAGTTCATAGTATTTTCATAATGCTACCCTTATCTTTTCATAATGCTACCCTTATATAGTATTTTCATAATGCTAACCTTTGGCATGCATTGTCTGCCTAGAAAGAACAGAGTTAATCTTAAAAAACATCCAGTGCCGCCAACACAATTTCGTGCACATATACCTACGTGTGATAGGGCAGTTGGAAAATAGGGGTTGCGTATGGAAATTCTGAATTTTTGAAATTATTTCAATGTGGAAACGTATCTAAGGTTATATTTGTATATAAGTTTTTAAGATGTATCTATGTTTGAAATACACATTTCGAAAAAAAAATACTCAAAGTTGGATTATATGCGGTTCGTACATGGGTCGACAGTATACCTATACGTTGTATATACTCGTACATACACCTACCTACTCACCATTTGAGGCAAAGCAATTTCACGTGAATTCTAACTTTTTTTGGGGCGTGGTATGGAAGGCATGAAACTCTATGTATAGATGATATTTAAAGTTGAATGACGTATTTCTATGAAGTTTTTGATCACACGTCAATCAATCATTCAATATTTTATAGCAACATTTTATTGTTTGATATTTTTTAAAGAGCACGTAGCGTGGTCTGATAATTGAATATATGAAACAATTATATTTTACAATTGGGTTCTATATGGTGTTTGTTTTATCTGTTATAATAATAATATGTAGACATAATATGGTTTAGTTTAGCTTTAGACTTTGCAGGATACATCAATATGGTCATGTTTTGCTGTGTAGTGTGTAGTCAGGGTATTATTTGCAAAATTACATGGTAATACTAGTTGTATAATGGATTCAAGTAGATAGATATGTTACACTGATCTGACGTTAAAGTAAATACAATATCGATGAGAGCAATAATGGTATTTATCAAGTAATGGAAATTCATCACTGGTATGCATATATACAGTAATGCCTTACGTAACTTTATGTGCTTCCAAACTTTCAAATTTACACATATTTAACTACATAATTATATATATAGAAAGCTAAGGTTTGGGGAAAGTAGAATCTTGAAGAACGACAGAAAAGGTAATTAAGTTTTCATTAAAAGAACATATTAGCGATTCTGAAAGGTGGTGCAACTACCTAACACTCATTTTTTAGTAGAGCAGTGTTGGCGAACCTACGACCGTGGATCAGACCCCACCCACGCAGGCTTTTTAAACGACTCAAGCAATGATTTTTATAAACCTATTTCTTTGTATGTATTTTAAAATATTGATATACATAATAGAATATTTACCGAAGATATAAGACGTCTACCTGTATTTTTTACTCTCCACTTGGAAAAGTAAAAGGTGTGAAACAAACTTTTTAGAAAAAAAGAAAACTTTAACGTGAGAACCAAAAAAGTAGACTTTGACTCCTTCTCATAATTTCCAGTTTCGCTGCTGACTTAGTGACACATAGGCTAGAAGGTACTATAAAAATAATGAACAAAATTTGACCCACTTCTCAAAAAGGTTCGCCATCTAGAAAAACCACGCTGGTACCTAAACGATATAATCATATTGTACATTCTCATGTCTCCTAGGTATTGTGCAGAGCTGGGCAGAAAAGCGTTAATCCGTTAATCGTTAATTAACGAAGTTAACATTTTGGTTAACGATTTAACGCTTTTCGTACCTCCAAAAATTGTTAACGGATTATTTAACTTCCGTTAAATTTTACTTCCGTTAATTAAGTCCGTTAATATTTGATGGTTTGCATAGACATCATCCACTGGAGGCGCTGGCATTAGATAATCCAAGGATTGTATAGGGTTATGTGTGGTATCGTATGCGGGTTGGAAGTTGGAAAAGAAATTTCACTTTGTTGGGATACATCTCAATAGTGTAAATGTGATAGTAGTTGTACTTATGTAGTTCTTTTTCATGCCATTTAAACGCGATTTTTTATATTAACGCTTTAACGGATTAACGTTAACTTCCGTTACATTTTTCAAAATGTAACGCTTTAACGATTAACGAAGTTAACTTTTTAGTTAACGGATTATCGATTAACGAAGTTAACTTTTTGATTAACGGTGCCCACCTCTGGTATTGTGAATAAATTGATTTATACTTTCCCTTTTTACTATAACGAGAATGTATTACAATAAATAATTTAATGGGCCTTGGAAGCCACGGATGAAGTTTGCTATCTTCCAAAATATTAAACGGATTTGTACAATATTACATTTTTTGACCTAATTTCGAAATCTAGATCAATTTGTTAAATGTTCGTATACTATACTTAGCTCAGTCCTTTTGCAGCACGAAGTCGGCAAAATTAATAACAGATGGGACTCTATGCAGTATGATACCTTAGGGTGGGATGTTTCAGAATATCAGGCGTCCCCCCCGCCACACCTGACGCGTCACCCCCCTGGCCCCCCGAATAGGTCCCCCTACGTGGTTTTCATCTATTTATCAAAAAATTGTAACAGATAGAAGGAAAATGTTAAGGACAAAAATAGTCCTTAATAAATTCTCTACAAAATAGGTAAAGCACATTTTTTGATAGGACTAGTAATTTACCCGCAATAGCCGGTGAAAATATCGTAATTTTTTAATAAGAACCAAAAATTTTTTATTTTACTCAAATTGCTGAAAATTCATAAGAGCTACAAGAAAATGGTCAAAGAATGAATTAATTGCTATAGTTTTAGCTATAAAATGAGCTATTATTTATTTTTGCACGGCTCATAGTTTTTGAGTTATAACATAAAATTCCAATGACAGAAGTCTTAAAAATGGAACTTTTCATACAATTTGTATTGAAATGCTGTGATATTCAAATTTAGGTTACGCCTGTTTTTCACAAGTATGTGAAAGATAAAAAATGTATTGGAGTATGACTGGATTTTGTAAGTATTTTAAGGTATAATTCTTTAGAAGTTCAATACACTTTTGCCAGCCATATTTCAAAGCCGTATCCCAGTTTTGCAGAAGGATTCGTCAAGATCATTAAAGAAGAAAATTTAGTGTATGTCTGTGTAAGATACGAGGTTCGGCTGAACACTTCGTAGCCCTGAGAAAAAAATGTACAGACCAGTTTAAGTTCATTATTGATATAGATAATTTAAACTTCATTAGGGCTATTTACAAAATTTGAGATCGATAGGACGACGCTGGCACTCTTGGCACCATTTTTATTTCAACGTGTTTGACATTTTTGTGAAAATGTGAAATTGTCAGCTGCGATCCGTGATAAAATATTATTTTATCTAAGGTCATAGACCGACACGAACCATAAAAGAAATATCGGGTTCATTAATGGAGTCTGTTCCATCATATGCCATGATTAGAAAGTAAGTGCCAGATTTTGAATGGGCACAGCAAGGTGTCAAACACAACCCTTGAAGCGGAAAGCAATAAAATGCAGTAGTTCTGGAGAACGTCGATAAAGACATGGATTAATTTTTCAAAGATCGCGGAATTATTAGTTAGGTGATAGCAGAGATTCCAGTGATCTGATTTTAATCAGTAGTGTTCATCTTAACTTCAGAACAGGACTTGTACAAACCCTCGAATCGCCGGGTGCCAATGCTTTTGACCCATATCCTAACCTTGAGGAATCCTTCTGGAAAACTGGGATAATGGCTTTGAAACATGACTGGCAAAAGTGCATTCAACTTCGAAAGGATTATATCTTGAAATACTAAAAAGACCCAATCATACTCCAATACATTTTTTATCTTTCACATGCTTGTGAAAAACAGGCTTAACCTAAATTTTAATATCACAGCATTTCAATACAAATTGTATGAAAAGTTCCATTTTTAAGACTTCTGTCATTGGAATTTTATGTTATAACTCAAAAACTATGAGCCGTGCAAAAATAAATAATAGCTCATTTTATAGCTAAAACTATAGCAATTAATTCATTCTTTGACCATTTTCTTGTAGCTCTTATGAATTTTCAGCAATTTGAGTAAAATAAAAAAAATTTGGTTCTTATTAAAAAATTACGATACTTTCACCGGCTATTGCGGGTAAATTACTAGTCCTATCAAAAAATGTGCTTTACCTATTTTGTAGAGAATTTATTAAGGACTATTTTTGTCCTTAACATTTTCCTTCTATCTGTTACAGTTTTTTGATAAATAGAGGAAAACCACGTAGGGGGACCTATTCGGGGGGCCAGGGGGGTGACGCGTCAGGTGTGGCGGGGGGGACGCCTGATATTCTGAAACACCTCACCCTAAGGTATCATACTGCATAGAGTCCCATCTGTTATTAATTTTGCCAACTTCCCCATACATTGATTTCCTAAAGTGACTGAACTAACTCATATGTAGGAGATCACAACTTTCTATCGGATATTTTCTCTATCTATGAGTGTATAAGATACGTGCGTTTGGCAGAGTTTCCATAATATTAAGTGCTTCATACGAAGGGAAAGTTGTATTTTAAGCCTCATGTATGTGAGTTATTCTCTAACGTGTCGTGAATAAGATCTGTTCTACATAAACCACTCTCCACAACCTTTTCCTTTGGGATACTTTAATAAGCTCATACATTCCGTATAGCTTTGCTAAGCTTTAATAGTTGTGGGTCTCGTCCATAAATAAATTACTCACTCTACTTGCCATTTGAAAACATCCACTAAACCATCAGTAAGTTAAACCTTCTAAGAACATAATATTTTATTAGATTGGTGTTTGGCTATATTTTATACGCTAATAGATACCATGTAAATATAGTAATATCATGACTTCCACGTGTATTGAAAAGATTATTTATCTATTACATAATTTGCTAGATGTACGAGTGTACACGTCTTTTACGAAACTTTTCGAAGACTGCGTGTGCACTCGACTGTATTTTTTGAATAGCTGTCATTTAATTCTATTCTATTATGGATTGGCTTTTCACCCGGTACCAGAGTGTTCCGCCAAGAACCGCTGTAGAGTTGACAATTCGTGCCCATCATGGGCGTAGGTAGACGAAAAGGCTAAAATTATAAAACTAGAAAAAGGCACATTATCAATACAAAGAAAATATTTAGTACAACACAATCATTACAAATTAATTCCATTCAATGATAAAAATTTGGTCAGTACTTTGTATACTGGTTTGCGGTTAAGCGATAAAAGATACGGGACATTAACTGGGAATTGAATTTCCAACTTACTCAGGTCCAAGAGAAAGTCAGGGTATTGGTCGTTGATTGGACATCCGAAAAATACATGATCCATATCCTCCTCAGCCAATTCGCAGTCGCACACCGGGCTCGCCACCACGTGGATCTTAAACAGGTGGGATCTAAGACAGACATGCCCGATACGCATACGACAAATTGATGAGGATTCGAATTTACTTAGTCTCATGCTCGCGAACCATGGTTTTTTAGATAGGTTGGGTTGTAATGCTGCAAAAAATCTACCTTTTACAATTGATGAGTTTTTCCAATGTTGAGACCAATCTCTCCAAAGCCTGTCCTGAGCCACAATTAGCAGATCCGAGACGGGCACAGTAGAATGAGCTCTGCTACCCCTCTCCAGAGCCATCCTCGCAAATCTATCTGCAAGTTCGTTACCCCGAATGCCACAGTGACTAGGAATACAAGCCAGAGTGACCTCCAGGCCCCTATCTTTACAATCACTTAATAGCTGTACAATTTTGATACCAATACAATCCCCAGGAAAATGATACGGGCCAGACTTGAGCATCTCCAGTGCGCTCAAACTATCACTCAGAACGACACATCTGACACCAGAGGCAGCCTCCAATATGTATTGAAGGGCCTCCAGGATAGCAATGCACTCCGCGGTGAAAACCGAAACCTCACCCGGCAACTGAAACAATTTGAATAATCCGTTACACTCGGAGTAGAAGGCAGCACCAACAAATGGAGAATCAGGAATTTTTGATCCATCGGTATAGAACAAATGGTGTCCCCTCCACTCCGATTCCACATAGGATCGAAACTCTACAGGGGCAAAGGGGCCTTTATGGATGCCCAAAGACAGCATAATATTTGTCCGGCAAGAAAGAGCCCGATAATCGACTCGATAAATAGGCAGTTCCCTGCCACAGGGAACATTAGGGATGACAGACTGATAGTGTCGGAGACTATTGACAAGTAGTGGGATAGATTTGTTTCTCCAGAATCGAGACGAATCGCATAATGCGTTCAGGATCCGTAGTCTACAGTGCAGAGGATGGTTGATGAACCCACTGCGCCCCAGATAAAATTTGTCAGCAAGAAGTTGCCTACGCAAGGCGAGTGGGGGCTCTCCAGCCTCAACCTGCATAGCGTTAATAGGAGAAGATCTCATAGCGCCCAAAATTATGCGGAGACCCTGCGCATGAATCCGATCCAGTTTTGCGAGATTTTCCTTGGATGTAGGCTCAATGAGAAAACAGGCTAAATCTAAATGACTTCTGACGTATGCGTTGTAGAAGATTCTTTGTACAAAAGGGTGGCAACCCCACCAAACACGGGATACGGCACGCATAGCATTGAGCCCTTTCAAGGATTTGTCACAGATATAATTGACGAATGAATTCCAGGATAATTTAGAGTCCAGGGTTACCCCTAGAACTCTTACTGACGACGTGATGGGAAGTGATATATCACCACACAGAATGTTTATTCTTGGTATTTTAGTTTTTTTCGAAAAAACAACCACCTCACACTTGCCAACAGAGATCTCTAAGTCGTTTGAATCAAACCACCCGGACAGCCGCCTCAAAGCAGAATTCAAGACTGACTCAGCCTGCAACACTTCACGACATTCCATGTAAATGAAAAAATCATCAGCATACTGGAGTATTTTACACGGATCCGAGATTGACCGATCTAGATCATAGGTGTAAAGGTTGTAGAGGATCGGACTAATCACTGAACCCTGGGGAAGGCCTCTGTGAACCTGACGTGAATCTGGCCCCACGAGAATAGTTCTATCTACCAGCAAGTTAACAATGAAACCACTCATCCTCGGAGGGACGCCCGTTTCCAGCAATTTTCGCTCTAGAATATCAATCCTTACCCTATCATAGGCAGACTTGATATCCAGAAAAACAGCGACCAACGAATGTTTTCCAGAGAAGGCTACATTAATGTCGGTGATCAAAATGGACAGCACGTCCATAATGCTTCTCATCCTTCTGAAACCAAACTGGGAATTTGAGAGAATACTGTTGTGCTCAAAAAACCACTCCAATCGCCTTTTGATGAGGTGTTCAACTACTTTGACCAAGGAGGAAGAAATAGCAATTGGCCTATATGACGAACCCGAGGCAGCGTCACAATTTTTCTTGAGAACAGGGATAACCAGTTGGGTTTTCCACCCAGGAGGGATTTGACCACACTCTAGAGCACAGTTAATCAATGAGAGTAAGTACTCCTTTGCCCCTGTATCACACATCTTAACAAAACTATAAGGGATACTGTCCACCCCTGGTGTTCTGTCCTGAACCGCAACCAGCACCCACTCCAACTCGTCCATGCTGAATGGTGAATCCATCCACCCACGTTCGCTGAAAGAGTAACCAAATGGAATTTCATTCTTGTTCGGCACTGAAGGAGGAGCCAATTTATTTATAAACTCCTCTCTCCAAACTCCGTCATATCTATTGTGCTGGAAAGGAAAGCTTTTAGGGTTATAAAAAAGTTTGATACTTCTCCAAACTGACGATAATGGTACCTCTGGCGACAGCGAGGAGCAGAAACGTCTCCAACCCGCGCGTTTCTTATTTTTTAAAGTTTTCTTGGCGAGCGCGGCCGAATTACGATACCTCAAGTAGTTTTCCATATTCATGCTATTCTTGTAGACTCTACAGGCGGATTTACGTTTTTCTACAACTTCCTGACAATCCTTATCCCACCAAGGGGGTTGAGGAATTGTTTTATTTCGTCGTTTCTTTACCTGAGGTACGTGGGATATTCCGGTGTTTATCATTGCCTCCGAGAATTTAGAGTAGCAGAGTGACAGATTTTCGTGTGATGGAGGAGGTAATGATCGGACATCTGATTCGAGGTTATCGGAATAGTTCTCCCAGTCGGCCAGAGAAGTATTAAAGCGAATTCGTTTTTGTTGGCCCCTAGGATAAACGAAAGGTCTTTGTTCCTCTATATAGGAACTGATGGAACCATTAATCCGAATAGGGAGGTGGTCACTGCCATGGGTGCAGTCTAGAACCCGCCAATCAAACCCAGCGGCTATATCCGCCGAGACAATACTGAGGTCACTTGCATTCGGTTTACGAAGTGGAGTATCAATTCTTGTAGGGGAGCCATCATTTAGGACACACATATTAAACTCCTCCAAAATATCGACGAGGTCCTTACCTCTTCGATCGTTGCGTACCGAGCCCCAGAGAGAATGATATGCATTAAAATCCCCCAACACCAAGAAGGGGGGAGTCAGGGTAGAGAAAAAGGATCTGAGTGTAGAGTAACTCACTCTACTGCTACCAGGAATGTAGATTGAGAAAACTGACAGCTTACCGATCTTAACACCAATCACATCTAGCCCCTCACGTGCATCCAGCGATAAGGGAATGGCCGGCAGCGACGAGCTGACCAGAAGGGCAACCCCGCCCCAGCCATCCGCCCTGTCCCCCCGGAAACATGAAAATCCACTGATTCCAAAGCGGAACTCAGGGACTATCCACGTCTCCGAGAGGGCCACGATGCTCGCTTGGAACTTATTGATTAGGTATAAGACGTCCGTTTTTTTAGGGAGTAGACTTTGGCAATTCCACTGTATGATTGAGCGTGGATGATACATCGCGAATTGATTCTGTTAGAAGTGAGATAGCTGAGGCAACGTTGGACGGTAGATTAGGTATCAATTGGATTAGAGAAACGAGTAAAGAAGAGATAGTAGTAATTATGACACTTGGGTCAGGATCAGTAGAATTTTCCGGATACGAATGGCCGTTGAAGGCGCAGCCGTTTGCCAGAGAAGGGGGGCTATTTGGTTTTTGATGTTAGAAGTGGAAGGCTGAGCTCTATGATCCGGGATTCTACGTGTTGTGAAAACGGTAGCCCGTCGAGATTGAGTGGACTGGGGGATTGAGGGATTGAGAGTATCAGCTACCTTCGCGTAAGTTTTCATCGCTGGAGGCACCCTTTTGGACGCCTCCGCGTACGACACATTCTCTCTTGCCATAGTTGTTTTTACTTCTTTTTCTCTAATGACAACCGGGCATGATAGACTGGTGGCAAAGTGATCTCCAGAGCAATTAATACACTTACCTGAATTTTCCTGATTACATGCGGCTCCAATATGGCCATCACCCCCACATTTGAAGCATCTGGCCTGAGAACGACAATTTTTCATCTGGTAACCGAATCTTAAGCACTGGAAACATTGTGTTGTTGGGTAGGTATACAGGTCCACGGACAAGGAGTTATGGAAGAGGTATATGTGATTGGGAAGGATCTGACCTTCGAATGTTAGCACCACTGTCTGAGAGGGTACCCAGGAAGGAGTGCCTGCTGAAACAACCTTTCTATTGAGCCTTCTTGCTTTAATTATTCTTCCGCAACGATCAGGTGCCTGTGCGAATTTAACGATTTCCTCTTCGGAGACATCCGTATCTATACCTCTCACAATGCCCATTTTCGAGGTCTTGTAAGTGGGTACGAATGCCTCCAAGTTGTTTTGTGATGCGAAATTGCCCTTTACAAAGGAATTGGCCGCAGTGGCAGAGGAAAAGGTGAGTTGGATTTTATTCCTACCCACCCTCAGCACTCCGCCAGCAGCCAAGCCCTTAATTTTATTTTCTATGAGCAATCGCCCAAAATATAAAGGGTGGAGAGGAGAGTTATTTTTATTAGTGATGTGAACAATGTATGGTGCAATTGAAAACTCACTGTAACATGGTTTTTGTGCGTTAGTGGATGAGGGGGCTACAGGCCCTATCAAAACAGGAGATGGAGTTGGGACCTCCCTCTGTGAATCCTCATCAGAGGAGACGGTGACCTCTTTCCTGTGTTTTCTTTTTTGCTTATTTGGAACCGTTATGAATTGGCTGGGAGAAGTTGGGGGCTCCAGGTCTGGGACCGAAATCATGGAGCCATCAGTCTCCGATTCGGCGTCATCCGGCGGCCGAGTCATTCCGTCTAGGGGTTTGTCCCCCATCATAAAAAACTGAAAACTTACCTGGTAGGTAACCTAGTATATACACTAACTTACTTTGAACACACTTAACTACTATAAAGATAATGAAAAATATATTGATAATGATACACTTATAGCGAATCCACTGTGGCTAACGTAATGAACCAATTTTTAACAAAGATAACGATTAATTATAGTAAAAGGATAGAATTTTTTCTTAAAGAACAAAACACACACCACGTGCCGTCTATCTAGCTGTCATTTAAACCTAAACATTTTTACAATAATTCGTACGCAATACATTGTGCTTTGTTTATATTGTTATTTTATCTTATGTATAGGGGATAGGGGAGTCGAGTGGTTTGCTGTTAATTTGCCTACCCCGTAAGAGACGCGACAAACAAAGCAGATATACATAGACAAAAAAAAACATTTTAAAAAATTACACAAATAATTTGTTCTGAGTGTTGATGTGAAACTTTTCATGTGTTGAATGTAATAAACATATTAATGCTGTTAATGTTCCCTCGCTCCGTATAAATAATTCGTTTATAGATTTGTATTTCTAGTAGATTTTTTTAATTCGTTTGTCCGGAAAACATTTTTCATAAAGCTTCGATAATCCTTTGCAATACCACATCTGTATGTGATTTATTAGTCACGGTGGATGGCATCTGTCGGCGAGGTGGAAAATATTACTTTGAAGCACAAATTTAAATTTTAAATGAATTCTAGAATGACATTCCGAACGTCACTAGTTCAATCCAATAATGTAATGTAAAATCTAATATGGAAATCTATCTATAGATTTGCAACCTAATCTGAGGCCATTAGAGAGAGCTAGGAAATGTCAATTCGCTTTAATGTTTATCAATTCTATAAATTATACTTTGGTAATTTTATAACGACACTTGACTTCTTTAATCAGTGGAGGATTCAGGGGAGGGGCTAAGGGGCTGAATCCCCCTTATATTTGTAGAAATATATTTAAGCAACATTTGGAATTATTCTTATTTATTGAAACACCTTATCGAAACCGACCGTCATTCAGCTCCTCTCCAAAATGAATTATGTATCCGCCACTGTCTTAAAATATTAGCTATTTTTAAATACTTGCGTATATTATTTAATTAAATTTTAAGTATATTATAATCGATGTTTTTCACTTTTTAATAGATGCGTTCTAGTTTTTCAGTAAATAATGTATTTAATCGAATCTTCCATTCTTAAAGGGCCTCAAAATATATTTAGAAAGATGAAATTCGAGTACAGGCCATAACGTAAATTTGACGCAAATGGCAAAGTAGATGATATTAGAAATAATATCCAAACAAAATTAGTTAGGACCTAATAATGAAGGGGTAGACGGTATTACCACATATTCTCATTCATACATTAATGTAGGTACCAATATACTATCACATACTGTGGCAATAAATATATTTATTGAGTGTACTTGTAGGTGTACCAATAAATCAATTCTACAAACTGCCAACTTGATACTGAAATTGGCCAAGTTTGTATGTGTGTACATTACTAGTCTCATAACCTAGCCACAGTAGGTAAGGTGACTTCTGAAGGACGCATAAAATCATATACATGTAGGTAAATAGCAACACGACGGTTGGATGTTATAACATATTTATTGGAAGACAAGTAATCGGTAATCGATTTGTCCAACCTACTTAATATTGTAGATTTGTTGTATGAAATCAAGACAGGTGTGCCACAGTCTAACCTCAAGTCTTCAGTAATATTTGAAATTTAAAATGCATAAACCCTTTTTTATCTGAATATCAAATGAGTCTTTCGGAGGTTTCTGTAGAGTGCTTGTAATTGAAGTACAGAAGTTGTACTTTACAGTTTTTCAATTAGAGCGAGTATTTCAGTGCAACTTTAGGGTGACTTTGAAAGTTAAGTGGAATTTATTAAGTAATAGTTTCTGTATACGCGTACATATATGTATTGTTCAACTTTGAAGGTGCTTTTAACTCGTGATAAAGTAGCTTTATTACTTTCTACTAATTCCCGACGAACATAGAAACTTTGCGTTTGATGCCGTTAATTTATATATTTTACTTACTTATTTGTTAACTTTTTATACATACATCTATACAATCATGTCATTTCTCACAACCGGACTGTTTTTTTTTTCAAAAAATACATAAAATATCCATGTGTACTATGTATGCCCAAGAAACTCATCGCACCTAAAAAATTGGAACATTCAGAACCTCATTGTTAAGCTTTAATATTATTTTGTCTATATTTTACGGGACCTTAAAATTAAGCACTCATATTTGCTTCAGGCGACAGTTTGAAATTGTAGTTTATCACAAGCACTTTTTAAGTATTGAATTTTAATTAATATAATTTCTTCATATTATAATACTGGCTCTTAAAAAGTTTTTCACGATTGCTTATTTTTACGGATTTGTATCACAAATATCTACTAAACAATTTGTATATGTATGATTAATTGTTATTATACTGGGAATTGGAAGGTGGGGTGGAAAATGGGACCCCTTTATTTTAAAGTGGAGTAATATTAATGAGTGTGTCGCCTAACCCCAAGACCCAATTACACATTACACACCTGACACATGCCAGGCACCTGCGGGTTACGTGTGTCGGTGTGTCGAATGAGCAGAAGTGGGGTTGCGGCTCGGCTCGGCGTACTGCTGATGTACGAGTATGTATATTGTATACTAATTGAACATTATTAATTGTTCTTTCACAGTTATTTATCGCTCCTACAATGAAATATTGTTATGAAAATTATTTAGAATTGGCAATCAATTATAACACCGTTAAATAGTTTATTGTTTCCTTATACACCTATCCATAATAATTCATCTAAAAAAACTACATCTGTATTATTAAAGATTCTATATTTTACTATTTTAATCTTAATTTAATATATAAAATCCATGGTCTATGCATGTCGTGTCGTGAAAATTTTGATAGTTTTGAAAAAGTCTTTTTGGGTAGTCTAAAGACCATTGGCCGACGCGAGGTTTCGGCAGGACCGATCATCTGCTGGGACAGTAAGCGCGAAAAGCGTTGGCAGCTGTGACAAGTATAGTTGCTGGCATCACTTCCCCTTAAATATTTTGCCCTTTTCACTGTTTAGCAGGAAAATTTCCTTATTTTAACCGGGCTGACTGGAAAATATTGCTTTCAGTAATAAGTTCGCCCTTTGGCACATTCATGAGGTTAAAATTACACACGAATGGAGTTTCACACTAATCTTTCAGTCACCCCTGTAATAGTGCAATAGTACATAAACCAAGTGGTATATATTATTTGGATCACTCTGCTGTTTATAGTGCAAAAAACTTTTATTTCAGTGAAACAATACACACAAAATATATGTTAGTTAAAGTTGTAGTAGTATACTCGTATTTCATATTGTGAAATGAATGCGTGCTGCAGTCGCCAGATAAAACCTTGTTCATTTGGGCAGGCTGCCAATAAGTTGTATGTTATTTTCCCTTCACAATAACTGAAACGGCAAGTACTATACGACATTGTTCTTTGTATTTACAATAGTGAAATTTTACTGTCGTTCGTTCCACTGTGGCCAAAATAATAACCATAGAATAAATATTTGATCATACTATGATAGCTTTCTTCTTCATCTGTGTTTTCATGCATATAGTGAACTTTACCAATCATAATAAAGGCCAAAGTCTCTTCTAGAGTTAGAACAGTCATTTCTAGAATTTATACTAGGCAAACATAAACTGCACGTAAAATAAATTTTATATTGTTGAAAATAGTTCATAATTTGGAATTATAGGGAGCTCTGGAAACCTATGGGGTGGGTACGTTCAATAGTAGACACGTGAAGCCTGAAGATGATGATGATGATAGCACACAAATAAAAAAGTATTATTATGCAAAAAGTTCCTAATGAATGTTTACACCCTTGACTTTATAGTATCCTGATAGCTCTGGGTGTTTTTCGAACAATAAATACTATCCATTCAAACCTGTAGTAAACTTTCAATTGCCAAGTAGTAATAGGCCAGTAAAACCAGCTTTGTAGCGTAAATAATTCTCGGAAAGCTGGAAACTGTTTAAATCTCTTCACTAACATACAAAGAAGGTTTCTTGAAGTTTGCACCAATTTTCCGCTTGTGCTAAGTACAGGGTGTCCCAAAAACTGAAAAATTTTAGAACTTTTTTCAGTTTTTCACCGATAACTCCTAAACGAAGCATTCTAGGAAAATTGTGTTCTCGTATGAATTAAAGTAGTTAAAATTCTTCGTCTAATGAGCGCAAATACTACTCTCTACTTTGAAGAATAATTGAGAAACAGCATTTTAAAAATGTATTGTTTTTCTCATCAAGTTGTAATTTCTTAATTTTCTTGAATATTTGTTGAATATCTTCTAATCTATGCTACTTACAGCAAATTTTACTGAATATGATTCAATGGCCGATTAATTTTCTATGAACTGACATTAAAATATTACTTCTATATTAAATGGTTTAGGATGTAGAGGTATTTAAAGGGAGACGAGTGAAATAGAGAAATTTATTAAATGATAGATTTCGATATGTGAAAGGTAAAGTAGGCTTAATTTTGCGGCACTTTCTTATTAACGTAATTTTTTTTTAGTTAATAACCGAAATTTCGCTATTGATACGCCACTGCGTAACATTTTATATCGAGAAGATGATTTTTTTTACCTTCATCAGTTTTATCAAAATACCTCATAAACAGTTGGTGTTAGGGAAAAAATATTTATCTCAAAAGTTATCTTAAAATAATTTTCTATATCTTGATTTCAAAATTAACTCTGTAACTTAAATAATAACCGAGCTACAGTCTTTTAAAAAAAGCGTTACTAAAAAATTTAAATTGCCTTAGCTATTTTTGTTGAATAACTCCAGAACCGTGATATAAAGCAAAAGTACAAGAGATTGAAATTAAAGGTAAATATTTTTTCTATAACACAAGCGTAATAAAATAACTTTAAAAGTTATAGTTAGAAAGTTATGGATGATCAAAGTTGATATTTTGTGTAACCATTCGACGCTTGCTTATGAATTATATCGCTGCTAGTGAAGTACCTTCCCGGCAAACTAGTATGAAATAAAAAGAACATTTCAATATTGTGTACCGAACGTTGCATCAAATAATAAGAATTGGTGGATTTTGAAAAAAGCGATCCGATGCTTTGTATGACAATTAATTCCTGGAAAGATGCATAATGGTTCTTATCTCTTCATTTGCTCGTAAAATGAGTTTTTTGAGGTTTTCATAAATTTTCTGCTTGTGCTACGTAACGAATGTCCCAAAACCTACGGAACTCTTTATCAGTCTCCCACTGATAGGTACTCTTTGATGTACGAGTATATGTATGTTTGTTTATCATGATATTAGTATCATATAGTATCAAATCGTTATGTACCAGACCGTAGGTATAGTACGACAATGTTCAACAGACGTCGTCTACCATTCTATTCCTACTAGCGAGTCAAGAAACTTGAATCACGGAATCTGAAATTAAAGACATAGGTACATTGGGAAAATTAAAAAATTGACGCAAAGTATCAAACGCTCTATTTATTCATATCATAGCATAAAATAAAAAATAAGTATTTACAATAACAGCGTTGATTGACAAAGGTAATATAATAAGTATGCCTACATTACATCAGTGGCGTAAATAGGTTTTTCATTTCGGGGGGCGAAAAACTCCTGGGGAAAGCAATTAAGATTTTAACATCGACGTAGTAAAAAAATCAGTAATAGCGCCGCAGGCGAAATTTTTTCGTAAAGGTGAGTGAGAAAGGTTGTGTTTTAGGTTGGCATTTATAAGTATTGTGTTAAAAATGCAACAAGAAAGAAGCGCCGCTGGCGAAATTTTTTTGAAATATGGGTGAAGTGATGAACATGGGATCTTACTATAGCAGATGGCACATCATTGTTTGACATTTCAGGGGGGGGGGGCGCCCCCCCCCCCCTCTATATACGCCACTGCATTACATCAACACTCAACAATTATGTAGAATAATATGAACAAATAATTCAGAAAACGTCAGCGAATAATAATAAATCAACATTACAGTTTTTACTCGAAAGAATCGAGTGGTATGCACATTTATATAAAGTAGGGTTATGTGAACTCCCTTAGGGAGGACGCAAGACTGGCGTTCCGATGCTTAAAATATTTATCGGATCGCTTTTTTTCAAAATCCACCAATTTTTATTATTTGATGCCACGTTCGGTACACAATATTGAAATGTTCTTTTTATTTCATACTAGTTTGCCGGGAAGGTACTTCACTAGCAGCGATATAATTCATAAGCAAGCGTCGAATGGTTACACAAAATATCAACTTTGATCATCCATAACTTTTTAACTATAACTTTTAAAGTTATTTTATTACGCTTGTGTTATAGAAAAAATATTTACCTTTAATTTCAATCTCTTGTACTTTTGCTTTATATCACGGTTCTGCAGTTATTCAACAAAAATAGCTAAGGCAATTTAATTTTTTTAGTAACGCTTTTTTTAAAAGACTGTAGCTCGGTTATTATTTAAGTTACAGAGTTAATTTTGAAATCAAGATGTAGAAAATTATTTTAAGATAAATTTTGAGATAAATATTTTTTCCCTAACACCAACTGTTTATGAGGTATTTTGATAAAACTGATGAAGGTAAAAAAAATCATCTTCTCGATATAAAATGTTACGCAGTGGCGTATCAATAGCGAAATTTCGGTTATTAACTAAAAAAAAATTACGTTAATAAGAAAGTGCCGCAAAATTAAGCCTACTTTACCTTTCACATATCGAAATCTATCATTTAATAAATTTCTCTATTTCACTCGTCTCCCTTTAAATACCTCTACATCCTAAACCGTTTAATATGGAAGTAATATTTTAATGTCAGTTCATAGAAAATTAATCGGCCATTGAATCATATTCAGTAAAATTTGCTGTAAGTAGCATAGATTAGAAGATATTCAACAAATATTCAAGAAAATTAAGAAAATTACAACTTGATGAGAAAAACAATACATTTTTAAACCGCTGTTTTTCAGTTATTCTTCAAAGTAGAGAGTAGTATTTGCGCTCATTAGACGAAGAATTTTAACTACTTTAATTCATACGAGAACACAATTTTCCTAGAATGCTTCGTTTAGGAGTTATCGGTGAAAAACTGAAAAAAGTTCTAAAATTTTTCAGTTTTTGGGACACCCTGTACTTAGCACAAGCGGAAAATTGGTGCAAACTTCAAGAAACCTTCTTTGTATGTTAGTGAAGAGATTTAAACAGTTTCCAGCTTTCCGAGAATTATTTACGCTATACCCCCTTTTCTGATGTTTTTACACTGGCCTATAAGTGTATTAAATATTTATTTCCATATTAAATTAAAGAGAAAAGTTCGATTAGTAATAACGATTATAAAAGGAAATTTAATCTTCTCAGTTCACTGACTCTTTCCTCAATGACGTCATCAATTCCATTTATTTATTTTAAATGGAAATAGTCCACGTTAACCTTTCACCCTTTGTTTAACTTCAATTTCCTCTTTATCGACTTTTATCACGTTAAATAATATTAATTGTCATTGGAATATGAAATCTTTGTTAGCGCTCATGAATTGAAATGATAGATAGTAGGTAAGTATTCCTGTGATGTTTCCATTCCTTTTGTTGTAACTACATTCTGTATCATAAATGTATAAAGTTTTCTTTGTCATTCTCGCAATGTTAGCAAACATAAATTAAACAGTGAAAATATTTGCGGCAAATAACAGAAATTGTAATTTATTTATTAATTTTCATAATGGACACGTTGTGAAATCACCATTTAATGTAGGTATAATTAACTAAAACCCTAATTATTATTAAAAACTTTTTAAAATAGTCGTACGAAACTAAAAACTGCAAATGTAAATGACATTGTCATGACGTTAGCCGAATTCTACGACAAACTTGGCTCTCTGGGGTTCAGAATTATCTTTCCATAGGCAATAAGGGAAAGTGTTGGCTCTTTTCCAAATGCTGAAGAATAAAAGACGAATTTGTGTCCGTCTTAACTGGCGATGGAACATATCAAACTACCACTTTATGTCATTAAAATCCGTTTTTAATCTCATAAAGCTTTTTTTATTTTACACCAAACAATTAGTACTGGTACGCATTAGTGATAAATACCAACAAAATGGTTTCCGCAATCTAGTCTTACGTAATTTGCCAGCAACAAGTAGTCAGAGAAATGAAAATATTCAGGGTTTAATAAAAAATAAAATAACCTTTTTTTATTTTATATTTATAGAATCTCGAACTCAGCATGAAAGCGTATATTTTGTTTGATTTTACGGATGAAATTCATGTTGACAAAGTTATTATTACATTTCTCGGAAAATATTTTGATTCACAACTCCAGCTTACTCGTAAGTAAAGAATATTAAGCAGCTTATTTTGTGTAGGTAAATTTCGTAATGTAAATTATTAAACAGCATACACGTTTCACTCTGCTGGATGGTTCGTGAAAGATATCATAATTATATGTTTTTATAATATTTCGTGCACAGTACACAAAGAGTACACAAGCTGTATTTCAATGTAAATACAGCTAAATTCTTTTAATATAAACGGTCTTAGTCACGTTACTGGAGGGTACATTATTTATAGAATCAACATCATATTATTTTACTTTAAACACAGACGCCAAGTTTTACTGCATATAATTACATGTTGTTTAATTATTTCAAAAAATTTAATAGATTAGACCGACCGACTGAAATTTCAGTCGGTCAACAACTTGGAAGTTCAAATAAATCCGTTCATAAATTAATATTACCTGTATCACGCTACGAGTAGGTCTTGTTTTATATGTGTACAGTCCTTGCAAACATCTTTCGCTTCTGATACATTCATGCAGTTCCACATATATGTTCTGAATTTCCTTTATTCAGAACGGTGATTCCTGGACATAGGCGATTTAGTACGTGTACGTTATGCAACTAAAATATTGTAGTAATTTTCATCTTCTTCAATCAAGTGGCCTTTCAATTTGATACACGAAATGAAAATACGTAGGTACTTTTTTTATATCTATTCATTTCTGAAGTATTATTTTAGTTATAGGAATAATAGTGTAATAAAAATTCATGAATAAAAGTAATATGAATGAAAATAAAAGAAAATAGTCTTGATTAAGTTAGTTGGAGATACAAAAAAATATTTTATCGTCCGGAAAATTATTATGACGACACAAAATGTAGGTTATCAAATTTCCATCTTTTTTTATAGTTTGTTTTAATAACCTAGTTTCTTTATTGTTTCCTTATAGAATTTTGACCCATCAGGTGGACGATTCCTCTAAAAATAAAATTCTACAAGGAAACACGTCCACCTATAAGGAACTGTAATTTAATATTGGCTATTTTTCAAAACATTGCCATTGGCAATAAGCCAGTCCCTGTTTAGAAATTACGATTGATATTGTACTAACAAAACAAAAGTGAAGAATAGCGGGAATTTTGATTCAATAATGTTGCGATCACTGTTTTCACTTCTAACTTTCAAAAATATAGGGTACAGGTAGTCACAAAGTTTCACACTTCCAAGCGGTCATCCCTTTTTAATTTCTTTATTTCGATTTATATTTTTACATCCATTTTAGTAGCCTTAAAATATTTAAACAGATTATCGTAAATTACCATTTAAACAAATTGTTTCCCAAATACGTTTCTTTAGCTACATCAGTATTAATGAATTTTATTCAGTGATGTCTAAAGGGAGTTGTAAATATCGTAAGTTTCTTTAATAAATGATTACCAGTAGATTGGATTGGTCAATAAAACAACGGTTTAAAAATTCCCTTGTGGTAAGTATGAACTGTGTTTAATATGTGGGAATACAATACTTACATAGTAATAGAAATTTATAGTTATGTAATGCAATATCACGAATCAATCGGGGATAGGTACGTTTATAACTCTTTTTATGTAACGTTAAAGTCTCTAAACATTATTATCAATTTCATATGACATGCCTGGTTAATCTCCATTATAATTATTTTACTTCAGACAAAGGACTTATTCTTGAAAGCAATATTGCAATGGAATCGTGATCTGCATAAACCACACATGTCGCATTTTTTTAAAATTCCGTTTTATTGCATATAATGTTCCTAATTTACGTATTAGGAATATTTTATGCAATAAAACAGAATTCTAAAAAAATGCGACATGTGTGGTTTATGCAGATCATGATTCAATTTATCTACCACAAAAAACTTCATAAAATATGTATGCGCCTTGTTTTATGTAACCTCTTGATCATTTTCAGCGCTGTCACCACTACTCTGTTTTTCTTCATACACAATGTAAATTAATACCGATTTGTTGATAAATATACCCACATGATGTAAATTGTGGAAATTGAATCCACTTAATATCAGATATCACAATCGAATTCATCAATTTCATGCATAAAGGTCATAGCACATATATAAATAAAGAGTTATGAATCATGAAGATATTTTCGGTTTACTAAAAATAAGACGTCTGCCTATAGAAAAGAAGTGGCAGTATTATGTAGATTGTTATTTTTGCTACTTCTATCCGCCCGCTTTGTGACATTATCTATGAGTATATCTTTGGCGACTGTGTGTCGGATAAATTCACAACCGATACTTACTAAATCCTGTTTCAGCTGAAGCGTAAACCAATTTATCACATGACTTGATTTTTAATATAAATTTCTCGGACGGAATAAGCTTTTCACGGATCACTCGATCATAACTACTTTGCCTAACAAAACGAGTACAACGACTCAGTTATTATTCCACGATTGTGGTTCATAAAGACGTCGGTATTATTATTTCTTCCTTAATGGAAAACGAGTTATTCAATATGGCTATAATTAAATTCTAAGCGAGCGTTTGTCCTGTTGAAAAACCAATAGATGTCAGAAAATGGACAGATGACTATTACTTTCCACAGTTAGAAGATCAGTTTTAATTACACATCAGTACTATATAACTATTAACCTATTTTATTCGTTATGTTCGCCTGTTTAGATGTTCTTTAAACTCTGGTTTATGCATCGTATGTTTGATATTTTGCAAATTGTAGGTATTCCTAGTTTTTTTTCTATAAATTCTTATTCCTCATGAGAATACAGGTAAGCCAAGAGTCTTCACTAGATTTTGTACAGTGCATTTTCGCATGTTATTACTATATAGCCTTCTAATGTCATAGTAACAGGAGTGGCGTATGGAAAAAAGGTTGTCATAAATGATAATAATGCAGTGGACCTTCAGCCCTATACCGCTAATTTATGGTTTGGTAGAAAAATATTAGTTCACTGAAAGAAATAGTCAAAAATGTAATGCAATATAATCGTGAAGGTCTTGCAAAGTATACAACAATTGCAAGATTTTTTCAAGTAATACTTAGTATGCGACGTGACTGAATAAGTTAATGTTCCGCATGATTGTCTTGATCTGTGCAGAATTATTTGCTTATTATAGGTAGCTATGGGATCTTCTCCATCTATCCCCTTTATTTCAAACAACAACGTCGGGATAGTTGGCTTATTCATTGTTACGACTGTTACACTATCTTCTCTCTTTCTATTTACTACTTTCTAGGTAGTATGCTAAGTAATACAAATAGATTTCTATCTCTCTCTCTATTGGCTCCCTATAGGTCTTATATCATTATGTCGTACATCGTACACACGTCACTATACACAATCTAATAAATATAGTATTAAGATGTTTACCATTCCAGATTGTCATAGTTACGAAATCTGACTAAAAGCAATTATCTTTGTAGATATAAAATGTTATATTTTGATGATATTCGGTAGCACTCTTTTATTTTCTCACAGAAATGAGAATACGTATTTACAATTTTCCATTAGATTATTAAATAATCACAGTGTTATGAAAATGCTATACAGATGAATATGGAATGATGTGATAAGATAGTGGATGTTGTCATCAAGAAAATAGCGAAACTGAGATGTTGGGAAACGAATTGACCCAAGCACTGGAAATGAGCGAAACATTTTTGGCGAATTTTATAAAAGTGGTAAGGTGCTCTGACGATAAAAAGAAATGTGCTCACAAGAGAGATGAATGCAGTGTACCCAGGACAGAGAGTCCTGGAAGTCCAAAGGGAAGGCCTATATCCAAAAGTCGATCTAAGAAGCTGAGAAAGAAAAAAAAGAAGTATAAAAGTGATCGAAACAGGAAGTTAATTTTAAATACATGTGTCTATTCCGCAAGGAACGCGACGTGTGAGGTTAGGTATGGATTGTATTTAAGTAAATGTGTAACATTTTCTTATTGGCATATTTTCCGACCGAGGGAATATGAAATTCTTCGGGAAATTTAGTTATTTTATTAAAGCCACAGCGCTTCCTTCACATTTCCTATGACTGCTGAATTGTAAAATACTTTGGAAATCTGAAACTCTACGAGTAAATAATAATTTATTAGTTTATTTCAATACGAGGTCAACCGTGCATGATATGGAAGTAGGTACTATTTGTGTTTCTCAAACTAACTATAGAAACAAATTAATCAAATATACGTGTTACTTTCTCACGAGTTCTCGTAACTAAATTATAACACTAGAGATAACAAGTAGTTACTCTATATTAGTGAAAAAATATATACGTGTTTTATAGATTTGACACAACTTTTTATTTTGATTCGAATTTTGGTATTTACAGTGTATTCTGCGGGCAAAAATAATTGGGTTTATTAAAAAAAATAACACATAAACCCAAATGCTTCCCTGGAGTTAACTAAAATTTTGTGTCATGAAGTGTAGAATATATCGACGGCGTTGGGATTCGAAATCGGCTCCTTCCTCTTGGTTTACCTATTTTATTCGTCCACAGTTTCCATTTAATAAGCCTGGGTGTCCTCCGACTATAATTTTGTCTTGGTAAACTGTATTCTTTTGTAATTATTGATATCTTGGAATTAGTATAGTTGGATGCTAAAAAAATATACCAAATATAATTAGATAATGAACTTTTCCAGCATCGTCAGATATACTTGAATATTCTAGCGAAGGGTTTAAATTTAAAGTATTAGTTATGTTATATACATATGTAGGTGTAGGTAGGTACCGACCAAACCACAGCACGGAACAACTTCCACTCGGAAATACCAATAAAATAACATATCAGTCACAGTGGAATTAGTGATTTCCTCATAAACAATTCCAAACGAGTATTGTAACGCCTATTTTCGGGGAGAATTTCCCCGTAGCGGAGTAACGAAGCTATTGTATTCACATATAATATTATATGCGCAGGTAGAATAATCATAATGGGTATAATAATGATATACACTTTCAGTGTGTTCATACAAACCAAATATATCCAACATTTACGCTTTGTAATCGTAAATCCATGGTATATTTTTATACCCAACAGTACCTATTAACTTATATAAGCCATGTTTTTTTTCCATTTAGGGATTTGTTTATTTTCATGATTCCCTTCATTATATTACTTACAGTATCAACTAAATTAAAACTTTGGTTCAAATATTTAATTACAGAAACCCTTCCTATTACCTTATAGCCAACATCAGCACTTTCAGCAATGTCGAGTTACGAGTTTCCTACTAAATGAATGACTATATTTTTTAATACCAAACACCCGCCGTTACAGATTCTCAATATTATTGCCAGAATTATGAGATTTTTGATTTCCTTGCCCATTGTGAACGCTAAAAAACGATATAAGTATTATTATCTGGTAAAAAAACTGGGCCATTGCCATTGATAGAGGCCGGTAAAATGATGGCATATTTCGTAATATTTGCAGTGATATAATATTATCATTCATAATAAATTTATCAAGAAAAGTAAAAATCATGAATGTTTGTACTAATTTTTATACACGAGTGTACTAAAAATATTACGCGATGTAAGAAACTAAATCGAATTAAACTTTTGCCTGCCATGCTAGTCACATAAGGTAATTAGAGAAAAAAACTTCAGTAATTGCATATTAACAAGAATATTTGTTCACTATAACTGCAAATGCAACTTTAACTATCGGTTATTGCAATAGGAGTATTATCCACTTGTAACGTTTATGGTAAGGTATACTTAACAGCAGTTAATACTTACTTACTTTGTAAAAGTTAATGTTTAACTAACAGTTTCCGTTTAAACTTAGCGTGATTTCTTAATCTTTGATAGAAATCTTTCGTGCGATACCATTAAGGTATGGTTTTGTATTAATATTAATATAAATTATAACATACTTCATATTAAGCCCATTGAGTAATCTACAAATATTGGAATCATAATTGTGAAAAAAGTTTGGTGACCTTGCGATAAGCCATTGAACAGTGTGGTGCCTCTATAGCCCATCAGATTACTAGAGGGAGTCATGACCTTCATAGGGATAATGATGACCTACTGAAAAAACGCTATACCTATCGGATTGACTGTTACGGTTGTATTCACATTGAATGAGTGGCGATCGACTTCTATATCGTTATTTTGTAGCCTCAAATAGAACTTTATAATTATGCTATTCAAATATTGGATAGTTTTGTGAATAACAAAAAGCTCTCTGTTATTAAATTGCATCGTACCTGAACAGAGGATTAGATCACTATTACTAATATGGAATGTTGATGTAGATTATCATTTTATACCCAATAAACACTTTAATCCATTTCAGTGCTAACGTTAATAATCGTTATATCCGAATTATTGGCTTTCATTGCGACTGGCTGAAATGTATTTACTATACGCCTACATATTCACCATTGGAGTACCTATATTTGGAACTATTGGAGGCTGTTGTTTGACATATTACTCGTAGTTTACTATCGAGTATGTTGAGTAGGCAAAACCGAATACAAAATCTGTCATTCGTAATGGACCTCTTATGTGATCGAAATATCCATCATTGGTGCAAAGAAAGTTAGTTAAAATCGGTGATTATTATATTTAAAATCACCTCTCACGGAGCACGAAGCTTTGCAATTTTGGGGAGCGATCATAGTTTAACATTTTCTATCTGTGAAAGTGCTACGTATTGTCGGTATATAAACACTAATAAATGAATAAATACAAATTGTAAAATGAAAAAGAAATAAGCCTAAGTATTACACCTAATATTATATCTCATTAATTTATGAAATCATATGCAAATTATCACATTTTATTGTATGTGTTAAGAGAAATTACACTTCATAATAAGATTATTATCATTATAACAAATCTTGAATATGTAAGTAATTTTAATTTACGTATTTTGTTAATTTAACAAATTCGTGTGAAAGACGTGTGAGTGATGAAAAGAATTACGACTGTAATTATTCTGGAGGAATCCATTGTGTCGGTTTATGAAGTGTTTGTGTAAAATATTGTCAGTAGGTTGTTACAATATTTCTTTATGGAATCCACCATTCCGTTAGTCCACGGGGATTCCGTCTCTAGATTCTAATTATATTTATATTAAATAATGTTATATCTAATCTAATCTTATCATTGTACTGTGCGGTGGCCCAACGGAGCGCCCCAACATTGAATTGTGTAGGTGTATATAATGTATATTTACCTTCAGAAGAAAGCTTCCGCCTAAAACAACAAATTGATTTTTATATTATGTATTTTCTCGAAGTTTAAGCGGATAACGTGCTTTATATAAAGCTCTGGAACTGACGTCATTACGGAGTATTGTACTTTGGAAGTCGTAGACTTAGATATAGCTATAATATTGTGTGTGTAGATTTAGGCAGTTGTATAAAATACCTTCATATAAAGTATAGGATATTCTGGGAATAATAAGTGTTACACGGATCACCCTAAAGGTTGATTTCTTAATAAGATACTTATTAGTTTCTGGGTGGCCGGTAATTGATCCTTTTATAGATGTATTGACACCTTTTTTCGTATCGAATCAGTAATTTACAAGGCAGCAAACAAACCAGTATACTCTAGGTAGCTATTATCTATTTGCCCAATAGTTTAAGATTATCATCTCACGGAATTTAAACTATATACTTTAGTCTTTAATTTTTAACTTTACACATAGGGTGATTACTAATATGATCGCGTCCAATACACCAACATGACTTCTCATTTTTTTTTATGACGTTATACCGATGTTTATATTATTAGGTATGTAGTCTTGATAAAGGTTCTCTCTTAATATGGGTTCTTTGATCACTGGAGCGTTCTAGGGTGAATAGGCTCATTCGAATATACTTTCATGTTTGTTTAAGGATTTTCCGTGTAGTTGAAATTCAATAGAAAATTTTGTATAGGATACCGAGTATAAGCGAAATTGAAAATTTGCTAAAAACAAGCAACTGTATCAGGAAAACTTCCGCACACTTGCACAATCGGACTACCTGATTGATTATATACACACACGAGTATGTAGTAAATATCACTCGATCGTAAATAAATCGGTGTAGGTAGAGAGTTCTTATTGTGGAGGCAAATTATAAGTAGGTGTTTTATTGTGTTTTTATTGGTTGGTTAGCAAATATTACCTATAAAACAATATGCCCACCATTATCGTATTTGTTATACCTAATATTATACTACACATTACGAAAACATTGTGTTTCTAGTATTTATTTTTTTACATCGAGATACTGACTTAGAATATTTTTATATGGTCATTGTATAGATTTTAATTACTTTTAATCGCTATAATTAAGTCTATGAATATAAATATTCTATTGCTATCCAATGAATTATATTTATTAGATTCGTAATTTCAACTGTTCTAAAAATAACGACCAACCCATGCAGTCAATTATTGATGTAGGTTACTGACCTTTCAATATCTAAAAATAACTTTTTCATATAAAATTTATTGTGTGGGTTTTGGGTTATTGTTAGATGTGCCTACACGTAGATAGAGCCAGTGGCGTAACTAGCATAAGTGCCGCCCGGGGCGGACTCTGAAAATGCCGCCCCACCCGACCCCCTAAGTATCTGTACATTATGGACATGTGCGCCGGCTGCAAAAAAGCCGGCGGCGGCGCCCATGTCTAAAATTGCCGGCGGCGGCGCCACGCCGGCGGCGTGGATACAAAGTGGGGGGGAGCATTCGAATTTTTTGCATTATGGTTTTAAATGATTAAATACGCATATGTGAAAAGGATAATGATAAAATCGATTTATTTATTTTGAAAACCTATGATTATTTCAATGACAAAGTAAAATAAAAGCCCATATTTGAAAAATAATGGAGAATTTCATTATTGCTTTTTCATGGTACTGGAGGGCAGATTAAAATAAACTAAGCCATAAAGTCAAACGCGTCAGAATGAGCCTCACTATGCGCAGTGGTGCAGTTGAACAGGTTTCTCATTTGGCAATATTTGGGCTGTTAGCTAAACGATGAGTGAAATTGAAACTCTGAAATAAAGTCTAGAATTGCGATGACGAGGTCGACCTTCCACAAAATCCAAAACTCCTTGAGCATAAGCTGTATAAACATATGTGTTGTATGTACTATTGTTTGTAGTTGAAGGGCAATTTAATAAAATTATGTAATTTAATCAAACCATCTTATTTGCGATGTTATTTTAGGTGTAAAAATAAGGATAATTAATGAATAAACATAAATTATGGCGTTTTTCGTCAAAAGGTGCACAAATTCATAATAATATCAACCGAAATACGTAATGCTTACCGGTGGAAAGATAAATTACAATTTGAGAGTAGTCTGTAATCACAGTCTGAGAAACCACGTTAGGTGATAGTATTTTTTTATTATTGAAATGCAGCTTTGGGTGAGCGAAATAATTGGATTTTAACGTAAAAATATTTAATTATATTCACATTTTGCCACTTTGAAGGTCGTAAACGTCAAAAATTACCAAATGAATATCGTTTTGTCAAGAGAAAAAGAGTCATTTTCATTTCCACAGTGTTGTATTGAAACAAATGAAGTATAGCGAATCTAGTTAAGTGGAATAAAAATAATTTTTCATTAGGTACTTCGATAATCAAAGGTTAAACTAATGAAAAGAGAGAACGGTTGACCGAAAAGACGAAAGGCCGCATATTTTGGTCAGATATTCTGCTAAAATTCACGTGGTTTAAAAATTTCAGCGTGGTAAAATCGACCGGTGTCCTAAAAATCGATCAAAAAAACATAAAGTTACTTACATAAAAAAACGTTTGTTTTTCATTTAATTTCCACCACGAAGAACCAAACTATTAATACCTCCATCCCATCCTATTTCTTGTTTTAGTATTGAATAAATAAGACACAGAAAATTCCCCAATTTTTTTTATGCAAAACCAAATGAACGAAATTGAGACGACGGAATAGGTTAATACTGCATTAGTTATTATTCGATGTCTTATATAATTACTGAATTCTAGTGTCGCCACAGCTGAATACTTATTTTTTTTTTAACTGGTAAAGTACTTATTTCTATTTTTGTCTAAAGAAACGCAGGATAAATACTTTTATAAACACTGATCCCACGCCGCCGGCGTAAGCGTTTTGCCGGCGGCGGCGCGCCGATCGTGATCAGCGGCGGCGCGCCGGCGTGGCGCTCATGTCTACAGTGAGTGAGTGAGTGAGTGTACAAGTACATACTTACCCATTGGTGTCTGCAGTTTTGAAGCTAGGCGAGAGCAACTAAAATTTTAATATAGATGTGGCATAATAAAGCACGTAAATAGCGCCGCAGGCGAAAAATTTTTCATAAAACTAAATGAAAATGAAGGTCATGTTGTAGTTTTGTTAAAAATAAAAGTATAAAAAAATAAGTACATATCACAAAAAAGATAAAAAATATCAAAAAATAAGCGCCGCAGGCGAAATTTTTTGGACAAATGGTGAAATGATGAACCTGGTTATCTAAAGTAACGAAAGGGAAGTAACGAAATTTTAGCCTTAAGATATCGAAAATCTATCTAATTTTACCACCTATAAATAAAATGCACCTAAGACGCGAACAGGATTAATTAGCGCCGCAGGCAAATTTTTTTATGAAAATTATAGTAATTTAATAGATTTTCATAATATATTTAAATTTTTTTTTAATTTGTGTGTTTTATCAAGACGTTTATTTATATGTTGTGCCATTTTGCCGCCCCCTGAAATGCGCCGCCCGGGGCGGACCGCCCCCCCCGCCCCCCCCTAGTTACGCCACTGGATAGAGCTTTAGTGCGTCCGAAAACCACACAGTGGATAATACGTACGCATCATGCTGTGGATATCTAGGTACATATACTATGTTACATGGGCGTCGCCAAAAGAGGCAGCTGCCCCCCTAGTGATTGTAATAGGTACATATTTTTTCATACTAAATGATAAAACTTCAAAAAAATCACATTTACACGCGGCGCTACTTACGCATTTTTTATGCTATATCACCTTTTAAAATTTTTGTTGCCTCCCCTAGCATTTACATATATAGCGTTATTTGAACTCCCTTGGAGAGGAAGCAGGATGTGTGTTCCGACGGTTACGAGTCGGCTTTGTCTGGCTTAAGTGATCACTTTATGCTCAGGCAACGATCACCCATTCCTTCCTCCCCAAGGAAGTTCACATAACGCTACATTATGTGAATGAAGGTGTCTCTCGTTTTGGATTTATTTAGCTACGAAATATTTGAAAAAAGAACGTCTCATTTTAGTTACAAAATTGGATCTTATATATCCAAAACAATCCATTATTATTTGATCACATTCATGCTCACCTTAACACCAGTTTTACAATTGCTCATTTGTCTAATAGCTTACTTATCTCATATTTTTATATTTGCAATACTTATCGGCTTGGTAGCATGGAGTTATGTATCTTTGCATCGCCTAGTATCTACATGTATGAAATTTTAATCAAGTATTCAAGACAGTAGCGTAGCGTGGGGGGGGCGGAGGGGGCGGGCCGCCCCGGGCGGCACTTTTCAAGGGGCGGCATTTTCGGGATTTTTTTTTAAACAATCTAGGCTAGTGTACACAAACCCAAATACTTTCCTGTATACCTTGCACTAGGCTAATTTCTAGGCTAACTGCTAGTTCTACGAAAAAATTGACTTAACATTTTTTATAGAGAATTTAGCAAGGATTATTTTTGTCATTGACTACTTTCTCCTATCTCTTACCATATTCCTATAAAATGCGAAAAACCGCGAAGAGGGACCTTTTCGGGGGGGGCAGGGGGGGTTGCGGCAAGATTTTGATAGGCAACCCTAGTGCGATGTAATACCCTATTGGTAAGCTTTCATTTACACCACATTTCGATCAAAAAACAGATACGTCATAAACTAAGCAGCGGGCTCTTGGACTATAACTCAAAAATAATATTCTTCTCATTATTAGCGAATTCAGACGGCGGATTACCCCTCAAAACAAGTGACAGCACTTTATATAAAACTAGTTTCACATTATTACTACATCGTTTTCTCATCATGTATCTTCTCGTCATCATTTAGTATTCTCATATATATTTTTTTTATTGACCTTATTGTATAAATTTTTTAAAAGGCTTTTGGCCGTTTGTAATGTAATAAATAAATAAAATAAATAAATAAATAAATGTCATGAATTTTCTACAACTACTACATTGTTTGGTAAAAAAAATTCGCCTGCGGCGCTAATTAAATCTGTTGCGTTTATCCTATCACTTAGCCGATTTCTCTATAAAAATTTCGCCTGCGGCGCATTATACCAACCCTGTTATATTATCTAGAATTATATTTTACTTGCGGCCCATCGCTCATTTATAATTTCAAATGATCC